>OX104111.1:79340419-80067619 GCA_944474755.1 Limnoperna fortunei | reverse complement strand
TTTTACATTTTAATCTTCTTCTCTGAAACCACTTGGCCAATTGAAACCAAACTTGGCCATAATGTTCATTGGATGGACCTTTACAAAGTTTGTGTTTTTTATTTTTATTGATAAACCAATATGGCCGCCACCTCAAGACTTAGTTTAACATAGGACCCTATGGGAAAAAAGTTAAAAAGGGCTTCTTCTCTGAAACCGTTTAACCAATCAAAACAAAACTTACTAGCAATATTGTTTGGATGGTCCTCTATAAAGTTTGTGTTTTTGATGGGAATTTGGAAATTCAAAATGGCCGCCAGCGCAGGACTTAGTTTAACATAGAACCCTATGGGAAAAAGTTTTAAAAGGCTTCTTCTCTGAAACCGGTTAATCAATGGAAACAAAACTTACTAGCAATATTGTTTGGATGGTCCTCTATAAAGTTTGTGTTTTTGATGGGAATTGGAAATTCAAAATGGCCGCCACCGCAGGACTTAGTTTAACATAGAACCCTATGGGAAAAAGTTTTAAAAGGTTTCTTCTCTGAAACCGGTTAATCAATGGAAACAAAAACTTACTAGCAATATGGCAATTGGAAATTCAAAATGGCTGCCACCGCAGGACTTAATTTAACATAGGACCCTATGGGAAAAAGTTTGAAAGGCTTCTTTTCTGAAACCGGTCAACCAATGGAAAGAAAACTTAATAGCAATATTGTTTGGATGGTCCTCTATAAAAGTTAATGTTTTTTATCCCAATCGGAAATTCAAAATGGCCGCCACCGCAGGACTTGGTTTAACATTCGACCCTATGAGAAAAAAGTTTAAAAGGGCTTCTTCTCTGAAACCGTTTAAGCAATCAAAACAAAACTTACTAGCAATATTGTTTGGATGGTCCTCTATAAAGTTTGTGTTTTTGATGGGAATTGGAAATTCAAAATGGCCGCCACCGCAGGACTTAGTTTAACATAGAACCCTATGGGAAAAAGTTTTAAAAGGTTTCTTCTCTGAAACCGGTTAATCAATGGAAACAAAAACTTACTAGCAATATGGCAATTGGAAATTCAAAATGGCCGCTACCGCAGGACTTAGTTAAACATAGGACCCTATGGGAAAAAGTTTTTAAAGGCTTTTTCTCTGAAACCGGTTAATCAATGGAAACAAAAACTTACTAGCAATATTGTTTGGATGGTCCTCTATAAAGTTTATGTCTTTTATGGCAATTGGAAATTCAAAATGGCCTCTACCGCAGGACTTAGTTTAAAATGGGACCCTATGGAAAAAAGTTTTTAAATGCTTTTTCTCTGAAACCAGTTAATCAATGGAAACAAAAACTTACTAGCAATATTGTTTGGATGGTCCTCTATAAAGTTTATGTTTTTTATGGCAATTGGAAATTCAAAATGGCTGCTACTGCAGGATTTAGTTTAACATAGGACCCAATGGGAAAAAGCTTTTAAAGGCTTCTTCTCTGAAACCGGTTAATCAATGGAAACAAAAACTTACTAGCAATATTGTTTGGATGGTCCTTTATAAAGTTTATGTTTTTTATGGCAATTGGAAATTCAAAATGGCCGCCACCGACGCAGGACTTTCTAGTAGTATTGTTTGGATGGTCCTATTTAAAGTTTATTGAAAATTACAGGACTTACTTTAACATCAGGGAAATGCCATCTTCATTGCCTATAAAATCAGGTGAGCAATACAGGCTCTTGAGAGCCTCTGGTTTGTATTAAAAATTAGTCTATAACACCTAGAGTAAAACTGTAAATTTCTAAATTACCCTTAAGGACAAGGCCTACAAATCATATAATTTTCATAAATTGTCTGATGGCACCTTAAAGGAGTTATTGTACTTAACCGAAATTTTTGAAGAAATGTTCAGTTTTTGCACAATAACTTAAAAGCTTTAACAACTAGACTGAAACTGTAAATTGCAAAAATTTAAGTATAGTTGAAGCCATTTAGGTTCCAGGTGAGCAATTACAGGCTCCTGGGAGCCTTTAGTTATTATTTATTTCCCTGCTCCAGTGATTACAAATATATATAATGTTATAAAAAAAATTTAAGACTCAGTGGCAATATTAAATTTCCCCCTTTTTTAAATGTTTTTATATTTCAATAGAAGTGTTTAGTTACAAAAATTAAAATAAAATGGTCACAAGTTAGTCTTTTGATTCTGTTTAGGTAACAGACTAAACATGGAACATTTTATTTTTATCATAACTTTGTTCTGTCTCCATATTTTGTCACTACTTGCAATATGTTTTATTTTTTACCATTGTTTAAATTTTATTAAATTTCAAATTAAACACAGCAGTTTTATTGCATAAAAAAATTATTAAAAAAAATGTCAGAATGTGAACCAGAACATATTTTTGCTTTATTTGAAATCTGCTTCTGTTTTGATTTGGTCACAAAACAAAAGCTGAATAAATGTAAGGAACAGTGTAGAATCAAAAATGCAACCAAGACGAACATCAGCCTTGTACTTAAATACACATATGTAATGCATGTATATATAGTTGAAGCCTCAAAACTTTATATTTTGTAGGTTATAACTGTTCATATGTTTAATATTAAAAAGCATTTGTTATAGATTTTCTTTCCTTTAAAATAAAATTTTAAGATATTTACACCTTGAAAACTATTATGTTTTAGATATTAAGGGACAGGGAAAAAAACAGTTCAATTTATAATCAATAACTAATATTCAAAGCAAATGTTATGATAAAGAATTATACAGTTCCTTGCAGGAAATTTGTATTTAATGAAAATATGTAAGGGTTTGAAAAGTGGTTACACACATTATTTCCATAAGTTTTTCAACCAGTGATCTAATCAATGTTTTATGCACACATTTCTTATTAAAAAATATTGTCCAATATAAAATTGAGTGCCAGCAAAAGAGAATATTGATAACTGGGTTCGTGTTCCAGTGCTGTACAGGTGGTTTCAAAAGAAAATGACTATTTTCAAAGGAATGCACCAAAATCTTTGAGGTTGAACAATGTGAAAGTGTTTCCAAGTTTCCGAAAAAGGTACCAAGACATGATACATGTAAATATTTCAAAAATTGTAGAAAGGAAACACATGGCAAAAAATTTATAAAATTTACTGACCAACAATTACCCCCCAAAAAACTGCTGAAAACTTCAAGATGACTAACATGACCCCACTACAAAAAGGGTGTTTTCTTGTGTTTCTGGTAAATACTGTTCATATTAAAATACTACAGTTGATTAACAGATATAGATCACTGTAGATCTAGATATATCTTTGTTATTCTGTATTTTCATTAGCTTTGAATTATTGATTATGTCAGTCTTGACTTTACATGTATAAAATCACAAGTGACAAGATGTACCATAACATTTGGACAGTTTTAGGTATTTTTACCTCTGAAATAATGCTTACTGGATGTTAAGAACCATTAAATCAGTCAGTATATTTCTGTAGTTAAAATCTTCAGTTATCTAGGATTCTTAGTTCTATAATTGTCTTAGTTTTTTAGCCGAGTTGCAACGAAGTTGAACTAGGCTATTGTTATGATAGTGGCGGGCGGCTGGGCGGGCGGGCGGGCGTCAACAATTGGTTTCCGGACCATAACTCAGAAAGTTGTGAACCGATTTTAATGAAACTTTCGGATATTGTTACATACCATAAGTGGAGGAACCCTATTTACTTTGGGGTAAATCTGTTCAATGTGAAAGTCACAGCGACAGAAAAACGTTCGAAAATTTCTTGAATTAGTGGTTTCCGGACCATAACTCAAAAAGTTCACAACCCATTTTAATTAAACTTTGGTTTATTGTTACATACCATAAGAGGAGGAACCCTATTGATTTTGGGGTAAATCTGTTCAAGGTCAAGGTCACAGTGACAGAAAAACGTTAGAAAAAAGAATTAGTGGTTCGATCATAACTCAAAAACTACATCAAGTACATATCTGAAATTTTACACAATGGTTCAATACTGTTAGAGGATTCACATATTCATATTTTATGCAACTTTGCAAATTTTGTTGATAGAGCTTACATTTTTCCTGCTGAAACCCTTCCTCACTTTGTCTCCAGTTTACATGTAATGCCTGTAATAACCAATTATGTTAAATCTTAAAATGAAGACAAGGAAAGTTTTGGTTAATAAAATACGGCAACTCGGCTTTTCAATAATCAATTTTTTTATTTTGTTTTGTAGAGAGTGGTAGAAAAAGCTGAGGATGCTGTAATCAAGCATAAATGGGATCCTAACTTAAAATGGGACCCAGATGAAAAGGTATGTTTCAATCTGCAGATTTTATGTTTGGATTCATTAAATTGTAGTCTTTTGTGCATGTTGTTTTTATTAGGGCCCCGCCACTTTGTGAGGGATGCCCTATAATGATCAGTCTGTCCGTCTGTCTTTCTGAAACTAATCGTGTCAGGGCTGTAACTTTTTTATCTTTTGAAGTAGGCTTTTGATATTTGGAATTTTTGTAGATAATGACCTTTGACCTTCAACTTTGACCTTAAGGTCACATTATTGCTTTGTGAATGACAAATTCATTTCTGGGCTGTATCTTTTTTTATCTTTTGAGGTAGGCTTTTAATATTTGGAATGTGGGTAGATAATATCAAGGCAATGTGTCCCATACTGTGGTGGATAACCTTTGACCTTAAGGTCACAATATTCCATTCTGAATGACAAATTCATGTCCAAGCTGTAACTTTTTAGCTCACCTGACCCAAAGGGTCAGGTGAGCTATTGTTATCACTTTGCGTCCGTCGGCGGCGGCGGCGGCGTCTGTAAACTTTTTACATTTTAATCTTCTTCTCTGAAACCACTTGACCAATTGAAACCAAACTTGGCCATAATGTTCATTGGATGGACCTTAATCTTCATCTCTAAAACCGTTTAACCAATCAAAACAAAACTTACTAGCAATACTGTTTGGATGGTCCTCTATAAAGTTTATGTTTTTTATGGCAATTGGAAATTCAAAATGGCCGCTACCGCAGGACTTAGTTTAACATAGAACCCTATGGGAAAAAGTTTTAAAAGGCTTCTTCTCTGAAACCGGTTAATCAATGGAAACAAAAACTTACTAGCAATATTGTTTGGATGGTCCTCTATAAAGTTTATGTTTTTTATGGCAATTGGAAATTCAAAATGGCTGCCACCGCAGGACTTAATTTAACATAGGACCCTATGGGAAAAAGTTTGAAAGGCTTCTTTTCTGAAACCGGTCAACCAATGGAAAGAAAACTTACTAGCAATATTGTTTGGATGGTCCTCTATAAAGTTAATGTTTTTTATCCCAATCGGAAATTCAAAATGGCCGCCACCGCAGGACTTGGTTTAACATTCGACCCTATGAGAAAAAAGTTTAAAAGGGCTTCTTCTCTGAAACCGTTTAACCAATCAAAACAAAACTTACTAGCAATACTGTTTGGGTGGTCCTCTATAAAGTTTATGTTTTTTATGGCAATTGGAAATTCAAAATGGCCGCTACCGCAGGACTTAATTTAACATAGGACCCTATGGGAAAAAGTTTTTAAAGGCTTTTTCTCTGAAACCGGTTAATCAATGGAAACAAAAACTTACTAGCAATATTGTTTGGATGGTCCTCTATAAAGTTTATGTTTTTTATGGCAATTGGAAATTCAAAATGGCCGCTACCGCAGGACTTAATTTAACATGGGACCCTATGGGAAAAAGTTTTTAAAGGCTTTTTCTCTGAAACCGGTTAATCAATGGAAACAAAAACTTACTAGCAATATTGTTTGGAAGATCCTCTATAAAGTTTATGTTTTTTATGGCAATTGGAAATTCAAAATGGCCGCTACCGCAGGACTTAGTTTAACATGGGACCCTATGGAAAAAAGCTTTTAAAGGCTTTTTCTCTTAAACGGGTTAATCAATTGAAACAAAAACTTACTAGCAATATTGTTTGGATGGTCCTATATAAAGTTTATGTTTTTTATGGCAATTGGAAATTCAAAATGGCCGCTACCGCAGGACTTAGTTTAACATAGGACCCTATGGGAAAAAGCTTTTAAAGGCTTCTTCTCAGAAACCGGTTAATCAATGGAAACAAAAACTTACTAGCAATATTGTTTGGATGGTCCTTGATAAAGTTTATGTTTTTTATGGCAATTGGAAATTCAAAATGGCCGCCACCGCCGCAGGACTTAGTTTAACATAGGACCCAATGGCAAATAAAAAAAATCTTCTCTATACAACAGTTTAACCAATGAAACAAAGCTTTCTAGTAATATTGTTTGGATGGTCCTATTTAAAGTTTATTGAAAATTACAGGACTTACTTCAACATCAGGGAAATGCCATCTTCATTGCCTATAAAATCAGGTGAGCGATACAGGCTCTTAAGAGCCTCTGGTTTTATCCCTTATGGTAGGCTTTTGATATTTGGAATGTGGGTAGATAATATCAATGTGATGTGTCACATACCATGGTTGATGACCTTTGACCTTGACCTCAAAGGTTGGCAATGCCCACCTGATATCTGATCATTTATTATTTTTTATCAATACAAATATGTCCTTGTTATTCTATTTTAGAATAAATATTTGTGTTTGTATTTTTTTTATCTTAGAAAACTGATGTAAAGTACTATGATGCCAAAGATGAACAGCAACTAAGTGGTATGCTGGCATACAATGAAAGGTTCCTACAGCCAATCAATGATTCAGTGTCCACTGTACACATTCCAGTAGAAATCTATAAAGGAGGCAAGTCAAAACATGTCAACATGACACTCATTTTATACAATCAATTCAGTGTCCACTGTACACATTCCAGTAGAAATACTGTAAATTTAGAATTTTTTTGCGAATAATGTGATCGTTCTGTGATCGCAATAATTGAACCTCCCAATTGTACTTTCTTTTATCCATTGACAAAATAACTCCTACAACAGTTCCAGAGATGCCAACCACTCCAAATTTTTCTGATTTCCCACGATTTGATTGCCAAAAATCTGAACTCCGATTTACCGAACTTGTTTATGTTGAAAAAATCTGATTTTTAAAAATCCGATAAATATTTGCTGTTGTCCGGAAATTGTTTCATTGTTGCGACCCTGATCGGTAGAATTTTATAATTTTTATCACTTCCGCGCTTGAATATAAACAAATGTCCGGTTTTAAAAAATGTTTGGATGACTTTGTATATTTAAAATGGCTGCCCTGTGGCCAAGAAAAGAAAATTTGAACATAATCAAATGTTTAGACTGGAATATTGTGAATTATTTCCTTTTGTAACAAAGTCAAGGAGATAAGGATATGCTTACTGCACAGTGTACTCTTCTGACATTTCAATAACGCATTGCGGCAAGGGTGACATAACAGCTAATGCAAAATCAACTAAACACAAAAATCTTGCGGAACCAGCAAAAAAATAACATGTGTATTTACTGCTGTGTTGGACAATTCAGTCATCAAATCAAAGGTCATCTTTACAAAGTTTATTATTGAGAACAACCTCCCTCTTGCAGTGGCTGATAGTGCTGGTAAAATGTTTGAACACATGTTTCCCCGATTCCAACATTGCGATATATGAATGTAAACTAAATCAACTGATCTTGTACACTGTTTATCAGAAAATGATGACTTAAACAAACTCTTCAGTCTTGCTGCTCCTGTTGTTGAAGATAATCATTCATTGATAAAAAAAATCATTTAAGAGATATAAAATAGGCCTAATCTGGGTCACCATTTGCTTCCAGGACAGTGCCAGAATGAAGGATTTTGCTTCATTTACACTATAGCTTCTGGTGGCCTTGAGCTAATACTGTGTGGAAAGGATAATGCAAACTTACATCGTGATATTGAGTATATGATAAAGACAATCAACACATAATAACAATATAATTTCCCATTATTTCCGTAATTATTCTGCTTTCAAAACAAATGATAACAAA
This sequence comes from Limnoperna fortunei, assembly GCA_944474755.1. Classification (NCBI taxonomy): domain Eukaryota; kingdom Metazoa; phylum Mollusca; class Bivalvia; order Mytilida; family Modiolidae; genus Limnoperna; species Limnoperna fortunei. The sequence goes on along the minus strand of OX104111.1, from coordinate 80,059,718 downwards.
CATTATTTTAAATAATAAATAAATTTCTCTTTGATGTAAACAAACAACCAAGTACCAACGCTGAACCTCAATATGCACACAAATCACATATTAAAGACACGTTTAGAAAAGAAATGTGTATTCTGTTAGGTATAGAGAGTTTATTTACAGAGGACAAACATTTAACAAACATCAGACAATTGCTGAGTAATAATTCGTTGTCATTAAATTTTTTGCTTCCTCGGCCGATCGCAAAAATAAGAACTTGCATTTTTAGGGGTCCCCGAATCGCAATAATAAATGCACTCAATAATCTCCGAATTTACAGTATGTAAAGAAGCCAAGTCAAAACATGTAAACATGACATACATTTTATACAATCAATTATTCTGTATCCACTACACAATCCAATAGAAATCTATAAAGAAGGCAACACCATATTTATTCCTTCCCAGCATTTACCTATTCATTTTACCTTTTTATAATGACTCCTTTTCTTATGCAACTAACTACCAAATGCACAAGAAGAAAATTGAACCTGCTGTACAGGTAAAAAGTTGACCTGCTTTAATACAATTGGCACAAGAACTGTAAAATGCAAAATAAAAAGTGTTGTGTTTTATTTGTTTTTAATGATTTGAAATAAAATGGCATCTTCTAATATTATTTCATAAAAAACAATATACAGTTCACACTTTTACCAGACAATTTTTTGTCTCGCATATATTCAATCAGGCAGCAGCAGGGTTAACACTTGACACTATTCTTTATATCTTTGTAAGCTTAAGCCCTAGGTCCATCAAATTTGGTCCAGTGGTAGCTTATGATGAGTACTTGCCAGTCAGTCACTTGTCACCTGACTTTAACCTCAATTTCACAGTCTATATACTACTTTAAAGTTTTTGTATTAGGGCAGTTCCTCTGTAACCATGCATGAGAGGATGACTATATTTGGTTTATATAGGTTGCTGATGAATAGTACATGATTGTCTGGTAAGTTTCACCTGACCTTGACCTCAATTTCATGGTCAAGCGACTATGCTAAAGTTGTTGGATTAGGTCAGTTTCTCTGTAACCATGCATTTTATATTTTAAATGATAACAATTTAATGCTCATGTAGTTTTTTTCGTTACTGATGAGGAATGCAGACGAGATATTTTTTCTGTGTTCACACTTGTCCTTCAAAGGTCACTCAAGACAGGTTTGACTGTATGTCATACCAGTTTTTTGCGAATCTGGAATAATGTCATTGATCTCAGTTTAGCTTTGTTGGTGCTTGATTTAATGATTGACTGGAATAAATCATTTTTAAGCAAAACCTGCTCAGATTTGAATGCTAATATATAAACACATTAAACAATTTTATGAAAAATGTCTGCTTTGCTATATTGCAGTTTATGCATTTAGTAATTTTTTTTAAAAATCTTCTTTTAAACCACCAAACCAATCTGATCGAATTTGGTATTGATTGCCTATTAAATTTTTGTTACTTTCCTTTCTTTCAACCAAGATAATCTCCATTTACTTACATCCTTTAAGTGGCTGATTCAGATTTATAGTACAACCTACTCAAGTGTAAATTGTATTCTTTTGCAGAGAACTACTATGTGGCCGAGTGGTTAAGGTAGTTAGTCATCTACTATTGATCATATGGTCTTTAAACACTGAGGTTGCAAGTTCAAGTCTCAATGCCGACAGGACTTGTGAACTCCACTCCAATGTTAATTGACAAGGATTGCCAGTGTTCCCACTGAAGGTCTAAGGTTTTCTATGGGAACTCTGGCTTCCGCTCCCAATAAAAACTGGACCCCACGGTACGGTATAGCTGATAAATGCAGAAAGTGACATTAAACACCATTCAAACTAACAAACAAGAACTAGATTGACATATATTCCTCTATTTTCTGAAAACTATTGGAGATTTTGCCAAATCTACAAATTATGCTTGTTTGTATACAATTTTCTTATTAGCAGTTTTTACTCTTTCTTTCCTTTTTTTGCAGATATTGAAATTTTAAATGGATTAAAGTGGTCAAATGAATTGGATGAAGTATTTCGGAAGAACTATGAAGAAGATGAAGATATTTTGTGGCAATATTTTGGAAGTCAAACTGGTTTTATGAGAACATTTCCAGGTACTGTTTATATATCTATAGTTTTCATTAAATACAAAAAACATCTGCCTTCATTGATTAATGTGGGCAAGTTGAAGCTAGTCCCTACACATATCTCGTTTTGTTGCTTTTTTAGGGACGCCCTTTAGTGATCAGTTTGTCTGTCCATCCATAACAATGTCCTGAGGCTATAACTTTTTTCTCTATCAAGTTAGGCTTATGATATTTGTTAAAATTGTTGTATTAAGGCAGTTCCTCTGTACCTATGCATGGAAGGATGACAATATTTGGTATTTTATTACAATAAATACGTTACCATCATAAATTTAGATATTTTCCCTATTCGCAGCTTGTGAACCGGAAACACAAACAAATACCCTTTGAGACAACCCCCATTCCCACCTGGCGCATGTGCAACCATAATCTCCATCATTTTTTCCGGTTCTTTGAACCAAGCAGCACGTGAATTATTTTGTTGACGGTCCAAAGCCTGTTACATAGGAAACTTATTTTTTAAGAAATTGTGTTTATTATTGGAGTGAAAACTGTAATATTATTACTTTTGTTTCATTTTGTTACTTTGTTCAGGTTGCACATGAACAAAGTCAAAGTCTCGACTTACGTCTATACAGTACACTTACTCTATCAATCTACACGGCGGACGGTTATCCCTTTAGCTTTCTATTATTACATAGGAAGAGTTTTGGGATAAATGTTGCATAGTTAAAACGAAACGTCTTCGAACCAACAGACATTAGTATGTTTGTTTCCGGTAAAACGTGTTTATTTCCGGTTGCGGTTCTTTATTTACGTAAAGAACTTCCATTTCCGTTAGAAAATATTTTTGTTTTCTTCTGTCTGGTAAAGTTACCAGACTGAAGTTCATGTAAGTATTACACTTCTCAATCACTACATAAAACATTTATTGTTTTCTTTGGTCGGGTAAAGTTACCGGACTGATTTCATGTAAGTAATTTTACATTTCCACTTAGCCTACCATGTGCTGTCGGAGGCAAACAGTTTACACGTACAATGTCAATGGTTGACACTGTGGTAAGGTCTGTGTGGTATAAATTTTTTCCCATTGGCATGAGGAATAATTCTTTTGCCAGGGTAACCTACTTTGTTTCAGGGCCATTATTTGAATTTATTTTGTTTTTAAATTTAATAGTGGTATGTTATAATAAAATAATTATAAGTATTGATAATATAATTATTTGTTATAAATTTATTAATCAATTTAATAATTATATGAAATAATATATTGGTAGGTATTTTGATCTTTCTCTTCCTAATGGTTGGTTTCATCTCTAGTCCTTCCCAGGTAAGTATTTAACCAGAGGATATCAATATCCATGGTTTTCTTTTTGGGAAGGATAAAGCTTATTTGGCTTTATAAGGTTTGAAATCATTTGATTCTTTCTCAAAGTCTTGCTTTCAGTCAGGAAAATCTCATGACTGTTGTCCTCAGTTTCTACATATGGCTGAACATTGTATGGCAGCTAGTAGTAATTGACTGAAGGACAAAGGCGAGTAATTCTTTGAGTTTTCTGGTCACATTTTCTGCAAGTTAATGGTAAGCTAAGGGCCTCGCTTATATTTTTGTTAGGAACCCTTGCTTATTTTTCATTCTCCGAGATTTTGTAAATACTCAGTCTTGGATGTCTTGCATATTTCTAGGGAAGAGATTTTTTCTGTTGATCATTGATCTTAATGGACTCTGTCATATAATTGGCTTTGACGTTTGTCCTCTGTGCTCCTTATTGCAAGTTGATGGTAGTCTAGGGGCCTTACAGTGTCTGTTGTTTGGCACCCTTCTATTTATCAAGAGATTTGAGAATTTTGATAATCCTCCGTCTCTAGGCTTGTAGTAGTTCTTGTTATGACTAAGGTTCAGTACCTAGTTCCTATTGTGGAAAGAGGTCAGCTAATCCTAGTTCTACTTTTTGGGTTTCCTTGGTAAACTTCAAATAGAAGGAAACAAGGTCCACCCAATGAAGTCTTGTGTTGTTTCTTGGGATGGTAGGAGAAAATTGTCCACTTCTAAGTGAGTCATGTTCCTCCTCTAGCATTCCTCAGGGTTCAGTACCTAGTTCCTATTGTGGAAAGAGGTCAGCTAATCCTAGTTCTACTTTTTGGGTTTCCTTGGTAAACTTCAAATAGAAGGAAACAAGGTCCACCCAATGAAGTCTTGTGTTGTTTCTTGGGATGGTAGGAGAAAATTGTCCACTTCTAAGTGAGTCATGTTCCTCCTCTAGCATTCCTCAGGGTTCAGTACCTAGTTCCAATTGTGGAAAGAGGTCAGCTAATCCTAGTTCTACTTTTTGGGTTTCCTTGGTAAACTTCAAATAGAAGGAAACAAGGTCCACCCAATGAAGTCTTGTGTTGTTTCTTGGGATGGTAGGAGAAAATTGTCCACTTCTAAGTGAGTCATGTTCCTCCTCTAGCATTCCTCAGGGTTCAGTACCTAGTTCCTATTGTGGAAAGAGGTCAGCTAATCCTAGTTCTACTTTTTGGGTTTCCTTGGTAAACTTCAAATAGAAGGAAACAAGGTCCACCCAATGAAGTCTTTGTTGTTTCTTGGGATGGTAGGAGAAAATTTTCCATTTCTAAGTGAGTCATGTTCCTCCTCTAGCATTCCTCGGGGTTCAGTACCTAGTTCCTATTGTGGAAATAGGTCAGCTAATCCTAGTTCTTCTTTTTGGGTTTCCTTGGTAAACTTCAAATAGAAGGAAACAAGGTCCACCCAATGATGAAGTCTTGTGTTTCTTTGGATGGTAGGAGAAAATTTTCCACTTTCAAGTGAGTCATGTTCCTCCTCTGCCATTTCTCATGGTTCGGTACCTCGTTCTTATTGGAAAGAGGTCAGCTAACCCTACTTCTTCTGTTTGGGTTCCCTTGGTAAACTTCAAATAGAAGGAAACAAGGTCAACCCAATGGTGAAGTCTTATTTTGTTTCTTTGGATAAGAGAAGGAAATTGTCCACTTCTTAGTGAGTCATGTTCCTCCTCTGCCATTTCTAAAGGTTTCAGTACCTCGTTCCTAATGTGGAAAGAGGTCAACTAATCCTAGTTCTTCTCTTTGGGTCCCCTTGGTAAACTTCAAATAGAAGGAAACAAGGTCCACCCAGTGGTGAAGCCTTTTATTGTTTCTTTAGATGGTAGGAGAAATCTGTCCACTTCTCAGTGAGTCATGTTCCTCCTCTGTCTTTTCTCAGGGTTCAGTACCTCATTCCTTTTGTGGAAAGAGGTCAGCTAATCCTGCTTCTTCTTCAGTTTGGTAAACTTCGTTAAGGACTAAACAAGGAATATGCAATGGGGACGTTGTATGTTCAGTCTGTTCTTTGGATAGTAGGAGAAACTTGTCCACTTTTCAGTGAGTCATGTTCCTTCTTTGCCTATCCTCGGTTTTCAATATCTCATTCTCTTTTTGGGAAAGAGATAGTGATTCCTACTTCTTCTGTTTGAGTTCCTTTGGACAATCTTCATACAGAAGTTTTCGAGGTTCACCCATTGCTGAAGTTTTTAATCTGCAATCTATTAAGAGGAATATGTCCACATCTTGGTGAGTCACTTTCCTCTTCTGCCAATCCCTGGGGTTCAGTACCTCCTTTTTGGTATAGAAAGGTTAACTGTTCCTAGTTTTTCTCGATCTTCATCTACTGGCATTAAGCCCTTAGTTGTGAAGTGTGAGATACCTTGGAAATTATGTGCCACTCCTTCAGTACTATCCCATTGGAATAGGTCTGGTTTACCACTCCTCTTCCTGGGTTTTAGGGGGGGGGGGCAGGTTGTCCCACTTTCTCCCTTAGTGGAAACTAGTTAGGAAGACTATTTGTTTCTATCAGTACTATGGAGGGCACAGGAACTATTTTTTCTGTCTTTAGTTCCTCTGTTTTCTTCCAAGACAGAAGATTCTTTCTAGAATCAACTGTTTTAGGATAATATTGGGATTTGGCATCAAAAAGGTGTGTTGTAGTACTAAGTTCCACCAATCTCTGCAGGTTTTTTATTCCCTTCAGTTTTGGTTCTCAAACAATGAGAAGATGAGACCTATTCTGGACCTTTTGGTCCTGAATCAGGTTTATCGGATTATCTTTTCTCCCTGGGTTGTGGACTGTTTCAAACCTGTATTGCTGTATCAGTTTTGCTCAGTTTTTGCAAGACTTTCAGACTTTGGTGGTTCTTCTGCACACCTAGTTTATTCAGGTTCACTGTTTCTTATAGTCATGTACAGTACCACTGTAGTGACTTATTATAAGAATCAACGTTTGAACTTTTTCTCCTTTGTAGGGAAAGATCTTTTTTGCAAGAGTATTGGACAGTCCACAGGAGTCCTTCTAAGACTCTAAAATGGATTATCTGTTGTTCTTGGGTTGAATCCAAACTATTTGTTTATTTATCAACCCTTTTCTTACAGATATATGATTTTTCATGTATATTGTTCATGAAAAATCTTTTTGTACCCTCCTCTATTAAGAGTTGAATTTCAGCAATTGCTGATGTATTGACTTGGTTTGAGGTCGGGTTCTTTAAAGAAACAGTTTTTTTGCCGCTGTTATAAACTGTTTCGTGTAATGTTCCAAACAAGGACTACTGGTACATGTGTACCTCCTTGGGATTTGGATTATTTTAATGGCCTTAACTTTTGTTTGTAGTAGTCATTTTCATTTGCATTTTTTGTTTCTCTGAATCTTGTATGTGAATTACATCATACAAGTCGAGAATTACAATAACAGACTCCTTTTCCTAGCCAAGATTCAACTTGCAGGAAAAGTCTATGACACTGTCACCTTTCTGACCTTACCTCAGAGGTAAAATTGTATGTAGGTGATAAGAGTTTTTTCCAATTAGAATCTAGCTGAAGTATTTGTCTAGGTTTTCTAGCTTGAGAAAACCTAGCTTTTACCCCTCTTTATCCCATTTAAGAAGGGAATTCGGGTTTATTTCTGCTAAGGTTTTCTACTTGGATTTGTTAAATCTTTCATAGTTTTTTAAGTCTGCTTCTCAAACTTTCTCAAGCTTCTAGTTAAGGTTCATTGAACTTAGAGCGTTAACCTCCTCCTGGTATATTGCTAATCTTCCATATTTGAGGTTTTGTAGGTTGGTTAATGACGGTCAGTTAGTACGTTTTAACCACTTCTTACGCTCTATACCCTGTTTTGTGACAACCTTTTGCTTCGGACCAGTACCAGCAGGTAATGCACATGGTTCCCCAATTTTCAGGGGTATTCAGCATTACGTTAAATTCAGTTAATATCTAAATTTATGATGGTAACGTATTTATTGTAATAAAAACTCAATTTTTAGAATTAAAATTTGGTTTTGTAAAATAAATACTTACCATCATAAATTAAAGGTCCCTCCCACCTCCCCTTCATCCCCCCTCTGGGAACTGTCTGCTCGGTTCACAGAAAAATGATGGAGATTATGGTTGCACATGCGCCAGGTGGGAATGGGGGTTGTCTCAAAGGGTATTTGTTTGTGTTTCCGGTTCACAAGCTGCGAATAGGGAAAATATCTAAATTTATGATGGTAAGTATTTATTTTACAAAACCAAATTTTAATTCTAAAAATTGAGTTTTTGGTTGCTGATGAATAGTACATGACTGTATGGTAGGTGTCACCTGACCTTAACATCAGTTTCACGGTCCAGCAGCTACGTTGAAGTTTTGTATTAAGGCAGTTCTCCAGTAACCATGCATGGTAGGATGACAATATTTGGTATATAGGTTGCAGATAATTAATACATGACTGTCTGGTAGGTGTCACCTGACCTTACCTCAATTTCATGGTCCAGTTGCTGTGTTAAAGTTTTTGGATTAGGTTAGTTTCTCTATAACTATGCATTTTATATTTTAAATGATAACAATTTAATGCTATTTACGTGATGCTCATGACATTTTTTTTTAGCTCACCTGGACCGAAGGTCCATGTGAGCTATTGCTATCACTTGGCGTCCGTCGTCCGTCGTCCGTCGTCCGTCGTCTGTCGTCCGTCGTCCGTCGTCTGTCGTCCGTCGTAAACTTTTTCAAAAATCTTCTCCTCTGAAACCACTTGGCCAATTTTTTTCAAACTTGGCCACAATCATCCTTAGGGTTCCTAGTTTCAAGTTTGTACCCAGGGTGTTGAACAACAGACAAATATGGCCGCTGTTACTAAAAATAGAACATGGGGGTCAACACAGGTTTTTGATCATTATCTAAAAAACTATAATAGCTATAGAGAAAACCGTTACTTCAAATTGATCAGCACATTAAGGTCTACAATAGTTGCTATTAGTGCGAAGTTGTGTATTGGCTTCTTGTAGGAGTTATTGCCCTTTTTTGAAGATTTTTGACAAAATTTTTGGTATTTACAATATAACCTGAAAAATATACGAGGTAGAGTGAAACTGTAAATGGCAAAAATGATCAGCAATGAAAGCCCTACAATTCACTTGATTGGTCTGAAATTGTCAGATGACTCCTTATATGAGTTATTGCCCTTAAATGGTAATTTTTTATGAAATTTTCTGTTTTTGTCCTGTAACTTGAAAACTATAGCAGCTAGATTGAAACTGTAAATTGCACAAATGATCAGCAATAAAGACCCTACAATTCACTTGATTGGTCTAAAATTGTCAAATGATTCCTTATAAGAGTTATTGCCCTTAAATGGTAATTTTTTATGAAATTTTCCGTTTTTGTCCTGTAACTTTAAAACTATAACAGCTAGAGTAAAACTGTAATGAGCAAAAAAGATCAACAATACAAGCCCTACAATTCACTGTATTAGTCTGAAATTGTCAGATGACTCCTTATAGGAGTTATTGCCCTTAAATGGCAATTTTTTATGAAATTTTCCATTTTTGTCCTGTAACTTGAAAACTATAGCAGCTAGATTGAAACTGTAAATTGCACAAATGATCAGCAATAAAGACCCTACAATTCACTTGATTGGTCTGAAATTGTCAGATGACTCCTTATATGAGTTATTGCCCTTAAATGGTAATTTTTTATGAAATTGTCCGTTTTTGTCCTGTAACTTTAAAACTATAACAGCTAGAGTAAAACTGTAAATAGCAAAAATGATCAACAATACAAGCCCTACAATTCACTGTATTAGTCTGAAATTGTCAGATGACTCCTTATAGGAGTTATTGCCCTTAAATGGCAATTTTTTATGAAATTTTCCATTTTTGTCCTGTAACTTGAAAACTATAGCAGCTAGATTGAAACTGTAAATTGCACAAATGATCAGCAATAAAGACCCTACAATTCACTTGATTGGTCTGAAATTGTCAGATGACTCCTTATAAGAGTTATTGCCCTTAAATTGCAATTTTTTATGAAATTTTCCGTTTTTGTCCTGTAACTTAAAAACCATAACAGCTAGAGTGAAATAATAAATTGCAAAAATGATCAGTAAAAAAAGCCCTACAATTCATTTAATTGGTCTGAAATTGTCAGATGACTCCTTATAGGGGTTATTGCCCTTAAATGACAATTTTATGAAATTTTCCATTTTTGTCCTGTAACTTGAAAACTATAGTAGCTAGATTAAAACTGGAAATTGCACAAATGATCAGCAATAGAAGCCCTACAAATGATTGCTTAGTCCAAAAATTGCAAGATGACTCTTTATAGGAGTTATTGCCCTTTCATTATGAATTTGGACATATGAACAGTTTTTTAATTATAAATTAGTCTATAACACACCTATTTGTAGAGTAAAACTGTAAATTTCTAAAGTACCCTAAAGGACAATGCCTAAAAACCATTTAATTTTCAGAAATTGTGGATGGCACCTTATAGGAGTTATTGAATTTAACAAATTTTTTGAAGAAATGTATAGTTTTTGCACAGTAACTTAAAAGCTATAACAACTAGACTGAAACTGTTAATTTCAAAAATTTAAATATAGTTTAAGTCATTTGGATTCCAGGTGAGCGATTACAGGCTCCTGGGAGCCTCTAGTTTCGTTACTGCTGCAGAAAGCTGGCAAACATTTTCTGTGTCCACAATAGTAATATTTGGGAAATATGGGTAGATAATTGGTAAGGGACATTGTTCATATCATGCTTGATGAAAATTGCAGTGATTTAGCTAGCTCTTGCAACTTTCGCAATTGGCAAATCCTTTTCAGAAATTACCAAAACATTTTGAACGTAATTCACAACTTAAAATTTCGACATTGAAAAAAATCGGCAGAGGTAAATCCATACATCTTACCTAAGGTACAAGTTTATGACCCAGGTCAATCAAAGTAACTTATGTGATAGACATGTCACCAGAGTGGTTTGATAATTAATAAGTAAACAGTTATTTACTGTGATCAAGCATAGCCAAAGGTACCAATGTTGGATGGCAACTAGGGTGACCTTATTGTGGTCCCACATCGCCTTGCTCATCTTTTAAGGCGAAATTGAAGTTGCCCTGTCATTTTGAAAAGTCTTATGTCTCCTTTAAATTTATTGCCATTTTTGCCAGAAATCAAAATATTTTTTGTCATAGCCTCATGTTTGTCATGTTTATGTGCCATTTGTTAATGCAGCCTGGTTCCTTTATCATTTTACTTTGAACATAAAAGGTAGGGTCAAAATTCTAGAGAACCAGTTTAAAGCTAAAGATAATACCAGGAGTCTCCAGAGCGAATGTGAACTTGGTGCGTGCCTGAGATTGCAAAATACAATGCTGCTAGTATTTTAAGAAATAGTGCAAAATTTAGACATATTTACAAAAATGAATATTTTGGCTCTCACTTTTAAAGTATTCAAATTCAATCTGTTTAAAGTTTACTTTCAAAAGGTTTATTGTTTTCACATATCTTCAAAATCTCTGAGAGTCGAATAAAACAATTCACAATGAACACACTAACTTTTCTGAACCCTCATTTTTTATTCATATTTGGATATTTACATGAATAGCCTTTGATTGGTTGTTTTACAGGTAGCAAGTGGAGTTTGAAGGACAAGGTAGACCTCTTTGATGTAAGAAGACGGCCATGGTAAGATTTATTAAGTTTATAATGTTGTTTTTTCACCTTTTACCAAGTTGATTTAGATTAAGATAGATAAACATTAATAATTTATACATCACTCAATGCCGTCCAGTCATGTCATGATCTTGGCTTCCTTCCCAATAATAGCTTAGTCACAATTCAACTGAAAAATTGCTGAATGTAGTGTAAAATGTCAATTAAACAATATACTTCTGAAGTTTTAATATTTTACATCAATGGAATGTATCTGTTTTTGTAAATGTTCATTAATAATGGAAAGTGCATGACCTTATTCCAAACTTTGATTCGTTGTCTGACTAATTGTAAGACACAAAACAATTAAAAGTCTCAATCAGAATGCATCTGTATTAGGGAAAATGTGTTAGCAGAAGGACAATAGTTATGCTTGACCAAATGTAGAGCAGATATTTTCAACTTTTGGAACATGTAAATCTATTTTTCATTGTCTGCAGGTATACACAAGGATCCAGCTCGCCAAAGGACATGTTAATCCTTATTGATACGTAAGTCTTTACAAAATAGCAACTACTATCTATGTTGAAGAAATTCACTGATAAAGAAAATTGTAGTAACCTAAAGATTCCCACATTTGTCAGAAATAATTTATTGTGTTTCATGCATTTGGCTTCAATTATAAGCCAACATATTTCTCATTAAGTTTTTTGTGATTTTAGAAATTTTCATTTGCATTATGTATGAAAAAATTAAAGTATTTTAAAGGCCTTTCATGTTCTCATATGTTATGTTTTGTAGTAGTGGGAGTGTACATGGACAAGCTCTTAACTTAATTAAAGTGGCTGTAAAGTCCATATTAGACACATTGGGAGAAAATGATTTTGTATACATAGCAAATGTAAGTATAGACTTAAAAATTATTCAGAGCAGCAAAACAAGAGACAAGGAACTGTTTGAATGTCACTGTAGGCATTCTTATTCTCTTTTGTACTTGTACTCGTATTAAAAGGTAACCACCCTCATTTGTCTATGTGGGTGGTTACCTTAGTTTTAAAGTAAGCTGGTAAAGCAGATGTTTATGCTATATATTAATAGTTAAATAATTTTCTAAGTCAAATAAAACTTATTTATCAATATGTGTGTTTAATGCAGATGTATTGAATTTAAGTTTTCTATAATGTTTACATGGATGTGACTACTCGGAATACTTATTTCTGAAATAACAGATATCAATTTGTGCATGTAAACTGTTTCATTTACCAGCAATTGGTTTTTTTTTCAGTTTTCCAAAATGGCCACAAATGTGAGCTGTTTTGATACATTTGTACAGGCTAATTACAGAAATAAAAAAGTAAGTATTTAATAGATTTTTTTTATACCCCCACTCAACCACAGTCTGAGTATGTAGGTTCCCCATGTTCGCCCATCTGTTAGTTTGTTCAAATTTGGTTTCTGGGTGATAATGCAGAAAGTCTGCATCTGATTTAAATGAAACTATGATTTCTTTTTACATATCAAGGGGTAAAAATCCTATCGATGTCAAAGGTCTTGTTTGTTCACAAAAAAGAAGTTTCCATACAATAACTCAAAAAGTTTGCATTTTATTTAAATACAACTGAGATAAAGTTTTTTATTAGGAAGACCAGAATCCTATCGATTTTTTAAAAATTATATCAAATATCAAGGTGACCGTCAGAAGAAATATAAGATATTTTCACAAAAAGAGGATGATTACTCAAAAAATTGTGTATCTGATTTTAATGAAACTTCAAGATATTTTTAGATATCATGTGGGTATTTCGGAAAAATTCTGTTAAATGTCAAAGTCACAGTCAACAAAAACATTGAACATCTTCACTTAAAACATGGTGGTATCAGTGACTTTCTACTTTGTATGATGTTTTTATAATGCCATTAATTTATTATTCTTTTAGCAGATTTAAGTAAGGAAGGATAACTGTTATGATACAACTATGAATTGCTTCACATGTAACAGTCTCAGTACATTATTTCAGACAACTGTAAAATTGGGCACACACCACTTACTGCTCTTATTATAACTAACATATAAATCCATTACCTATGTCTAAAATATCCTACTAAGTTACTTTTTTCTTTTCATGCTATTTTTGTTTAAATGCTTTTTAATGATAATAATTAAATAATATATATAAGGGTAGAATAAGTAGTGAAGTTCTTTGTTGATGGAAAACATTCTTTTCCTAATTTTTCAGATTTTAAAAGAGGGTGTTGATAGAATACAAGCAAAAGAGATGGCTAATTTTGATAATGCAGTTTCATATGCCTTTGATCAGTTTGATAAGGTAAGATGTTCACACTATTATAGGTCAGGAGACATGGTTGGATGTTAATTAGAACACTAGAATATTAAAATTATTGTTGCATACTGCCTTTATATTGTATACATATTAGAGTCTTGAGATAGTGAATTGCTGAGACATGTGTAATTCTGGCATGATGTTTTGATAGTTTTCTGGGTGTCATTGGTGGCTGAGTGGTCAAGGTAGTTACTCATCTACTATTGATCAGGTGCCTGAAAACACGAAGTTTGCATGTTCAAGTCTCACTGCAGACGGGGTATGTTCAACTCCAATCTTAATTGACAAAAAAATGTCAGATATCCTACTGAAGGTCGATATTACTCTGTCTTACTATCGCAATAAAAACTAGATGCTACAATAAAGCTGAAAAATTGCTGAAAATGGCATTCAACACCTTTAAAACAAACAAAAAAATAGTTTTCTGTAGACCTTGAATCTTAGAATTTTCAAAATTAATTCATGTAAGGTATATGTAAAGGCAAGAACAGCAGATTGGAAGACAAAGATTAAGTTTAGGAATAGTGTATATCCTGATGACATGGCACAGCCCTCAGTTCCCCCTTTAATTTTTAGCAAATTTTACATATTCATGCTGGGTCAGAAATATTAAGAGTCACTTTTACTTAAAGCTGACAGGATGAATTGTGGAAATGACCACTAAAGGTTACTTGTATTTCAGAGAGTCAAAATTTCATAACTATATCAGGCCTTCTATAGCAATTAATGTAGATTGGTGAACTTCACTTTTTCTTACAGTTCAATAGATCTGGTTTAGGTGGAGCAAATTGTAATAAAATGATCATGTTATTGACTGATGGTGGTACAGATGATGCAGAGCCTGTTTTCCAAGAGAGAAATTTCAAACGAGAGGAAAAGGTATCCCTTTTTTTAGATTTAGACAAAAGCTTGTTAAAATATGTTCACAATTCAACTTGAGCTTAATAAAATTACAGTAGGGAGCACAGGGTGTATGAATTCTGACTGCTGATAGGGTATAAGAGATTTTTTGTATGCAGTGTTTGCTATGTTATGACAACTAAATAAAAGTAACCTTAAAAATAAAAAAATGAAAAATGAACACTGACAATTAACTATTCGGAATCTGTTTCAGGATCGTATTAGAGTATTTACATATGCAGTTGGTCAGACAGCTAATCCTAACCGAGGCATTAAATGGATGGCATGTGCAAATAGAGGTTTGATAAACATTTTGATAGTTATTTGTGAACTATATAGTGTACAGGAACACTAATGTAGTTTAAAAGTTTTGTAAATAAGTGATGACTAATTGGTGGTAAATAATTATAGGATTAAACAGTTTTTTTAAGAAATTATCAATGTGTAAGCTCCAGTGACTCTCTCACAAACTAAATAAAGTGTGAAGGACATTATGTCAAGTTTGTGAGGGAGTCGCCAGAGTTTACAAATTGATAATTTCATAAAAGAGCAGTGTTTAATCCTTATAATTCTAATAAATAGTTGTTACAATTTTTAAAGCAGAAAAACAATTAAATAAACCCGAAAAACAATTAAATAAACCCAACTAGACCTCAAAATTTACAGAGGCAAACACCGTAAGAATATACAAAACGGGCTACCAAATTAATCATGGATCTGTAGATATTTATAGAAAATGAACAAAATGAAACACAATTTCATTTTTTATTCATATTCTATTTTGTTCTAAATCTCAGTTGATTAAATCAAATATCATTGCTACAGACAAAACCCTGGTATCTCCTTTATGTTACGCTGGAGGATGCCATTTTTTTGAACTTGGATACTGAAAGTAGTCCACTCGTAGGAAATATTGATTTTAAATTATCTGAGATGACATAATTTAAGTTTTTTTATTCAATCAAAACACTTGTTTTCAGCAAGAACAGAATTATAACTACTGTTAGTGGTAAACACTTCATCAACTTTTCAGTTTAAGTTTTTGTCTTTTCACTTTTGGCAAAATTTGTTTTCTGATACTTTTTTTGCCAAATTGTTTCAGTACTGTGGTTATCTTGATGTAATTTTGCATGTATTTTATAGGGAAGTTTTCAGAAATACCTGCAATGGGAGCCATTAGAGCACGAGTCCAGGTAATTATAACTGGAGGACATGTCCTTTATGATAATATTTTCAACAAATTCAATAAAAGTTACCAATGTTTAATTGAAAGACTGTTTAAGATAAAAACGTATGTTTGTGAAAGAATAATTTTCGTAAAATTTGAATTCTACAGTTTTCATTTATGTAGTCATAAGAGAAACAATTGTCCAAAATAGAATTGTAGATAAAAGGCATTTCAGAACATATAAGTCTGGACTTTCTTGTACATTGTTTTACCTCTCAAAAATAGTGTTTTTTAGTGTATTAGCAGTATAAAAAATAAAAATCCAATGTACAATGCTGCTTTCATTCAAGTCCAACATATTCTTAATTTTTTCTTCTGGAGAGTCCTCTAGACAACACCCATTTCACTATGTTAGTTAAATAAATATTTAAAACATTTCATACAAATTTTGTGATACTGTAAGTTAATGAGTTTTACAAATGTGGTTAGAAAGAATTTGCTGTAAGTTTGTAATTTGAAGTTGGATTTAACTAACATATTTTTTTTGTTAATTTCATGTATAATTGTTCTTGTTTGAAATGATAGTTTAAATGTGTTTATGGAAATTTTTTTATATAGAAAATCCAGTTATAACTGGTATTTGTTTATCAAATATTGGTAACAGCTTTACATCCTTTATATATATGTGTTGTTTATTTAATACTAGAATTAACAGGTGACCCATGACGTCACTGTGGTAAAAACCTTACATTGTCAAAAAGTGACTATGATTTATGGGTTAATAAGTCTGGGATGTCATTTATTACAGATAGAAACTTGATGCTTGACTATTTGTCTGTCTTGGTACTAATTAATAATTGGATTATTGTAGGAATATGTTGATGTTGTTGCTCGCCCAGTCGCACTGTATAGCAATCATGATTACGATTGGAATAGTGTATATCCTGATGACATGGTACCATTTATGTCATTAATTAACAAGAATCAGATGATTTCATTTTAATATTTAATCATTGTAGGACAAACAATTAAAAATGATATTTCTATACTGGTTTATCTGAAATGATTTATTTTGCTATTATCATTTGCATGTAAAGACCTTGATTGAAGCATATCAGCACTTATAATTGCATTCCTACTATGAACAGTTTTAGTTTTGTGTGTTTTGGCACTCGTTTACATCACCCTTTGATAACATTTCATTGACTTTGACACATTTATCAATGCAAAAAAGTTGCCTTATCATGGTCCCATTTCACCATGTGTACCAAACTTTCCTTGTTATTCAGTTGCCCAATGGCACTTTTATTGCCATTCAGGTAAAAGTTGGTATTTTTGTAATGTTTATCAGATTTATCTACCATTATTAACTTAAGAAATAACTCATGGCTGCTCCTCTTTTATGGATTATTTAAATATGGGTAGGCATTTTATTCATGAAAATATTGCCACAAAAGTTAGCCATGAATTATTTTTATTCTGATATGAAAATATAGACATTTCACATTTTGCACCTACATAGGTAAAGGTTTATTTTTGGCTGTTCTGATTTCCAAGATCCTTCCATGTTACACAATGATTATTTTTCTCGTGTAAACCTTATTAGAAAAAACAAAGAAATATAAATTTAAAACAAATTTAACTTATTTATTTACATTAATAATAAAATTTTACAATCGGAACAAAAAATGGCAAAATTGAATGCTTCATTACATCAGTCACCGTGTCTGTGACTGTTGCTGTGTTTGCATGACAAATGTCAACTGCTTACTGCATTTGGACAAGCTTATGCTCCTGTTAAGGATCCAAAATGGTGCAAATTAAAATCGACAATTATTTTCCACAGTTAATCAGCATTTTGAAATTTGGTTGTGTTTTTGTTTTTGATATAGTAAATTTATTTGCATTGGAGGTGGGAATAGTCTCGCCCATTAAACGTTGCTATAAACAACGCAAGGTCCCTTGAAAGCACAACATAGCAAAAGTCATGGAAGATTTGTGACATGTCAATAATAAAGGCATTGTATAGAATATGGACATGTTATCGTAGAAACATTTCTTCTATTGGATTTTTGTAATAAAAAGGTACAATATGGAATAATTTAAAAAGCCAAAAAATAAAGTATTCAGTATTTGTTTTGTATTCCCAAATCTAAAAATACTGTTAAGAAATTTTAGGGAGAAAATGTGATAAAATAAATGTTACACGCTTTACAGTTGTAAATTAATTTGTAATCCCTGGATAGCATATAAAAAGTATATTTTAATTGAAAATTTATTGGAGTAAGAGCTGTAATGTTTCTGCACAAAGGTAATAAAACATCATTCTACCACAGCTGAAGGAAGTAAAGATCAGTATTGAATTAAAGTAACACATTTTACAGCATTAAAGAATTTTATACTTTAGTTGCTATCAGCAGCTATTTAAAAATCATTATTTCCTCTATGCCCATTGCTTATAGGTCACCAGAACATGCATATTCTGATATGCATATATATAAGCAATTAATGAGTAAATATTAGGATGGAATCATCTAATTATTGGCACATGAGTGGTGAAGGGAGTAACGAATCACAAGTAGAGATTTAATCAAGCTTTAGATTGTTTATTGCAGGTTATCTACAGTTTTAATGTCATATTAAAGCTAAAATAGAAGGAATTTAAGAAATGAAAAAAATAGAGTTAGGTCAGAGAAAATTAAAAATAAGTTTAAAATCTTCTTTGTAAAAAATAAGGGTATTACTTCATTTTTCTCTATACATGTAGTTATTTTCTGAATTTGTTACCAACACAAAAAGGATGCTGTTGAAGTTACATTTGTGAATTTGTTAATTATATATTCAGTGTTAATGAAAGAAGGGTTGGTTTATAATCAAGTTTATTATGCCAGCCTCTGAATGTACTTTTTTCTATCTTAGCTTTGAAATGTAGTCCGAAGTATGGAGCTTTATTTCTTAGGTAACAGGACTGACACCAGTTTTAGCATGTACAATTAACAACTGTTTATTTAAATCTTGTAGCTGCATAAGCTTACACTTGCAATATGCACTTTTTTGCCTTAATAGACTGATAGCAACATTAATTATGAATAAAACCTTTCCTGTGTATCAGTTGGTGTTAGTCAGAATATTAAAAATTTAGAAGGTGAACTGCTCCATTGTTTAATTAAGAGCGACAGCTGTATTGTTTTTTTTTAAGTTCATTCAGTGAAAAGTTTAAATTTGACATGAAAAAGTCATTGTCTCAAAATAAACAGGTATCGATGAAAATTCATCTGCCTATAATAAATAATGGGAACTGTAGTGAGAGAAGTATGATGTTAGTTACTGGCCTCTAAAGATGATGTTTGATTTATTTAATTAATATTCTTTATACATGCAAATCTTTTATTAAGCAGGTTTCATGCTTATTTATCCCAAAGGAGAAAAGAAGTTTCAATTGTTTTTCAAATGAAAGTGGCAGCTAACTGTTTTGCTCAGGATGTTGATATCCACAATGAGAAACTGAGCAATCAACAGTATATACTGCTATTTATTACAATGACTGTTTTTTTTTTTTTCTTTTTTTTTCTTTTCATTACAACTTTTGACCTAGCTTTACTTCAATTACTAGCATATAATGTAGTAACCTATGTATAAGCTATGTATAAGCTGGATTTCAATGATAATAAACATATCAAATGAAGTTTCTGGGGTTTATTATGCCCCCGCGACGACATGTCGGGCATTTAAGTTTTACTAATGTCAGAACCAATTATTGTCAAGCTTTTCTCAGAAACCGTACATGAGAACAATTTGAAGTTTGGCTGGGTGGTTCAGTATCACAAGTTGTACGTCCTTAGAAACTTTCAGACCTGTCAGACAACTACTTCCTGTTTGGGACTTCATTTAGTGGGGGCATCTGTGTGGCCCATGGACACATTCTTCGATTTTTTTGTTTTGTTATAGGTACTTGTATTTTCATTCAAGGAGTTGAGTTTTTTTCAGCACAGAATCATAGAATGACTGTTTCATGAAAATTTTAAGTTTCTATTGAATGAACTCCACAAGAAACAATAGTTATTGTAGCTAATCATTCTGACAGTTTCCCTTCTCGAAATTTGAAAGCCTTGAATCACACAACTGATCCCAAGGAAAGGTTTGATTTTCTCTATGATAATACATTTATATATATTTGTTTGGTGTGGTTTGGGGGGCAGGGGAAGGGGGGGGGGAACAATTATTACTTATTATTTAATTGAGCATTTTATTCTTATTGTATATACCCATTATTTCAATGGTATACACAAATAATGTTAGTGTATACATGTAGTCCAATGGTATACAATTCACAATATTTTCTACATAACTACATTTTTCTGTATTTTATTTACTTTCTGCAGGAATATACTTTTGTGTTAGCGAAAACTTTTAAGCCTGAAGGTCCACTTTGGTCGAGCGTGTATCTAGACAAGACGGTATTGAAACAACTCCAATACACTTTCCATGGGACCTGGAAAAACCTTATCCGACCCATGGGCTAGTGGAACTTTTCTCTTTCTAACAGTCAATTGACAATTTTAAAACACTATTATATATACATTGTGCTAACCAAACCTTTTTACAAGACATTATACTTAATACATTGATCACAGCATCCTGTAATGGTTTTTTTGAAAGGTTTTCAGTTTTTTATTCAGAAAATTTAACTCCTTTAATATTTGATTTAAAATTATTTTCTGCTTTAAGACAAATAATCATATTCCTTTAGTTATGGAATATTAATCTTCATTCAAGAAGTTGATAGTTAACTTATTTCCAGGAATATAAAAAAAAGATAAATTGTTAATTGACTGTGTGTTATTTAAAGGTTAACAGATAATGGATTGCCAAGAATGTTTCTTGCAGTGTAGTTTATTTTTAAGTGTGATCTACTGTAGACTATGTTAGTTTACATGTTAGTGGGAACAGAAAGTATAGATATACAATTGTATACAAGTAATAGAAACATTCTTATGCATTTGCATTCATTTTGACTAGACTTAGTCACTTTCATATAGATGTTACAGTATTTCAGTACAATACACTGTAGAAATGTCATTGTTGTTAGGTTAGCTGTTGGGTTTAACTAACTTGTCTTGTGAAACTGGACTTAAATATTCCAACAGATTTCAAGGCAACAGTGCTTTTGAGATTTGGATACATTGAAAAATAACTCATTTATGATGTATTAATAAATATGGGACCTAAAATTGTCATTGAAATTTTTTTTTTAAATTGATGTAATTTTTGTTCCATATATTTTTTTTACCTGGATTGAGATTTGTATAGAGAGTTTTGATATATATTATAGTTATCACAGTATGATCTGTCAAATGTTTGCTGATTAATCTAAAACTGAGCCCAGTTTGTGTGTAGTTTTTTCATAAATTAGTTTCTGGCTGTTTATGGAAAACTCTTCACAGATTGTTTTTCAAGATGAAGTTATCATAAGTCTTCACAATATAAATAAATGGTATCATGCTGAATATTTAACTTTTAACAATAAATTCAAGTAAACAGAGATACATGTATGGTTTTCTTATTTAGGACATATAGCTTCAATCATTTTTAACCACAGAAGAATCATACTGTGATAGTCAAAATTGAGATCTAGTGTAAGATTATGGAGCAGTCACATATTGAACCTGTAGAACACAAGTACAGTTCTTACTTGAAAATAATGTTCATTCAAAAAGAAGATACCCCAACCTTTTATTTATATATCATACATTGTTATTGCATGAAAAAGAGTTCCATGCACAAATAAATTAAAATTGGTATTACTGAAGAAAATTTGCAAAATATTCTTTGATATTTTGACAGGATTATTTTGCTATTATAATTGACGAAAAAGCTAGGCAAAATGTTCAGGAGTTTCAAGGGCATATTAGAATAGATCCATTGGTAAAAAAACATGGCATGGGAGTGTGAAATTGTATTTGTCCCCACAAACTAAATAAATTCCCAGCTATTTGAAAATAACTGCATGTGTTATAGAAGTGGGAAGTTTGTGTAGCAATAACAAAAAAAGTGTGATACTTGTGTCTAAATACTTTAAAATATTATTTTAATTATTTTAGTGTTCCTTCTGAAAATAAATTTGGGATATTCATAGTTTATTTATATTTGTGATCTTTGACTATTTCCAAACCAATAGTACTTTGTTTCCAGTTTGGAAGTAAAGCACTGATGTTTTTTTTATGTTGAAGATGACAGTTTGTGGTATGTTAAGACAAATACATAACTGCTAGAACATTATTAAGGCTACTTTAATGAGGCATATCAATATTGTAATGAGCAAGAAGCTTGATTTCTGTCATGGTTGCAGTTTGAGATTTTTTAATTTTATTTATAAGCCTATTTGATATTCCAGAATTTAACAGAATGAGAGAATGCGGAATGGAAAGTTTGTATGCAGTCACCCAACCATTCCTGTCACCTTTTTGTGTTTAATAAAGAAATTACTTGCAAAATAATAGTAACATCATAACTAAACCTTGACTAACCCCTCTTGTTTGAAGGAATATGTTCCAGTTCTGAGTCGACCCCTGGCTATACAGAACGTACAGAATTTTACTTGGTCCAACATCTATAATGATCTTTGGGTATACCCAGATGACACATTGAATATTACCAAGAAAACATTAAGTAGAATTCCTGTTTTATCGTTGTAGATAATTGCCAACCAAACAAAATGTATTTTGGTTTATTGTAATGTTTCTACATGTATATGTAAATTTTATGTCTAGACAATTTATTGCATGTTTTATATAATTTTTTTCTTAATTGTTAGAAATCATGTTTATCTTCTGCAAAATGTTTTGCTTAAATTTGTTATACAAATATATTGAATAAAATATATAAAAGACTAAATGCAGAAATTTGTGCAATATTATTTCAACATTTACAAAAAAAGAATATGAAGTAATTGATGCATTTTGTGACAAAATTTGTTTGGTTGGTTGATGGTTAGTGTATTTTTTTATTCTCCCATTTTGATCTAATGACATATTGTGTGTTGTCAGTTTTGTAAACAAGCATACCATGCACATGTCGGTAAGTTCTAGTTATTACAGAATATATGAACTACATGTAGCATTTTAAATCTTCTTTTTTTACCCTTTATAAACTTATAATGATTTATATCATGTAAACTTCTTGTGAAAATTAATAATGTCCATTTTGTAAACAAATGTTTATACGTTGTCCTGACCACTTTTAGCTTTGCATGATTTTGTAGCATGCTAATATATTAATCTTTGTGTGAATTGTTATTGCTTTTATATTCTTACGATTCTTTCTTTAAAAGATAATGTTATCTTTTTTACCAAAAAGCGTAAGTAGTTAATAAATAAATAGATCATTCTTGTATAATTTTAAGTTTAAAAAGTTTATAGAGATTGTAACAATAATTGGATATTTAAAAACAAAAATTTTATTTGTTTAGCTTTTGTACCTTCAGCAGATGAGTTAAAAACTATTATTTTTATACATTGCATTGATATACACTTAATTACAATTCATTGTTGTCTAATTGTGTTTTACTTCCTAAATTGATCATTTACTGTACTATATTTAATAAGTTATTTAAAAATTCTTGAAAATATGCTAAGAAAGTGTAAGTTTTCAGTTATTATAAGGTTAAATTATTGTTTTATTATTATTTACTGCCTATATATTCATTCAAAATTAAACCGTTTTTTTTTAACATTTTTTAGAGCAATTAGAAACATTTTAATATATAAAATATGCATATTCCCTACTTGCGGTAAACAAGATTTATCTCCCATTTGCAGAGTTATCTGTTCTTTAGAGCAGGTACTTTATGAGGTCATTATCCTTTTGGATAGCCTGAGCAAAAGTAACCGGACGGGCGAGACATCAACATTTTTTATTAAAAAAATCTTTCTTTCACTTAAAATTTCATATATGGGGCATTACACCTATAATGCTAAATTACATAAAAATGGAGAGAAAAGTATACCTGTCCACGGATTTTTTTTGGGAAAATTACCTTAAAGTTTAAGAATGGTTTTTCTACTTTCATTTCAGTGTTGTGGTCACATTGTACCACATTACACACTTTAGGAAGTGCTTCCACTGTAAAGACATTGACTGGAAAAAAATATATTCTTGTTCTACAGTAATGCCATACCTTTCAAAATATCCAACTCTTAAGCAATAGCAGTTATAAGCAAAAGCAGAAACAAAAGAGAAAATTGGGACTATTTTTTCATCCTGCCATCTTTTGACATGCACCGGAAATTCATTACATGAATAGGATAATGACCCCTTTAAGCAAAGCCAACAGTTCCGGATTTCCACCAAAATTTTTTTTAATGTTATTTAATGATTCTGTAAATAAAATAAGCATGCAGTTTGAATATATTGCTACTCAAATAAAAATTATGACAGTTTCCAAAGATGTGGTGAATCCTTGTTTTAGCAATTTTTAACTGATAAGGACAGTAAGGGTATAATTTTTTTCTTCTGTTCAACAATTTTGGCACAACAGTCAAAATATCACCTTTTTATGACAGTACTGGTGTAATAGTTACCAAATAAGCAGAAACACATCTGATAAAAGCAACTTTTTATCAAGTGAGAGCTCATTTGAATATAGGGGGGGTTGAAAACAGTCGATTCTGTTGCTATGATGGTATGATATAAAAATTAACATTTTTCCTCACAAAAGAAAAAAACTAACTAAAAAAGCTTTTCTTAGCTGTAATGAGTGTATAAATGAACTTATTAAGTAGAAATACACCACAATGGAATTCAGGTTGAGAAGCAGAGGTCTCTTTTCTGTAGCTTAAACTTTAATAAAACTATGCACAAAGTAGAGTTTTGACTAGTTTTAAGAAAACTGACATTTAATTGTTATATAAAAAGACTCATTGGCATCTTTTCAGTCCTTTTTGCATGCCAAGTCACTGAAAAAGTAGAAAACATAGCAACTGACTAGACTGATTGGTTCAAAGTACCCAAAAGCATACTAGATTCACAGACTTTACATTAAAACGACACATTGCAAATGATGCCTACCCATGCCAAATAATTACCTAGAGGCCAGAGGAATGAATAAACACTACATATTGATTAAAATACTGCTGTATAACCTTCTTTTAAGAAACAAAATGAATACATTTAAGCTTTTGTTACAATTTTCAAGGTATGATACATGTTTCTGTCTAGCAATAAGTGCCGGTACATGAAATAGGATCATGGTTTACCTTTATTTAATCAATTTTTGGTCTGAAAGGTATTATATAATACCAATAATACATTTTTATTTCATGTCACCTTAGGTTATACCTTACTCTACTCTATAGAATTGTAAACAGTGTGCTTTTTGCAAAAATAATCACTTTTTATGATACCATAGGCCAAAAAGTCAAATTTTACTTCAGATAATGAAACAGACTATAACTATAAAACCTGAAGATATATTTTGCAGAAAAGATGTTTTCCTATAATGAGTTCTGGTACCCTTTCATAAAAAGTGCCTGACAAGTGGGATTTGTGTATTTGACCAATTTGTAAATTTTGCTCTTACAGAGGTCATTATCCTTTTGGATAGCCTGAGCAAAAGTAACCGGACGGGCGAGACATCAACATTTTTTATTAAAAAAATCTTTCTTTCACTTAAAATTTCATATATGGGGCATTACACATATAATGCTAAATTACATAAAAATGGAGAGAAAAGTATACCTGTCCACGGATTTTTTTTGGGAAAATTACCTTAAAGTTTAAGAATGGTTTTTCTACTTTCATTTCAGTGTTGTGGTCACATTGTACCACATTACACACTTTAGGAAGTGCTTCCACTGTAAAGACATTGACTGGAAAAAAATATATTCTTGTTCTACAGTAATGCCATACCTTTCAAAATATCCAACTCTTAAGCAATAGCAGTTATAAGCAAAAGCAGAAACAAAAGAGAAAATTGGGACTATTTTTTCATCCTGCCATCTTTTGACATGCACCGGAAATTCATTACATGAATAGGATAATGACCCCTTATAGTAACTTCTGTGGGTAAAAAGTAGTTTTTCTTCAATATTTTTTTATTCATATATAGCAAAGTATCCGATAAAATTTACTATGATGTGGAAAATAATTCTGCAGTTTTTTTAGTTGTACTGGAAGAGTAAGTCCACAGACATTATTTAAAAAAAATAAAAACATAATTTTCCCCAACCTATTTAAAACTAGATACCTGCTGTTATGAAAGACAACTCTTGGAAATGGGAAGTAACTCTTGTATTCCGAAAATAGGGAATAACTAAAATGTTTAAGTTTGTGGAGTTTTTTTGTTTATTCATTTATTTTTTTTTTGTTTTTTTGCTGTAGATCTAATATATATTTTATGATGTTTTAGGGTCTTGGTATGATGACTACAGTAACATTACCTGTTTACAATAAGACTAATGACCATAATCGCAAGGTAAGAATAATTACTAAAAGACAACATTTCTTATGTGTTTTTCTTCTTGTAAATTTAACTAAAAACAATTTAGTCCTACTCTCAAACTTAGATGACTGCTTTTACTAAATATAGAGAAATCTTTAATTACCTGATACTTCTTCATATTTTTGTCACGTCAATGCAAGTTTGGGGACATGCACCTTTTCAGTCTATTCATTTGTTTGTCAGACCTCCCACTTCAGGTTAACCTTTGCTTTGAAACTTGGTACACAGTGACAAAATTATGAGATCTCTTTAACTGCTAAATTCTGTAGGGCTGTGCCAAATAATTTGCCAAGGCGTTAACTTAGAAAAAAAATTTGGTATTTATTTAAGAAGTGTAATGTTGGTTTAGCTTTTTTTTTTAGCTCATCTGGTCCTTATGTGAGCTTTTGCCATCACTTGGCATCTGTTGTCTGTCATAAACTTTTTCGAAAATCTTCTCTAAAATCATTGTGCCAATTTTTTTCAACTTGACCACAATCATCCTTTGGATTCCTTTGTTTCAAATTTGTATCCAGGATGTTGATCAATGGACAAAGATAGCTGCTGTAAGTAAAAATAGAATATGGGGTATCAACAAACGTTTGACCTCAATATCTCAAAATTATAATAGCTATAGAGAGAAACTGTTACTTCAAATCGATCAGCTTATTAAAGTCTACAATAGTTGCTATTAATGTGAAGTTGTGTAATGGCTTCCGTAGGAGTTGTTGCCCTTTTTTGACGATTTTTGACAAAATTTTCAGTATTTACAATATACCTTGAAAGCTATAAGAGCTAGAGTAAAACTGTAAATGGCAAAAATGATTAGCAAAATAAGTCCAACAATTCACTTTTTGGTCTGAAATTGTCAGATGATTCCTTATATGAGTTATTGCTCTTTAATGATTTTTTTTCATATTTGTCTTGTAACCTAAAAACTAACAGCTAGAGTGAAACTGCAAATTGCAAAAATGATCAGCAATACAAGACCTACAATTCACTTTATTGGTCTGAAATTGACAAACGACTCCCTATATGAGTTATTGCCATTAAATGACAATTTTTAATGAAATTTCTAGTTTTTTCCTGTAACTTAAAAACTAAACACATACAGTGCAACTGTAATTGGTAAAAATTATCAGCAGTACAAACCCTACAATTAACTTCATTGGTCTGAAATTGTCAGATGACTCCTTGTAGGAGTTATTGCCCTTTAATAAATTTTTTTGGTGAAATTGGTATTTTTTGTGCTGTAACTTAAATGCTATAACAGCTAGATTGAAACTGTAAATTGCACAAATGATCAGCAAAGCAAGGCATACATATCATTGCTTAGTCCAAAATTGTTTGATGATTCCTTGTAGGAGGTATTGCCCTTTAATTCCAAATTTGGACAAAATAATCAGTTTTATATTTATAATTTAAAGTCTGTATCACCTAGAGTAAAACTGTTAATTACCAAATCAATCTAAAGGACACGGCCTACAAATCATTTGATTTTTCAAAATTGTCTGAGGGCATTTTGTAGGACTTTTTGTACTAAACCAAAATTTTTGAAGAAATGTTTAATTTTTGCCCATTAACTTAAAAGCTATATCAGCTAGACTGAAACTGTTAAAAAAAATTAAATATAGTGAAGTCTTTTGTGTACCAGGTTAGCGATAACAGGCTCCAGGGAGCCTTTAGTTTCAACAGGGAGTTCCCAAGAGTAACTGCTTCAGATTTGACATTTAGTTTTACTTGTGTTGGATGCCCCTGTGTATCATAGAGGAAACCACATTCCTTTGGCTGCAAACAAACCTACATAAAAGTTACATATAGTTACCTGACTGCATGACCTGATTAATAATCTTGGTGTAACTCTATGACTATAATTTAATATAGCAGGATAGTGTAAATTGACTATTTTTTTGTTAACAGAATTATGAAATATCAAGTGACATAAAGTCTTCCTGTTTTTCAGTCAAACCAGACAATCTTGGGCGTAATGGGAACTGATGTTACCACAAAACAAATGGATAAATTCACTCCTAAGTGGAAGGTGAGTATCAATGTAAAATTGTTTTCATAATAATTAGTTATAATTTGTATTTTACCTGTATTTATCTTCCTAAATGACTCCAGACTACCATCAATTGAAAATCTTTGCCCAAACAGTCACAGTACAATTAATTTTGAAATTGTGCTCAGTGGTACAGACTATGTGAATCTCCAACTTTACATGGATTCCCAATTTTTCTATTGAAAGTCCGGGTTTTTTTTTGGGGATTATTTGGCATTCTCACCCAGTAAAAATTGACACCACGATAAAGCTGAAAAATAGATTCAATTTGTATGAAACACCATTCTAACAAACAATCAAAATACTTTACATACATGTAAGGTTGCTCAAGATTTCTATATTTACCTGTTTTAACAAACAAATTCCTCTACTCTTTGTTTTATTATTGATTATTAACTTTTATATAGTAACATATATTGTTGTATTTTCAGCTTGGTCCAAATGGATACAGTTTTGCCATAAATGCCAATGGATATGTAATGTTCCATCCAAAACTGCGAGTCCATGTAAGTTTAACAAATGTATTCACTTTTACATCACAAGTTTTCTGTGTATATGTTATTTTCTGGTTTCAGTCAACCCTATAGGGTAATGGGTAAATTTGCTAAATTGTAGTGCAAGAAATCTTCTTAATTGTAAACCCACCCCATAGGGACTAGGGGTATACTGTTGTTAGTCTGTGTGTTCATCAATTACCATTTTCATCACATTTTTCTCTCCCATGATAAATGATACAATACTGAAATTTTGTCACTAGCTGTGTATGATCATGCTTTATTGTGGGATTTTTTTCAAACCTGTCTGAAGTAATAAAACCTTGCTCAGAAAGCATACTTGTTTGGAAAATGTTGTGTATACATTGTTAAATAACAGTTAAAAATCCCCTGAAACTATAAGCTGCCTTCCTAGATGATATTTCAGAACACTCAAACATTACCATTGATTTGTATTTATTAGATATATCTATGGGTATTTTATGCTAATTTTTATCAGGACACCCCATCTTAAGTTCGAAAATGTAGCAAGCCCAAGCCTCTCCGCACATATACACACGCTACCCCTTTTTCCATCAAGTCTAGATCTTCCTCTGGTTTAGTAAACAATTACTTGATGCAGTGAAAAGTAAGGCATAAAAACAAAGCTGTAATCTATTTTACAAACACTCATTGTCTTTCTTTATTGTTTAAAGGAGGATTTTAAGGACCCTCCAAACATGGATTTTTTGGATATTGAAGTTGAAAATGAGAAGAAAGTGCAAGTAAGTTTTAGTAAAAGTGAACATTGTTTCACACACTCCCTCAACATATGTGGATATCTTATATGATTTACTGGAACACCATTTACATTATATATTGTGATTTTGGTTTATAGCTGTGCTCCTTGAATTTATTCATTGAAGTTTTTTATTTTTACTTGTGAAACATTTTTGAGAGGCTATTGACTGCATTAATATGATCTTAAAAGTAACTAATGATACTTAAAAAAATGTATATTTTTTAATGTTTAGTAACATTTTCATGAAGATAAATCAAAGGTGATGATATTAGAATTATGTTAAAAACTACATAAAATTTGAATTTTCATCTGACATTTACAATTCTTGTTGGATGTATTGGTATTTATAGTGTTTTTTTTTCTCAGTTTTCCTTACAATGGAATGTACTTTTTTTATCTAGTGAATGCTAAAAAGACAGAATAAAAATGAAGAAAACTTAAATTTAGTGTGTAGGATCATGTATTTCATTAAATGTTCAACATATTACTGAATATAAAATAAACTAAATTATGATGTCTTCTATTTTGCTGTATTGGTATCTGTTACTTATATGATACAAAACACTGTGTTAGGAGTATCTCGTTAGGGATTGGGTTATGAGTATCATTCATTTTGTGCTATGAGTATCATGTTATGGTTTGTGTCATTGGTATAATGTTATGCGTTGTGTTATGAGTAACATGTTATGGTTTGTGTTATTGGTATAATGTTATGCATTGTGTTATGAGTAACATGTTACGGTTTGTGTCATTGGTATAATGTTATGCATTTTGTTATGAGTAACATGTTACGGTTTGTGTCATTGGTATAATGTTATGCGTTGTGTTATGAGTAACATGTTACGGTTTGTGTCATTGGTATAATGTTATGCGTTGTGTTATGAGTAACATGTTACGGTTTGTGTCATTGGTATAATGTTATGCGTTGTGTTATGAGTAAAATGTAACGGTTTGTGTCATTGGTATAATGTTACAGATTGTGTTATGAGTAACTTGTTACGGTTTGTGTCATTGGTATAATGTTACAGTTTGTGTCATTGGTATAATGTTATGGGTTGTGTTATGAGTAACATGTTACAGTTTGTGTCATTGGTATAATGTTACAGTTTGTGTCATTGGTATAATGTTACAGTTTGTGTCATTGGTATAATGTTATGCGTTGTGTTATGAGTAACATGTTACGGTTTGTGTCATTGGTATAATGTTATGGGTTGTGTTATGAGTAACATGTTACGGTTTGTGTCATTGGTATAATGTTATGGGTTGTGTTATGAGTAACATGTTACGGTTTGTGTCATTGGTATAATGTTATGGGTTGTGTTATGAGTAACATGTTATGGTTTGTGTCATTGGTATAATGTTATGCGTTGTGTTATGAGTAACATGTTACGGTTTGTGTCATTGGTATAATGTTATGGGTTGTGTTATGAGTAACATGTTGCGGTTTGTGTCATTGGTATAATGTTATGGGTTGTGTTATGAGTAACATGTTACGGTTTGTGTCATTGGTATAATGTTATGGGTTGTGTTATGAGTAACATGTTACGGTTTGTGTCATTGGTATAATGTTATGCGTTGTGTTATGAGTAACATGTTACGGTTTGTGTCATTGGTATAATGTTATGGGTTGTGTTATGAGTAACATGTTACGGTTTGTGTCATTGGTATAATGTTATGGGTTGTGTTATGAGTAACATGTTACAGTTTGTGTCATTGGTATAATGTTATGGGTTGTGTTATGAGTAACATGTTACAGTTTGTGTCATTGGTATAATGTTATGCGTTGTGTTATGAGTAACATGTAACGGTTTGTGTCATTGGTATAATGTTACAAATTGTGTTATGAGTAACATGTTACGGTTTGTGTCATTAGTATAATGTTACAGTTTGTGTCATTGGTATAATGTTATGGGTTGTGTTATGAGTAACATGTTACAGTTTGTGTCATTGGTATAATGTTACAGTTTGTGTCATTGGTATAATGTTACAGTTTGTGTCATTGGTATAATGTTACAGTTTGTGTCATTGGTATAATGTTATGCGTTGTGTTATGAATAACATGTTACGGTTTGTGTCATTGGTATAATGTTATGGGTTGTGTTATGAGTAACATGTTACGGTTTGTGTCATTGGTATAATGTTATGGGTTGTGTTATGAGTAACATGTTACGGTTTGTGTCATTGGTATAATGTTATGGGTTGTGTTATGAGTAACATGTTACGGTTTGTGTCATTGGTATAATGTTATGCGTTGTGTTATGAGTAACATGTTACGGTTTGTGTCATTGGTATAATGTTATGGGTTGTGTTATGAGTAACATGTTACGGTTTGTGTCATTGGTATAATGTTATGGGTTGTGTTATGAGTAACATGTTACGGTTTGTTTCATTGGTATAATGTTATGGGTTGTGTTATGAGTAACATGTTACGGTTTGTGTCATTGGTATATGGTTATGGGTTGTGTTATGAGTAACATGTTACGGTTTGTGTCATTGGTATAATGTTATGGGTTGTGTTATGAGTAACATGTTACGGTTTGTGTCATTGGTATAATGTTATGGGTTGTGTTATGAGTAACATGTTACGGTTTGTGTCATTGGTATAATGTTACAGTTTGTGTCATTGGTATAATGTAACTGTTTGCGTCATTGGTATAATGTTATGGGTTGTGTTATGAGTAACATGTTACAGTTTGTGTCATTGGTATAATGTTATGCGTTGTGTTATGAGTAACATGTTACGGTTTGTGTCATTGATATAATGTTACGGGTTGTGTTATGAGTAAAATGTTACGGTTTGTGTCATTGATATAATGTTATGGGTTGTGTTATGAGTAACATGTTACGGTTTGTGTCATTGGTATAATGTTATGGGTTGTGTTATGAGTAACATGTTACGGTTTGTGTCATTGGTATAATGTTATGGGTTGTGTTATGAGTAACATGTTATGGTTTGTGTCATTGGTATAATGTTATGGGTTGTGTTATGAGTAACATGTTACGGTTTGTGTCATTGGTATAATGTTATGGGTTGTGTTATGAGTAACATGTTACGGTTTGTGTCATTGGTATAATGTTATGGGTTGTGTTATGAGTAACATGTTACGGTTTGTGTCATTGGTATAATGTTATGGGTTGTGTTATGAGTAACATGTTACGGTTTGTGTCATTGGTATAATGTTATGGGTTGTGTTATGAGTAACATGTTACGGTTTGTGTCATTGGTATAATGTTATGGGTTGTGTTATGAGTAACATGTGACAGTTTGTGTCATTGGTATAATGTTATGGGTTGTGTTATGAGTAACATGTTACGGTTTTTGTCATTGGTATAATGTTACAGTTTGTGTCATTGGTATAATGTAACGGTTT
Source organism: Limnoperna fortunei (assembly GCA_944474755.1). Lineage (NCBI taxonomy): Eukaryota > Metazoa > Mollusca > Bivalvia > Mytilida > Modiolidae > Limnoperna > Limnoperna fortunei. Next base: position 80,027,075 of record OX104111.1, on the reverse strand, counting down.
GTGTCATTGGTATAATGTTATGCGTTGTGTTATGAGTAACATGTTACGGTTTGTGTCATTGATATAATGTTATGGGTTGTGTTATGAGTAACATGTTACGGTTTGTGTCATTGGTATAATGTTACAGATTGTGTTATGAGTAACATGTTACGGTTTGTGTCATTGGTATAATGTTACAGTTTGTGTCATTGGTATAATGTTATGGGTTGTGTTATGAGTAACATGTTACGGTTTGTGTCATTGGTATAATGTTATGGGTTGTGTATTGAGTATAATGTTACAGTATGTGTTATGAGTATCATGTCATGGTTTGTGTCGTGAGTGTAATATTACAGTTTGTGTTAAAAGTTGTGGTGATTAATGTTAAATGCTTGGATTATATTAGATACAGACAAGGAAACCTTAACTTACGCTTATAAATAATAAATTTAAAGCTTTACAAATGATATTGTACTGGCAATTATATAATTTACAATTTCTTTTAAAACTTCAGCTGTCTCTTTTTATTAATAATTTTGCTTTTACTGAGTTGTTTGAATAAGAGTATTGTTTATGATCAAAGGAACAAGTCTTCATGTTTTCAGCTTACTAAATTTATTGTGTTGATACATTTCTCACTTGTATTAAGTCAAATTCAGTTGGGAAACAGGTATTTTGCTTTTCTAATAATAAATAGTTGACTCTTTCAAGATTACATGCATATACATGCACCTACCTGTTTCAAACACTTAAGTAGAAACTTCCTATACAAGCAGTCAAAGTAGATGCTTAATATTACACGACCTACATATTCTCTATTCATTATGTTACAGGGTTACTGACCCTATATACTTTGTGAGATTTTTCTAGGTCAACAAGATAGGTGTGGTAATAATTCCTGAAACATGTCATTGATGGTACATGTATTTTACATGTTATATCACCAGAAATGCTTTAAGGTTAAAAGCTTTATGAAAGACATATCCATTTATCCACTGAATTTCTGTTATATAGTCAACAGATAGATTTGATTAATAATATTTGTCCTAGTTTTGTACAATGAAAGCTGTTTCAAGTGCTCTGTTGAATGTTGAATAAAATCTATGTACAGAACCTGCTTTGTTTATACTTAAGTATAAATTCTATGCACAGAACCTGCCTGGGTTTGCTCAAGTTCTGAGATAAATTTGAAATTACTTGATAAAATATATTGTCAAAATTGTTTGTTGGAGTTGTGAGACCTATTAAGTACTAGAAGTTAAAACTTTAAATTTTCTTATGGATTTCAAAAAAAAAGAAACCTTGGCATTAATGGGCAAAACATTATATTTAAAACGGTTATTCATTATGCTGGCTGTTTTTTTATACCCACACTCCACAGAGTCGGGGGTATATAGTGGTCCTCATGTCCGTCCGTCCATTGGTCCATCCACATTTGGTTTCCGGATGATAATTCAAATAGTTTGCATCCGATTTTAATGAAAAACATTACAAATTTGTACAAAAAAGTTGTTTCTGCACAATAACTCAAAAAGTTTGTATCTGCTTTGAATGAAACTTTGGGTTATTGTTATATATCAGATTGGTAAGAAGCCTATCGATTTTGGGGGAAATCCGTCAAATTTCTAGGTCGCATTCCACGAAAAACGTTAGAAATTTGTACAAAAAAAGTTGTTTCCACACAATAATTCTAAAAGTTTGTATCTGATTTGAATGAAACTGTGGGATATTGTTATATATTATGTTGGTAAGAAGCCTATCGATTTTGGGGGAAATCTGTCAAATTTCAAGGTCACAGTCCATGAAAAAGGTTAGAAATTTTTTACAAAAGCGGGGTATCAGTGATCCCCAGACTTTGTCTAGTTCTCACTATGGTGCAAATATATATATATTTGTGGTAGTTATGACCATTTATTATATCTTCCACAAACGTTTGTTGGTGTATATAGGATTTGGCCTGTATGTCCATCTGATTAAACTGACTATTAAGTCCTTTGACAATTTAACACTAAACTGTACTATCATAGATTATGATGTGATACATTTAGTATTTCCAGAGTAATACCACCTGACATTGAAGAAAATTATAGTCTTAAGGTAATTTATGGTTGCAACTTCCCATACATGCCACCACACATGATCACGAAACTTTGTGCCATGTACATGTTTTTAACATAAAGATGTAGCAGTCTTGGTCTGTTGACAAATCACAGTAATGTCCTTTTAGCACTTAAAATGTTCTGGTGGGTGGCTACTGGGGGGGGGGGGGGGGGTGGTATAAAAGAGTTTCAAAAGTAATTCAGCTGGGAGTATTAATTTTGTACTTTCCTTTCTGTAGTGAAATTCAGAATAGTCGTTACCTTAAGTTATGTTTAAGTTAAGTTATGAATTACAAACCTCATTACTTTGACTGCTTGTACCACAAAACTACTCTCAGACTTGCACAGACATTCAGTAATTCAGCTATTGTTGCCACACATCTTTAATACCTTGTACCTTTTTTGAAGGTCATGTTTGTCTTTATCATTAATTTGCATCGGTGTGGTATAGTTCAGGTTGATCTTGTTACTAATTTCTATTGTTTAGTTGAGAGCGAAATGCATATATTTAGGCTCATACTCTATCTTTAACTTCTATTTTTATTTTATTTTTTTTTATTTTATTTTTTTTTTTGCTGTGTAAATTATATAATTTTTTGTTGGATTTTTTTTTTTACAATAATTTAATATGGAGCTGAACTTTGAAGTATATGTACATGTATGTCCAATAAAATCATAGTCATTCAAAGTTTAGTACAAATTTAACGTTAAATAAATTAAAATTACTTAGTCTAAATCAATTTGGGGCCAAATGTTTTTTACACAGGCTAGAAAAATGTAAATGTATTATAAAAAAAGGGGAGTTGTCTTGGCATCAGATCGTAATTACATTTCTGCATGATCACATTGAAATTTTAAAAGCATGTTTAAAGCAATAATTTTTTATAACCATCCAATAGTGACTTTAAAATTTTTATACCCCCTCTCGACAGAGTCGGGGGTATATAGTGGTCCTCATGTCCGTCCGTCCGTTCGTCCGTCCACATTTGGTTTCCGGATGATAATTCAAAAAGTTTACATCCGATTTGAATGAAACTTTGGGATATTGTTATATATCAGGTTGGTAAGAAGCCTATTGATTTTGGGGGAAATCCGTCAAATTTCAAGGTCACAGTCCACGAAAAACGGAAATTGTAACAAAAAAGTTGTTTCCGGACAATAACTCAAAAAGTTTACTTCTGATTTGAATGAAACTTTGGGATATTGTCATATATCAGGTTGGTAAGAAGCCTTTTGATTTTGGGGGAAATTGGTTAAATTTCAAGGTCACAGTCCACGAAAAACGTTAGAAATTTTTACAAAAAAGTTGTTTCCGGACGATAACTCAAAAAGTTTGCATGTGATTTGAATGAAACTTTGGGATATTGTTATATATCAGGTTGGTAAGAAGCCTATTGATTTTGGGGGAAATACGTCAAATTTCAAGGTCACAGTACACGAAAAACGTTAGAAATTTTTACAAAAAAGTTGTTTCCGGACAATAACTCAAAAAGTTTGCATCCGATTTTAATGAAACTGTAAAATATTGTTATATATTTTGTTGGTAAGAAGCCTATTGATTTTGATGGAAATCTATCAAATTTCAAGGTCACAGTCCACGAAAAAACGTTAGAAATTTTTACAAAATGCGGGGGTATTAGTGATCGCTAGATCGACTTTGTCTAGTTTATGTGCTGTTCATTTTGACAAAATTCATAAATTGACCTTCTTGCACTGTAGGAGATTTCTGTTTAGTGTGTAAAACTATGTGGAACTTGCAGTAGTTAGTAGAAATAAATGGGGCATTGTGTTGTAGTATTGATAGAAATAAACATATGTAGGTAAACAGATATTTTTCATCTGAGCTGTTAAATATATATTTCTGTAAAATCTGTGTTGACCCCTTAGACCTCATCATGTAAATTTTCTTATACTGTACCCCAAAATACGAAGTATGTAGATATGTTGCTGTCACATCTGTTGATAGGTTGGGCCGGCTGTAGACAATAATTGTGTGCACTTTTCTATGATACTGTTGGTGCAAAATTAGTTATGGTTTTTAGCTCACCTGACCCAAAGGGTCATGTGAGCTATTGTTATCACTTTGCGTCCGTCGTCGTCGTCGTCGTCGTCGTCGTCGGCGTCTGTAAACGTTTTACATTTTAATCTTCTTCTCTGAAACCACTTGGCCAATTGAAACCAAACTTGGCCATAATGTTCATTGGATGGACCTTTACAAAGTTTGTGTTTTTTATTTTGATTGTTAAACCAATATGGCCGCCACCTCAAGACTTAGTTTAACATAGGACCCTATGGGAAAAAAGTTAAAAAGGGCTTCTTCTCTGAAACCGTTTAACCAATCAAAACAAAACTTACTAGCAATATTGTTTAGATGGTCCTCTATAAAGTTTGTGTTTTAGATGGGAATTGGAAATTCAAAATGGCCGCTACTGCAGGACTTAGTTTAACATAGAACCCTATGGGAAAAAGTTTTAAAAGGCTTCTTCTCTGAAACCGGTTAATCAATGGAAACAAAAACTTACTAGCAATATTGTTTGGATGGTCCTCTATAAAGTTAGTGTTTTTTTATGGCAATTGGAAATTCAAAATGGCTGCCACCGCAGGACTTAATTTAACATAGGACCCTATGGGAAAAAGTTTGAAAGGCTTCTTTTCTGAAACCGGCCAACCAATGGAAACAAAACTTACTAGCAATATTGTTTGGATGGTCCTCTATAAAGTTAATGTTTTTTATCCCAATCTGATATTCAAAATGGCCGCCACCGCAGGACTTAGTTTAACATTGGAGCCTATGGGAAAAATGTTAAAAAGGGCTTCTTCTCTGAAACCGGTTAACCAATCAAAACAAAACTTACTAGCAATATTGTTTGGATGGTCCTCTATAAAGTTTGTGTTTTTTATGGCAATTGGAAATTCAAAATGGCTGCCACCGCAGGACTTAATTTAACATAGGACCCTATGGGAAAAAGTTTGAAAGGCTTCTTTTCTGAAACCGACCAACCAATGGAAACAAAACTTACTAGCAATATTGTTTGGATGGTCCTCTATAAAGTTAATGTTTTTTATCTCAATCTGATATTCAAAATGGCCACCACCGCAGGACTTAGTTTAACATTGGAGCCTATGGGAAAAATGTTAAAAAGGGCTTCTTCTCTGAAACCGGTTAACCAATCAAAACAAAACTTACTAGCAATATTGTTTGGGTGGTCCTTTATAAAGTTTATGATTTTTATGCCAACTGGAAATTCAAAATGGCCACTACCGCAGGACTTAGTTTAACATAGGAACCTATGGGAAAAAGTTTTTAAAGGCTTCTTCTCTGAAACCGGTTAATCAATGGAAACAAAAACTTACTAGCAATATTGTTTGGATGGTCCTCTATAAAGTTTATGTTTTTTATGGCAATTGGAAATTCAAAATGGCCAACTCCCCCGCAGGACTTAGTTTAACATAGGACCCTATGGGCAAATAAAAAAAATCTCTATACAACTGGTTAACCAATGAAACAAAGCTTTCTAGTAATATTGTTTGGATGGTCCTATTTAAAGTTTATTGAAAATTACAGGACTTACTTTAACATCAGGGAAATGCCATCTTGCCTATAAAATCAGGTGAGCGATACAGGCTCTTAAGAGCCTCTGGTTTATTGTTTATCTTTTCTGCTTTCTATTTTGGCTACCTTTATAACGATTTTTATTGAACTTTATGCAAGTGGCAAGTACCAAAGTAGAAGTCACACATTCTCATTCTGACACATTATGACCTGCAGGATATTGAATATATTTTTACCTAATATTTCTTGGTTACTTTGGTATTGATTTCGATTTATCTTCACATTACTGGTATGTAGTAGGCCTAGTTGTGCTTATTATCATGTGTCATTACAGGCCTGCTCATTGTTATATGTATTTGATATAAATTTGTCTGTTTTACAAGTACACAGAAAAACAATTGGTTTTGCATTAGTTTTGTAGATTGCATTTCTTTCGTCAGTATAACACCTAATAACAACTTCATATAATTTACTTGTGTTTCACTTTTACCTTTTTTTAGCACTGTTTAAGATAGGGTAAGAATTGCCTCACTTGTGTAATTTTTTCCTGCAGTAATATCTGCAATGTGATTTTAAATAATAAATTTGTTTTCATATATTTGGTTGTAAACAAATTTAATACAGAATGAAGTAAAAAATGTAAAACCATAGTGATTTTAAATGTATATATTGTTTTACTTACTGAAGTATATATATTTTTTAGCTAAGGAAGAATATGACTGATGGTAAAGCGGGTGAAACAGAGTTGGAAACTTACGTCATCTCTGTTGACATGGTATGCTTTGCAATTTATAGTGAAATTTACTTGTAATTTATTATTTAATTAGGGATATTTCTTTTTTAAATAGTATGTGTCATTTCTTCAATATTTGTAATTTAAAAGTTATACTTTGAATAAAATATTATAATATGTAAGAATATACAAGACCTCTTATCTAATTGACATGGATGATATAAACGGGATTTTCACATATACAGTACTTGAGATTGAAAACGCAACACTTTTATCAATCCGTCAGCGATCAGTTATCAATCAGTCAGATCAGTCAAATCGTTCCCAATCCGTCAGATCGTTCCCAATCCGTCCATCCGTCAATTGACGGATTCGGAACGATTTGACTGATCTGACGGATCGATTTGGACTGATCGCTCCAATCCATCCATTCAACTTCCTGTTAGTGAAATCAATATTTCGAAATGTGAAAATTCGTTTCACTCGCAAATATTAGAAGTATACAAATGTCAACTGTTATGTCCTCATTTATGGCTCGTTTAACCTAATAATAAGGCTAAAACAGGTCTAAAGTAATAAATAATACGAATGGAAATTTTCCCAATCTATTACTAGTTATATATGCATCTGTGACGAAATATAAACATCACATAGTGTCATTTTATTAACAAAATAATTTAAAACAAACACACACACAATGACTTAAAACAAATTGACCTCGCGTTCCAGGGCGTACGTCTCGTATTTGTCTTCGAATTTTTTAAAGCGGAAAAAGTCGAGTCTAAAGTTATAAATCATAAATAGAAATTCCCCAATATATAACTAATGCATATGTGACAGAATATAAACATCACATAGTGCAATTATATAAAAAAAAGAAATGGAAAAAAACACACACACACAATGAATTAAAAAAATATTTGACCTCGCGTGACAAGGCGTACATCTCGTATTTGACTTCGAAATTTTTTTAAGCGGAAAAAGCGAGAAAGACGAAGGCAGAATAGTAACATTTTTTTCATGTCGCGCTTTCGCGTTAGCATTATTTGTATGTATGATTGAAGTTAGTTTAACACTATTGTCAAACATTATATTAGTCTATTTAATATGGCGTCGAGTGTTTATAAGGAAGAGCTGCAGTACCCAACGAAACAGCAGACCTTCGACAGGAAAACTGGTTCTCTTTGCAAATTTAGGGATGAGTCGAGCACACCCTCTCGCTGTAAAGGATCGAACAGACAACTCGGTGATCAATACTAGATTACTGCTACCTTAACCACCGCGGTCGAGGTTTTTTATTATAAACGCGTAAAAAGATCATTTGTCGTGGTTTGATCAGTTTTCTTTCTGTGGCACAATTCCTAAGAATTCTGGTGTATAATACTGAGAAAGATTTACGACAAATGCGAATACATCTAATATATAATTTATTCACTATCTAATTGTGTCACATGAATTTACACAGAATTAAATGTCAAATAAAGAATAAACGCGTTTGTATATAGAAGCTTACGAGTTAAAGACGCAAACATGTAAGCATAATTTTAAAATCAATTCTGCTTTCGCATTTTAGCCATCACAATTTGTTTATTTTATGATGTCTGTTATATTCATTCGATATTTAATGATATATAAGTATAAATGGTTTCCTTTAAATTCGGAAGTGTTTGAAATTAATTACTAGGTATCACGTTTGTTTTTAGGAAAGGGGGGGGGGGGTTCAGGACATAATAGAATTGCCGCGAACCATAGTGACGTGTTTAGAGAGTACTTGCACGCTAAGGATCTCTTTTGTAGATTTCGAAAAGGAGAAGGCTTACAATTTTCCGCCCATACCCATACCACTTATTTTTCCAGTTGAATTCAAAATATTTGCCCTTTTTTCATCTTTCTCTAATTGATTGAGGGGGCCTCGGTGGCCGAGTGGTTATGGTAGTCTACTATTGATCACGTTGTCTCAACACTGAGGTTGCGGGTTCGAGTCTCAAGGCGGGCAGGGTGCACTCGACTTAATTGACAAGGATTGCCACTTTTCCTACCGAAGGACCGGGGTTTTCTCCGGGTATTCCGGCTTCCTCCTCCAATAAAAACTGGACGCCATGATATAGCTGCAAAAATTGCTGAAAGTGGCGTTAAACAATATTTAAACAAACAAACAAACAAACAAATCTAATTGATATTTAACTTATTCTCGTCATGAATAAAGCTGAACACCCTCGCTGAAAGAAAAGCAAGCATCCAATAAATCAATCAATGAAATAAGTTATTCAAATTGAATGACAATCTTTTAAAGGGTACGTTTTGAAAAGGTTCTGTTTTATCGATATGACTGTAATGACAATGTTCAAACCGATCTTCATAGACCTAGGGAATTAATGACGTTTTGTTAAAAAAATTACTATTTCGTACTATAACACGTGTCTATCTGTAACACATTTTTACGCTTAACAGCAGTATTCACAGACAAGTCTCCCCGGCGTTATTAGGGCCTCAGTGGCTGATTGGTTAGTCATCTACTAGTTATTACATGCCTATAAACAGGTTGCGGATTTTCGAACGACTGCAGATAGGGTGTGCCAGACTCCAACTGTATTGACTTGTCCGTTTTAACCCGTGTACTCCGGCTTCCTCCCACCCCACCCCCAATAAAAAATGAACGCCATGAAATTAATGAAACAATCCAGCGTAATTGTAATTATACTTTTTAACTTCTTTTATTGCCTGTCAAATAAAACTTGCGACCAGAATCGCTGTATATTTTACTATACAACTTTTTGTTTAGTAAACAATTTGTTTTGATTGACAATGCTTGTTCAACAGTTCAACAATTGTTTATACACAACAGTTTTTATAATTGTATTTAAAAATGTTGTAGACTAAATAAAAACATGTAGGCATACATTTAAGTAACTAGTAATGATGTCAAAAAGAGGCCACGTCCTTTCCTAAATGAAAATAAATCTGTTACTGATTGGGGAGTCGGGTCGGCTTAATATACGACAAAAAATATACATGTAACAGGTCGCAGAAAATAAAATAGGCCGACATCACGAGTCGCGGAAATAAAAAAGGAAAATCAATAAAGGATTACGAAAATAAAACATTACCTCGTCGCTACTGATGTGCCTTAAATCGAAGTTTTTTTAGGTTTACAGGGCGCAACCTGCAAATATGTCCTGTTTGAAAGAATTTTGCTTTATTATATAATATAAAGAAATTAGTTTTTCTTTAAATATGTTTACTTATGTTATTTTCAAGAACGAGACATTGTATTAACTATTCTTTTGAATACTTGCGTTTATTTTATTATAAATTTTATTATAAATGCATATATAATATACAAATCACGCAGAATTCGTTTTATCTTTAAATTATTAATGTATACGTATCCGTCAATAAACTGACCGATTTATGCATATAATTAAATGACGGATTCTGGATCGCACTGATTGAACTGATCGCTGACGGTTACCAAGGTAATGATGGATTCATAATTTTGGACGGATGTATTCATCATCAATCAGTCAGCGATCCAAAATCCGTCACCAATCAGTTATCAATCAGTCAAAGTGTTGCGTTTACGGGTGCAAGTACTGTATATGTTTTTGTAATATTTGCAGCATGCATTCCACATTCTTCTGAGAGTTCAGCAAAATGTGGAAACAGTTTACACTGTTCCCTGGAGTATTTCATTGTCTTGCATCACATATGATAAATTTTAAGAGTTTTCAAAATATGCTGGTGGGAAGCAATTTCACCATTGACTTCATCACAGGCAAACATTTGAAAGTATTTTGTAAAATACATCACAAATTTGCTGTCTTATTTCATCCTCTTATGAAGGACATAAACTGTTCTACTTTCCAATTAATTTCTGTGTTTGCATGCATTTCTGCTGTTTTAAATAATGTACATTGTCCTATTCACTCAACTCAAATGTTTGATTTCAGAATCATACACACTTGGAAACAAGACATTACTTTTACACTAACATTAACAAGACATCATTCAGGTAAGTGCTAGCCTATGAGTTTAGTCATTCTAAGGTACATAGCAAACATATATTTAATGTTGGCCTTATAGGCTGACTGAAAGTTGGATTAAAAATTACAGATTAAAATGTCCTGTAAGGTTTTTTTCTTTGATCAGTCCGTCCATTAACTGTAAATGTTTTTTTAATCCTCAAGTTAGTACAATTGTTAGGTCCATTAATTTTCTTTTGATAAAAGTTGGGTTTAAATTTTTCCCAATTTTTGCATTAACTATCAAAATGTCATGTAAAAGTACAAATGATTTCAGAATCACAGCATTATATGAAAATGGAGAATGAATGACTGTTTGTTAAATATAAAGTTCCCATTTAGGAAGAAAATGACTTATTTTATCAAGTTCTATTGTTAATTGTGTTTTAAAATTGTTAGAAAAAGAAAAACTTAGTTGCCATAGCCAGATTATAAGTTAAAATTAATGTCATATTGAAATTTATTTCATTTTGTTAAACCATGATTTGATAATTTTAAAATGATGATGTAGATCTGTGCGTTTGTTTCAAAACCTAATGTGCATTTTTATTCCTTGTAGTCTTGGTATAGCTTATCCATCGTACCAGCAGTATACTATTGGCTTTAATAATGTAACAGAGAATATTGGTAAATAAATATTTCGCTTGGATGTTAAGAAATGACTTGTATTGAATAATATTTGTAAACATTTATTATGCAAATGTGCACTCCGTTCACTGTTATTTTTTATGCCCCTGCGACGACATGTCGGGGGCATTATCAGTTACCTACGTTATTACCCGGGTGTATGGAAATTGTACCACCTGAAAGTACTTCTGTTCAGCCTGAGGCGAAGCCGAAGGCTGTCCAGAAATACTTTCAGGTGGTACAATTTCCATACACCCGGGTTATAACGTAGGTAACGGTTTTATCCCCGGCTAACAAGTGTAAAAGGCTGAAAATAGGTTCTTTTGTTACCTTTGGTAACAACCTCAGACTTAGCGAGTTTAAAGAGTTTTTATTTTGTTATACATTGTTTTTCCTACTATCGGTATTTTGGCGCCTCAAGTCACGCTATCATAACGTCAACAGACAATGACGTCAAGTTCCGATTTAATTCATATTTATGTGTGTCAGTGTGAATATAGGGCATCTACAATGTTTGAAAGGAAGTACAAATACAAATATAAAAAGACAGAAATGTTCATTTGTGGAATTACATACACTGGTACTCTAGAACATATATTAGCAACGCACAAACAATACACCCTGCGACGTTAGCAACGAAGACGGGGGCATGGGATTTGTACCAACGTGTAACCAACCAATCAAAAGTCCGCATTTGTTGCAAGCCGGGGATAATAAGTTTTACTCATGTCCGTCTGTCTGTCCGTACGTCCGTACGAATTTCTGTCAAGCTTTTCTCAGAAACCATACATGAGAACAATTTGAAAGTTGGCAGGGTGGTTCCGTATCACAAGTTGTACGTCCTAAGCGACTTTCAGACCTGTCGGACAACTACTTCCTGTTTGCGACTGGGCCGATATAAAAATGTGTTAACACAATTATGAAAATTTCCGTCAAGCTTTTCTCAGAAACCGTACGTGAGAACAATTTGAAAGTTGGCAGGGTTGTTCAGTATCACAAGTTGTACGTCCTAAGCGACTTTCAGACCTGTCGGACAACTACTTCCTGTTTGGGACTTCATTTAGCGGGGTCATCGACACATTCTTCAATTTTTTCATGATGTTTTAAAGGATGTTTTTTGATATTGTAATCATCCCATTTTTGGGGCATATTAATTTACCCTTGGGGTTTTCCATTCATCCATCAGTCATTATTGGCTTTTTTAAAAATTTTTGGTGATATATTGTTTTGTCTTATAGTGATTAATTGAATTGTGAATTTTGTGTTTAATTAACTTCTTTTGTATATACTATTTTTGACAATTTTAAAACAAAACTCCAATGTCAAGTACTTTTATATTTCTTGTTCAAAGTATAATATTTATTGATTAGGACAAAACACATTTCATTTAATAATTTCAGTTACAGATGGAACTCTGTTTCAAGAAGACAATTTGACTACAATGTTGATTGCTGACTGGTGAGGATTTTTTTTATTTGTGCATCACAACAATGCTCAATCACATCTTGTATCACTTGGAGCCTCTGGTCAAGTGGTTAAGGTAGTTTGTCTACTACAGGTTCGAGTCTCTGTGCAGGCAGGGTGTGCTCGACTCCAATCAAAAGGTTTAAACACACAGAATTCACCTGCTGCTAGCTAATACACCATTCTAATTTAGGTCAAAATTTACTGTAGAATCGCACTATCAAAATGAAAAAAAAAATTGCCACATTTTAAAATGCTGATTAAATTGGAAAATAAGTGTTCAATTCAATTTGAACTTTCTTTATCTACTTAAAGAGCATAAGTTGTTCAAACGTGGTTAGCAGTTTTCATTTGTCATGCAAAAAACATCATTTCAGACACTGTGACTTTCAGTATAGTGATGGCAAATAATGGGCATCTTCAATTTTCATACGGTAATCTTTTATACCTTCAAGTAATCAAAGCTGCATTGGTGCAAGAATTATGTATGTGTAATGTCTGTGTTTTGATATCCTAAAATTGTACAAAAAATTTGCTTTGGGTACTGTTTCTGGGTTTTATTGTTTCACTGTTCTTATATTGAGGACTTCATTTCTGGTGCATAGATTAAAAAGACAATTGAAAACAAAAATGTTTTATATCACAAATTCTGGAATCTGAAACTAAAATTCCTAAAAAATATTAGAATGTAATTATTATGTTTCAGGGATTATTTTGTTAACATGTCGTCCAAGGCTAACCAGTCAGGAACCATTAGGGATATCTACAATGCTTACAAAGATTGGGAGAGTAAAAACAAGTCAGCAGATTTTTGTATGTTAATTTTTTTAAAATATCTTTTTTCTGTTGTATTGTTTGGATTCATATACTACAAATACGTGTTTAGACATAGGTCTAGCTTAAGTGCTTAATGGGTAGAAAGTATGGAAAGAGTGCTAGACAATCTAAAAAAAATTTTTAAATGTATACTTGCATTCAAAATTTCCAAAATTCTGTTTTGTCTTATTACTCGGGGTTCTGCTCGGGATTTTTGCATATTTTGCATGTAGTACCCATAAAATAGTGCAAAAATAAGCTTTTAACAATCAGCTAAAAAATAGCCAATAGATATAAATACAAAGCTACTGTTTACATTTGCACTTGTGACAGATAACACTAAAAGCTACAGGAGTAATGTGTCATGTACAAATATTTCGCATTATCATGACACCTTTCTCATTTCCTTTTTTGTAGAACTCCTAATTTGTTACAACTTAAATCTTTTATTTAGTTAAGTGTGTTGTTCAATATTTAGATGTAGTTATAATTCAACAAGCATTACATAATTTACTTTTAAGACATTGTATCAGTAAACACTATTTCTCATTTTTGTTCTAGGGAATGACGACAGACTATTACACTTGTATTGGGACATAAAAAAAACAAATGAAGTTAGTTGGTACTATAAAGAGTATCCCAATTTAGACAGCAGTGCAGTTAATTGGTTTGTTTTTGTTTGACATACTGTGTTGGGTTGGTATATAGAGAGTCATCTGATTGTGCTTTTGGACACATTGTTTGTTATAACTGTTTGGTCGTAAGCTTTAATTTTTGTCACTTATGCTGTTGATACCGAAAATTTAACAAGTTCATATAGTTATTTATAATGTTTTTGTACCTTACATGGATTAAGTGAAATTCACATGCATCCAAATGAGAGTTGTCAGTTCTTCATGGTAATATCTGCAATGAAAATACGGATTTCATAAAGGCCATATGTGTTTTATAAAATTTCATGAAATAAAGGGTTTCTCAGCCTTACTATTTTATTTTCAAATGCTTCTCTTTAATCAGTTTTCAACTTTTTAAAAGCAGAACATATAGCTTTGTCTCTGTATTTTTAATAAAAACTTTTTCTGTCCCTTTTGTAGGACGGAGGCCAGTTTTATTGCTACATATGGAGGTCTAACTAGAATTTACCCAGCTAAGTAAGTAAACATAACTTAATAACAGCCTGCTTGTTGTTAATTGTTACTAAGATACATGTATATAGTCATTGTGTGTGAATACCAGAAATATAAGTGTGTTGACAAAGATGACCACTGTTATTACGAATAGAATATAAGTGCCAACACAGGTTTTTGGTCATTATCTCAAAAAATATAATAACTATAGAGAAAACTGTAACCTCAAATTGATCAGCACTAGTGGTGGGCGGTATTACTGGTATACTGGTATATTGCTATTCAGGTCATTGGCAATAGGACATATGGATACGGTCTTAGAATACCGGTATGTTCGGGAAAATGTGTAAGTCTTTGGAATTACTCAAGTGTACAGGTGATCCTATACTTTCCAAAAATTTATTGTTCTATTTGGATTTCAATATTTATTAAAGTTTTAAGAGTTGCTGCTGTTTTCAGCTGTTCAATAGCTCTACAGACCTTACGTAGTTTTGTTAAAGAAAACAAAACAGATAAAAAAAGTAACTGAGTAGTCACCCCAAAAACGTTCATTCTTTTTTTTTTAAATTCTGGGTTTTTTAAAATAAAAGTATAGTATAACACTAGTTGAATAAATAAACTGTAAATAGCAAAAATAATCAGGACAAGGACTAAAAATCATTACATTGTTTGAAAATTGTCAGATGACTTCTTATAGGAGTTATTGCTCTTTAATAACAATATTTAGTTATACCCCCCGCTTGAAAAGCGGGGGGTATATAGTGTTCATGGTGTCCGTCCGTCCTTCCGTCCGTCCTTCCGTCCGTCCGTCCTTCCGTCCGTCCGTCCGTCCGTCCGTTACACTTTCTATTATTTGCAACTCCTCCTACACCACTGAAAGGAATTTGATGAAACTTACATAGAATCTTTGTCTCATAGTGCCATTGTGCAGGAGATATTTAACATTTTGATCGGAATGATATTTGGGGTTTCCCATAGAAAAACATGGACTTTGTCATTGACCTAAGGGGGTCCCTATCTCTTATGTGCAACTCCTCCTACACCACTGAATGGAATTTAATGAAACTTACACAGAATGCTTGTCACATAGTGCCATTGTGCAGGAGATATTAAACATTTTGATCGGATCGATATTTGGGGTTTCCCATAGAAAAACATGGACATTGTCATTGACCTAAGGGGGGCCTCATCTCTTATGTGCAACTCCTCCTACACCACTGAATGGAATTTGTTGAAACTTACACAGAATCCTTGTCACATAGTGCCATTGTGCAGGAGATATTTATTATTTTGATCGGAATGATATTTGGGGTTTCCCATAGAACAACATGGACTGTCATTGTCAAAAGGGGATACCCATTTCTTATGTGCGACTCCTCCTACACCACTAAATGGAATATGATGAAACTTACACAGAATGTTGTCACATATTGCCACTGTGCACTAGATATATAACATTTCGATTGGAATGATATTTGGGGTTTCCCATAGAAAAACATGGACTTTGTCATGGACATAAGGGATACCCATCTCTTATGTGCAACTCATTCCTACACCACTGAATGGAATTTGTTGAAACTTACACAGAATCCATGTCACATAGTGCCATTGTGCAGGAGATATTTAACATTTTGATCGGAATGATATTTGGGGTTTCCCATAGAAAAACATGGAGTTTGTAATGGACATAATGGGATACCCATCTTTTATTTACAATTCCTCCTACACCACTGAATGGAATTTGTTGAAACTTATACAGAATCTTGGTCACATATTGCCATTGTGCATTGGATATTAAACATTTTTATCAGAATATTATTGGAGGTTTGCCATAGAAAAACATGGACTTTGTCATTGACATAGGGGATGCCATTCTTTGGGGGATTGGGGAGGGTTACATGTATTATCTGCAATTTCGCATTCACGTTTAACTAGATAAAGTTTCAATTTCATAATTGAGAACACCTGAATTTTCAAAGTAATTGTGAAGCGGGGGGTATCAATGGTGAGCATTGCTCACAGGTGTTTTTACTCTAGTTAAATTTGTAGTTTTTGCCCTGTAACTTAAATGCCATACCAGCTAGAGTAAAACAGTAAATTGCACAAATGATAAAAAAGGCAAGGCCTACAAATCATTACTATTCCAAAATTGTTAGTGTACTCTTTATTATTGCCATGCCCTTCAATGACGAATTCAGACAAAATAATCAGTTTTTGTGTTATAAGTTAAGGTCTATAACACCTAGAGTCAAATTGCAAATTCCTAAATTAACCTAAAGGACAAGACCTTCAAATCATTAATATTTAAAAAATTGTCTGATGGCACCTTATAGGTGTTTTTTGAAGAAGTGTTTAGTTTACCCCAGTATACACCAGTAAATTAAAAGCTATAACAATTAGGCTGAAACTGTAAATTGCCAAAAAATATACAGTACAAATCATTACACTTGCAACACCAGACTCCATGTAATTTTTTCAGTGACCTTTAGTAATAAATCATTTAAAAACACATGTAATTGTACCATTCATTACATGTAAAGTTTGAAGTAAGATAAGGCAGTATTACATGTGAACAGTAGAAATATTTTATGGCTATCTACATTCTTATCAGTTTTATGTAAGTGGTTTTATAATAAAACTTTCAGTAACCACTTGTTAATGAATCATCAGATAAGATGAGGTGTACCCTGTAATAGCAGTAGAAAATAATGTTTATATTCTTTAACAGCTGTATTAAGTTTCTTCTGCAATAGTGAATAAATAAATTGAAACTAATCATCACTGTTTCTTTTTTAATTGTATTTTTTGTCCCTCCTCAGTGTTACTGAAGTTGAAAAATATGCAAGGGAATCTGTCTTTAACAGTGGTGGTCGCTTTAAAAAATTTTGTTCCACAGTACTTTTAAGCACCTAAGGTACTGAGGTGATAACCAAAACACGGAACTTTGTCATTATCACTTAAATGTTCTATTTTGAATGTTTATTCGAGATACTTAAGTTTTGGAAAATAGTTCCTGTACAGTGATCAGCTGAAGTGAGATCAATAAAAAATTACCAGTACCAATTAATCACACCGATTCATTAACTATCCTGATTAATTTATCAATACAACTGTATGCTAACATTTTATGCAAAAATTAACAAGATGGATAATTTACTTTTTTTAAACATAAAATTTAGACCATAATGTTGAAAAGTTGAATAGATTTTTTTTAAATCTATTATTTATGTCATATAAATAAATTTTGCGCAAATATCGACTTTTGATTGGCTGGAAAATATTTTCTATCAGAGGATGGAAAACAATTTGATCATCATGGAGACAGGAGCCATTTGAGGGAAAATAACAGTTTTTGTGTTGAGCTCTTTTTAAAAAAATGTCCAGTTACAATAATAAAATTTTTGAGTTTATTCTATTGTTTGAATTTATTTATAAGTATAAACTACAAAAATTTTTTTTTCTCCATCAAGGGATAACAAAATTTCTGTTTTGCACATAATTTTTGTAGTTAATCCTTAAATATTATATAATTATATAATGAATATTTATAATAAATTTTCAAAATGGTGTTGATTTGAAAATCTAGGGTGCAAAAATCTTATCTCCCCTTTTTATTAACAGTATCATCTTTGGTATTGAATCAATCTAATTAAAATTTAATCTTTCACAAGCTCCCCCCCCCAGTTTTTGTTATTGTGGATGTTAAGGGACAATAACAAAAAGGGGAGCTTGTGAAAGATTTAATTTTAATAAGATTGGTATTTAATGTAAAATAAAGATTTTCATAATAATTACATCTTTTTGATATCAACAAAACAGCGGTGGAGTTAAGTGCTTTTTGTTCCATTACAACTTGGAAATTAGTCAACTAGAATGCCAAACAGTCATTTTAATATTCTGAATAAATGTTACTGCAATCAAGGAATGACAGAAACAGAATTGACAAATAGACCAACATTTAAAATCTCAGTTAATTTTACAAAGCAGACTTATGTAGTTTTGGAGTTTAAACTATATTACCCTGTAAAACACTGAAATTGTCTTTATTTAATAAAATTGACAGGACAATCATTATACATCATTTGTACATCTTTGTTATTAATTTCAAATGGTCCTATATACATGCATACAATTCCATGGTATGGTAAGAACTAACATGAAATAAGTATCATTTTCATGTATTTCCTTTTTAAGTAATGAGGCATTAAATAATGCTTAAAGATGTATATATGGAAAATTGAATGACTAAACTATTCATTTAACACTGATCAATATCTTCAGCTTTCAAACTATACCTTACTGACCTCAATAGCCCCATCCCATGCAATGCAATTACTGAAACAAAGATTATTTTACCCAACTTTGGGTTTGCTTTTAGTAGAAACAATTTCTTTATTTCTCACATTGCTACAGTTGCAATTTTGCACTGTGCCGAAGTCCAATGACTGATAATCTAATACATAATTTTGAACAACATTTGCCTATAATTAAGTCTTATAGTCCCACAAATCACCAAGATTACTGTTTATTATTACCAAATTAAATTAACCTTTCCCCACCATCATTTTTAGGTCACACACACCATTTATAATAACATGCGTGATTTTTTATTCCCCCATATTTTTACTTTTACAGTCTTCAATGTACTAATATCATCAGTTTATTTTCTCTTTCATACACAACATATTTTTTATGTTGATCATTCTGCATTACAAAAGGTTGAAAGTTCTTGAAACTAAATATTGTACTGAATGTTTAATATGAGTCTGTCCATATTCTAACCAGTTTTTAGTTACTTTTACTGCCACTTGAACAGACATCTTGGTTTTTGTTATCAATGGTTTTGTAGTATCACTATGGAGTATGGACAAGTTAAAGATGTCTGAAACATTAACATATCTGAACAGGTCATTGGTCAATAAACACTTCTTTGTTCTGTCAAAAATGATATTAAACAAACACTGTCACAACTAAGTTTATTCAAGTAAATCTTAATAAATGCCTAAATGATTAAGTTAATTAAACCATGTTAAGGATGCTGAAAAAATGCTGAGATAATAGGACATTTTTTTATGCATAGAAAGAGAAAAACTGCCTTTTACCAGTACATGAGTTTAGTACATTTTTATAGTAGTTACCTATATCTCAGTCTTTAAGCAAATAGAAGTTGGGGTGTATTTTATGCATAGATTCTGCAAATATACCTTGTATATTTTCTTTTACAAATTTAAAAAAAAATGTGGCATATGCTTTTTTTATGAGGACAGTTTGGCCCATCATCCAAAGTCAAGGGTTCTGAGTCCATGTGTATGAACCCCAGAATTGTGAGGATGAGCTTTGCCAATGGTGTATTATAGAGGACCACATGAAACCTTTCCCGAGTATATGTTGGTGTTGGTCAGGGTATTTAAATTTTTTGAAAGATGAACTGTTCCATTGTTTAAATACAATACATATTGTTCTCAGTGGAGTTTATTCAATGGGTACTTTAAATCTGACAGGGAAAATCAAACATTCATTGATTAATTTTGATGTAAAAAAAATTGAACACCCTTATGAAATTATATATGCTAATCCTACTGGTGACACTCTTAGTAAGATTATTTTGTTTGAATGGTATTATAACGACACTTTCAGGAATTTTTCAGCTTTATCATGGCGTTCAGTTTTTATTGGGGTAGGAAGTCGGAGAACACGGAGAGAACCTCAACCTGCAAAGGAAAACTTGCAATCCTTGTCAGTTACGATTGGAGTCGAGTACACCCTGCCCGCAGTGAGAATCCAACCCGCGATCAAGTGATCAATAGTAGACGAACTACCTTAACCAATCAGCCACCGAGGCCCCCTCTTAGTAAGAGCAAGTTGTTATTGCAACAATTAATGTAAATGACTTCTAAAGAAAAATTTCTATTTTATTTGATCTATTGTATATGTATAGATTTTTTTGCCATATCCCTTAATTCCATATCTTGATGGCATTCATATGTTTTCATTAAAACAAAATAAATTGGTTTTCCATAAAAAACAAACACTTTTCCAATGAATTTTACTGGATATTACTGACTGCTCTCATGACCTCTACTTACCATACATGGTGACTAGTGCTATATAGTCGGCTAAAAGCTCTACAGAGCTTATGTTTATATTTGTTGTAAAATCTTACTTTCAATAAAACTTGTATGCTAATGCTTTATATATAAGTATGAGCAGCTCTCTCCAGGAGTGGGGTGGGGCCTGTACAGTAATGATACAGAAAGCGTAACTATAGATCATAAAAAATTTCAGCAGATATTTTGTGAAATTTAATGACAAATTTTTAATTTTTCATCTGTTTCAATCTTATTTGAAAACATTGTAAACTAGATTGTGAATTTTTTCTTCAAAACATTGTATAGACAATTTATCTTCAAACGATACATATCAAATAATACTGTTCAGTTTATTTTGGTTCAGAATTGCATAACAATTCCTCCCTACAATCAATGTAGGTTCATGTATTTTCATAAGGAGGAATTTTGTTTTTGAAATAGGAAAATTAATAAATGGATGATTGATTTCTCCGGACTAATTTAAAGCTCCAATAGAACAAACTGCAGAGAGAACAATACCTATTGTATTTAAACGATGGGACAGTTCATCTTCCTAAAATCTACATACCCTGAGCAAAACCGACTTATACTCAGGAAAGGTTTCATGTGGTCCGCTATAAATAAATTTGAGCTGAAGTATGTATCTGCTCTCTCTTCCCACAGAGGTATTAATGTTAATTTTGAAATATTTGTGTTTGGATGACTTAGTAAAGTAACGAAGTCTATGTAAACACCTTTGTACGATTGTGTCTGTCTAGCCTGCGACGATAGTCACTGGAGGCGAAACATATATATGGAATTTCAGCAGCAGCAGCGTGAACACTTAAAATTTTGCTTTATATCTTTGTAAGCTTAAACCCTAAGTACATCAAATTTGGTCCAGTGGTAGCTTATGATGAGTACTTGCCAGTCAGTCACCTACCACCTGACCTTGACCTCAATTTCAAAACCTACATTAAAGTTTTTGGATTAAGGCAGTTCCTCTGTAACCATACATGGTAGATTGACAATATTTAGTATACAGTGTACATATAGAAGCTGGACACACTATGCCAATTAAAGAATTATACACATACGGTAATTAAATTTTGACTGTCAGTTATATGTAATACAATTGGGCATCTACCGGGTATTGGGACATAAGCTAAATTGGCCTAAATCAAAAACTACAAATGGGATTGTGATAAAAATTACACTTGATCTTCATTTTATAGTACTTAACAGCTGTGCAAATGTAAGCAAATACTTGGACACGTTTTCAAGAGGAAACCATGGGGAAGTCCAACGGATGGACATACACTTATCAAAACGGACCTCACCACTTTGTAAGGCAGAGTATAAAAAACATAAACACATTATATTTTAAAAAATTATTATTGAGCTATCTCCTTCTTAATATGTCATAAAGACAGCATGAGTATGACTTGAGGCAAATCAGGCTAAAATATATTTCTCCTTAGTGCAGGAAAGTCTCTTATCATTATTTTATTATACCATCCACAAACTTGTTTGGGGGTATATAGGAATCACCCTGTCTGTCTCTCTGTCTGTCCGTCTGTGCACATCCCTTTTAAGCGCTTCTCCTAAACCGCCTGACAGATTTTGATGAAACTTTTCATGAAGGAAGTACATCATATGTAGTTGTGCATGAAGAATTTACGCCGTGTCGGATATTATTCAGGGGAGATAATTGGACTAAGACTTTATAAATATAGTACTTAGTAGGAGACTTCGTAAGCGCAACTTCTCCTAAACCGTTTGACAGATTTTGATGAAACTTTACATGAAGGAAGTATATCATATGTAGATGTGCATGAAGCATTTTTTGTTGCCGGCGGATATTATTCAGGGGAGTGAATTGGACTTGAAAGCGAAGCGGGGGGTATCCCTTTGTGAGCGTGCTTACAGTCCACACTTGTTCCATCTGTAAACAGACTATGGAACTGTTTAACCTTTGAGGCAAGAAAATGACATGTCTGTAAATTAGTATTGTTAAACTTAATAAAGTTTATAAACCTAAAAAAGAACTCTTTAAATATTTTGATTGTCGAACAAGAAAACTTAACATTATCCATTGTCAGTTGTATAATGAAGCTAGTTAACTAAATTATCTTTTGTTAAATAAATTTGTTGGTTGATAACCCATCTTGCCCAAATTGCATGTGTAAATGAAAAGACAACCAACAGTTTTTTGGTTGCCTAGCATATTATATTATTCTACTTTTTGGAATAACTATAATGAAATGATCAAATTGAACATATTATTGAATGAAAAACTCTCTTATAGTGACAATTACAATCTTAAATAGTAAAAGTTGTCATAAGTATATCAAACAATCTGGAAGATTAACTTATTGTTATAAATTAGCATACTTTCCCACAACTTTTTTTAAAACCTTTTACTAATGATACATCTTTCTTTAAAAAACACATTTCTTTCTCGCGCTTCCCTCAGTTTAATTCTTATTCATGTAAAATCTGTCAATGTCTCTTATTGAGGTGTAAGTCCCTCAATAGTCTTACACATAAATGTACATGTAGTATTTACAGTCTATTCAAAATTTACATAATGGTGTACATAAAAATTAAACAATTTACAATGACAATTGATGTGTCTATATCTTGTGTATTGTTTTATTTTGTCAGTACATACTATTATTGTACCCCATTATGGGGGTGGGGGGGCTTACATATTCTTGGCTTGTTGCTCTCTCAAAAGATTCAATTGGCTTAAATCAAATCAAATTAAATTAATGACATACATGTAAATCAAATAAATGGGAAAACTAAATTGCTGCTGCACTTGAAACCTTTTTTAGTACACAGTAAGAACAAAAAGAATGCATTTGTAACATGAATCCTTTTAACATATTTGTTCAACACATACTAAAGAATTTCAGAATGACAGATTTGTTTGGGTTTTTTTTTGTTTAAATGTTTAAACACCACTTTCAGCAATTTTTCAGATTTATCATGGTGTCCAGTTTTTATTGGGGGAGGAAGCTGGGGGACCCTGAGAAAACAAACCCCACCCCTGACAGAATGACAGATTTGATTATCTTTATCCAGATGTAACATAAGTGCATTGTATGACAATTATGAAACAAATTTTAGTTTCCTCTGCTGAACTTCAGTGATAAGTGACAAAATTTATTTGCATATAGAATCTGAAGTTGGTATATGGCACAGGAGTATGTTTGACTATTGTGGCATAGTAGCTAAAGTAGTTGAGATTGCGAATTAAAGTCCGACTTCGAGCAAAGTGTGCTTAATTTCAACATAAACTGACAATGATTGTAAGTTATCCTGCAAAAGGCCAGCTGTTAAAACAGCGTACTATGGGTTTTCACCCCAATAAAAACTAGACACTATGATATAGCTTTAAAATTGCTGCAAGTGAATTAAACCAATGATGCTAATGTTCCTGTTTACACTAGTCAAATGGTTCATTGACAAATTCAAATCAGTTTTATACTTTATACACAAATTTCATGGGACTGCTTGTATGCCACAAAGGCAAACAATATGAACATTTGCAGCAAATTTAAGTAAGTGACAAGTAATTTTTTAACCTAGAACTGCGAATAGCAGCCTTCTGCTTTGTACACAATGCCTTATTTATTTGAAAACTTAACTGAAAAGATGTTTTTGGGGTTTAACACTAAACTCTTGTTGGTGTGATTTGGATGGTAATTAAAGAGGATCAATATTCTACTTTAATAAATTTTTTTAGCTCACCTAACCCTAAGGGTGAAGTGAGCTCATCACTTTACATCTGTCATTGTCTGTAAACTTTTACATTTTAATTTGGTGTTTAAACCAAACTTGATATAATGTTCATTGTATGGTCCTATACAACGTCAATGTTTGTTGTTCTCATCTAATTTGCCACAGCAGGACTTTGTTAAACATAAGACCTGAGAAAATTATTAAGAAGGCTTCTTCTTTGATACTGGGAAACAATTGAAGCAAAACTTATCAGCAATATTCAATAGAGTCGTCTATCAAATTGGACCCTATTTTTATTCTATAAAGAAAAATGTCCAGAATTAACGTCTCCAACTGTGCTGCCAGAAACCTGTATATGTCTCACCTTCAGCAACTTACAATGCAGGCCATTTAATAACCTGCATTAATATGTCTCTATTAAATAATGCTGTTATTCTATATAATTAACAGTTTAAAATTACTTTATATTTACACTTTAGCAAACAAATATCTCTAAATTGTTACTCCTTTTAACATGCAGTTTTTTAATTTTATAAGGTGCTGCCAATATCGTAACTTCATTCAATTCATATTTTTGCAATGCCAATTGTTTTGTTTGGGCAAACCTGTTATAATTTTTTAGAACAAAATATTGTTTACAGAAATATGTTTATTCAGTCTTACATCTAAATCTAAAAATCTGCATCAAAATGATGTTTGGGGCTTATCAGTATCATTTGGTTACAGGAGCTGTATGACCAATTAAATTGTCAGTCCAATTATAATTTTTGCCAGTGATAAATACCAGATGACTGTAAAACAGTAGCTTCAAATTGTCACACATGGTAATTTTAGACTTGAAGAAGTTTATGGAGTTCACTTGGTTTTTATTATTTGTATTGTTTGTTGTTTGTTAAAATTACTTAGTGTTCGACAATGTCCAATTTTCATTCCTATAATTTGTATTAGGGAAAATCGTCTTTAACAAATCAATTTTTTTATGTGTTTAGCTTGAATTATTTTTTTTATACCCCCCGCAAACTAGTTTGGGGGGTATATAGGAATCACCCTGTCTGTCCGTCTGTCTGTCTGTCTGTCCGTCTGTCCACATCCCTTGTAAGCGCTTCTCCTCCTAAACCGCTTGACAGATTTTTATGAAACTTTACATGAAGAAAGTACATCATATGTAGATGTGCATGAAGAATTTTCATCGCTGTCGGATATTATTCAGGGGAGATAATTGGACTTGAAGCGAAGCGGGGGGTATCCCTTTGTGAGCTTGCTCACAGTCCACACTTGTTTATAACTAGCTTCAGAGATAGCATTTCATATTATAGTTCCACAAATAAAAAACAAAATTTCTGACAATTTGCCATTCAGGGAACTTGTCATAAACTTGGTTTTTTGTTAGACATTAATGGAACAAAGAACATTATATATTTTAAGGCAATAAAGATTTCTCACAAGAGAATACAATAAGAAAGGGTTCTGTCCACGAGAACCTGTTATAACATGCACATTTAAAAGTAACATTATTAAAATCTGGTATTTATCACCAGCAAAAATTATAATTGGACTGACAGTTAAATTGGTCATACAACTAGAGTAACCAAATGTATGGCACGCCGTTCTCGTCAAAAGTATGGTTCAAAATATCATCACAAATATCACACTCAAAATTAAAAATATGCACTCAAAATTTTAAATTTCACACTCAAAATTAAAATATGCACTCAAAATTTTACGAAAACACACTCAAAAGATAGATTGAAATTACAAACTCAAAATTTTAATTCATGCACTCAAAACTGAAAATTACGCACTCAAATTTGTGCGCATTTTTTTTGCGCAAAACTCATAAATATTCATAAAGATATAAATAAATAAAATATCATCTGGGTGGTTTTTGAGTTTAAAGCGAACCGGAAGTGCTGAAATCCAAATGTCAATCCACAACACAGTAGATTTGCTCGAGTTTTTTCAATCCTTGTTGCACGTGTATGAAAATACAATGCAACTTGTACACCCCTTAACACAAGACAACAACGCTTTAGAACCTACTGTTCGAAAGCTTTCAAGCTGTAGGGAAGTGTTGTATGTAATGGCTACAAGAGTTCCTGTTGAAATTCAATTATATCAGAAACTAGAACGAATTTATTCATTTAATTTGCATGATATAGCTGTAAATCACCTATTTTGATAAGCCCGTTGATAAAACTATTTGTTTTACCATAAAACATAATTCAATAATGGAATAAATCACACTCTATAGTTAATATGAGTCTGAGATAAAGGGCCGAGGGTATGAGGTAAAAAAAAAAACAAAATTTGTTCGTCTGTTTCGTTCGTTGCTTTACAGGGACCCGTTTCAAGCTTAAAAAAAACCAGGATTGAAATATTCTAATCAATTTAATGAAAATTAATGTCCTGCGTAAAAAAGGTGCGCACAATTTTGAGTGTATATGTTTTCTGTTTGAGTGCGTAATTTTCAGTTTTGAGTGCATGAATTAAAATTTTGAGTGTGTAATTTCAATCTATCTTTTGAGTGTGTTTTCGTAAAATTTTGAGTGCATATTTTAATTTTGAGTGCATATTATTAATTTTGAGTGTGTAATTAAAATTTTGAGTGTGTAATTTAAAATTTTGAGTGTTATTTGTGATGATATTTTGAATAATACTTTTGACGAGAACGGCGTGCCATACAAATGATACTGATAAGCCCCAACATCTTTTTGATGATTTTTAGCTATAGATATACAAGACTAAATTATGAAGTTGTCCTATATTTTGACCATCAAATCACAGACACTGTTACTTTAAAAGACATCTGTTTATTTTATCAATTGACAATTTTTACAATCAATCTGAATTTGATAGGTACAGAGTTTCTTTAAGATTTAGTAATAAAGGATGTATAAAACATCAGAATATCTTTTCTGGTCACTGGCCTATAAACAATTATCTTTGTTAAGTCAAAAATGATATTAAACAAACAATTGTGTATCTAAAGTGTATACATTTTTTATTTCTGTTTTAAAAATCTTTGTCAAGATAGTTATTGTAATTGAACCATCCCAAGGATCATTGAAAATAGTGTTAGAAAAGGGCATTCTGCTCATGTATAGAAAGAGAAAACTGTAATAAATATATATAATGTAGCATTATTATATGGTTTTGATACACATAGGTCTTGGTGTTGAAGCAAAGAGAAATAAAATTGAATTTTATAATTAAGGAAGCATAGATTGTGCCAATTAACCAGTATTGTTTCTTTCTGTAATTAAGAAAAAAAACTAGTTAGATGGTTTTATTTTTTTTTTGGACAGCTTGGACTTTATAATATTATATTCATTGGACAATCTGTGTTTACTGCTTTAGGAAACTCCTATCTTGTTAACTTTGTGGATTAATGACTGCCGATTTATAAGTGATCAATGTGTGGATGCAATTTGTCATCTACAATTTCTCAAAGAACTTAAAATTGGAACAGAAGGCATTAGCCCCAACTGAATTTTAAAGATAGTTTCTCATTGTTCAGACTTGAAACATCTCGATACTGATGGGGTAGTTAGTTGCATCAGGTTAAAACATAGAATATTTAGATGTCTGTGGGTCTGCTATTTGCAATGATGAGCTGGTGGCATGTATTCAGAACTTCAAAAAGATAAAAACACTGCTGTGATTGGCTGCTTTGTAATAAACTATGCAAAAGATATAAAACATCCCAGGATTAAATCTTTTTATTATACAAGGTTACTAAAATAAAGAGCCCAGTTGATGTTAATACTTTGTTGAACTAAAATTCCATTTATATCATTGTTGATAATTTTACAAATGTATACTGAAATTATGCAAATGGCAACTGGAATCCTTATTATCTAGTATATCTAGAGGTAAAATGGCATTATAAAAGAACAAAATTACAAAGAAAAGGCTACTAGAATGCTATCGAAAACACATCCAGTAACATATACTACAAGCAAACAACAAACAAGCAACATGAACCTCTCTAAACAAAGTTGTGATCATATCAAAGTAGTTTAACACCTGTGCTGTTCTTATGGTGCAAGTTAACAGTTCGTCAGTAGGTTCTAGCTAATTGACCTTTACTAAATGATTTACATAACTGACCATTATAACATTTCCTGGCAGTGAATTTGTTCAATCCCCCTTTTCTAAGTAATCTCTAAAATATCAGAATGGGCAAAACTTAAGTCTAATAAGAAAATTTTACTATGTTTAAAAAATTATTTCACAAATATAGTTTTGGTTGTCAGAATGGTAGAAACAGGTGTTTGTGAATTTTTTTACAAAATTTAATACTCAGCGGAAATCAATAGTCATTTCACATTCAAAATGTTTTTTCATCGCATAAATATCAATTTAAACAGATTTAGTTAGAATGAGAAAAATTTGCAATGTGAAAGTTAAGAACTACTTTAGTGCTATAAAGTACTACTTTTGACTACAGCATCACCTGATTTAGTGACGGTCAACCTTGAAGAAATGGATTTTATGCTTGGCACCATGTATGGTACCAAGATGAGAAATTTTGTGTCAATTTTGGAGTGAATATTTTTGAAGAAAGAAACAATATAATGTTTAGTAATCTGAATCGGTAGAAATTTAAAAATAAGTTAAGTTAAAGCAAACAAGACAACTGTTTTAGCTAAGTGATAAAATGGCATCCAAAATATCAATATTTAAACAAGAAATGGTACCTCCCCTTCCTTTGTTTTTGTTTATTAAAATAGACAAGATCCACAGTTGTAAAAATCCTGCACTAAAACATACTAAACTGAATTAATGTATTTGAAAATAATATTTATTTACTGAGATACAAAATAAGTAAGAATTGTTATATTGACAAAACTGAATCATTTTCTAAGTATAAAATCTAGAAACAGCAGTTCCAGTTAAAAATAATATCTATTAATGAGCTCAAACTTTACAAGTGATAGAAAACCACATTATAAGGCTAATATAATATGCTATCTAAAATCAAAATAATAAAGTTCATTTTCAGTTGTAGTCATACCATTGACTTTTCAATGTAAGTGCAAAACAAAAAATAGTTAAGCTAACTGCATTTTATAACTCCTTAAATAAAATTTACCTAACTGGTTATGTTGGATCTTTGTGATGATCAATTTATAACCAAAAAAAAACTAATTGGAAAATTTCAGTCACTTTTTTAATAAATGTTTATTTAGAAACTGTGCTGTGAGATGGATTGTGCTATACAACCATAACCAAAAATGGGTCTTACTACTGATAAATAACCTATCTGCTATATTACAAACAAGATGATTTTAATTTAAAAATTATAAATTTTCCTCACTTGTGCAGCAATAATTCAGCCTCTCTTGCATAGGTGTATATATTTGATCAGGTATGCAAGAGCTTTCAATGAGTATATTTGATTTATGCAAATGTCACCAATTTCTTAGGAATAGACTTACAAGCCAAGGTTACAAGAAAAAACATCTCGTCCATGCCTTTAATAAGTTTTACTACAAATACCATTCCTGTTGATGAATATTCTACTTTATGTGAAGATGTGATTGCAGAAAGTTATCCCAATTTTTGAATTTAGTATAAAGTAATTGTACTGCTGTGATCATTTGACAGTATGCTTGCTATTTTATGTTTCTTATTAAATAGTTTAACTTTAAAATGAATAAAAGCATGAGTTCATTGAAAAATAAATACATAATAAACAGTTAAGAACGTTGGAGTGCATTCCAGTTTGGGGATTCCCAGATTGCAGCGTCCAATTAGCAGATTCCCTATTATTCAATCAATTAAGAACAATCTGTATACAAATAAATATCGAGAATTATGTGTGTTTATGAAAATTATGTAAATTAAATATTAATTAAATAATTCTTATTAATTTAATTGACATAAAAAGAATTTTTTACTTAGAAATTTTGAGCTTAGGATGTTATTTGTTTTAAATCGATGTAAGCTGATAATTTTCATTTGAGAAAAAATTATGGATGCTTAGAAAAATTTAGCAAATTAATAACCAATACTATTAGTGATCTTTTACAATTATAAATTATCAGCTTGTGTGGTTATTTGTTCTGGATTCATATGAAAAGATAATTAGTTACTAAGAAAAATTAAATATACAAAAAGAAAATCTGAAAAAAAATTGCATTTAAGTTACTGAACTTAATCAACCAATTTAACATCTTTCCCATCAATATTATGGAGGATGCATACATAAACCTACAATCATTCATATGCCTGGTAGACTGTTTTTAAATGGTCAAATATCAAGGAATCAGCACATTGGTAATCAAAATATTGGACAATCTGGGAATCAGCAAACTGGTACTAAACCAAAATTTTGTACTGCTTGCATACTACGTACATCATTGATTATCTCTTATTTGGAATTGTCAGTTTGAAAAATATACATGTAATTGCCTTTCTATGTAAAATGTATTACATGTAATATGAAATATTACATGTAAGTGTTTTTATTGGTCAAAAAAATTTTGTTTGGGAATTACATGTAATGTTTACCTTAATATATGTTTAACTAAATGTAATGTATTCCAAGTTTTCATACATTTCACATCTAATAAGTGCATATAAACTTAAAACTGTCAGTTGAATGTCAGTAAGATTGTCAAGAAATAAACACAACTTGATCTCAAATCTTTACAGTTTGCTACATTCCATTATCATTATGCTTACAAATTATTTCAGATAATCAAATGACATCTAAATAGAAAATTCTTGACCAACTCCCAAATTTTTGTCATTATAGAAAGTTTGACTTTATCATTCTCAGAATGAAAATCATGCAATGCAGGCTCGGTGGGGTGGGGCTTAAAATAAAAAATAATAATAAATATTGGTGACTTCCACAGCAGACCGTAATTTTAGATTTCTGGCCAGAATCATCTATCTAGACAAAATGTTACATTCCCACGAGCTGTATACTTAGTTAAGTATAATGAATTCTTCTCTTTTTGAAATCAATTTAAAATGTAACATCACCTAGTAAATATAAAAGATTGTATGAAGTCTGCAATGACCTTTTGTTCATATCCATTTTTTAAACTAGAAAATAATGGAAAAATGCTTATATGAATGTACAATCCATGCACCGTCAAAAAAATTTTGTGATACAGATGTCCAGTTCAAAAGGTTTTGTAGTTTATGTTTCTTGAAATACCAATCATATTGAATGTTTTATTTATTTCTTGGGCTAATAAAAAATTATAGTGCAATGTCATCTTGTTTGTTATCATTGTTGAAATTAATACTCGGGTCTAAACAGTTAAATTAACAGCTTTTATTACAAAACCTTTTTGTCAGCCTTCACTAATCGACAAAGACAAAAAAACAAGAAGACCACAAATTATATTTTAATATTTGCATATGTTCGATCTCTTCTTATTATCTCTTAATGATATATAATTGTTTTCGGGTAAATTGAGCAAAAAGGTAAAAACCATACTCTACAATATAGTTCATGTTGTAAGTGATAAAATGGCTAATTAAGAATTAAAGAAAATATTTCAATTACAGTTTTTTGTATTTGTTAAATCATTCAAGCTTTAAGATACATTTTTTATCCTGATCTAATAAGAAGTAAAGATGTACAAAATTGTATATTAATGCGCTTTTGACTTCGCTAGATAGGATCAACGCTTCAATTTTATTTCTTGGATTATTTCATGATTTATAGGGTATGCTTAGTATTTTTTTTAATGCATTCTTATCTTTACAAAATAAAATGTATATATTTGTGTTTCTTTTATCAATTAATTAGATAATTTGATAATAAAAAGGCATTTTTAGATTGTGTTACGTTATATTACGTAATGTATAAGTTAGAAAGACTTGTTCGGTTCAATTTTATCATAATATATTTTGTTTTGTTTGGATTATTTCACGATTGATAGCGCAAGCTTCATATCTTTTTTTTTGCATTCGTATCTTTATATAAAATGTAGATGATTATAAATTTGACTTGATCGATAATTTTCAATTTTATTTCTTTCGTTATGTCAGAAATTATAGGGTACTTACTTTGTATTTTTATGCAGTTTCTAATCTTCACATAATAGAATGTGAATGTATTTGTTTTTATAGGAATTCACAAGATGATTTGATGAAAATAATGCATTTAAAATTTTGTTGTATTACGTAATGCATGAAGTTCCCCTCGGGCATCATCATTAGCCGAACAGTATTTTTAACATGCTTGTGACCACTAATCCAGAAAGCCTTGATCAATAATTTTCAGAATTATTTCTGGATTATTTCATAATTAGGGTAGAAAATGAAACCTTTATGTAGAAAATTCATCAATCTTGAACATTAAATTTTATTTCCATGTATTTTGATTATTAACGATTTATAAATTCCAAACTCTCTCGCACGAGATTGGCAGAGAACGAGGCGTGTGTGTGTGTGTGCGTGGTGGTGGGAAAGGGGGGGGGGGGCGGTAAGAGATATTTCTGTGATGTAATTGTTAATTGGAAATTAGATGTGCCTTGTTTATTTGCTAATTGCTTATTTATGTCACTGAACTTTAATGAAAGGTTAAAATGAAAGACCATTTAGATTCATATAATTAGCCACTAAAATGCTAATTTAGATTATTATTTGTATAAGAAAATAAGATTTTAAAACAGGCATGTTATTTAAGAAATCAGATTTCTAAATAAGTGAAAAATGTCATAGATTTTGGTAGGGAAAATAAATTTCTTTATAACCAAAAAACACAAATGGTATGGATTTTTATTTAATTCAAGATTTAAAATTTTTTATGTTAAACTATTTTAAAGAAGCAAGTTATATTTAGATACTAATAGAATTAGATTAAACATACCTCTATAAAGATCGTATATGAAGTCCTTTAAACAAACAGAAATTTTAAAAAAGCTAAACGAAATTTTGAAAAATGTATATAATAATACAATAGAAAAACAATTCAGTTACATTCGAATAAAGGTCATCAACAGTGTAAATAGTTGAAAATAATTTTAGAAATTATTGTTTTTGACGATCTTACCACCCCCCCCCCCTTTTTTTTTCCACAGAACCACGTGACTATGTGATATTTCGAAAAGGTAAATGTATTGTTATTGTACGGTAAACATTTGTCTTTCCAACACTTTTGCTTTTTCCGACACAGTAGGTATTATATTAACTTTTTAACCTTTGACCTCATGACACTTTACCTCTCGAAAAAGCAAGTCACGTGATCGAATTCTGTTAATTGGCAATACACCTTTCAAATTGTGTACAATTTTTATTAGATTTTACCATCTGTTTGTTTATATAATTATTTCATAGTGCAATTTAAGTATTAAGAACGATAGCTCTAGATGAGCTGCAGTTTGTAAAATTTTATATCGAAAATGTTAAATATTTTTTATTTGAAGTACAGCGCAAATTAAAACGCATATTAACACACTAGATTTTTGCGGGCTTTTATGAAGTGTAAAAAAGACGGAGAGGAAGAAATTTTAATAAATTTCTTTAATAAATACAAATTAGCAATCATTTTATATACATGCTGATATTAAATCAAATGTATTATTGTTCTTGGGCGTCTGTCGTAGTACACACATAGATGGAGAGTTGTGGCTCTAATTGTAAAGTATACTTTGCTTATTCAGTAAATTTTAAACTATAAACATTTAATTAAAAAAATCTAATACAGTCCTGCATCTAAACCCAAAAATCCGCATCAAAATGACGTTGGGGCTTATCAGTATCATTTGGTTACACAAGCTGTATGACCAATTAAACTGTCAGTCCAATTACAATTTTTGCTGGTGATAAATACCAGATTTTAAAAAAGGTACGAAATTATCTAATGTTACTGTTAAATGTGCAAGATATTACAGGTACTTGTGGACAGAACCCCCCTCTTTTTGTATTCTGTTGTAAGAAATCCTGAAATTATATTCTGTTCTTTGTTGTATTAATTTCTAACAAAATAATTCAATAAATAAAAATAATGGATTTGTTAAGATGATTTTCCCTTAAAAAAATGAAACAATGAAAATTGGACATTGTCTAATTATAAGCTATCATTTACAAACAACAAACAATAATAACCAAGTGAATTCCATAAAAATCTTCAAGTTTAAAATGTTTGACAATTTGAAACTACTGTTTTACAGTCATCTGGTATTTATTACCAGCAAACATTATAATTGGACTGACAGTTTAATTGGTCATACAGCTCATGTGACCAAATGATACAGATAAGCCCCAACATCATTTTGATGCGAATTTTTGGGTTTAGATGTAAGACTGAATATTCAGTTTGTTTACATTATTGTATAACTGCTTTGGTGCTCGAAGAAAAACATTTCTATATCTTAGGCAGTGTGTTTCAATACATAATGGCAATAAACGTTCTGGAATACATGTACATGTACAACAAAACAACAAAGTACATGTAGTTGTATGTAAATTATCAATTTTATGTTTACTGTATGCTTGGTAAATCTGTTAATATCGAAAACACGTAAATAAAATAATCTGTTGAAATATAAAACACATATGGTATGGGGGGGGGGGCCACACATGTATAAATTAATGCTTGCTTTTTTTACAGCACTCTTCTCAAAGTTGAGATATTTCTTGCCTTCCACAATCGTCTATTTGGAACCCTTTACAGCATATGATGAAATTTTAAATAAAACAAATTAAAAAAAACTATTAAACCAAATCGGATACACCTATAACATATAAATCGAACGTCTCTGGATGTGGGTGTAACCCATATCATTTCTTGTTATGACTGCAATCAAAACAATGATAATCAACAACTTTGTGTGCAATATAGATTTGCATATTTATGCAAACAGGTGAACATCTGTTTATTTTCGTACTCATTTTAATCATTTATGTCAATGTTATTGAACTTGAAGAAGTTCAAACATACAATTTAGTGCACTAAAATCATTTTTAAGTATTTTTATGTTACTTGGGTAAAAGTATTAATTTTTTTTCTTAGATTATTCACATTAATCGTTTTCATTTTGGTCCCATTTTCTCTATTAAAATTGCACACAACTTTATAAACATCATACAGCTGTTATAGATTATAAACATTATTTTCTACTGCTATTACAGGGTACACCTCATCTTTTCTAATGATTCATTAACAAGTGGTTACTGAAAGTTTTATTATAAAACCACTTCCATAAAACTGATAAGAATGTAGATAGCCATAAAATATTTCTACTGTTCACATGTAATACTGCCTTATCTTACTTTATACTTTACATGTAATGAATGGTAAAATTACATGTGTTTTTAAATGATTTATTACTAAAGGTCACTGAAAAAATTACATGGAGTCTGGTGTTGCAAGTGTAATGATTTGTACTGTAGTTGAAGTCATTTGTGTTCCAGTTGAGCGATTACAGTCTCCTGGGAGACTCTTGTTGTGGTTGCTGCAATGCACATACTATCAACATATACAAAAAGATTTATTTTTGTGCAATGTTTATTGCATGCTCCAAACATGTGACACAATATGACCCACAGCAAGAATTTCCATAATCATACAACCAAACAATAAGATGGCATTCTCTGCCCACTATATAAACTGACTTTAGGGCCTAGGTTTAGGCCATCATTGATCATTGCCATGTCAAACACTGGGAGTACTATTTTGAACCCACCTTCTCTGGCACTGTGTGGATTAATTGACAACCTTTACCAGTCTTTTCACCAGGTACTTGAGCTTCCACCCATGCATATCCTTGAATAGCTGAAAAATTGCTGAAAAGTGGCATAAACCACCATTCAATCAAACACTTACTTGCATCATTATGTTATTATTTACAGTTCCAGACATGTAGAAACACTTCAAAAGTACAATGATACATGGAAAGCCTCCTACTTCAAGAGGGCACTTGATTATGATGGATTTATATTTACGGCTCCATATACTCTCAGTAAGTGCAAAATTTGTCCCCAAAAAATTTTAGATTTGTTTTTTTTTCTAAAATCTTTACTAGTCTTGTTTGAGAGTAATTTTTTTCTGCCAAACCATACCAAAATGTGATAAAAAAATCTTTCTGTGTTAAAAAATATTTATTAACCACACTGTTGCTATTTTAAATAGAATCTAACAAATGCCTACCATAGATATTTACATTCTCTTCTATATATCAGAATCTATACTAGCTACATATATTTTATATGTGCCAATTCTACATTACAGAGGCAAGATCTGATAATGAAAGCGTTCCAGACATAATGGTGACCAAAAGTATAACCATAAAACATGATATCAAACCAGCTGTTGTTGGGGGATTTGTCAAACATGAAAAGATATTCAATATTCTATCAGCAGGGACAGATCATTATTGTCAGGAGGATTCTAATGTCACCTGTTATTTGTTAGATGATGGTGCATTTATGATCTCCAGTAATCAAAGAGATAAATGGTCTCAGGTACTGTACATTGTTGTCACTGTTATATTTATTTAGCGCTAAATGAAAAGACACAGTAGTGTTTAAATAAAATGGAAATAATTTGCATGGTTGTAATGTATCCACAAGTGTATCTCTTTTTTAGCTCACCTGACCCAAACTTTGCGTCCGTCGTTTTCGTCTTCGTCGTCGTCGGCCGTAAACTTTTTACATTTTAATCTTCTTCTCAACAACCACATGGCCAATTGGAACCAAACTTGGCAGGAATGTTTATTGGGTGGTTCTTAACAAAGTTTTGAGTTTTTGGTGCTGATCAAATATGAAACATGGCTGCCAGGGCCATTAATGCGTTCTGATTGGCTGAAATTCAAAAATCTTCTTCTCATAAACTGCTTTGCAGATTGATTTGAAATATTGCAGAAATGTACCTTAGATGGTCCTCTACAAAGCTTGAGTTTTTTGTGCCAATCCAAAATCCAAGATGGCCACCATCGCAGGACATAGTTTAACATAGGACCCTATAGGAAAAACATATAAACAACTTCTTCTATGAAACTGTTCAACACAATGAAGCCAAATTAATAAGGAAATGAAGGTTGCATAATTATCTTATTGTTTTGGGTTTTTCGAGCCAATTGCAAATTCAACATGGCTTCCAGGGCCATTAATGTGTTCTGATTGGCTGAAATTCAAAAATCTTCTTCTCATAAACTGCTTGGCAGATTGATTTGAAATATTGCAGAAATGTACCTTAGATGGTCCTCTACAAAGTTTGAGTTTTTTGTGCCGATCCAAAATCCAAGATGGCCGCCATCGCAGGACATAGTTTAACATAGGACCCTATGGGAAAAACATATAAACAACTTCTTCTATGAAACTGTTCGACACAATGAAGCCAAATTAATAAGGAAATGAAGGTTGGATAATTATCTTATTGTTTTGGGTTTTTCGAGCCAATTGCAAATTTAACATGGCTTCCAGGGCCGTTAATGTGTTCTGATTGGCTGAAATTCAAAAATCTTCTTCTCATAAACTGCTTGGCAGATTGATTTGAAATATTGCAGAAATGTACCTTTGATAGTCCTCTACAAAGTTTGAGTTTTTTGTGCCGATCCAAAATCCAAGATGGCCACCATCGCAGGACATAGTTTAACATAGGACCCTATGGGAAAAACATATAAACAACTTCTTCTCTGAAACTGTTCCACACAATGAAGCCAAATTAATAAGGAAATGAAGGTTGGATAATTATCTTATTATTTTGGGTTTTTCCAGCCAATTGTAAATTCAACATGGCTTCCAGAGCCATTAATGCGTTCTGATTGGCTGAAATTCAAAAATCTTCTTCTCATAAACTGCTTGGCAGATTGATTTAAAATATAGCAGAAATGTACCTTATGTGGTCCTCTACAAGGTTTGAGTGTTTTGTTCCGATCCAAAATCCAAGATGGCCACCATCACAGGACATAGTTTAACATAGGACCCTATGGGAAAAACATACAAACAACGTCTTCTCTGAAACTGTTCCACACAAATGAAGCCAAATTATGAAGAAATGATTAATGGATATTTATTTTATTATTTTGAGTTTTTTGAGCCAATTGCAAATTGAACATGGCTTCCAGGGCAACTAATGGGTTCTGATTGGCTGAAATTTCAAAAATCTTCTTTTTACAAACCGCTTAGCAGATTGATTTGAAATATTGCACAAATGTACCTTAGATGGTCCTCTACAAAATTTTAGTTTTTTGTGGCGATCTAAATTCCAAGAGGCCACCACGGTGGAACACAGCTTAACATAGGACCCTATGGGAAAACCATACAAACAGCTTCTTCTCTGAAACTCAGTTCCACACAATTTAACCAAATAATGCAGAAGTGATAGTAATCTTATTATTTTAAGTGTGTTTCGAGCCGATAGGAAATTCAACATGGCTGCCAGAGCTGCAAATGCGTTCTGACTGGCTGAGATTTTAAAATTCGTTTTCTCACAAACAGCTTGGCAGATTTTAGGATATGTGATATTGTATGGTTCTCTACCAATTTTGAGTTGTTTGTTTCGATCCAAAATACAAGATTGCTGCCACTATGGAACATCACTTAACATACTAACCTATGAAAAAACAAAAACTGCTTCTTCTCAGAAACACTCCTACTGCTGATTGTAAATTCAACATGGCAACATTCATAGAAACAGCATCTTCACATAAACTCTTTAGCATTTAATATCAAAATTTGCAAGAAAAGTATTGTCTTAAAAAGTTTTTTTGTAAGTCAGGTGAGCGATACAGGCTCTTAAGAGCCTCTAGTTCTAAAATGTGGCTGTTTACCAGCTAACACTATTTTGCATAGGTTTTCCAACATGTTTCTTTAATGTGGTAATAAAAACACAGAAGGACCCAAAATATTACTGATGAATCGAAGGCACACCTAAGGGCTTCGAGGTAAACCATTCCCCTGCATATGTGATTTACCAGAAATTATTTTGCTGAGAAATCTTAGTATTTCACCGCTGTCAGTGTTATAACAAAGCATAATTTTCTCTTTAATATATTGTTTATACTGGTCT
This sequence comes from Limnoperna fortunei, assembly GCA_944474755.1. Classification (NCBI taxonomy): domain Eukaryota; kingdom Metazoa; phylum Mollusca; class Bivalvia; order Mytilida; family Modiolidae; genus Limnoperna; species Limnoperna fortunei. The sequence continues at coordinate 79,987,854 of OX104111.1, read as the reverse complement.
ACAGAAAATAAAAAGCACAAACTCCTGCAAGCCAGAAAAAATAAACGGGTACACAGGCTCAGCTAATATGCTTTTATGTCAAACTTCAAACAAAAACATGTAGGAGAAATTTACAGAACATAAACAATGCATTGTAATACTGAGTGAATAATGTATATTCAGCATATAACTATATCACCAGTTTTCCTGCTGAAGGTTGGTCTTATACCGTGTACTCTGGCTTCCTCCCCTAAATAAAAGAATGATGCCATAATATATTAAAAAAAAACAGGTGAAAGTTGTCTTAAAGTTCATACAAACAATCTGTTATTGATGTTTTTGACCTAAGTTACTTAAATCAATTTATAGTTTATTTCATTATATTTTGTGGTTCTCTTTTATTAGGTTGGTCGATTTTTCGGCTATATAGATAAAGTTTTAATGAGTGAATTATACAATATATCATACAGAAGGTAAGACTTAATTTTTATGTACTATTTGTATCTTAGGAATTTATTTTCTTTTGGTTTTTATATGTGGATAATTTATTGTTGATTCTTTGTCTACAAAACACCTTATACAGTATGTTTAAGTACAAAAATGTACATGTGTATCATGTCTTAACGATAATGTATATTATGTCCTAAAATATCATGTATAATGTTTCTTGATGTATCATGTATATATCTTAAATTATTGTGTGTGTTTCATAAAGTATCTTGTGTGTGTCTCAAAGGTATTTTGCGTCTCTAAGTATTTTGCTTGTATCTCAAAGTATTGTGTTCTGTTTCATCAAGTGTCATGTTTATTGTTACCTGGAGAATTGTGTTGTTAAAGTGTCTTAAGTATCTGTGTCCAACACTGAGATTGCGGGTTGGATTCTCACTGCAGGCAGGGTGTACTCGACTCCAATCTTAATTGACAAGGATTGCCAGTTTTCCTACCGCAGGTCAGGGGTTCTCTCCGGGTACTCCGGCTTCCTCCCCCAATAAAAAACTGGACGCCATGATATAGCAAAAAAAATGCTGAAAGTGGCGTTAAAACATTATTCAAACAAACAAATAGTATCCTGTGTCTAATTGTATCATCTAAAGTATCGTGTGTGTCTCAATGTATCATCTGTGTTGTGTCTCAGTGTATCATCTGTGTTGTGTCTCAGTGTATCATCTGTGTTGTGTCTCAGTGTATCATCTGTGTTGTGTCTCATTGTATCATCTGTGTTGTGTCTCAGTGTATCATCATCTGTGTTTTGTCTCAGTGTATCATCTGTGTTGTGTCTCATTGTATCCTCTGTGTTGTGTCTCAGTGTATCATCTGTTGCGTCGCAGTGTATCATCTGTGTTGTGTCTCAGTGTATCATCTGTGTTGTGTCTCAGTGTATCTTCTGTGTTGTGTCTTAAAGTATCCTGTATGTGTCTCAATGTATCATCTGTGTTGCGTCTTAAAGTATCATATATGTGTCTTAAAGTATCCTGTATGTTTCTTAATGTATCCTGTACGTGTCTCATTGTATCATCTATGTTGTGTCTTAAAGTATCCTGTATGTGTCTCAATGTATCATCTGTGTTGCGTCTTAAAGTATCATATATGTGTCTTAAAGTATCCTGTATGTTTCTTAATGTATCCTGTACGTGTCTCATTGTATCATCTATGTTGTGGCTTAAAGTATCCTGTATGTGTCTCATTGTGTCATCTGTGTTGCGTCTTTCTTAAAGTATCCTATATGTGTCTTAAAGTATCCTGTATGTTTCTTAATGTACATGTATCCGGTACATGTCTCAGTGTATCATCTATGTTGTGTCTTAAAGTATCAGGCATGTTGTATTTCAAAGTAATGTGTAATGTAATGTTAGCAGTTGATGAAGGAACGAGAATGCTTTTATTCAGATAAAAGATTTAATCAGTACATTTTTTTCTATCCTGTATATCACAAATTATGTTTTGTTGGTAACAATTTTAGAAATATTGCTTTTTTTCAGATTGGAACACTTAGATTTCCAAGCTACTTGTTCTAACAATGATGGAACTGTCAGTAGTGCTATAAGACTAAGGGTGGTTAGTACTTCGTAAATAATAGTAATTTGTGAACTTTTGTAAACTCAATGTCTCAAAAAATATGTTTGTTATACCATATTATTACATGAATAGAATTTTGTGTGTTTTTGATTGGTCTAGAAACAACTTTCTGGTCACTCTAAGTCGCAACAGTACTAAAATTACATAAAAATAAAAAAACCGGCTTGAACTAGTAGTTACCAGGTCAATATTGGATTCCGCTTGACTAATATGCAGCGGAATCCAGTATCGACCTGGTAGTTTCTAGTTCAAGCTGCTTTTAATTGTATAATGGTTTGAAAGAAGAAACTCTGTAAGAAAGGTTTTTTTTTATGCTGTAGTTTATGGAAAAGGTTTTAAGTGCTAAAATATAACATATAATTATAATTAATAGATATTGACCGGGTTCAGAATTTTACATTATAAAATTTTTTTTATTATCATAAGAAGTTTTAAAGAAACAACATGTTATCTAATATTTATGTGTGTTGAAGAAAGAGAATCTTGTTGGGTTTTTTTTTAAATCCAAACACCTAATTTAATCACAAAAAGACTTGATCCATATCTTACATGTTTTTATTTGAAATATGATTTCACTTGTAAGGATAGATGGCTTACTGTACTATACATGTATATTATATATTTTACAGCCGTCATTTGCCTTCCTGTTTGAACTATTGACTGTAAATTGGTGGACTTCATTTTGGACATGGTAAGATTTTTGAGTTTGAGACATGTCTGATCCTTCCCATGAGGCCTGTTTGCTCTTCTCATAGAAACATGCCTGTTCCCATCTGTGATACATGTCTGTTTCATTCCTTGAAACACATCCCTTGTGAATAATGTCATGTTTATTCATGCTTTTACTATATATTTGGCAAATGATGGTCTCTATGTTAAATAATTTCCCTTTTCACCCAATCAAAAGTATTAACATTCATAAAATGGCTTAACATGAAAAGGCCTAATAAAAACTTTTTTCAAGAGGATGTTAGATGATGCAAGTAAATAATTATTTAACTTCTAATATTATTATTTAATAATTTTGCAGTATTTTAATTTGTCCAAAGTCTACCACGTGATATTTTGTATTTTGATATTAGTGCATATCAATGACACTCTATATCAAATGGATGTTGTGATAATACCGATCGTGGCACAAATGACATTAAATTACACCTTTATTGCTACTCAACACATGAAGTGACAAATGCCCTTCGGCTAGGAATGCTTCTATAGATAACAATTAGAGAATTAAATAGACTCAAAGTAGTTTTTATTGCAATTAATCAATTAATTAATACATTACTGTGTTTAAAATTAGCTATTAACTTACATGCTTTTAATTTTACATTCGTTACCACGCGCGTAAACAACATCATGTAATGAAACTGTTTTGTCTTCTTTATATGTTGATGTTTATTGTCAACAGTGAAAATGATTCTGCTGTAATCATTTATTTTGATCAGAAACCGTCAGGCCACGAATTTAAGAACCCACGAACATGTAAAATTTCACCAAACCACGAAAATTGATACCCACGAATTTAAGTCCTTTCACAGTAGAAAAAGTGGTCTGTTGTATTTTGTGGTGTGGAATACTTGTCATAGAACAATTATACATGTATTATGTATGTAGGCTCTTAATCATATTACATTTTAAAAATCTGTCAAACAAATGGTGTGCACACAAATAATGAAATATTGTTTAACAATCATGACAATAGGATATATTAATAATATAACAATTATAGCTTAAGATTCGGTCAATACGAGAATATATCGACCAAGAGATGAATATTGACCTCGAACTGCGTCCTCAGTCGATATGCAAATCTGTTTGGTAGATATATTCTTGTATCGACCTCATACCAAAGCTATAATTGTATTATATATATATATATATATATATATATATATGAATAAAATCACATGAAAAAATCTGTATATTGTATCATATCGCTAGTACCTTCACTGCTTCATAATGTCGCATAAACAAACAATGCGTTTATATTAATTAATTATAAGTTAATCAGTTGCTATTAATAACAGTTAATTAGCAATAAACATCTAGCCATTTAAGTGTGGCTTAAAACTACGTATAAAATGTATTTCCTTTTCATCACGCATAGGTTGTTTGTCTTCCAAAACTTTATATAATGGGAAAATGTTAAATTTTCCGTTTGAACATTCGTGTAAATGTTTGTTCACTTTCATGAAACGTAATTCTTCTGTTGATGTTTGTTGACAATGCAAAGTCATTCTTTTCCGTAATTCATTTTTAGTTTGTCCAATATAGAATTTTTTACATTTTGCCCAAATAATTGAATATATAACATTTTTAGTTTTACAAGACATATTATGTTTTACGGTAAACGTTTACCATTAATAAAAGTTATGGAAGGTCCTTTTAATAAACTGTCACATGTTTTACAAGTTTTTACTCCGCATTTTGAAACCCGACAAATGTTTTCAATATCAAAGCATGATTTGGTTCAAATTCTTTTCAAATTTTTAGTCCGTCTTCTGCTATATATAATCTTATGTTCCAGGATAGATTTCATCTTCTTGCTTTGCTTTAAAATAGGTTCACATCCTTTAATTAGTGGAAAAATATTCATATTTCTAGGATTATGTGTACACACAAACGGTATAATTGTACTTGTGTCATTTCAAATACAAATTTCAAACGGATATATTGAAACAGATCTTTATTCAAAAGAAACAGATAAACATCAATATTTACATACAAGTTTAAACCACGCTAGAAAAACCAAAGAATCAATTCCATATGGCCTTGGTGTGAGATTAAAAAGAATTTGTTCTATACCAACAGACTATGAAAGGACAAAAAATGATTTGAAAGAACAGCTTCAAAAACGGGGATACAAAACGGAACTGATCATTAAACAACTAAATAAAGTAGACAATTTAGACAGGGAAGACCTTCTCAAATACAAAACGAAAAAAATTAATGACAGAGTGCCACTGGTTTTGACCTATTCCGATGCCTTACCTAACATCCATTCCATTTTACATAAACACATATCAACATTACACAGATCAGAAAATTAAAAAGATATTTTTCCACAACCACCACTAGTTGCATTCCGCAGAGACAAAAATATAAAAGATATTCTTGTCCATAAGAAACATAATAATAAATTTTATCATAAAGAAAATAAATGTGAGCGATGCGGCAAAAATTGTGCTTTGTGCCCATACATAGTTAAAAGTAATAGTTTTAAAGGAAAGGACGGGACAAAATACCAGATACAAGGACATATAAACTGTAAAACAGTTGGAATAATTTATGCGATATTTGTAAAAAATGTAACAGTATTGTATATGTTGGACAAACTGGTGACACGTTTTATCAAAGGATGCTTTTAAACTTTTCAAAAATAAGAAAAAAAAATAAGACTCCGTAGCCACACATTTTTATACAGATGGACACAGCATTGATGATTTCTCAGTCATTGGAATTGAGAAAGTCTATGGGGAAGATACTTACAGAAAAGTCAAAGAATCGTTTTGGATAAAAAAAACTTCAAACACTTCATCCAGACCGACTTAACCAGCAGATTGACATTTAATCAATATTTATAAACATTATTACTTATACATATTTTTTACTTATTTATTTATTTATTTATTTATTTAATTTTTTTTTTTTTTTATTTACTTATTTATTTATTTATTTATTTTTATTTTTATTTTTTATTTATTGACCACCCCCCTTTTAGGTATCTGTTAATTTATTTATACTTTTTAGTTTGTTTAATTATGTATGCGCTTATGTATGTACATGTATTTATTTATTTATTTATTTATTTATTTATTTACTTTTCCATTCGTATTATTTCGATTGTGATTCCCGCCAATCTATGTTCAAATTATATATATTAGTAAGCTTAAGCCATAGATCCTCTTTTTGCTAAGTGGTAGATTTGTCAACTCTCACCTGAACTTGACCTCTTAGTAGTGTAAAAGTTTTTGGATTTAGATTTGTTCCTCAGTAACTGTGCATGGTATGATGACAATACTTGTTAAATAGGTTGCTCATCAGTAGTTCATGAAAGTCAGGTCCAATGTCACCTATTTTGACCTTAATGTCTTGGTTCAGTGCTTCGTTAATTTTTAAGATTAGGTCAGTTTCTCAGTAACCATGCATGGTAGGATTGCAATAGCTAGTATATAGATTTGCTAATTGTACATTACAGTATCCTTATAATAATGACTTCCTGTGTTATCCGACCATATTTATTTCTCCCGAGTGTTTTTCCATTTTTTTTACCTTTATATATTATGACTCTCTGTATTAGGCAAATAATGACCATGTTTTTTGTATTTTTGTAATGACTTGAAATTAATGTCACTTTTTACTTAGAAACCAGCCTTGTTCTCCACATTTACATGAAATTTTGTTTGTCTCACAGATTAAACTATTGAACAAAGATCAACAGGAAGGGGAAATTAATGCCTTTACTGTGTTATTTGTTGTTGAAATGAAAATCTGATATGTTATTTATTTATGAATACACTAGTTAAACAATCATATCATCAAACTTATAAAATGATTCAAATTGTTTTCATTCTGATTATGGTAAGTAACCTAGTATACACAATTTTGATTGAAGAACTTAGCTGTTATTTATATTTATTATTTGCTTATTTATTTTTAGGACGGTAACAAACCTGAGTTTGCACAGGTGAGCTTTTGTCATATCTTCCATTGTATGTGTGTGGCCAGTAATATTAAGGAAAAAATGATTTATACTTGGCTTTTTATCCCCTGCCACACAAAGTGGCAAGGTAATATGTAGTACCCTCCCTCCATTTGTATAAGAGTGTCCATCCATCAATTCGTCTATCCTTGTCCTGGTGGTTTCCATATGATAACTTACGTGTCAGTGGATTTTGTTTAAACTTTGCAAAGCTATCAAGTACTACAAAATGAAGATCAAGTTGAATTTCAGCACAATCCTTGTTATTTTTTAGGCAGGTCAATTTTAAACAATGTCAAAATTTGGCAGTTTTCAAAAGATTACTTGAAAAACAGGTTTTGTTATAACTTTTGCACAGCTGTTAAGTACTAGAAAGTGAAAATCAAGTTGAATTTTCAGCACAATCCCATTTGTAGTTTTTAAGTGAGGCCAGTTAAAAATAATTTTTTTTAGGTCCAAGGAGTTATCAGTCTCAGCTCTTCCTGTAGGCTGATTTGTAATTCAACAAAATGTGTTCATGGATATTAAAAACAATGAAACGTGGCGGGGTATCTTGTAATGTCCCATTAGATGCCTTATTTTTTTCCTTTAACAGATACTTTTATGCCTATTGTGTTTCATTCCTATGTAGTTTAAACAAAGACGCATCAATAGCCTCCTGCATCTTGGCTTAGTATAAAGCAACTTTCAGTATGTAATATTTACCAACAATCCTTCCAGTCTAATAAGTTAGTCACGTACAAGTAGGAATTGATATTTTGGTAGGTGTTATGTTGTTGGTGGGAAATGGCAGATAACTTTAAGACTACAATTCTCTATCTTTAATCAATGAAACAAAAATAATACATAGACAATTAATGTTTTCTACGGTAATGCACAGAGCATTAATATATTTACATGCAAACCAATATAGTTAACAATAATAATCATAAAACAATATTGAGTTCTTTTCTCTTTTACAGTTGGTTATATCCTCCAGTTGTAGAAGCTGGTGAGTAAATTATGACATTTTCTTAAGAATACAATGTAAGAAAGATCCATTCATAAGTTTAAATATAATTTTGTGTTTCAATAATTTGCCATCTTGAGAGATATTTTTATTGGTTGAATAGAATGATAAATGTTCGTCAGGAACACTTTTACTGTTTAAAAGATTGTAAATTAAAGTGGAAAACTCATTATTTTACACTCATTTTTTTCATCTGCATGTTTCTGTTTTTATTTCTTGTTCAACTCATAGCATTTGTCTGTCATTTATTTTCTGTTCAAGTTTCTGTTTTCCCACTTTACTTAAGAAATTACATTGCAAATAAAAAAAGATGCTTCACTTATAGCCCAAGGTTTCATTGGATGGGAGCGGGTGGGAATTTAAAAATGACTAAACGTCTTAGCATTATTTTTACAGCAAAGCAAGACAATGGTTATCACAACTGTATCAAAAGACAGGCGCAGTATTATATACCCAAAGAATTTGAGGAAACAAGTGGCAAAATCCGTTGTACAAATAATTGTACAAGGTAAGTGACAAAGTCAGTTGTATAAAAATTGTACACAGCAAATGAAAAATTTGTTGTGTAAATAATCGTACTGAATCAAGTGTGTAAATATTTGTACAAAGCAAGTGTCAAAAGATCTGTTATAAAATAGTTGTACGAGGTACTTGTGGAAAATATCTTGAACCTAAAAACTTTAACCAGATTACATGTATGTTAAAACTTGTTGTAAAGTTGTACACTGTGTGGGTAAAATTCTGTTGTATATTATGTATACAAGGTAAGTGTTGTATAAACAATTTTAAAAGATAAGTTGCAAATTCTAATGTATAATATTGGTAAAAGGTAAATGTTGGACAGCGCTTAATGACACATGTTTGTTTGTTTGTTTGTTTGAATGGTATTTTAACGCCACTTTCAGCAATTTTTCAGCTACTTCATGGCGTCCAGTTTTAATTGGGGGAGGAAGCAGGAGAGAACCCCGACCTGCGGTAGGAAAACTGGCAATCCTTGTCAATTAAGATTGGAGTCGAGTACACCCTGCCTGAAGTGAGAATCGAACCCACAATCCCAGTGTTGACAGACCACGCGATCAATAGTAGATGAACTACCTTGACCACTCGGCCACCAAGGCCCCAATGACACATGTTGAAAAAGCATTAAACCGTAATAAACCAAACAATCTAATGATTCCTATGAAAAGGTCTACATGTACTATCAAGCCCCTACATCTTTATTACTATTTAAAACTTAAAAATTTAACTTGAATCTCTCTTTCATTTTCTATTTTTTCATGTGTATAAAATTTAATTATGGATGATGGTTGATTACTTTTCTACAGACCAAAGCATATAGTTGTGTGCATATAAAGTAAAACACATTCCGAGTTCAATTTGATACCATATTTGTACAGATAATACCATTTGAAGTATGTTACATTGCAGAGACTACATTGCTGTAAAGTTGACATCTAGTAATTTGGTGCTTGTTATAGTTGGTCATGACTGCCCAGATTGTACTGTGGAAAGTATGGCCGAAAGCCTTATACATGAACCTGTAACATTTGAAGGTCTGTATGCATTATTATGATATCAATTATTAAAAGATGTGTTTATGTTTTGACAACCACTGATATATTGAGTTATTGTTTTAAATGTTGTTATAATATTTAGTGTGACATTCAGTAATATGTACATTTTAAAATTATAAAGGGTGAACATCACCCCTGACATGTTTATTGTTACATAAACATCCTAATTAAGCATATTTTCCACCCGAGTGATTGTTACCTGTGGAGAATCGGATGAAGAAACACAGGTAACATTTTGATCGCCATTTGTGAGAATATTTAATAGCGCATCAGAGACGGAACAAACTAGACGGAAATCCGTATGCATACGATAGCTTTAACCTACGCAAGCAGGGATGTGTTTAAGGGGAGAAAACACTAATCTAATTCTTTAAAATTTTCTACTTAATTTGTTATTTTTTTAATAAGCGCAGCTCTTTTACCTTAAGTTTAACTTGACTGACATTATATATATCCAGAATCATACGTGACAGGCCTATGTTCTCTCAAAATTTCATGACCTCTTTAAAACCTTCCAAGAGAAAACCAGCTTCCGGGGTAAACCCCACTCTAAAATGTGACATAAAACATACTAAACACCATGTTAATTTCAGTAATCCAAGCTCAATTGCACTAGAGACATATAATTGCATGTCTCTGGATGCATAATTTAATTATGGAAGTACTGAAATTTTCTTTTAAAAAAGACAATTATTATGGATATAAAAATCAAATACTTCCTTAGAAAATATTAAAAGTGTCAAGGATAGAGGGTTTTATCATGTAAATGATAATAACCCATATCCAATCCCAAATTAAACTGCAAGGAAACACAAAATTGTATTTTATCAACCAAAGGGAAGACTATGATAAGGTGTAGGGCAAGTTTGTAAGCTCTTCAATTAATTAATCTATTCACAAATATGGAAGGAAATTAATTTATTGAATAATTAATTTTTTTTTATCCAGCATCCTTAGATGGTAAATGTTCAGTTATGTTGGACATTTACCATCTAAGGATGCTGGATAAAAAAAAAGATTAAAAACATATAGCAATATTTATATATTTATACCCCCGCTCGACAGAGTCGGGGGTATATAGTGGTCCTCATGTCCGTCCATCCGTTCGTCCGTCCACATTTGGTTTCCGGATGATAATTCAAAAAGTTTACATCCGATTTGAATGAAACTTTAGGATATTGTTATATATCAGGTTGGTAAGAAGCCTATTGATTTTGGGGGAAATCCGTCAAATTTCAAGGTCACAGTCCACGAAAAACTTTAGAAATTTTAACAGAAAAGTTGTTTCCGGACAATAACTCAAAAAGTTTACATCCGATTTGAATGAAACTTTGGGATATTGTCATATATCAGGTTGGTAAGAAGCCTATCGATTTTGGGGGAAATCCGTCAAATTTCAAGGTCACAGTCCACGAAAAACGTTAGAAATTTTAACATAAAAGTTGTTTCCAGACAATAACTCAAAAAGTTTGCATGTGATTTGAATGAAACTTTGGGATATTGTTATATATCAGGTTGGTAAGAAGCCTATCGATTTTGGGGGAAATCCGTCAAATTTCAAGGTCACAGTCCACGAAAAACGTTAGAAATTTTAACATAAAAGTTGTTTCCGGACAATAACTCAAAAAGTTTGCATCCGATTTGAATGAAACTTTGAGATATTGTTATATATCAGGTTGGTAAGAAGCCTATCGATTTTGGGGGAAATCCGTCAAATTTCAAGGTCACAGTCCACGAAAAACGTTAGAAATTTTAACAAAAAAGTTGTTTCCGGACAATAACTCAAAAAGTTTACATCCGATTTGAATGAAACTTTGGGATATTGTCATATATCAGGTTGGTAAGAAGCCTATCGATTTTGGGGGAAATCCGTCAAATTTCAAGGTCACAGTCCAACGAAAAACATTAGAAATTTTAAAATAAAAGTTGTTTCTGGACAATAACTCAAAAAGTTTGAATCCAATTTGAATGAAACTTTGGGATATTGTTAAATATCAGGTTGGTAAAAAGCCTTTTGATTTTGGGGGAAATCCATCAAATTTCAAGGTCGCAGTCCACGAAAAACGTTAGAAATTTAAACAAAAGCGGGGGTATCAGCGATCGCTAGATCGACTTTGTCTAGTTATTTTTTGCATTCAGTTGGTATTAGGGAATAGACATGTCTGACGAGTACGGTTCTTCCACCCTTGAATTTTTTTCTGTGGTGAACCCTGTAAAGTGCTCTGCAGTCAATTTTTTTCTTTTTTTAAATTGTTAGATAAGAAGTTGTTTTATCACCTCTCTTTCAAAGTTTGCTGGTTTATACAGATTGCTGTGAGACTTGAACAATAAAAACATGTACACATGTCAATATTTTCTGTACGGTTAGATTTATAAGAAGCATGACGTCAGGGATCTGGACATTTTCCCTGCTCATTTCGGTAATTTTTTCCATTAAGAAATTGGCAAATTCCACGGTTGTGAATATTAGTTGTTGATATGCGATGGGTTCCTCCGATATATGCATCATGCAAAAAGGAAAATATATGTAAAGATACATTCTCCTGTCCAAAATGTTATTTATTATAAGATGAAATGTTGTCTATGGAACAAAAAAATGAATATCCGTCATTTCCCGAAAAGTTTTTCATTAACCAGTAATAGGAAGTTGTTATCTAATTGCCACAATTCGGACTAGAATTGAATTTATACAATATTCTGCGGTGGACCACGCTATTAAAAGTTTTTATAACATAATGAAATAATCTTTTTTTTTCCTGATGATTTCAATTGAATTGTTATTTAAAATTGGTTTTCTCTTGACTTACGTACGTTCTATCACATTGGTGCTTGCGTATTGTACAATTTTGACCGCACATGTTTTTCTTTAAAGTTGCACGTATAAACTTTTTTTTTTTGCAATATGACATAGAAACAGTCATATATTCAATCTCTGTTGCTTCAGTATGTTGTTGCAGCAGTATTTTTTACGAATTGGATGAACAGATCTGTCTCATAATAAGATTGTCACCTGGTGACCTTATCTTTTTTGTTATTCCGTAATCACCAGTCGGTGGTCAGTCATGTGTGGTCAGTTAACACATGTCATTTACAGGAAATAGCCTTAGAATTGATTTTTTTAATTCTAGCGGAAATTAAAAGTATTAAAATTAACAAATGATTATTGACCATGTAAAATTTGACTTTTTAGATGTCTGATTTTAGCAAATCTTAGTCGGTCATTTAAGTGAAAATTTCGGTCATGTCTGGCAAATATTACCATTTCCGGACCCTTGGTTGAGGTGGAGGTTCTCATTTTATGAAGAAAGAGAATGAAAGTGGGGAATATGTCAAAGAGACCAACAACCTGACAGAGAGCAAAAGCAACCCAAGCCACCCATTAGTATTCAAACAAGTGTGGACACAGAAAAACGTCTCGCCTGCATTCCGCATCAGTAACGAAAATAAATTTCGTCATAAGCATTACGTAAATAGCATTAAATATCAGCAGCGGCCTGTATACAAAATATTGTCACCATACCCTGCATAGTTAAAGGGGAACAGCCGTAACCCAAAAACTTTAACGTAGTCACTGGACCATGAAATTGAGGTCAATGTCAGGTGGAACGTAACAGACAGTCATGTACTATTCATCAGCAACCTATTTACCAAATATTGTCATCCTACCATGCGTAGTTACAGAGGAACTATCGTAACCCAAAAACTTTAACGTAGTCGCTGGACCGTGAAATTGAGGTCAAGGTCAGGTGACACCTACTAGACAGTCATGTACTAGTCATCAGCAACCTATACACCAAATATTGTCATCCTACCATGTGTAGTTACAGAGGAACTGTCGTAACCCAAAAACTTTAACGTAGTCGCTAGACCGTGAAATTGAGGTCAAGGTCAGGTGACACCTACCAGACAGTCATGTACTAGTCATCAGCAACCTATACACCAAATATTGTCATCCTACCATGCATAGTTACAGAGGAACTGTCGTAACCCCAAAACTTTAACGTAGTCGCTGGACCTTGAAATTGAGGTCAAGGTCAGGTGACACCTACCAGACAGTCATTTACTAGTCATCAGCAACCTATACACCAAATATTGTCATCCTACCATGCATAGTTACAGAGGAACTGTCGTAACCCCAAAACTTTAACGTAGTCGCTGGACAGTGAAATTGAGGTCAAGGTCAGGTGACACCTACCAGACAGTCATGTACTACTAGTCATCAGCAACCTATACACCAAATATTGTCATCCTACCATGCGTAGTTACAGAGGAACTGTTGTAACCCCAAAACTTTAACATAGTCGCTGGACCGTGAAATTGAGGTCAAGGTCAGGTGACACCTACCAGACAGTCATGTACTAGTCATCAGCAACCTATACACCAAATATTGTCATCCTACCATGCGTAGTTACAGAGGAACTGTCGTAACCCAAAAACTTTAACGTAGTCGCTGGACCGTGAAATTGAGGTCAAGGTCAGGTGACACCTACCAGACAGTCATGTACTAGTCATCAGCAACCTATACACCAAATATTGTCATCCTACCATGCGTAGTTACAGAGGAACTGTCGTAACCCAAAAACTTTAACGTAGTCGCTGGACCGTGAAATTGAGGTCAAGGTCAGGTGACACCTACCAGACAGTCATGTACTAGTCATCAGCAACCTATACACCAAATATTGTCATCCTACCATGCGTAGTTACAGAGGAACTGTCGTAACCCAAAAACTTTAACGTAGTCACTGGACCGTGAAATTGAGGTCAAGGTCAGGTGACAGGTGACTGACTGGCATGTACTCATCATAAGCTACCTCTGGACCAAATTTGATGGACCTAGGGCTTGGGCTTACAAAGATATGAAGCAAGATGTCAAGTGTTTACGCCGCCGCTGCCGCCGGATTCCCATACATATGTCTCGCCTCCAGCGACTTTCGTCGCAGGCGAGACAAAAATGGCATGACAGCCCTAAACATAAGTGTATAATTTCACATAACATTACATATATTGCTTCTTAACAATAATATTCCTTTTATGAAAGCTGCTTAAATGATAATTCTACATTTATTGTTAAGACGGGACTGCCTTCTAAGAGGAAGGCTCTACAGCTCAATTTGAGGCTTTGTGTGTATTCAGTTATTAAACTTATATTATTTGTTATATGGTTTTTTTTGCAGAGGAAACATCATATTTCTGTAACATGAAGCCTAGGTACAGAAGAGCAACTGAAGCATGTTATGATTATCATAAAATGGTTCGTACATATATGTTTTATAGTATTTGTTTTTTGTCATGAATATCAGTTGTCTGGCTGAAAGTGAGGCTTCTCAACAGTAACTGACTTACAATCCAGTCTGGCATCTCACTAGTGACAGGCCTACACGCCAGTCAGGCATGTCACCAGTGACTGGCCAACAGTCGGGCATCTCACCAGTGACAGGCCTGCACTCCAGTCAGGCATGTCACCAGTGACTGGCCAACAGTCGGGCATCTCACCAGTGACAGGCCTACACGCCAGTCAGGCATCTCACCAGAGACAGGCCTACACGCCAGTCAGGCATGTCACCAGTGACTGGCCAACAGTCGGGCATCTCACCAGTGACAGGCCTGCACTCCAGTCAGGCATGTCACCAGTGACTGGCCAACAGTCGGGCATCTCACCAGTGACAGGCCTACACGCCAGTCAGGCATCTCACTAGTGACAGGCCTACACGCCAGTCAGGCATCTCACTAGTGACTGGCCTACACTCCAGTCCAGCATCTCAACAGTGACAGACCTACAATCCAGTCAGTCATCTCACCAGTGACTGGCTTGCACTCCAGTCAGGCATCTCACCAGTGACTGGCTTGCACTCCAGTCAGTCATCTCACCAGTGACAGGCCTACACGCCAGTCAGGCATCTCTAGTGACTGGCCTACACTCCAGTCCAGCATCTCAACAGTGACAGACCTACAATCCAGTCAGTCATCTCACCAGTGACTGGCTTGCACTCCAGTCAGTCATCTCACCAGTGCCTGGCCTACACTTCAGTCAGGCATTTCACCAGTGACTGGCTTGCACTCCAGTCAGTCACCTCACCAGTGACTGGCCAACACAAAGTAAAAACATGTTGCTAAATGTAGATCAATACATTCAAACAACAGAAGTAAAACTTGTGTGTAAAGGAAATTGTTGAAAATAAAACAATTTACTGAACAAATTTAAGGTATTTAATTCATTTATATATATAGATATGTCAAAAAGCTGTTGGGGTAAAATTTAGGATTCATTAGCAGATTGGTTGAAGTATCTGATAGGTTTCTCCATGATAGCAGTTTCTTGATACAAAAAAAAAAAAAGAAAAAAAGAAAGTATATAGGAATACTTTTTTGCTTTCTTTTTTGTTTTCTGCTGTAGTGAAGAATGACCAATCAGTTAATGCATAGTAATTATTTGTTAATAGAGGTGCTACATATTCAGTAATTGTCAAAACAATATCAAGGATCTTGCTATAAACAAGCTGTGCACTGAGCTGTGTTGATTGTAATTGTTTGAAGGGTAAAATCTACAAAATTGTAATTGTCACATCTTGACAGATCGAAAAGTTTAACAGTTGAAATTATAAAATTGTTTCAACAATTATATTTTTTTTTTTGGAGGGGGGGGAATAAATTGCAGCTCTAGTTAACTTGCAGTTTTGTTCAAGTTATGAACTTGAGTTGTAATTAACTCTTCCTAATTAAAAGATGTGGTGTTTGTAATTTCAACTTGAATAATGTGTATTCTTACTCTATCTGTTCAAACCGGTAAATGATTTGATAACACAGGTGTGAATAATAAAGGTTATTGTAAACACTGGTTATAATCAGTAATGTTTCTAAATGTGTTGAGTATCTGTAGAGGTATTAGTAGGTCATTCAAAATATAGGTGAAGACATGTTTGCTGAAATGTAAAAGTATATGAAGAGAATGCCAGTTAGACCTTTTGTCAACATACAGTAACTAATTGTACATGGTTAAACAGAATTAATATTGTGTTGGAATTCTTTCATTGTATATTCAAATATATGTAGTGTTTTTGGTTCTTTTTGTTTTAGGAAGATGATGATGATTGTGGTGGACCACTGTCAACACCAGTGTCGATGGCAGTTATCATTGTTGCAACAATCCTAACAGTTTTATTCACATGGATGAGGTGATGATACCCTACTATGATCCCCAAATATGCCGCTATCACATACTGTCGTGGATATGAATGAAATCCTCAGACAGTGAAATGTACCGCTGATCCATATGTACATACTCCACCAATATATCCATTATTGACAGAGTGCCGTGTACATTTGTCTGTTTTATTTCAGTAGATGTTCATATATTTCATGTACATTTTACTACAGACAATTTTTTGCTGTTATTTTATTTCTCAATGTTGACTATTTACCTGCTCAGAAACTCTGAGCCCATCTTGTGCAAAACTAGAGAATGACTGTTGATTTAAAAATAACTCTGTATCTTTTATTCAGTATAAGTTGTATGCAGAATTATCTTTACTGTGTTGAAATAAATACCATCTTATTAATGTATCTGGATATGTTCTGAATACAGGATACAGAGGAATTTGCATTTATGAGAAGAGAGAATTGATTTCTTGCTGTGTATTTTTAAAATTATATTTGATACTGGTGTCATCATATTCATTTTATTTATTTCTATTTATATATATATTTAGTAAATTTTATCATACAAGTTATATAAATTCAGAACAATTATTAGAGTTTGTATATATTATCTATATTTCTGTACTTTCATTATAGATTCTAGATTATTTTTGGCAGATGTATTTGTAAATCATTAATATAAGACTCAATACTTATCTGATAAGAACATCATAGATTAGTTAATATTAGAAATATGAAACAAACTCGTACTTTGTTTGGCATAAATGACAACAATATTAGATTTAATTGTAAAAATAACTATTCTTATGTTGAATTTAGGAATTGATGTGGCTTTGTTTTTTGTAGAACTGTACTGATAATGACATTGTATTATTGTAGTACTAATGTAAATGTTTTGTGTAGGTTCCTGTTCCCTCTTTCAAGAATTCCTTATTGCTGCCTCTGGTTTTATGCAGTTACCTAGTTTCTTTTTTGTAATATCAGTATTGATTGCATTTACAACTCATGTTTATTTATTTAACACTTGGTTGAGTTTCTTTTCTATTCTATTTCTATTCAAAGTTATTTTTAGATTTTTTTTGGTTCAAATTGTGTATTTCAGTGTGTCTGTTGAAGACACTTGCAACAATTCTGTCTATACAAGAGATCATGGTGGTGGGACTACTTAGGTTTTCTGTATAAATATCTGTAGACTTTGACATGTCATATGAATGTGTGCACACTTATGTAGTTTGAAATCATGTCCACGGTCTGAGGTTTGAAAATGTATCCCTTTATCAAGTTTGAACTAGAACTAGGTAAGCTGGTTATTCCTGCAGTATTTCCATTTTGTTTGTTTTAGAAACCTTTATTTCCACATAGAACCAGAGGTTGAAAACAGTTAAACATTCTTGATGACCAGTTAACATGTTGTACCAGAATTCCAAATAACATTCCCTATTTAGATGTAAATACACAGGTGTAGGTCTTATTACTTGTCAATATTTTATTTGGAATGTTATAAATTATTTGTGATATAAGTCCCTTGTCTGTTGATAATTGTTAGATATGTTTATGACTTGAAATCACCTTATAATTGATTGTCTTTCAGTAATATTATTAATCAAACTATTTTGAAGTAAAATGCATTTGGTGGTTATCTAATATTCATGTGCATGTTTACTGTATTTCTAAGCCAGATCTGTTTCATTTGATTTGAACAAGCTATGTGTTTATATACATGTGTATGTTTGCAATTAAGTGTATTGCAGTTTGTAAATGTTTACCTCATTTTCCTCTTTTCTAAACATTTCTAAGTATACTATATGTTCTAATACCTCTTTTTACCTATCATATTTGTATGAATCCAATCATTTTGCTTCATGTTTTCATACAGATTTCTTTATGAGTGTATACACTGTACCTTGCATTTATAGTTGTGTTCAGCTATTTTGGGTCATTCTTTTGTGTGCATTTACCTTGTGATGTGTGCAATATAAAACTTAACCATGTGACTAAGATTTTCTTTACATTCTATGTGTTAAGATAAATTTTGTTATGGTGCCAAACAGTGTTTTGATTGTGTCCCTTTGTAAATTTTTGACCTGGTATATTTTAATGATTTCATTACATTTATTGTTTAGATTGCAGAAGATTCTGATATTATTTGCAAGTCCCATACTTATTTTTATTCCTTATTTGTTTAAGTTGCCATAATTATTGTTTTGGGGTCTATAGAAATTATGCTTACATGTATAGATATTATGCATACATAGTGCATATACATAGTTATTTTGAATAACAAACTGAATAATTGTTATAGTTAATAAAATATTTGGTTGTTTCTAGGTAAAATTACATTCTGATTTTGAAATAGATTTACTTAAGTTGTATCCATTGTTAATCTACTTTGTATATTAATGGAGGGTCTAATGTAATAAGTTTACTGACATTATCATATTGATTGTCAGTAAGGTATTTTCTTGTATAGACTTGATGTAAATGGAGTTTTTGAATCTCTTTTACCAAAGCACTTTATTGACAAACTGTTAGTTGTAGAATACCTTTATCAATTTTCTAATTCGTATTTATATTACTTTTGTTATCGAATCTCGTTTATGTTGGTGTATATATATGTATATGTGAGTTTGAGCTGTGTGTTATATTCTCATTTGCAATAAGTGTTAATTTGGTTGCAATAAGTGAACCATATCTATTACTTATTTTCCTGGATACCGGTATATCAGAATTCTTTACTTTGTGCAATAAAAAGCATATGAATTCCTGGTGAATAATTGAAAACAACAAATGCATTGTGTCAATTTCATTAATGTGGGGAATAGAACTGGGAAGATGGGTCAAACAAACTTTTACAGAATGTTCTATAAATGGACAAACGATCTGCATAGAAATATGTTTTGGGGTTTATTTTTTTTATACTAGTAGCTATAAAAGAAAAAGCATGTTGATGATAGGTAAATGAATACTTGAGCAGATTTTTAGGGCAGGTATGGTGTTTAGATGGATGGTTGATATTTGCTGCAGATTTTTAGGGCAGGTATGGCGTTTAGATGGATGGTTGATAATGAATACATGCTTGCAGATTTTTAGGGCAGTTATGGGGTTTAGATGGATGGTAGGGCAGGTATGGTGTTTAGATTGATGGTAGGGCAGGTATGGTGTTTAGATTGACGGTAGGGCAGGTATGGTGTTTAGATGGATGGTTGATATTTGCTGCAGATTTTTAGGGCAGGTATGGCGTTTAGATGGATGGTTGAAATTTGCTGCAGATTTTTAGGGCAGATATGGCGTTTAGATGGATGGTTGATATTTGCTGCAGATTTTTAGGGCAGGTATGGCGTTTAGATGGATGGTTGATATTTGCTGCAGATTTTTAGGGCAGATATGGCGTTTAGATGGATGGTTGATATTTGCTGCAGATTTTTAGGGCAGGTATGGCGTTTAGATGGATGGTTGATAATGAATGCTTGCTTGCAGATTTTTAGGGCAGGTATGGGGTTTAGATGGATGGTAGGGCAGGTATGGTGTTTAGATTGATGGTAGGGCAGGTATGGTGTTTAGATTGATGGTAGGGCAGGTATGGTGTTTAGATGGATGGTAGGGCAGGTATGGTGTTTAGATGGATGGTTGATATTTGCTGCAGATTTTTAGGGCAGATATGGCGTTTAGATGGATGGTTGATATTTGCTGCAGATTTTTAGGGCAGGTATGGCGTTTAGATGGATGGTTGATAATGAATGCTTGCTTGCAGATTTTTAGGGCAGGTATGGGGTTTAGATGGATGGTAGGGCAGGTATGGTGTTTAGATTGATGGTAGGGCAGGTATGGTGTTAAGATGGATGGTAGGGCAGGTATGGTGTTTAGATGGAGGGTTGATATTTACTTCTCCATATGTACATAGTTAAAAACCAGTAAAAACTTCATGTACTATGTCAGAGGATATGTTGTTGTGAGCTTTCACTGCCTGCTAGCAGAATAACTAACCTGCAAACCCATTTGTTCAGAAATACGGATCTTGTTTAATCAAAACTGGTCCATGCTGAGATCAATGACTATCCATGATTTATTGCACAAAGGAAAGGAAGACACGATTGTTGTAATTGACATGCTGGTGTAGATTTAATTTATTTCTAGTCACAGTATTGATAGGGATGTTGATTTAATGTTTTATGAAAGTATGATTTTATTTACTTTTTATTAATAAAACCATAACATATTCATTGACTGTTGTTAAAATAATGACAATTATTATTCTGAGAGTAAGATGCAAATTTTATCAGGTAACCATTTTTCTGGGTTTAATCACAGTAATATCCAAATTTAAGGTATCCGACCCATAATTGAAGTTACCGTTTAATTTTATTTTTAGACCAAGAAATGCAAATTTATTTACTCAATATATAACTAATTAATGATACAAAGTAAATATATTGTTTTACTTTGAGTCAATGTTAACAGTTTTGAGAAAAAAATTTAGTTGTTCAAATAGTAGTTCCGATGTTTGCCGAACATTACCGAGGTCTGCTCCATTGACAAACAATGGACATCCGGGACACCAAATATGATCACATGGTCAATTATGGGTCGGATACCTTAAGGGACAACAAACAACCAGCAGTACATTGCTGATTATTGAACCATTTGGCAAATTAGAACCACTACACACAATTAACAACTTGACCCAAATATTTTAACAATTATTGAGGATTGCTCATCTGTAGGATGAAATAGGTCATAGTGACCTACATTGCTAGAACTATTTTATTCAGATCATAAACAGGTTTACCAATGTAAATCATTAGGGCCTTACCCTATAGTTATCAGTCTGTCCGTCCATGCATCCGTCTGTCTGTCCGAAGTCATATTCGGCTTATAACTTTTTAGTCTTTTAAGGTAGGCTTTTGATATTTGTTATATGGGTAGATAATTTCAAGGCAATGTGTCACATACCATGGTTAATGACTTTGACCTCAAGGTCACATTATTGATTTCTGAATGACAAATTCGTATCAGGGCTGTAACTTTTTTAGCTGACCTAACCCATAGGGTTAGTGTGAGCTATTATCACTTTGTGTTTGTCGGCATCCATACACTTTTCACATTCAAGACAAGACAAGAGAACAAGAAAATTTTATTTAGAGTCGGATTATCTAAAACACATAGCAAACATAAGCTATGTAGAGCTTTTTACCAACATACAAACATAACATTATATTTAAAACATATATTTGTTAGGACAGGGTTATAGATACATGTACATGATAAAAAGCAAGTTACTTGTTAAGAAATCATACACATTGTTAAAAGGCATACTTTAAGAACATTAAACATCATAATTTTTAACTTAAATCACTTGGATCACTTAAAATGTATTTATCAGTTAGAAGATCTAAAAGCATTGAGCTCAGTTTTAAGCATAAATAAAAGCATAAAGTGCAGTTATAAGCATAAATAAAAGAATAACATGCAGTTATAAGCATAAATAAAAGCATAAAGTGCAGTTATAAGCATAAATAGCATAATGTACAGTTATACACCCATAAAAGCATAAAGCACTGTTTAAGCACAACTAAAAGCACAAATATCAGATTTAAGCACAGCTAAAAGCAACCCGATCTATTATAGCACACATTTAAGCACCAAGATAGTTATTAGCACCAAAAGCACAGAGATCAGTTAATACTACAACTAAAGCACTGATAGATACTGTTACTAGCCCTTATCTAAGCACAAGTTTGCATAAATAATCAAAATATCAATGTGAGATAAAGTAAAATAAGCATCAACACAGCATATTACATGTATACAGCGAAGGCTCAAATGAGTGATTCACTAAGACATGCAGGAGCTACATCTGCAATAACTGCCATTCCAGTTGTTGATAAGGCTTTTGAATTGGTTGAGGTTTGCCTCTGCACGAATGTTGTCAGGCAGCTCATTCCAGTTGCTCCAGCATATCTCAGCGAATGCAAACCATAATGTGTTGTTCTCACATGTGGAATATTAACAGAGTTTTCCTTTCTGAAAGAGTAATTAGAATTTTAAAAACTAATAATATCTTGTAAGTACAGTGGTGATTTCTTATGTATAATTTTAAAAACCTCAATTGCCATACATCTCATTCTTCTAATTTTTAAAGTTGGCATTCTAGATTTGTATAAAAGAGTCTCATAGTCACTTGAATTATCTTCGTATATAAACCTCAAGGCACGTTCTTGAATTTTTTCCATTTTTTTAGTATTACCCTCCCCACAAAAGTGCCAAACAATAGGACAATAATTGAAGTTTGATAAAATAAATGAATAGTATATTGTCAATCTTCCCAGTTTAGATAAATGTTTACGAATTCTTTTTAAAACATTTAACTGTCTTGAGGCCTTATTACAAATAATGGAGATGTGTGTATTAAAACGCATCTAATAATCTATTGTCACTCCCAAAAGTTTAATTTCATTTTCACATTCAATTACATGCCCATCCAAAGTGAATTTCAAGTTCCCATTTTTTGTTTCGTTCCCTATGGCAATTGCCTGAAATTTTTCTGGATTAGCTTTCATTTTATTAACATCAAACCAATTAATTAAAGCTGTGCTTTCATATTCCAAAGTGTTAACTAATCCATCTAGGTCAGGTCCTGAGTAAGACAATTTCAATCTTCTTCTCCAAAACCACTTGGCCAATTGGAACCAAACATGGCAGGAATGTTTATTGGGTGGTTCTTTATAAAGTTTGAGTTTTTTGTAGCTACAATAATGTAGCTCCTTTTTGTTTTTTTTTTATGGACTGGGCTACAAAGAGGTCCCATTACTCCTAATGGAGCAAAAAGACACTTGAGATTTATACATATTTTCAGCTATTAAATGCTATTTGTATTCAATTTATATTTTTTCCTTTCTCCGCCGTTCAGTTGACATTTCTACAATGTCTAATTAAATAATTTTAACACTTTTTCGTAATCATGGCATTGTTGACAAAATTGAAATAATTGTGGAGTGTAGAATTGTAGAATCGTATCGGTAAAAATTTGATCCCACTAATTCAATAAAGCCGGAAAAAACTTGATCCGGATGAATTTTGACCAAATCGATTCAGAAATTACGCCATTCCGGAATTCAAATTTTGACAACAATGCCATGATTACCAATAAAGTGTAAAACTAACGAATTAGGTTTTGTATAGTTCGAGAATCCTCTGCCGTCCAACGATTTTTTCCCCACGCAAAAAAGCGTTGGACGGCAGAGGATTCTCGGACTAGGTTTTGTAGAATTATCAGTTAAACTTGAAAGACATTTAAAAGTATGTAGCAATTTAGGGAAACATTTTAATAGCGTATTAGATGCATAAAACCCCCGGGTGTGAATCACTCCCGGCTTGCTCCCTTAACGAGTAATGGGACCTCTTTGTTGCTCCATCCATAAAAAAGAGCTACATTATTGTAGATAGAGTTTTTGGTGCTGATAAAATATTAAACATGGCTGTCGGAGCCTTTAATGCGTTCTGATTGGCTGAATTTAAAAAATCTCCTCATATAAACCGCTTGTCTGATCTTGATTTGCAATATTGCAGAAAGTTTGAGTTTTTTTATCCATTCCAAGATGGCCGCCATCACAGGACATAGTTTAACATAGGATCCTATGGGGAAAACATACAGACAACTTTTCAGAAACTGTTCTACACAATGAAGCCAAATTATGAAGGTTGGATAGTTATCTTAATATTTTGAGTTTTTCGAGCCAATTAAAAATGCAACATGGCTTCCAGGGCCACAAATGCGTTCTGATTATCTGAATTTTAAAATTCTTCTTCTCATAAACCGTTTGGCAGATTGATTTGAAATATTGGAGATATGTACCTTAGATTGTCCTCTACAAAGTTTGAGATTTTAGTGCTAATCCAAAATCCAAGATGGCTGCCATTGCAGTACTTAGTGGTTACAATAAACCAAATATTTGTTTACATTACACCGGGAAATTTGTGAAGATTATAATCAGAAGAAAATACACGGATGCATCTTATTGGATGTTGGGGTTCTAAAAAGAGCAAAATTTAAAAATAGAAACATAATTGATTGAAAATGGAGGTCAGACAGTTTGTTAGTTTCATTCAGTGCTGATTTTTTCACCCAAAATTTTCGGTCATTTCTGCCGCACGACCTATATTTTTTTATTTGTTAATAATGTAGTCACACAAGCAACTGCTTTCAGGGGTTTAATTTTAGAGGATTTTCACACATACAATCTTAATTGCAGGTACCATATATGGAAGATGTAATGTTAAATAGTTGGTTTAATGTAAACTAGTTTAACATATGACCCTATGGGAAAAACATACAAACATCTTCTTAGAAAATGTTCCACACAATGATGCAATATTACGAAGAAATGATGGTTAGATATTTATCTTATTATTTTGAGTTTTTCGAGCCAATTGCAAATTGAACATGGCTTCCAGGACCACTAATGGGTTCTGATTGGCTGAAATTTCAAAAATCTTCTTTTTACAAACCGCATGCAGATTGATTTGAAATATGGCAACATTCATAGAAACAGCATCCTCATAAAAACTCTTAAGCATTTAATATCAACATTTGTGAGAAAAGTAATGTCTCTTAACATTTTTTTTTGTAAGTCAAGTGAGCGATACAGGCTCTTAAGGGCCTTTAGTTCTCTTTTAAGGTAGGCTTTTTATATATTTAACATGTTGGTAGATCATTTTAAGGTAATGTGTCGCATACCATGTTTGGTGACCTTTGACCTTGAGGTTGCATTATTGCTCTCTAATGAGAAAATAGTTTCCAGCCTGTCGCTTTTTTTCCTTTGAGGTAAGCTTTGATATTTGGAATGTCGGTAGATCATTTCAAGGCAACATATGTTACGTATCATGGTTGGTGACCTTTGACCTCACTGTCCCATTATATCTTTTTGAATGACGAAGTCCTGTATAGGCAATCTTACAATTTTTTAATCAAAACTTATTTTCAGCCAAGCCCACAGAGATGGATACCATCTCGCTGAAATCTAGTTGTAACAAACCCGTACAGGCATCGTAACCTTCAGTTAAAGTTACATAGTATGCTGGGGGGAAGTAAGGCAGAGTACGTTGATTGATTGATTGATTGATTGTTGTTGTGTACGTCCAGCAAGCAATATTCAGCTATATTCAGGACGTGAAATTAGACAGAGTACATGGAGAAAATCCCCACCTTCGGTAGGAAAACTCGCAATCCTTGTCAAGTAAGATTAAGTTGAGTTCACACTACCGCAGTGAGATTTTAAAAGTACATAAAATTGTGTACAATGCTTTACAATTTTAAGATTTTACAGAACAAAACCTCAGTCAATGTGATTTTAAACCTTCACAAAACTAAAAATCTTTAGGTGACTGAATTTATTAGTTTTGCAGTCTGCCAGTCATATACGTTTTATGGACCATTATCTCAAACCATGGAGATATTAAGCTGACATTTAGTATGCAGGTCAACCATCATTATGGTCCATGGACTTGGAAAAATTCTCTTTAGAAACTATTTGATCGCGTGGGGACTTATTGCCTGAAAATACTATCCACACTTTTCATATAATATTTATTCATTGTATAAATAAAAACATACTCTTTGTAAGGACTATCTAATAAACATTCGCTTAGAATCAGAATTGCAATTTCTAAAAAGAAGGAATTTGAACTTTACCCCATGAGGTCATATGTGAAGCTCAGTCCTGCAGTTGGAACTAGTTTGAGTTACCGATTTCTAAATTTGCGCACATGTAATTCTTTTGTCATATATTACATGTAAATCATAAATATACTTGAATTAAAACTAATGTTCAAGTTGTTCAACTCATAAAATATTGACATAACATTTATTGTTGCATCAACAGTCATTCCCATATAATAGGCACAAAAAGACATATGACCTGTCCCAAGTTCTGATTGATGAGAAAAACGGGTTTTTTTAAAAACTGTATACAACATTCTAACTGATTAGTATAACTGTTTATACTTACCATGATGTATTTAAACAAAAAATGGCCCCTGAAAGTGGAAAATTAAGGAATCTGTTCATTTATATTCCTACTTGCATACACAGAAACTTTTATTAACAGTATTGTCATGGTCTTTTCAAACCAAGCGTATTCTTGAGATACGTACAGCAGTTAGTTACCGAGGTTATGATTTTTATAAATATTGTATTACAAAGTTTTCGCACTTGTGCAACATTTGAATTTAACCTTAAACATATAATTAAGATCAGAGAATATTAAAACTTTAACACAAACGTTACTTGATAATGAAAATCCCACTGAAATTTATAATGTTACGGAGGTTATAATATTCATCTGAAAGGTCGTAAAATACTGAGGTTTTAAAAATTGTGTTCAAACAGTCACCTCCATACCTTAATGATTTAATTAAATTTAAAAATACTTCTTTTTCTTTTAGAAATGTTAATACTGTATAGGTTCCTCAGGTAAGGACCACAAGTTTTGGGCTACACTCACTGAGATATGCTGGGGCCACACTCTGGAATGAGCTGCCAAATACGATTCGTGCACAGACCAGTCTAAGCCAGTTTACCAGTCTACTTAACAACTGGAACGGTAACTTATGCAGATGTGGCTCCTGTAGATCTCAGTGAGTTTTAAACATGCTTCAATTTGTTTGTTTTCAGTTAAATATTCTTGGTTTATTTTATCTAGTGATTAGTTTTAGTTCTTTCTTAGTTTGCATGCCATGTTTTTATGCTTATATATTCTTGCCATGTCTGTGCTATGTATTAACCATTGTGCTTGTAGTAATGTGTCTCATACGATGCTTATGTCTTATGTCTTAATGCATATCTGTTCTGTTTTATATGTGATATTTATGTTATTGTATAGTCGGCATAAAAGCTCTACAAAGCTTATGTTTGTAATTTTATATATCCGACTTAAAATAAAAGTTGTGTCTGTCTGTCTGTATCAATCTCCGGAGATTGTTATTGTATGTCTGTTTGAAACTAGCTTCCGGTTGTGCTAGGTGAATAGTAAAAATAGACCAAGGAAAATGTTGATTTGAAATTCTATAACTGATGGTAGAATAACGGAGGTTATTCACCATCATTCTATCCTTAATTTAGAGTAAAATGTAGTAAAAAGTTAAGACTGTAAACATTTTTTACTTCTTTCCACGTTCTTTTTATAGAACATCAAGTACTTTTTGGCACGTTATCTGGCGTTTTTATATATCCTTTATGTAGGATAGGTTTTTATATGACACACGGCAAAATTTGATTTAAAACAATTTTTGCCAAAAAAAAAAATTGCAAATTTATATTAAAAGACGTTGTGTTGGTATTTCAGAACAAAAAATATTCCTTTCACTCTTAAATGCTCCAAATAGATGTATTTGGTATAAACATATTAACTGTTATTTAGCGTTATGGTAGGTTAGATGTAATTCTGTGACAAGACTAAAATCGCGGCAGACTAAACAAAAATGTATATGTCCAGAGCTCCAGATTAGATTTTCTTCGTTGGGTTTTTCACCCATCTGATGATTTCATTGGGTATTTTTTTTATACCATTTTTTTTAATCATTTTTTTAACCCACTCAAAAATAAGTTAATTGGGGTTTTCACCCATCTAAAATTTATTTAATTAGGTTTTTATGCTGACAAAAATGTATTTCACTATGGTTTTATACATGTCGTCGTTTTGCGGCAACTACAGACACATTTGCATTGGTAACCACTTTTGATCAAACATCGTCAATTATGTCGCTTACAACTATGAAACTTTCATTAACAACACTGTCTATGATTTCATCTAAAAAAATTTTAACAGGAGTTTGGGTTAGTTGTAAGATAGTAAGATATTGTATTGTTCGGCTTAGAGGGTCAGGGAAGCCTTTTTTTCTTCCACGTCTTTTCATGGCGCCACAATAAAAATACTGTTGACTTCTAACTATAAATAGCATTTTGGAAGAAAAGTATATTCAACGGAACATGAATCTCTTCTTGTTAAATAAATCTCCATACCTGGAGCACCGTATGCTGCATGAAATATATACATTTACATTCGAAATACTTCAAAATACCTCGGTTGTTACGTTGCAAGATAATCGTAATTACGCAACTTTGTGTATTTATTTGAATGTATTAACGCAATCGCTTAACATAATGCAATCAGTGAGTGAATTAAGCATGTTTCTAAAAATTGATTGGGTTTTAGGCCTTTGATATTGCATTTTGCAACGCAAAGCTATAAAAATAATTGGATTTTATGAAAATTTAATTGCGTAATAACGCAAATACGCAGCTTATCTGGAGCTCTGATAATTATTATGTACTGATTATGGTTTTTTATACCTTAAACCTGTAATTTTTACCGTTCATTTAACATTTGAAAAGTTATATTTTAGTGCATATTTATAAACGTATTTAGATTGCGAAATGCGGAAATCGCTGCAGCGACATCAATTTTATACTGAATTTTCCACTTTCAGGGGCCATTTTTTTTTTTAAATACACCATAGTAAGTATAAAAAGTTATACTAATCAGTCAAAAGTTGTATACAGTTTTTTTAAAAAACCCTGTTTTTCTCATCAATCAGAACTTAGGATTTGTATCTACACCTGCGACAGGTCATATGTCTATTTGTGCCCATTATATGGGAATGACTGTTGAATGATTGACATTCTTTTCGCGAAATTCTATTCATCCATGGTAGCTTAGTACACTTTGAAATATTTTCTCTTTCATTCATCCTTAGCAACGAAAGTGAAAACAAATATATCGCCACCTGGCCGCCTTTGCGGCGATAATTATTACTCCTAACCAGTCGGGTTTAACTTAACTTAACTCTGCGATAAACCAACTTGTGATTGTTTCAATGTTTTTTCGGAAAGGTCCTAGACAGTAGTAAAGAAATAAGGGAGGTATTCTCTGGTATAAGCAAAGCCTTCGATAGACAGAGTTTGGCATATAAAGGCTTGCTATCTACATCGCAACATTATGGAATTTCGACAACTTAATTACTCAACTGGTGCTGCAAATTACTAAACGGCGATTTTGACAACATACACCAATTGTTAAAGAAGTGTCTAGTAAACTTCAATCCGCAGAAGACATAAAAACCTTATTCCCCTCTTAAACTAATGAAACCCGTACATCCTACTTTCTGTTTGAATAATTATGACCTACAAGAAGCACATTCGCATGGTGTGTGGCACGAACACATTGGTTATTAAGTAAAACATGTGTTCAACTGTTCAACTAGTACTAGCAAAAATATTCTTCGCAAATTTCGACGTTGTCTTGATCGGCACATTAATTTACTTCCCATTTATAAGATGAGATTTATTGGAATACGGTGATTAAAGTTAGTCAATGAAAAATAGAGAATCTTAAAATAGAACTATGAGAATTGTAACGGAAGGTACTAAACTAAGGGACCGACCATTTAATTTGCACGGGGGGGGGGCCTTGGTTTTTTCCTAAATAAAAAAAAAATATTTTGAAAATGATTTTTGATGAAATAAATATTTTGGAAGCAGAGGGTCAGACAAAAAATTATTCTGAAGAAGGATTTCTGCTATAAAATAATGCTAATAATGAAAAAACATATTCTGTCGCGACGCCTTCAAAAAATAAATATTTTTTTCTGACAAAAACAAAAAACCAAGCCCCCCCCCGCCCTTTCAAGTTAAATGGTCTGTCCCTAACTATCGACAAATTATATGGAAAAAAAGAATGAGAATCACTTTGCTTTGGGACAGACAACAGACACACAAGCTTATATCATTTTATAAAATGATTAACTTCAAAACGGGTACCGTCGTCAATCGACAAAAAGCATACACATTATACCCGTCAATCTCAAAGTATTATTTAGGTGCGCACAAAAACAAATAGTCAGTTTCATCATATTTTTATTCGGAATATTGTCTGCCGTTGACATTTAAATTATGGAACAGACTACCTCATCATTCTCGATATTCCATGTCGTTAAATATTTCCAGACGACAAATAAGTACGTGTTTCATTAAACTCCCAGATTATTACTACATAGGACCCCGATTGGGACAGGTATTACTCACCAGACTGCGACTGTGGAGTAGCTCGCTAAATGAGCACCTCTTTATACTGGTCAACATGTAGAAACCTCTTCTCATTTCCCTTTAACTTTTACAAAATTTGCTATCATTAGGAAGGAACTGATCTTGTCAGTCCCGTATCAAATTTCGCATCAAACTAACTAAATACAGTTATCTTTCTAACTTTCTTTTTTATTTTTCTAAGTCGTCTAGGAGTTTATTGTTGAAAGCAAACGATTTTTTTCATAAATTTCACCAAGAACCCCAATGTGTTTGTTTCCCTGTACTATTAATTGTTTCATATTTCTATGAATTTCATCTAAATTGTATAATACTTACGAATTTTACTATTTAATGAATTTTTAAATCACAAGCTATGTCATTGTGTGATGTAATTTATTTAAATTAGCGGTTTCAGCTAATTTCCAAATCACTTTGTGTTATACTTTGTATTGTTATATGTTACATGTATATATAGTTGTAAGATTTCAAATATAATATGTATAAACTAATGGGAAAATGTTCTGCGTTTTATCAGTGTTTTAAAGGTAACAAATTTGTTTAACAGCAATATGATTTCCGTCAACAAAAAGTAATCCGTAACATTTGTTATTTAATGAAAGTTCACGAATGACTTATTTGCACTCTTTATAGTTGTTTGATTACTTTGATGCTGCATTATATATTAGCACAAACACCGAAGACATATTTTTAACGGGGGCCTCGGTGGCCGAGTGGTCAAGGTAGTTCGTCTACTATTGATCACGTGGTCTGTCAACACTGAGATTGTGGGTTCGATTCTCACTGCAGGCAGGGTGTACTCGACTCCAGTCTTAATTGACAAGGATTGCCAGTTTTCCTACCGCAGGTCGGGGGTTTTCTCCGGGTACTCCGGCTTCCTCCCCCAATAAAAACTGGACGCCATGATATAGCTGAAAAATTGCTGAAAGTGGCGTTAAACACCATCAAACAAACAAACAAACAAACATATTTTTTACCTTTAGTTAGTGCTTAGAAATCATAAGAACAAATAGAACAATAATCTTACCCTCGCTTTTTTATCCGACAAATCACAAAACTAACATCTGATTATAACGAGTCCTTAGATTAAGTTTTGGGAAAGCTTTGAAATTTCGCTCTAATGTTTATATTTTAAGTTTTGTAACCCCCTTTCCATTGCAATTCGTCACCATATACAAGCGTTTTTACCATCTATGCTAAATAATAGTGTAAATTTAATTAGTTTAAATGAAAGGTTTCACAAAACTTTGTGTTTTTCTAGTAGTTGTCTCGCCTGCGACGATAATATCTGGAGGCGAGACATATCCGGCGGCGACGGCGTAAACAGTTCACATTTCCATATATATCTTTGTAAGCTGAAAGTCCATCAAATTTGGTCTAGTGGTAGCTTATGATGAGTACTTGCCAGTCAGAAACTTGTCACCTGACCTTGACCTCAGGGGCAGTTCCTCTGTAACTATGCATGGTAGGATGACAATATTTGGTATAAAGATGATGGAGGATTAGACGGGGTCCATTAACAGGTTAACAATTTAAGTAGTGGTGTAATAGGCATACAAAATTAACAATAACAATAAACTAGAATGTTTGGAATGTAGAGAATGCAATAAACAAAGGAATGTGACATGGAAATTATATATAAATGATTTCAAACTACTTTTTAACACTATACAAAGGTCCATAGACAAGACATGATATCCAACATGCATTCTAATTATTCAGAGGGAGATATTGATGGCAGTCCTGCAAGAATTACTTTTAGAACTTCTCGACTCCATTCAAGTTCGAGTTCTTTGTACCTGAATTTGGATTTCCACTTGGACATCATTTAAATCATAGGACTTATAGTGCTGCTTTCTTTAATGAGTGCCACAAATGTTTCTGACTGCATTCAACTTCAGGTCACAGATATGAACTCACTGAACTCCAGTTTGTTTGACTAAATTCAACAATTTGACCTTTCACAGCAATTCTATGCAAGTGTGTGCTTATATCACAAAGAAGTAGGAATTGATTTCAGACAATTCGTTAATGGACATCCAACAATAAAAGGACTATACTTCAGTTCTAAGCAATGGGAATATTTGAAGCGATTAGTGCCACACATCTTTGGATATGTTTACTAGAGTTCATGGATAGGTCAACTTCAAGTCCATCACATCTCTCATCAATCACTTTGACAAGATTTAATTTTATAACAAATTTATTATAACAATAAAATATTTACAATAAAAACAACAAAATTTGACAGTTTGCACCATAAAAGCTTTGCATATTACAGAGCATTACAAAATAATATTTCAATTTTTTTTTAATATATTAATGTACTTCTAAACAAAAAAAAACTTAAAAAGTCAAAAAAAACACATAATTTTTTTAACCACAGTTGTGGTCAAAGCCTTCAAAGCACGTCATATTAGAATAAATGTTTCTTAAGTACATTTATACAGACACATTCCAAACAAACCCAACTACGCATCAATTTCACAGGAAAAATGAATATTCATGAGATAAACAACATTTAAAACAACCAATGGGAATATAGTACCCCACCATAAAAATGAACTCATTCATAAAATGGACATTCTTTTTAAACTGAGTTTACTGAAAAGCTTTAAAATTTACAAAAAAGATTTTTAAATAAGAGAAAATGGAGTTGATGTAAAAAAAAATTAATATGGAGTTGGACAAAATGCCCATTGTTAAGACTGGTGGATCCCTGACAAATGCCGTGTAAATTTTGCATAACAGATGGGCCCGCACGACGGGAATTGTTGCAAGTGAACAATTTCCTTAAGGATTACAACCACAGCCGGGTAGTCTCGATCATCCAGACGCTTAATTACATTTGTGCGTCTGGATTCAGCTCTATATTAAACTCGTTATTATTACGCCCAAAACTGGGCGTAATTTTTGATTGGATGATATTTTTATTGTCTAAAAAATTACTTCCGTTCATATCAAGAAGTGTACAACAAATTGTACCAAAGTTTACATTTGAATATTTTTATAAAATATTACTTTATTAATTAATTAAACAAATATTATTGTTATGCATAAGTAAGAGTGAATCTTACTGTGACGTCATATTATAAGTATAGATATGTTTGCATGGTTTTCCTGGTTTAAAAATAGGGCTCTAAAAATAGAATCATTGTTTGTCTCCACCTATTGGTAGCGAAATTAAAATAAGGTGATCCCAGACGCTATTATATATGCGTCTGGGTGATCGAGACTAACAGCCGGGATGCTTCTGACACAGGAGAGTTCCATTGTCATGACCGTGGTCACGTGACATCAAATTCAAATTTCGGTAAACATACGATGCCGTAGAAAATGCCGATTTTTTTAGCCACTCTTTGTTGCAAATTAAATATTTTTCACGTACAAAATTAATGAGAAATTTGTATACCTATTTTTCTGCAAAACGCAGTTTAATACTGACTGCGTTATAATTAAATGTTGGTGATTGGGCGACTGTTCGAATATCTGTGCTCGGAATTCCTTGAATTGGAAGTTTTATCGTCATAGTGATGCATTTTTAGGTAAGACATGCTTTGAAGTTCATATCAACTATCGAATGGCAAAAAAAAATTATTTTATCCATTGGGGGATGCAATTGTTACAGTTAAATGTCTCTTCCTGTATAGGGCTTTCCCCAAGAATGTCGACGCTTGGGTTTAGCCATTCGGAACGTTATTCATCTATTCTTACATCTTACATCTTCTTTGTAGATTCCGCCTATACCAGGCGCACCACCAAATTTTCTTCAGTGTTAGGGGTAAAAAAGTTATTATCATAAAATAAAATAAAAACAGCACTGGTGTGGAATAAAAAGTTTTAAAAAGGGAAATTTAAGCGGAATAAAATGATAAAACAGTAGGGGAATCAAAACTTATGTACATAACCTCACCATGAG
This sequence comes from Limnoperna fortunei, assembly GCA_944474755.1. Lineage (NCBI taxonomy): Eukaryota > Metazoa > Mollusca > Bivalvia > Mytilida > Modiolidae > Limnoperna > Limnoperna fortunei. The sequence goes on along the minus strand of OX104111.1, from coordinate 79,953,342 downwards.
CCAGAGACAAAACTGTACTCTTAGTTGAAATAGTGGGATTGACAGTTCTATAGTAACATTGCAGCTCGTTTTTGATGTAGTCGATAGCAGAGACCTCTTGAGATAGATTCTATTTTGGTTGTCATTTCAGGTTTTAGAAACAAAAAGTTAGTGCAGTCAATAATTAGCTTCAATAGCTGATTGTCTGAAGTTAGTTCGGTAGCAGTCTCAACATCATATCCGGATGTCAGTTCTGAATGTAGTTTGTTAACATATAGAGCTCTCACATGTTGAAGGGATTTGCATCTGATGAGAAAATGTGCCATGTCTTCAGATTCCTCCATGCAGAGTTTACAAGTTGGATTCACTGTGCCAGTTTTACTGAATTTTGCTCTGTCTTTCTGCAGTGCAAATCACATGCGATTCTACATTTTATAGATCCTGCTGTTGAGGCAAATGTTTCTGTCCCACAAATTTCCCATATATTATGAACTTTACCAGGTTTTACATTATCCAGTTTTAAATACTTTAATGATGTTTTTTTCCTTTGCTTCAGTTTTTAGTCTTTCCATCCAGTATGTATGAACGGCATCCTTGACTTTTCTTTTCCACGCAGCTGGAGAAGACGGTAAAGTAAGTACTAAGTCATGTGGCGATGGTAATTCATAGATTTCCAGAAGTTCTGTTATTTTAACGAACCAGCTATTTGATTGGTTAGATTTAATCGCAAGTTGTCTGATACATATTTCTTTTTCTACAGATTTAGTCTTGTTCACAATGTTCCCAAATAAATTTAACATACGTTTGTGGATTTCTGCTTCTATAGGAATTTGTCCGACTAACAGGAGAGCTCCTGCATTAGCAGTCCTCGTAGGAAGATGTTGAATTTGCTTAATGAGTCTGTTAAAATATCCAGATAGCTGTTGAATGTCTGATTGTGATAAGTTTATAATATCTAGTCCATATAGCAACCACGGTGGGATGACATAGCATTGTATCAGATGTACGGACATCATAGGGATCAGACCGTTAAGTCCGTGCAAACCTGCTCCCATGAGTGAGTATACAGTGCGTCTAGCTGTTTGAATTCGTGAAGGGACTACTTGGCTTATCCCTGATTTCGAGTAATTGTCACGCTGGATACCAAGGTGAGTTGCGCTTTTTGGAGTTTGTAAGGTCTCTCCATTTAAGGCCCATTGTTTGTTTTCCTTATATCCCTTTTCCAAGACACATGACTTTGAGAGCTGATGATATATCTATGTTTATTGGCAAAGTGAGATTGTACATTAAGCATAATTTGTAACTCATTTGGATCATTTGATACTAATGTTACATCATCCGCTACTGTAGGGACTCCACAATATATGGTTCCTAGGTGAGCACCCAGTTTGTGTTCTTCAAATATATGTAGCAGGGAATGGATGAAGACCTTATATGCAGTGGGGGACCAGACTCCCCCCTGGCGAACACCTTGGTATTCAGTAATAGGACGGGAAAGTTGTCCTCTCCATTTAATACAGGAAGAAAGGTCAGTGTACCAATTGCGGAAGAGTAACCAGTTTTCATCAGAAATTCCTGTTTTGTTGATTTCTCTTAGTAGACCATCATGCCATACAATGTCAAACGCTTTTTGGGCATCTGTCAGCGTTATAAGAATCGGTTTCTTATTTTCAAGAGCCTCATTTCTAAGTTCTGTGACTATTAGTGCAGCAATGGAAGGTGATTCTTTTTCCTTGAAGCCTTTTTGTAAACGATTTTGATGATTACGAATTCTTTCATTATTTCTAGATAGGTGAATCTTTTCGACAATTTTCCCTATAGTACTTGTCACTGTGATTTTTCTGTATGAATTTGGGTCTTGCATTGGCTTTCCTCCTTTTTTATATTGGATTGCTAATTCCCGATTTAAGTTTGGCAGGAAGGTAGCATGACGAAAAGATGAGATTCAGTATCTTGGTCAAGATTTGAACTAGAGTATCACCTGCATATTTGATGTGCTCGATTGAAACATTTTGTCTATCAGATTTTCCATTTTTGAACGATCTTATCACTTGTCTAAGTTCTTCTGCAGTCACTGGAGAGAGCGGTTGTGAGGTTTGTTTGAATATACTTAATAAGATGTTGACATCATATTTGACAATAGCTTTGAAATTCTCATCAAAGTTTGTATCTTCGACAGGTGTTGCTAGCTCTTGAAAATAGTCAGCCCATCCTTCTACAATTGTTTCTGTAGAGTTAAGTTCCTTCCCTTTGATTTTAAGAAGTGAGGTTGTACTACTGAAGGTATCTCTTTGTTCACGGATTAGCTTGTGAAATTTTTTTGTATCAGTTTCTCTTAGTTCCATAATTTGGTTGAACTTTGACTGTCTCTTGTTTGCCTCATGTTTTCTTTGGAGCGATCTTAGTTTTTGCTTACACTTTTTCATATTGACATAATTTACGCTGTCATTTTTTGGGCGTCCCTCTTGTTTCCATTTATGAAAATAAAGTTTTTCAGTTTTTATAATTTCATATACCGTATAAGTGGTTTTTTTCGCGGTGATTTAATTTTCGCTATATTCGCGGTAAAAGTTGGGACGCGAAAATAAAAACTCTTGAAATATTAAGACAAATGATAGTGTTATTCATTATGACTACGGACCGCGAAAATCACATTACGCCAAAGGAAACTCACATAGGTTTTTAACAAAAACGCTAAATTTTCCCCACGCGAAAAAACCACTTATACGGTATTTCTGGAGGCCAAGGTTTTGGTCTTTTTTTGTTGTATTCCTTTGACGGTTGTAATTCTGACGTTGTTTCAACCATAGATGCACACAAGTTGTCAAGAATATGATCAAGATTTTCTGTAGTCAAATTTAGAACGGGAAGGTCTAGAAGTTTTTCTGCAAGTTTTTTCTCATATTCCTCAGTGTCAATTTTCTCCCAATTTATTTTCCTGATTGTTGGTCTATTCACAGCAATATCTGACGATTTGTTTCATGTAATTCCCAAAGACAATAGAATTGGGTCGTGTGTAGAAGTATTAGATACTTCACGCTCAAATGTCACATACTTTCCTGAGTATTCAATTGTTGACGAGAAGTAGTCGATCTGCGAAGTGTCTCTACCATTAAAGTGGTGGAAAGTTGGCTTAGTGTTACATTCTGCTGGATGATGCAAGCCGTGTTCAATCACAAATTTTTTAAAATCATCGTCTCTCTGATTAGTAGAGTTTCTGTGTAACGAGGCATTTACATCACCTCCAATATATCCTGATATTTGTTAATAATTTCTGATAGTTCATCAAGTACACTCAGGTAGTCATCTCTTGAATAATTTCTCCCTCTAGATGGTAAGTATACACATATAAGTACGATTGGAGTTTTAGTGTTCAGTTTTACACAAACAATTCTGTTACCTCCATCAGGTAGAGGTGTGATAAAATGCGCTATATCTTTTCTATATAAAATTGATACACCTGCGTGGCCTCTTTTTCTTTCAAGTGGTTCGTCAGGATCATCATCATCAAAACATTTTGTATGGTGGTCGTGGTTTGGGAGATTTTCTGTGATCTGATGTTTTTCTTTCGAGTGGATCCAGTGTTCCTGGAGCAGTAGAATTTCAGCTCTTTTGGTGAGGGTTTCTATATACAGTTTGTTAGCGTAAAATCCTTCAACATTAAAAGATAAAATTTCCAAGTGTGATTCAGTATAAGAGTTAAAATTATTTAAAATATTTACAAGAGTCTCTATCGATTGTAGATTTGTGGCATCTGATTGAGCGGAGGATGTGCCTTCGGTACCAATCGTGGAAGTTGTGTTGGTATAAGGTGACGAGGTTGCACATTTACTAGGAGATGATTTGGCATCTGGTATGGTGGTACTATCAGGACTGGATGATTCAACATGTGAAACGGTAGGTTTGAGAGCGGTGTTGTTCGATGACTCAGCATTTGTGCAATGGGCTGAGTTTGATTCTTCACAGGTTTGTTTATATTTGTTGTTGTGTTCTTTTGTTGTACTGAGTTCTGGTTCTTGACAGTTTTTAGCTTCACTTTTGTTGACCGGGATTTCTCTAAAAAAAGATTCAGTTTGATCTTTAATATAGCAACCAGTGTTCTCCCGGTGAATTGTTTCGTCGTTTCTAAAGTCAACATTGAGATCAGATAGGTTATTAAAACAGCTGACTTCTTCGAAACCTTGATTCAGAATTGGCTCATCAGGGTTATTCTCTGTTGTGCAAGTATAGTTACGTTTTCGCTTTTGGAAGCGGTTTGGTTTATGATTAGGTTCACATCTTAGATCATTTACTTTGTCTGGGAGATTTGTTACTCTATTATCCTGTTTCAAAATTTCGAATTCAAAATTTTTTATTCTCTGTTCCAGATACCAAACTTTCATCGATTCGTCATTGTTACTGCATGAAGGCGTATTATTTTGTTGATTTTGAGCTTGCTGGTGTTCCTGTGGATTTGAATATTGAGCTAGTTTCATTTTATGCAGGCGTAGGGAGTGTTCAAGATCAAGTTTATCTTTATAAGGAGATTGCATATGATCTGCTACTATTTAGTTCTTTTTGAAGAGTAGATATGTCTGGTTGTAACTTATAGATGGTCGAGTCTTTAGCTCTTAAGAGTTTCTCTTTTTTCTCTAAACAGTCCTTTAAATGTAGGATTTCTTTCTCTAGATGGTTATAGTTCAGCGGGTTTTGAACTCTATAACTATTTGTAGTTGGAGACTGTGAGAAGTCACTGTTGTCGTTAATTTGTAGATTTGATTTCGTATTTGGTGGCTTAGGAGCTTGTTCCGAGGTACAAGAAGTTGTCTGATCACCGGAGCAAGTTTGTAATTGTGGCTTAGGGTGACACTCATGAGATGGTTTTAATCTGGTAGATTGTGTCTCTGAGACTAAAGTGTTTATATCGGAACTTGTTATGAAGTGTTCTGAATGGCAATCTTTTTGCACACGACAGCTTTTGCAGACATATTCTAAACTTTGAATTGTTTCATAGGAATTAATTTCAGATGGCATTAGATTTTCACACTTATAATGTAACCAAGCGTTACATTTGTCACATGCAATAGATGTTGCTGAGTCATCACATGGTTGATTGCAACCTGGACATTTTGGATAGACGTTGAGATTGAGATGGTTATTTCTTGCAGTTGATGTTGATGTTGTACCCTTGAGATTGTTACTTGAAATTGTAATTGGGTTTGATTTTCACTATTGAAATTTGTCTGATGTTTTCAGTGTCACTGGCGAAAATTTGTGTTTGGTCTGCTCTTTTATTATCTCGATCTTCGGTACAGTTCAAGTTTATATATTCCCTACATTGTGTTCGAATAATTTCATTGACGGATTTGAAGTTGGGATTTTGGTCTAAGAGTTCTAAAACAGGGATAAGAATAGTGTTTATATATTTGACCACAGTATCTACCTGTCCATTTAGTAGTACTTTGCATTTTGAGTTATAAAAGTTCAATACAAAGAGTTTGTTGTTTTCATGATGGATTGAGACACATTCGGAGACAATTGCTCCAGTGATATCGGTTGTAGGAGTGGTTATGATTTCAAGTCCTTTGCTCTCCAGTTTATCTAATGTTACTTTTTTGAACATCTCATACGCAGCAGCAGAGAAAATTAGAAGAAAATTTCCTGAGGTAATCTCAGAAGTCACATTGAATTGGCGTTCCGCCGCATCGATTTTACTTTCCATGGCTTTTTTCCTATCCATTTTATAGGGCATAACATGCTCTTCCTTACTTTGTGAATGATTATTTTTGCTTTTGACAGTTTTAATTTTAAGTGCAACTTTATTTGGAGTATAGATGGTTCTTAGAGTACAGTAGACACTTGAACGGGCGAGTGGGGGGGGGGGGGTTATGTACATATACTGCAGAGATGACAAGACAAATGATAATATAAAACTAATAAAAAAAATGGGTTAAAACAAGTAATAGGGTCGATAAAAAGAAAGAAAGAATTTAAAGAATTTAAAATAGGGTGAGATTACGTACAGCTCACTAAAAAAATCTATCAAATAAAATAAGTGAGTAAAAGTGGGAGGATTTTCAATATGGCGCCGGGTGAATATAGGTGATTTCAATGGGAAAAAATGCTAAAGCCGGTATAATTTCACTTGGGATTGGTATTAGACTTGAGTTTTCATCAGTAAAATATGCTGTACAACTATATTACAAGTGTGGGTTAGGTGAATTTTCAACTATTATGTGATTTTTGTGCTCAAGAAAAAGTCATTGAATGTACAGAAAAATGACGTAAGCATCGTTACCAGTGTTCAAGGGAATGTATCACGCGTTGCTGCATATGGATGTAACAGCGGGATTTGCCAAACTGTTCTATCAAGATGTGAAGAGTATAATTGCACTTCAACTCATCTCAAAACAGAAGGGAAAGACCGTGAAGAAAACCTTGTCTACAATATGGTTTCGGACACAAAAAGAGTGAGTTCTCCATAACGTTACGGTTGTTTTCTGTTCCTTCGAGGACGTCGAATCTGGTTTCCTCTAATATTTTGGATTGGATTAGTAGTAGTAGTAGTAATCTTTATTTAGAGTCGTCTTAATATACAAGCCGTTAGGTTACAAATTAACATAGCTCTGTAGGGCTCTTTAAACGACTGAATATTTTTTTAAACAAAAACAAGCACATGCTTATACGCCAGACATACATAAATATAAAATAAAAACTTAAAACCATACGTCTTAAAAGATATAAAAAGCATACAAGCTTAAAGCATATAAGCATAGAAAGCATACAATCATAAAAAGCATACAATCATAAAATGCATTAAGCATATAAGGCATAAAAACACACAAAGTATGGTTATTAAAGCACATACATACAGCACATAAACTAAGCACAAGAAGAATAGATTAAAGCACTAAAAACAATTAAAAAGCAACACATAGACACAGGCTTGAGACATTGATTTTGTAAAACAGGAGGATTTCTGTTTACGACATTGGGATTTTGTTGATATTATTTAATAAGGCGTGTAAATCGTGGAGAAACCTAATTAAAATGCCAACAGCAGTTAAAAGAACACCCGCCATTACTTGGAAGTTCATCTAAAAAGTAAGAAAAAATACATTTTTAATGTGTCTGTAATGTTCTTATGAAAAATTGTTTAAACAACTTCTTCAATTCCAGATTGTCTTTTTTCCCTCATTCTCTCTGAAATCGATATTGGGTTGCTCTTTTCCTTATTTAAATTATCAAGAACCCAATACCGCATCCAACAGATTCTACACAATAAAAAAATCTAATGTATGCATTGACTAAAATTATTATCTCCTAATGTTTTTCTTGACATGATATTTAGATATACTTTTAAGCATTTAAATAGAGTTGATGGACAAATCATAATCAAATTCAGAAAATATATTCATGTTTAACACAAAACTATTTAAATAATAGCCATGTACATTATTTTTTAACTGATTTGTGAAAAAGTATATACATATCAACTGAAGAGAGGACAAGGCTTACAATCCATCCCAAACTTGTCGACTCTCCTGTTTCTTTAACCTAAAATTAAATTCATGTATTTTCATAACTCAAATCATTGCATTGTATCACACGTGGGGTTATAACTAATTTCAGGTACGGTTTACTGAGCTATTGCGCGATAATATAGTTCGATGTTTGCATTTACCGAAGTAAGTACTTTCTATCTGTAATATTGTTTTGATTATTTTTCAGGTGAAAAACAGTATGTTTTGTATTGCGAAATGTAATAATTTTGTTCTTTGCATTTGAATAAAAATATAATTCTGTTCATATATTCTTACGCGATCAAGCTGGCTAGGTGAACGATCATATTGTTGTATTCATTACATTATGTGCACGTGATTATGTGTCATAACCATTTATTGTAAATGTGTTGAACAAAAAAACATTTCGTACTATTTCGTACTATTATCATAAATGCACATTAAATCTGCTCTCATCTGAAATTAATTATATAATTAACGCATTGTAAATATGTCCAATATTATATCATAAATGCACATTCAATCTGCTTTCATCTTAATTGTTAATTGTTTAATTAACGCATTGTAAGTATGTCCAACAATAATGAACTTCTTGCTACTGTTTTAATTGTGTATTAAACAATTTTCGTGATGTAAACAGTTAATATTCCATGGCTGCCTGTGCTGCTGCAGCTGATCATCATGATGTCCTAACAGTAAACACGATCATTTACACATGTACATCTTTGCAAAATAAAATAATAATACATAAATCAATGTATTCAGAATTTCGAATATTTTTAAAACAAACGAAAACCAGTCCTTTATCCCAATTCGGATTGCAGATTTAACAAACGGTACAAATGTAAATAATTTGGGACAAAGATGGCGTTGATGAGGTCTCATTCCATCGTAAATGTTGCATTTTAAAGAAAAACATGTCAAACTTTCAAGTCGAATATTTATTCAGTGAACACTGAAAGTCTCAATAAATTATTTCTTGTACAGAAAATGTATCAATGTCGATGTTTTGGAGACGGAAGGTTCACCCAATCTTGACATTTGAGTTTTGACCTTGCATACATTACTTTTAATAGTTGTGTACAGTACTGCTCAAATTTACCATGTCGCTTTCTTGCATCAAGTACTTTTGAGTTTATAAATAATCATTTAACACACCCGGAAAATATTCTTTTGATGGTTTTTCTTATTAATAAATTGTTGTATTGTATGAAGACAGATATAGTCTCGATAAAAGTTGTTATTTGTTACAAAATATGTGGCCTTGATTGCATGTCGCCAAAAACCTATTAATGTATGTAACAAAACTCCTGAACATAACTGAAATACTGCTCGCTGGACATAAAGCAAACATCCATCCAAACAATCAATCTATTTTCTCTATAAAGCATGACCAATACATGTTTATTGACGTTCTTTTATTGGTTTTAGATCAAGTTGAATCCAATTATCATCATAACAAATGCTTATCTATGTTTCATTTAAATTGTTGTCAGCAACGAATAAAACAGCGAAATTTATTGTGTTACGTTTAAGAAATTAAGGTCCGTAACACCGTTTGTGAGCGCTGAAACACTAAAGACATTTAAATAATGTGTCATAACTGCTAAAATACATTGAAAAGCACTTCAGAACATCATTAATATATTACTTATATTTAGCACCAATAGGCAAAATAATTTAAAATACAGTGCCTTTATTGTACGTAACATATAATGTACGTAATGTTAATGTATGTAACGGTAATTTACGTTACATTACATGTGATGTTATATATTATTTTCCATTACACAATTTACTGTAGATGAGTTTGAGCCAATAAAATTGTTTATATTTGTATTTGTATTGTATTAATCTATCATATTACAATACAAAATGGGTTCCTGTTTTAATCCTCCATTTACTTTAATTGAGTTTCTCCGATATGGTTCAACCATATCTTCTCTTGTTATTATAGAAACAGCATGGCAAAGATTTTAATGGCACAACCTCCATGGGGTTACATGGACATGATGGAGGAAGAAACCAACTTGGTCGAAAGAACGCCAGTCAGTCCTGTACCTGATTCAGGTCTGACGAGTAGTTACACAGAAACAGAAAACGAATCAAACAGAAAATGAAATGAGAGCAGAATGTGAAATTAGGTAATTATCTTATGAAGACTTTACATTTTTGAATTTGTCTACATTTTTATCATTTTCATTAGTCTCATGATAAAATTAAATCAAGACACATTCTTCAAAACTGTGTTGCATTATGGAATCAATGTCTTCAATTTTAAGAGTATATATAGTCAACAAATCAACATCAAAGAAGTTTTCAAAATTATTGATTTCATTTAATACATGTATTCATGTGTTTTTTTCAGAACATTGATTGATGGGGTAGGTCCATGAGTCGAATATGCTTTTGCAAAAAAAAGCAAAAGAGGAAATACCGAAATGAGGAACATGGCCCTTGTTCTCACCAAGGTTGATGGATATTTTTATATAAACCTTTATAACAACAACCCTCGCAACCCAGGACGATGTTCGATGGGTTGGGACGAGTTCTTGGAAATGTGTAATATGCAAATGGTGTTAAAGGATTTGCACACTCAATTTGAGGTAGGTTTTTTGTGGATTTAAATCACTATCTAATGCATACAGTCGTCGATAATTTCTCATAAGACAATATAAAATATGATATAAATGAGTATTTAATAGGCTTTAATTTATTTCGCGAGAATCTAATGCATCAACAATTTGCCAAAACGCAATATAAAATATTATTAAAATGAGTAATTGATAGGTTTAATTTACTTTATTTCTTCACCATCATTATAATTTTTTAAAATATGATAAGGGTGAACAATAAATCTTTTTTCTAGGAACAACAACAACAACAACAGCTGCAGCAGGTTGTATCTCAGAGACTGCAGGCGATAAGAGCACAGACAGAGATGCCACCCCCACCTCCGTACAGCGCTATTCCAGTGTTGGGTGTAAAAAGAGTAAACGCCCAAAAGTATAAATTATAAAGTATATGGTCACAGGAGTGATTTTATATATGTAATATGGTTTTTAATTGTATCGCAAAGGTCACAGGAGTGATTTTATATGTATAATATGGTTTTTAATTGTATCGCAAAGGTCTCGGGAGGGATTTTATATGTGTAATATGGTTTTTAAATGTATTGCTAGGGTCTCAGGAGTGATTTTATATGTGTAACATGGTTTTTAATTGTATCGCAAAGGTCTCGGGAGTGATTTTACCAGTATATGTGAAATTTGGTTTTTAATTGTATCGCAAAGGTCTCGGGTGTAATATGGTTTTAAATTGTATCGCAAAGGTCTCAGGAGTGATTTTATATGTGTAATAAGGTTTTTAATTGTATCGCAAAGGTCTCAGGAGTGATTTTATATGTGTAATACGGTTTTAAATTGTATTGATAGGGTCTCGGGAGTGATTTTGTGTGTGAAATATAGTTTATAATTGTATTGCTAACGTCTCCGGAGTGATTTTGTATGTGAAATATGGTTTTAATTGTATTGCAAAGGTCTCAGGAGTGATTTTATATGTGTAACATGGTTTTTAATTGTATCGCAAAGGTCTCAGGAGTGATTTTACTAGTATATGTGAAATTTTGTTTTTAATTGTATCGCAAAGGTCTCAGGAGTGATTTTATATGTGTAATATGGTTTTTAACTGTATTGCTAGGGTCTCAGTAGTGATTTTGTATGTGAAATATGGTTTATAATTGTATCGCAAAGGTCTCGGGAGTGATTTTATATGTGTGATATGATTTTTAATTGTATTGCTATAGTCTCTGGACTTTATTTGTATGTGAAATGTGGTTTTTAATTGTATTGCTAAGGTCTCAGGAGTGATTTTATATGTGTAATATGGTTTTAATTGTATTGCTAGGGTCTCAGGAGTGTTTTTGTATGTGAAATATGTTTTTTAATTGTATTGCTAAGGTCTCAGTAGTGAAATTGTATGTGTAATATGCTGTTTAACTGCATAGCTAATGTGTCTGGATTGATTTTATATTTGTATTATGGTTTATGATTGCATTCCTTATGTATCAGGAGTGATTTTATATGTGTAATATAGTTTTTAATTGTATCTCGAAGGTCGCAGTAGTTTTTTTATGTTAAATATTGTTTTTAATATTATGGACTCGGGAGTGATATTACATATGTGATATTTTCCAATTGAGAATTTTTTATAATAAATTGCCCCTAAAATTATGAAACTATGCGGTTAAACAAATATTTTAACACATTATAATATACAATTTGATTGTACATTTCATAATATGTAATAAAGATTAATTATAAAAACTTCCTTGGGAATGTGTTATAATGACTGTAATCAAAATAAAATGGACGATGAAGCTCGTTTCTTTTTACACTGTGAGAAAAAATATTTATAGGTCCTTTATTAAAACATTTCCATTTTTAGCCCAAATCCCGACCGTGAATATTTAATAAAAATACTCAACCCACAAATTTCCTCGTAGTCTTGTTATGTTGTCACATTTTTGTTTTTTGTTTTTTTGTGTGTGTATTATCTGTTTGAGCTGTCACAAATCATTTAAATGATGATTTAATGACAATAAAGTACAATTATTTTATTATTTATTCCTTTGTCAATTTTTTATTTGTTTACTTTAAACCAAATTGATTCTCAAGATTTTATTTAAAATGATCGAACGTTTCTTGATTTTTACAAAGCACGATACAGGCGCGTCCATTCATTTTCCCGCATATCGAACGATTGAAGCTTATCTCTGATTGGTTAATTTTTAAATGGTTCATCTGGACGATAAGAGCGTTCCTTCGTTCTTCGTCCATTCGTATATCGTTTTTGGTTCGTCCGTTAAACGTTCGTACTGGAACGTTTTACGATTCCAGGGGTGTATAAGTAATAGTTATAGAAAGACATGGTGCGAAGGTGGATTTGTCTACTTGAATACATTCAAACCATGCAACTGGAAATTTACCAGTACGCCTTTTGTAGAAAAAAAAGCAAAAGAGGAAATACCGAAATGAGGACCATAAGGGACAGACCATTTAACTTGAAAAGGGGGGGGCTTGGTTTGTTGTTTTGGTCAGAAAATTTGTCTGGGTGCAGAGCGCGGAAAAAATAAATATTTATTTTTTGAAGGCGTCGCGACAGAATATTTTTTTCATTATTAGCATTATTTATATAGCAGAAATCCTTCTTCAGAATATTTTTTTCTTACCCTCTGCTTCCAAAATATTATATATCATTTTCAAAATATTTTTTAGGAAAAAACCAAGCGGCCCCCCCTTTGAAAGTTAAATGGTCGGTCCCTAGCAACGACCCTCGCAAGCCAGGATGATGTTCGATGGGTTAGGACGAGATCCTGGAAATGTGTAACATGCAAATGGTGTTAGACGATCTACACACTCATTTGTGTACCATAATACTGAGAACTACCTCATGTGAATGATTCTATAGGTTTTTTTAGCTGTTATAAATGTGTTCTTAGGATAAATGTGACACTAGGATAGATCATTTACAATGTTTTCAATCAAATAAACAGAAAAGGTAAACTATTTTATTTTATTTTTTTATTTACAAAAGATAATTTAGTGGTATACATTAAACCATTTTTTTAGGGTTAGGAATTTTATAATGTCCATAATGTTCCAATACCATTAAAATTACATAAACCAATTTTTTGAACTTTGTTTACACATAAAATGTGATTTTCACTACGTATTAAATTCATGTCATTTAATGTCATTTTATTGTCGAATAAACAACGTTTGTAATGTATATGTCTTATTTGTTTATCGATGGCACATTTTACGATCCCTTTAGCAGTTTGTTTTTCTTCTTGCACTCCATCTTTTTGTAAATCAGACTGTACATCTTTGGACGCAACACAACAAATTCTTTCATGAGAACACCTGTAAGTTTAAAACAACATTTTAGGTGATTTGATGATTAACAACATGAAATTGTTAATTAATTTTGATCTGATTCTATCAAATATTTAATTATTTCTATATCATCTCCGTTATAACAGTTTTGTCTATGGATCTACATACAATTTGTAAACAAAATAGTAAGTTAACATATATACCTGCTAATTCATCTTTCATTTTCCCTGGTTCTTTTTTATATCTCGTTGAAAACGATGGGTCGTTTCTTGGATAATTGGAGGTATCGAAATATTCGTGAAACTGCCTCATGTCCTCATATATATCACCAGTCAAAATTTCATAACATAAACTGTCCGTATCAGTAAATAGCAGATTCGAACTGCTTCCATATCTCTTGCATGACGTTAATGAAAATCATACATGACTATTTTGGAGAGTTCTAAAATCCAACATACACATCACATCTAACATACACAGGTTTGTTGAGTAAAAGATTTGGCTTTTTATTTTCCACCCCTACCAAATCCTCGTTGAAAATTTGGAATCTCTGAAAGGATGGTTTCGATACTACTTTTTCAAACTGGATTCGTTGTTTACTAGTTTTATGTCTATTCTATTTCTTAAATTCGCCATCGTCTTTCCAAATACGGAATTGCACATGAGTTTAAAGAAGTTCCTTTCGAAATCATTCTTTGCCTCTTATCTTTTTGATGTGTTGAATTTGATGTGTTTAGCAAGCCATGGGTTTTGATGAATTGTAAAATTCGATGTATTTTGGTTACTCTCATTCCTAAACTCGTGTATAATTGTAAGTTTCTATAGTGGGTAATATATTTAGTCTTATTTTCTAATGTTGGGATCAATTTTGCAGTTGTTGATCGAACTCGTTCATCCCCGTGCAAATCTCTGTGTAAGGAATGTTTGTTTGTTTGTTTGATGGTGTTTAACGCCACTTTCAGCAATTTTTCAGCTTTATCATGGCGTCCAGTTTTTATTGGGGGAGGTGTAAGGAATGACTAAGTTGAAAGTTCCTCATCCAAAACTCGTTTGTGAGAAGGTGCAAGTGGATATGAATTATGTGTATCATGTAAATTCGTTGGATATTCTAAATCAACCTCCATCATATACCCAAACTCATCTTCCGATGACTTCTTATTTAAATCAAACATTTCAATTTCTCGTTCATCCAACTATCGCATTAATCCGGTAGGGAGTGGCTGTGACATAGCCCATCTTTAAAGGTTGTTGTCGTCATAATACATTAAGTAAGAGTTCAGTTTTATCATATCCATCCACGTATTTGTTATTGGCTCTAGCATGCTTCTAAGATATCATGCTTATTCCCCCACAACACCCCAATTCAAAGAAATTATACATGTCAGGGGTTGTTAATAATTCGAGATGAATCCCTGTCATTTTTAATGCCGCTTGCCATCCAAGTCCTGGAGCTGTATAAAAATGAGCGGCATCAAGTCCATAATAGTCAACGGTCATGTTTCTAAATCGCTCAAAGACGTCGTCAAGCAAGAGTACATGTGTTAAAAGATATAAATCATGGTACTCTCCTAGAGTTTTCATATTAAATGTATTCCATACATTTTCCGCGTGTAAGTAGTCTTGATCGGAAATGTTCTCTCGTTTTACGCGGTTGTAAAACGCTTCCTTTGGTTGTAGTACTGCATCCAGAAATTTGTCGTGATTGTCGGCATAATTTTAACAGTAAACATTTTTTTCGCAAAAGCAATTTTGCTTTATCAGATGTAAATGTTTTTCGGAACTGATGGAAATACGTTAATCCATCAGACGCCAAATTGTTCACTAAAGTCTCCAGACTTTCTGACATAAACTGGAGGGAATCGAGGATTCTGAAATTTCGAACAGAAATAGAAATGTATTTCTCCATGTTGTTAGGGATGCACGTAATCTTTTTATCCTTGTATTTTCCCGCAGCTTCAATCAACAAATGTGAATCAAAACCTCTAAAGTTATGGAAAAATATCAGAATAAATGTCGGATTTTTTAAACTCAAGTTGCATGACTGACAAGCAGCACCGCTATAATTGCTGTAATCTGCTGATTTGGGATCACCACTAAGTCCTATGTATGAATGATCTCTCACTTTTATTACATTGTCTGTAAACATTGACCCACACACGTAACAATATTTTGCATCATTGAACCTTTTCTCAGTTTCTGCAGACATGATCAGTGGTTCGATATCCTCCAAAATTGAATGGATGTATTCTTCTTCAGTAAATAGAGCCTAAAAAAACGTTCGATGACGTTTTCTCCTCTGTAAACCACAGGTACTTTAGTAAAATTGTCATTCGTACATACGACTTGGTATGCAAATCCACAAGTCTTAAATCTTGTTTCATGTGTTGTTGATGCAAAGTGGGGGTTGGGGGATTAAGTATCCATCTTACAGGCTAGAGCCTCGAAATCTGCATAAATTACAAATCAAATCGTTCACAATATGGACGGTGAGAATCTAACAAATCTTCACGAATAAATCCATGGGAAGTCAATGCCAGTCATGTCAAGAGTATGTTCGAATTCTTTGAAATGACAAACGTATGAAGAATTAACATTGACTGGATGGAGGGCAGTTATTTTGCTTCACAGAAAACATTTTTGATCATTATTTTGATGTTAATTACTCCTCGAGAAGAGCGCAATTTGGGCGGTAGTTCCATGTAGCTCGATCCAGAAACAGGTGAATACTTTACAGTGTGCACTTCCAAACAAATACTTTATGGACAACCCAGTTGATCCCTTATGAATAAATTCTTCTAAGCTTGCATTCATTTTTTGAAAAGCTTCATTTATGTTGTGATCGTTGTCATCATTTTGTAAGGAAATACTCGTTTTGCTACGGAAATGGGTGATCGTTTTTTCTTTTGTTCCATCATCGATGTTAAGAATCATTTCTACTTGAACATTTAAATACCATTTCAAATCATGAACTTGTTCACGCCTATAAGCTAATTCACGTTTAACATCATCCTTAGCTGATGCAAAACACTCTAGAATATCATACATTTCTGCTTTTCCGGGAATTAGGTCTATTTTGTTGACGGTATCATTTAAAGCACCGATTCGTTTGAAATGACATTTGTCCCTGGATTTGTTTTTTTGGTGTTAATTGTGGTATTATCTGTCATAACCTCCCCACCACGCTGTACTTTTTCTCCTTGTTTTATTGGGTGGTTCTGTACAACATGTTCAAACAAAGATTCATATGTGTCATATGATGCACTACAGTGTCTACATTGCAATGCATCAATTAAATCTGTATTTAACACAACACTTGAACATGCTCGCTCATGTTTTTTTTCTGTAGTTATCTCGATAAAAAGTCTTTCCACACTTCCTACATGCATAGGATGTGCAATGAGATTTCATATGCTGAACTTTGTTGTATTTTTGTGGAAAAATCTTTCCACAAATGTCACACTAATATTCCAATTTAGGTCTTTTACAATTTTGCGCTTCGATTTTATCGAGTTCCATGCAAAGATCTTTATCATCGGAATCACAAAATTCACAAATGTTAAGTTTTCTTTTTAAAGTGTTTACTTCATTAACTAGGCGTTCACTTGCATGAGAATATTTTTGGTGAGCTCATCGAGAAAGAGGTGTGCTGCGTTTGAATGCGCCATTTCATGTGTGTGATCCTTGGATATGCAAACCTTTTTATACTGAGGTAAAGCTACTGAGTTTCTAATTGGTAATATATGATATATTCCAAACTACATGGTAACTATTCAACCATACATAACCTCATGTCAGATAAGGCTATTAAGACGACGGAAATATATAGAATTTTTTAAATACCATCAAAATTCCTTGTGTCAACCATACATAACCTATAAACATTTCACCTCATGTCAGATAAGGCTATAAAGATGATGGAAATATATAGAATTTTTAAAATACCATCAAAATTCCTTGTTTCAACCATATATAGGCTTTAAACATATTCACCTCAGGTCAGATAAGGCTATTAAGACGATGGAAATACATCGAATTGTGTAAATGTCATCAAAATTCCTTGTGTCAACCATACATAGCCTATAAACATTTCACCTCAGGTCAGATAAGGGTATTAAGATGACGGAAATACATAGAATTGTGTAAATGTCATCAAAATTCCTTGTGTCAACCATACATAGCCTATAAACATTTCACCTCAGGTCAGATAAGGCTATTAAGATGACGGAAATACATAGAATTGTGTAAATATCATTTAAGTGATGTATGTAAATGTCGCGAATAATAAAAATCAGAGTAACTAAATACTTAATTTTAATAAATATTTAATTTATTTATGAATGCTTCTTGAATAGTCCATTTAAAAATAATTCAGATTTTAAACGAGGACTGTTTTATACATTTAAAAAGTCAGTTCTAAATCTTGAATGATAACCAATTGGTTTTTATGTCATCATCAGCCCCTTCCATAGATTCCTTCTGGTTTATGTATTCTTTCACCATTATCCTTGACTTGTTTTTCTTCTTCGTGGTGTCTTTTTTCTTTTGTTTTAAAACAGTTTTGGACTCATTTTGACATACGACTCATTTCCATTTCCAACCTGTTTAACACTCCTTAGTTGTTTTTCGAAAGTTAAACCCATATTTGTTGTTTCTGAATAGGCTAGTTTGTTTGTTTTTTCTTTATTCAATGTCCTTTCTTTAAGACTATTTGCCATTAACTGGTCATACGTTTGTTTTGGAATCAGTACAAGTTCACGCGCCATAGTTCAAAAAAGATTGAAAAAATATCGGTAATAATTTTCTTATTTTGTACAACCGATGAATCCTCCGCTGTCGTGATATCCGTTTAATAAGTACTACCCGAATAAGTCGTTTACGTTTCATCAAAGTCGTTTTATTCTAATCGTAAAGTGGAATGATTCCTTTCACCACGTTTAGAATGATTTCAACAATACATTGAAGTTGATTGGGTGTAAGTGTCTTTAATATATAGTCATATTGTTGTCGTGATGATATTAAAATAAATTGAATGAATGCTTGACGTTGTTTGTCATTCATTTTCCAGGTTGGTAAACTATCGTGTTCTCTCCAGGAAGAATGTTCGTGCGTAACTGATAAGTTTTATATGTTCTTGGATGTATATCTACTACCAGATATCCATATGGTTTTGATGTTGCTTTTTGTAAGCATCCATGAAATACTTTGTTTCCCCAGAAAATATCTGCCGACCCAAAGCCTGTATTGGCAGCAGATCTCTTTTTGCAGCCATTACCAGATAGTAATGTGCGTTCAGGGATGCTATGCGCATCGATTTACCTTTTTGAAAAACATTCTGAATTTTAAAAAAAATAACAGTCAGAGAGGAATGATGGGATCCTATGCACATAAGATATACTAGTTCTTCAGATTCCACACCCTCCATCATTAAATCCTCCAGGACGAGAATTTTATGTCCTTCCACCAATCCCCATTCGTGTAGTTGGTCCAGGGTGGGTAAACCTTGATAAAAATGTATATTTCTGATCTCTTCATGCATTTCGTTGTGCAAAGATTGCCACACTGAATAACAGAAAAATATTTTTGAGGGGGTGTATCAAAAACACCATCGGCTTGCTTTAGAATATTCTTGACTTAAACTGTTTTTCCAGAACCACTAGGAGCGGCAACAAATATCGATGTTGGTGATTCAAACTTGATCAAACTCTCAGTCTTCCACGATGCAGACATGATGTTGATAGGATAATGAAAGAGTATAAACCTCAAATTTATGATATATAATACACCTAAATATGCAAATTAGCAACTTTTATTAATACAAATACACGATTGACAGTCTGAATTCGATGCATGCATGCAGCAGCAAAATTGATCATTAACAAAATCATTAACAAATTGGTCATTGGTTTCCAGGTTGCTAATGAATACATCCACAATGTTTTTCAAAGAATATTCCCAACAACGGTTCATCAAATAAAATAAGCAGTATTGTCCACATACTCTCGAATTCAAACTCTGTAGCCTCTTTTTATTAGTGACATAACTTTTAAAAGAGTTTGAAAACTCCATTATGTATGGTGATAGCTTGTCTGGGTGGTTTCCATATGAGTCGAAAACTTCTAGCACTCCATTTTCGTTAATGAAACAGGCAATCCAATGCTTTCCTGGAAGAAAGTGGGGATCTGTATTAACGATGAAACCACAAGGTATAATGGACAATAATCTCGGTATTTCGTCTGCTGCATATACTCCGATCACTTTGTTTTTCATCTCTCGATCACACCTAATGGCACAATATAACTGACTGGTATTCATCTTTCTAAAATAATGTCTCTAGCTGCGTTTATTTTTAAATATGGTTCAATTTCGAAACAATACAAAGCATATCCACCGGCAAAATCATTCCTATTTAATTGGTTCCCTGAGTATCGCAACCATTTATCTGTCACTTCGAACATGTTGGTGAATGCTGGGATGATAGTACGACTGCTACATGCATCAAAATTTAACTTCAACACGTTTCCGGATACTGGTACATTGTCGACAAATAATCCGATTTGATTGAGATTGAAATGTTGGAAGTTGTATGGATTTTTTGTATAGTCACCAGCTGCAGCGATTGCATTTACAAACCCAACCACAACTCTACTCGGACGTATGTTCTGAAATTGAGTTGATCTTGTGCAAAATTAAGTGTTCCAGCTGCAACTGCAATTTGTTTGACCTCCGTCTTTGTAAATGGATATTAAGCATTAATTGACTTTAGAATTTCTGCTTGTCTATAAATTACTGCTGGATTGATCTGCATTTTGCATGCCTTCAAAACGATATCATCAATCAATACTTTGTAATCGGGTTTCTGTTCCTTTGTCATGAGACAAAACTCTGGCCATGCTTTCGTCAATCTAACATTGATCGCCACTTGATTTGTATCTATCTATGTGAAATAAGTCGTGGTAAATGGACCCTTCCATGTCGATTGTTTTTTATTGTGCTACATATTGTTTAGGCAGTAATAAACCTCTATTGATTCCAGCGTTTGCATCCTCGTCATCCAAGTGTTCAGGTGTATCTTTCTCCCATATCTGAGATGATAGTTGGGATGTTTTTGAATCGTCTCCATAAGGCAACAAAGTTTGAATGATGGCTTTGTATAGATAGTGACTGCTGGTGGATGAAACCAGTTTGCCTTGCAAAGTCACTTCCACTTGTGAAAACATAGACTGTAAAAAGAGGTAGATTGGTCCTACGTGCTCTGTTGCTGGTAATGCTTTTCTATCCCCTTTAACAATTTTAACCTTCGCGTATAGTTTTGACCACTTCAAGTCAACATATTCCATTCCATGTTTTCCAGTTATTTCCATGTCTATAATGTTTCCTGTGAGTTGTAAATTTGGACGCACTTCCTGGAAATAGACTTGCTCTACAGCTGATTGGTATGGTGGAATACTGAAAAGGTTCAACCCACTTAATTGTGCTTCTTGAAAGTTTGTTTTGTTGAGAGTTGCCATTTTTACTTATTAAATATGTCCTCGAAATGAGTAGATTTCGGTGTTTTTTTACTTTGTTTCCTCTGTGGTTTTACTGTCTTGCGATGATACTTTTTCCCAACTTTTGACTTTCTATTTCGTAATTGTTTCAAACGATGTGCAGTGGTTTGGTTTTTTTTTTTGAACACCGAGACGTCTTCACTTTTCGAGCTCTTTTGCTTGGTTTTACGGTACTTAGAACCAATTTTCTTTTTATACCCTTTTTAGGAGTCTTTATAATTTCGGATTTAGCTTGTTCAACTACTTGTTGGGCGGGTGATACAAGTTTTATTGCTAAAGATGGGTTCTTCGAATCGTCACTATTTGCATGAGTGACATTTCCCACAGGCATCATAAAAGTTCCTTGACTACCTACAAGCGAACCTCCAATCTTCCTTCTTTTTCGAAGACCAGTCTGAATGTTGTATACTAGGTTAATATCTTTTACCATATTTTCACAGTACTGAACCCATTTTTGAGCGTTTGGAATGTACATTCTATCCATGTTAGAAAAATGGGAACGATTTAAAGTGAAGTGTTAACGTTGAAGGTTTGTCTAAAAATGAAGCTTGAACGTCATGTCTTTTCGTTATAAGAATATCGATATTATACAATTCTTTTATATTTATAGGGATGTAATATGGAGTCTAGAGGACGGAGATCCCCCGGTTGACTGCACAAGATTCGTCGAAGTAATGGTTTTTTCTCCCCGTCAACAATTGATTCTTGGCAAATACTCGAGTTGATGTATAAAGTATCTTCCTTTGATAATGTGCTCTGAATTTCAGTTTCTAAAAAACCACTTTCCACATCCCTTCTAAAATTATTGGTGCATTCAAGTGTGATTTAAAGCAATATGGTGTGTTATTTTGATAATGTCTGGATGATTTATCACTAGTGAGAACAACGTTAATACTCATGACTTCACTTTTCCGATGTTGTAACGTCAGTGATATCTTTCTCGGATATCCACTGATTATATTTATTTGGCCAACCATCAAATTTGACGAGCCATTGAATTTCACCATTACGCTTGCGTTTCCTCAATTTTTTTCTATGAACCAAAATGCATCTTCATCCTTACTAACCTTCTGTAATTCACCCTCATAGAAATTTCCTTTGATATGCTCATCCTGAAAATCTTTTATCTTATACATCGGAATACTTTGCATTTTCATTCGTTGGTGGATTTTGAAGATTTCTCTGGTGTAGTGTTCGTCGTATGACCGATCAAATATCATATTTTTGTTAGAAATTCTCACTAAATCTCCAAGTTTGAAATGGTATGGTGTCACTCCTATCTTTCTTTTATTGTGTCCTAAATACATATGAGCCCATATATCGGCTTCATTGGTTGCATCGACTTCATTTAGAGGTATATTGTTCAGACTTCTATGTGGTGTTTTATTGTAACTTGTGACGATGTCTTGCAAAACATCAATAAAACGATGAGTTCTCTGTTTAGGGAAATATCTATGCATCGTATTACGTATCGTTTGAATACAGCGCTCAGCAAAGTTTGCTTTTGTGAAGAATTCTGTGTAGCAAAATGGTAGATTCCTTCATTTTTTAAATATGTTTGGGTACTTTGTGCTGTAAATTCTGTTCCGTTATCAGTTCGTAGTTTTTTTTACATTTTCTACCTTGTTCAGATATTTGCCGAAATCCGTTAACGACTTCTTTTGCTGTTTTATTTTTCAAGGGTTCGACCCAAAGATATCGAATGTTTTTCAAAGCCTCCTTTTGATATCTGTAAAAATGTTCCATGTCGGATTCCATTATAGTAGTATAACAACTATGCTGAGTCTGGCTGGGATGATCAACTTTACATCCATAACAATGTTTTATCGAAAGCTCTTTCACTTGATTTCGCACCATCCTAGCAACGTCCAGTTTATACAACTGATATGCCATTGCAACTTGTGCTTCTGTCATGATCACACTTTGTCCATCAGACTGTAATCGAGTGAGTTTATATAATAACTAAAGTAAAATTCCTCAAATGTTTTAGATTTCTTTTACATACCGTTGTTGGAATGTTGATTCATCGGAGTTGGCAATATCTGTTTGTAACCATCTTAGCAAATAGGCAATTGGGTTCCCATTTTAGATGCTCGGTTTCAATACAATTGTCGCTTTGCCATTGTTTCAATGAAATGTTACAATAGAAGCATGTTACCTTATCTCCCATGCCAGTGTAAAAAAATCCATTCCGAATAAAATCTTTTGGCTTTTGTGTTATCTGCGTTGGCCAGTTCTCAAACGTTTGCTCTCGTGCAATATAAAAAAAGTTTTGTTGGATGCCAGGGTTTAACGGTAAATAACCGTGCACAGAATGAATCAGTTTCTATATCCATGTTTTCGAACATATCTTATAAATGAAGAACTCCACACTAAGTTTTATTATCAAACTGAAAATCGTGCTTCTCGTCTTACAATATAAACCTTAATTCATGTGCATTCAATGATGATTTACCACATTCCATTGCTAATCAATCATGCGTAAATTAAAAAATAATTTCGACTTTTTTTACATTCTAAACATTCCAGACATTTTATTGACAATTGTAACAAGCTTTAGACTCTGGCTTTATTATTGGTGTGACAATTATAAATTCTATTCCACTGGCTTCTGCAAAATCTTCAATAATACCTCGATATGTTTC
Source organism: Limnoperna fortunei (assembly GCA_944474755.1). Taxonomy (NCBI): domain Eukaryota; kingdom Metazoa; phylum Mollusca; class Bivalvia; order Mytilida; family Modiolidae; genus Limnoperna; species Limnoperna fortunei. Next base: position 79,929,772 of record OX104111.1, on the reverse strand, counting down.
CGAATCGCCTTTCAGCAAGTCCACACCCAATATGATCGGGTAATCCGACTGAACAAATGTTTGATGCTTTCAGTTGTTCTAAACACTGTCGAAACCAAACTAGTCTATTTTGTTTCGTATCTTTATATGGTGGAATATTTCTTAAATGATGATTAGGTAATCCAAAATCCCACTGACTTAAAAAACAAACTCTATGCGGGCATGCGGGGATTCAAATATCTTAACAGTGCCTGGTATACCTCGGTCTTCAACAATAGCAAAATTTCTACTACCTTCTGCACGACGTTTCGAATAAATATCCGCCCAAGGAAACTTATCTGCTATCTTTTTCATCTACCCCCTTAACGTTCAACAAATCACTAGAAATATATTTAATTTTCATCTTCAAAAAAAAGTACGTCTAAGCATAGAGTGAATTTAACTTAATATAGATTCAAATTTACTTTCCACATTCCAAACACTCCAGACATTTTTATTGCTATGACGTGTCACACTCCTTTGTTTATTGCATTCCCTACATTACAAACATTCCAGTTTATTGCTATTGCTAATTTTGTATGCCTATTACACCACTACTAATTTTTAACTTTTCCCAAAACAGATAACAATAAATTTAAATAAACGATAACAGATGACATCAAATTGCTGATTGATAGTCCTTGATTGTGACCTGACCTTTGACCTCAATTATACTGTTTAGTGACTACGTATGTTTCAGTTTTTGGAATAGATCAGTTCCTCTGTAACCATGCATGATTGGATGGCAATATTTATTATATAGGCTGTTGATAAATAGTACATGACTTCTGGTAGGTGACACCTCACCTTGACACCAATTTCATGGTCCAGTGACTATGACAAGGGCAATTTCTCTGTTACCATATATGTTAGGATGACACACATTTAATTTCAATAGTTACAATCAGACTTTGAATTAACTAAAAAAACGAAAGTAAAATTTATAATTTTACTGTTTGAGTTCCCCGGTTTTCCCTCAAATTGCTTTCAAGTGTGTTCATTAACCATAAAACATCCAATTATTCCGTAATATTTATAGGTCATCTACCGTTATCGGCTCCGAATTTTCAATTACTTATTTATTTCCGGTACAAAAAAAACCGGCATCCGAAAAGTTAGATTTTGTAGCAGTGGTTAGTATTTCATTTATAGCGAGCATCGCAGATGCGAGCTATACGGTTACATGCGTGTGTGTAAAAAAAGTCACGTGATCCATATGAACAAATCCATTTCAGATGGTAGCTGAGCTATCCGAAGAAAATATTGTAGACGAACGAAAAAATATATAAAATAAAAGTAGACAAAAATAGTTTTGACATCGATAAAATTAAAGTGTTTATTTTTAAAATTACTACAAAAATGCCAGACAAATTTTTTTCAATCTGAAACGCTGTATTTGAAATTGAGTTTTATGACGTCACCAACACATTAGAAAAGACGTCACGTCATCAATGGAATGTAGAGGCACTGTAAGGGGGCTCTGAAGTAACGACATGAACAATGTGCGATGCTCGCATTTAGGCTGCGCCTTCATTCATATTAAAAGTATAAGATGACGTTGATCTTATCTTGTTTGTTTGATAATTATTTGTATCTCTCATTGTCAAAATAGTATGATAATAGGCGAAGCCAAAATGCGAGTATCGCACATTTTATGAATTGTGCCGTTCATGACGTAGTCCGAGAATCCTCTGCCGTCCAACGCTTTTTTTTTTAGCTTGATTGAATGTATAATGATTATATTCACAGAGAAAAATATCTAAAGAAGCGAATTATATATAGATTAACTGGATAAAAATGTTTTATTAAATCTGACACGATGAAATGTACCGACCCAGATCGGTGTCGCAAAATCTGCTAATTTGCTAACAGAGAGCTCTCTGACGTCCCACGCAAAAAAAAGCGTTGGACGGCATAGGATTCTCGGACTATTCATGACGTTACATCAGAGCATGGTAACAGCGCCTCTGCATTATACTGTTGACGAGAAGTCTTTCTAATATGAATATAGGCGCAGCCTGAATGCGAGCATCAAATATTTTATGGTTCATGACATTACTTCAGAGCTGACAGGGGCCGCGCTGGGCTTCGCCAATGTCGCCAATTGCGATTTTTTTTTTTCATTTGGCGACAAAATATTGCGTCGGGCGATTTTTTTGGCGCCAAGGTTTTATAGTGTTAAACGATGCATGCACGTTTTAAATTTATCGGTAATAGGCAATTGCATCATTAAAGATCCTTTGTCGGCTTCTATGGTCGTAAATACAAGTGTATTGTGTAGTATCCAGTGACGTGTGTTATTTGGAGTTATTAAACGGAAATTGGCAATAAATGAATCAACAAAGTTGTCTGATGAAAAGCAGCTTTACCTGCATCACATTTGAGTAGACGTGTAATAAAACAAATGCTGCTGTTAATTAATTTATAAAAATAACAAAACAAACATATTTTGTAGTAATATTTTTTTTATAATGTTATTAATAAAATACAGGTATGAAAACTGACGTCGTTGTTGAGTGATTTCCGGACCGGATGTCCGTCTTAATTTCGTAATTAGAAAACTCTTACACATGCGTAGTTCTATTTTCAGTATTTCCGGTTTTATGTTCATTCACGGGAATAGATGTTTCTAATAAATTACTGTAATATTTTGGTTTTCTGCCAACAAGAAATCACTCATACATCTTTTCATGATTAAAATACAATTAGTGTACGGGCTGCTCGAGACCAAACTTTTGAAAAATTGAATTAGGAGTTTGGCAAACTTTGATTTCGTTCGACGTTACAGAATATGTCACACATAGATATTAAACAATTTCCCCATGTCATATAGTGATCTAGTGATTTCTAATATGGCGACATTTTTACAAAACTGGCGACGGAAAATTGCAGTTGGCGATTTTTTTGGCGCCAGCTTTTTAGAAGCAAGAGCAGCCCCTGGAGCACCCTAACAATGCCTCTGCATTCTATTGGTGACGTGATGTCTTTAATGTGTTGGTGTTGTCACAAAAATGCAGGGTTCGACATACCGTACATACTCGCACATAAGTCGGGAAATTGGGAGTTAAAATTTGGTTTTAGAGAAGGTTTCCGACTTATAAGCCAGTCATACCACAAGAGGAAAGAATTCCGGTCGAAGTTTGAAGGCCGTACATAGATTGCCAACCATAAAGACGAAAACAGACAGATTCGTGATTAGTTATGCTAAATAAAGTATATTTAAGACATTAATAAAGATTGTTTTTACTTGTGTATTGTTTATTTTATCCAGTTTCCATATTTCCATTTGTATTTACCAGTATCGATTTATTTGTATGTATTGCATAATACATCCGGTGATGTCATGATACAACTAAAAACCGAAAATCAAGATAAACTAACTAATACATATATGCTACAGAATTTGTTTTTTTCATCAATTATTATTTTAATTTACAAACCATATTCCTTTATATTTTGTATTTTAGCTTTGGGTTATTTTAAAAAAAAAACTCCGCTTTAACTATTAAATAATTACGAAAATGAATATTTGTATATTTACTTGTGTTTGTCTTTTTTATGGTTTTTAGTCATAGCAAATTCAGGGAGATAATTACGCAATTACGTTTACATTTTCAAAACACGTGTACACTAGTGTAAACAAACCACTTACGATAAATGACAAGCGATATTTAACTCATAAAACACGAGAAACAAATAATAAACAAGAAGTCTTACTGATATTATACAATTAATGACTTTGATATAGGTCACTATCAGGATTTATCAGCCAGAGAAATATAATATTCACCGAGCCGCTAGGCGAGGTGAATATACATTTTGAGGGCTGATAAATCCTGATAGGGACCGTATATCAAAGTCATTAATTGTTTTATTACATGAATAAAACCACCATCTCCATTGATCAGAAAAACTGAGGATGTATATTCTATTGGAGCGCCTGCTTACATTTTGTAATTGTTGCAATGTTAGTTACCCTTAATATGTTTTATTTAATACTGCATTTTGATATCAATTTGCTGATAATCCTGAAATTCCAGTTTCAAATATTGAGAAGAGTATAATTGAATGAATATATCGCAGAACCGACGTGTTGTTTACACGCACGATGTATGTATAGCTGACGTCATTGAATTGTGTACAATTAATACAATCGATTTGATTGGACGACTGAATTTATTAAGACGGCTATTCTGATTGGCTAAAACATAAAAACCAGGTCGATATCGGATTCCGCTTGACTACTATGCAGCGGAATCGTGCAGCGTACAAACATTTTATGTAATTTTAGTACTGTTGCGATTTATCGTGACCCGAAAGTTGTTTTTTGACAAATCAAAACCACGCAAAATTCTATTCATGTAATAAAATGATTTATAGGGGCGGTTTTAAAAAAATGACCCCAACAGGTTATGGTCCTCTAATTATGTCAAATTAATAGACATATTATTTCTAAATAGTTGAAAATGTATGTCTAGTTGTGGGGAACATGTCTGCAAAAAATCTTGAAGATATCCCAGAAAACAAAAAAGTTATGCCAAAAAAACATGTCAAAATTGTCAGGAGTGCAACACTTTTTTGTGACACTTTAAAAAAATGTCATTTTTTAAAAGGTCACCAAATTGTCAAATCTAGCAATATGTGCATAATTCTTTTTTTGTTACACAGTTTCATGTGTTAACTTATTGAGAGATATAAAAAGAAAGTATGTTGCATTTTAAAAAGTATGAAAATATTGTTTTGAAAAAAAGAACTACCCTGTCAGGAGTGCAACACAAATTTAAGCCATTTTGCATTAAGTTCTTGGTAGAAATTTCAACAATTGCAACAAATGACATGTTTTTAGATATATTTTCTTTGTAATGTGACTTATTTTGTGTTTTTCTTTACTTTTTAGCAGAAGCTACACAGAATCGTTGAATAAATATTTCAGATGGATGATAAATACCTTTTAGATTAATTTTTTTAATGTCAGGAGTGCAACAGTTTTTTTATTGATCTTCAATTGTATCATAATATGAAATATTTTAAGAAGATTTATTTATTATAATCATTTTAATTCAAGTTAAGGAAGCTTTTCTTAGAAATTAAGTGTTACAATAGCATTTTATGAGCTTAAAATTTGATAAAAATTCATATTTTGTGCACAATTTAGTTGTCTCTCATATTGATACCAACTGTTTTTTATAATCTCGAGACATATTCCAACAGCTAATTCTTTTATATGTTCACTTTTCAATTGGCATTAAAAAACATATTGTTGATAAATATTTCAGTTCATTTATCAAAGATGTCCTGTTTTAAATATCATCAATGTAAATGTTGCACTCCTGACACAATATTTAAATGAACAGATTATTGCAATTATACTGCAAAATTATGGTTCTTCATATGGATGGAACAAAGACTACAATTGGGAATGGTGTCTCTAGATTATAAAAACAGTTGGTATCAATATGATAGCCAACTAAATTGTACACAATATATTAATTTTTATAAAATCTGAAGCGCAATTTTAAACAAACTGCTACACTCCTGACATTAAAAAATGAATGTTAAAGGTATTATCATCCATCTGAAATATTTATTCAATGCTTCTGTGTAGCTTCTGTTGAAAAATAAAGAGAAAACACAAAATAAGTCTACTTATTAAGAAAACATATATAAGAACATGTCATTTGTTGCACTCCTGACAGTTGAGGGTTCTCTGTTTTATTTGGTGTACCTGATCAGATTACCAGTTTTAGGGTATCTTGCAGTGACTGCTTTAATGCAGCAAAGGTATATTTAAGATTTTATTTTGGTTTAATCATTGAAAACTAAAGGAAAAAATTTCTAAAAAGAACTTAATGCAACATTGCATAAATTTGTGTTGCACTCATGACAGGGTAGTTTTTTTCAAAACAATGTTTTCATACTTTTTAAAATGTAACATACTTTCTTTTGATATCTCTCAATAAGTTAACACATGAAACTGTGTAATAAAAAAGAATTGTGACCTTTTAAAAAATGACATATTTAGGTGTCACAGAAAAGCGTTGCACTCCTGACAATTTTTGCATGTTTTTTTTTGGCATAACTTTTTTGTTTTCTGATAAAGCTTCAAGACTTTTTGCAGACATGTTCCCAACAACTAGACTACATTTTTAACTATTTAGAAATAATATATCTAATAATTTGACAAAATTATAGGACCATAATCTGTTGGGATCATTTTTGTTAAACAGCTTATGTATTAATTTTGTTCTTTCTCAAATATATTGAAAATGTTAAGATATATGAAATTTGTTCCCAGCAATTTCACAAAATTACCTTAGTACTTTTTAAAGAATGTATTTCCTTCTTTTATTTGTTTTAACCTGGAGTGTCAGGAGTGCAACAAAATCAGGCTAAACATAGTACTTTTTCTACAACCTATCATTTTCAAATGGTTTAACTTTATCATGATTTTTTTTTGTCCAGGGATGACTTATAATTATAATTTAATAATTTTGTTGCTATATGCAAAAATACATACTACTTTTGACTTAATAAAAATTTTAAGAGGTAGATAACAAAAGAATGTTTCAAAAATTCTTGAAAAAAATTATTTTTTGAAAAAGTACAATTCTGTATTGTTCAAAATCTTGCACAGGAAGTCATTAGTATTTGTTACATTGTTTAAGAAAACAGCAACAAGTTATATGAAGCATAACATTGTTAAACTGAAGTAAAATGTATGAATGTTAAAGTTTTTTTATATTTCAAAATTTGTTCAATAAAATATTATAAAAACTTTATTTCTTACCTTTTCATTAATTTCTTTTTTGATTTATTAACTTCAACGTATGCACATTTAGAAATTAAGAACAAAAACTTGATATGCTCATGTTTTAATTTGACATTTTTTTCACATTTTGGGGTCATTATTTTTGAAACAGCCCATATTCACAAATTTGGAATGTTTATTTGATTCTGACCACATGTCAACACGTCTGTCTTCCGACCGACTTATACTAGGGTAAACAGCAAAACACCAGATTTTAAGACCTAAAAAGACCCCCCGGCTTATATGTGGACCGACTTTTAAGTGAGCATCTACGGTAAACTTTTTTAACTGCTGGACCAGCTGTCTTGGTACATGTAACATTAGAATTTACTAGACTGGACAAAATGTGAACTATAGTAAGTGGTGACGTTTTCTGAAGAGGGTTTTTTGCGTGAAAAATGAAAACTGCTTTCCGTGCATGGTTCCGCCTAATTACACTCCTTTTGTAGATCAAGAAGGGTACTTTTTGAAATAAATAATTATTTCCTCAAGATATTCAGCATTTTGAAAAATGGCAGTTTTTTTTTTTATTTTGAAAGGACAATTTTCCATACTAAAATTTGACCTCAATTAGAACGGAAGTGTACTTTTGGAACAACTGCTTGCTGTCTACTCGAAATCCTTTGGGTGATGTCGTCTGCAGTTAATGCAGAAAAAGTCTTGTGGTTTGTCGGAATACCATTGAATGTCATGAAGTCAGATGAACATTTTGTAAACATTGTAAGGTCTACTCCACCTTAGTTACAATTTTAAAATTTACTAAGGAAAATCCCCTTATCATAAGAAAAAAAAATGCTACATAATTAATTTTAGTGCTCTTCTTCAATACATGTATTTTCATCAAATAGCTCAGTCCGAGAATCCTCTGCCCTCCAATGCTTTTTTTTTTGCGTGGGACGTCGGATAGCTCTCCATAAGCAAAACAGCGGATTTTGCAACACCGGTCTGGGTCGGCACATTTCATCGTGTCAAATTAAATAAAACATTTTCATCCAGTTAATCTATATTTTATTCGCTTCTTAAGATATTTTTCTCTATGAATATAATCATCTTACCTTCAATCAAGCTAATTTAAGCACCGGATTTAAGTCACATTGTTGTCACGTGACTTTTTGTTTAAAATGAAAGTGAAATGTAGGAATGTAAGGGTGGAAATGAGCTTAGAAATGGACATAAATCAGCTTGATTGAAGGTAAGGGGATTTTATTCCTAGAGAAAAATATCTAAAGAAGCGAATTAAATATAGATTAACTGGATGAATATGTTTTATTAAATTTGACACGATTAAATGTGCCGACCCTGACCGGTGTCGCAAAATCCGCTGTTTTGCTTATGGAGAGCTCTCTGACGTCCCACGCAAAAAAAAAATTTTTAAAAAGCGTTGTATGGCAGAGGATTCTCTGACTAAGCTACGGTATCTGAAATGAGTTTATTCATATGGATCACATGACTTTTTTTTACACATAATGCTGGTAACCATATAGCTTGCATCTTTGATGCTTGCTATTTAACTGCAAATATGTTACATGTACATGTACTAGCTCGGAAACCTTCCATTGATCATATAGCAGTACACACAAATTTCGGTAAGGAACTTGTCTTGAAAATGTTTCAATTTAATGGACGGTAATTTGGTTGAAACACCTGTTTATTATTACTGTATTAATGAATCAAGTGTTGAGAAACAAATAGCATTCTAATAGCAATTTTAATGATAAAATGAAAGTGTAGATTGTTAGATTAAACAACGATTTTTATGTAGATGGAATATGACCAAGCCAAGTTTCACTCAATCATGAATCTATCCAATGAATATTAAGACAATTATTTTTAATTGTCATTGTTGATGGAATAGGTCAAAGTCAAATTTTACTAAATCAACAGTCCATCGAAATGATTGTTTTATTAACAAAAATTAGTACATGAAATTAACATTGGAAATTCCCCATGGTACAAAGTGGTTATGGTATAAAATTGTCAGTTGGAATTACATACTAGTTTTCAGAATTGAAAAGTACATCTGGTATGAAACTGACATGGTATGACATGGCACAAAAAGTTTTTATAGTATGAAATGGTCATGGTAGAAAACAATAAGAAACCAATTTAAGTATGTGACCATAGTAGACTCGCTGCCATTAAATGATTAAAATTATCCTCTCAAATGTCCCGTATACATTTATATATGTGTTATATGACAGAATATTTAATGTCCCTAATTTCTTGAATTTTTAAAAATAAAGTTTATAATAGTTTTCACAGCCATATACATTTTCTGAAACATTCAGCACTATGTTGAACAGTGCTGTAGAATTTATTATCATGTTGAAATTACTGTGATATTTAGCTATTGGAATCGATCCTCTTTTTAGCTCACCTGACCCAAAGGGTCATGTGAGCTATTGTTATCACTTTGCATCCGTCGGCAGCGGCGGCGTGGTCTGTAAACTTTTTACATTTTAATCTTCTTCTCTGAAACCACTTGGCCAATTGAAACCAAACTTGGCCATAATGTTCATTGGATGGACCTTTACAAAGTTTGTGTTTTTTATTTTGATTGGAAAACCAATTTGGCCGCCACCTCAGGACTTAGTTTAACATAGGACCCTATAGGAAAAAAGTTTAAAAGGGCTTCTTCTCTGAAACTGTTTAACCAATCAAAACAAAACTTACTAGCAATATTGTTTGGATGGTCCTCTATTAAGTTTGTGTTTTTGATGGCAATCGGAAATTCAAAATGGCCACCACCGCAGGACTTAGTTTAACATAGGACCCTAAGGGAAAAAGTTTAAAAGCTTCTTCTCTGAAACCGGTTAATCAATGGAAACAAAAACTTACTAGCAATATTGTTTGGATGGTCCTCTATAATGTTTGTGTTTTTTATGGCAGTTGGAAATTCAAAATGGTTGTCACCGCAGGACTTAATTTAACATTGGACCCTATATGGGAAAAGTTTAAAAGGCTTCTTCTCTGAAACTGGTCAACCAATGGAAACAAAACTTATTAGCAATATTGTTTGGATGGTCCTCTGTAAAGTTTGTGTTTTTTATCCCTATAGGAAATTCAAAATGGCCACCACTGCAGGACTTTGTTTAACATTGAACCCTATGGGAAAAAAGTTTAAAATGGCTTCTTCTCTGAAACCAGTTAACCAATGGAATCCAAACTTACTACCAATATTGTTTGGATGGTCCTTTATAAAGTTAAGGTTTTTTATGCCTATTGGAAAATCAAAATGGATGCCACCGAAGGACTTAGTTTAACATAGGACCCAATGGGGAAAAGTTAAAAAAGGTGTCTTCTCTGAAACTGGTTAACCAATTTAAACAATTCTTAATACCAATATTGTTTGGATGGTCCTCTATAAAGTTTATGTTTTTTATGACAATTGGAAATTCAAAATGGCCACCAAGCTGGACGTAGTTTAACATAGGACCCTATGGGAAAAAAGTTTAAAAGGCTTCTTCTCTGAAATCGGTTAACCAATCGCAACAAAACTTACTAGCAATATTGTTTGGATGGTCCTCTATAAAGTTCATGTTTTTTATCCCAATAGGAAATTCAAAATGGCCGCCACCACAGGACTTGGTTTAACATTGGACCCTATGAGAAAAAAGTTTAAAAGGGCTTCTTCTCTGAAACCGTTTAACCAATCAAAACAAAACTTACTAGCAATATTGTTTGGATGGTCCTCTATAAAGTTTGTGTTTATTATGGCAATTGGAAATTCAAAATTGCCGCTTCCACAGGACTTAGTTTAACATAGGACCCAATGGGAAAAAGTTTTTAAAGGCTTCTTCTCTGAAACCGGTTAATCAATGGAAACAAAAACTTACTAGCAATATTGTTTGGATGGTCCTCTATAAAGTTTATGTTTTTTATGGCAATTGGAAATTCAAAATGGCCGCCACCGCCGCAGGACTTAGTTTAACATAGGACCCTATGGGCAAATAAAAAAAAAATCTTCTCTATACAACCGGTTAACCAATCGAAACAAAGCTTTATAGTAATTTTGTTTGGATGGTCCCATTTAAAGTTTATTGAAAATTACAGGACTTACTTTAACATCAGGGAAATGCCATCTTCATTGCCTATAAAATCAGGTGAGCGATACAGGCTCTTAAGAGCCTCTGGTTGTTGAATAGATTGTCAACTAAAGGATACATATTTTTTAAAACTTTCTTATGCATGTTTACAATGCTTTCACTTTGAAGAAATCCTCTATTGTTCTCTTTGCTAATTACAATAAATTAAAAAGAAGTTTGACCTTATTGATGTAAGACCCATGAATATGTTCATGTTGTATTGTTCTTTTTTAATTTGTATACAGTGTACATGTATTATGCAATTCACTGAATGGTTGCATTGATTAAAATTCAGCAAATAGTATTTCTGCATTATTGAGGAGGAAAAAATCCATTTGGCAGGAAATTTTAACTGCCATTAGCATGATTAGAAAAGTATATAGAGTGGCACTTTTAACATTCAGTATTCTGCGTGACAAAGAAACACTATTATTAAACATTTTGGTTAAAAACTTGAAATTATTGAAATTAATTTTTGTAAATACATCTAGTAAGTATAACTGAATAGAGGGACAATTATAAAAATGAAGACCTTAAATGCTTTTTTTTTATTGTAGATCAATATTGATCACTGCTTACCAAAAAGCATCATGGATTACATGTACGATGACATGTATGAGGATGACATGATCATGAACCAGTACCCTGACTATTCTTATGATGATGCTGAAGAGTTTACAAGGGTGTCTGTCAGTGACCTCATACATAACTGTTTAATTCCATCACTGCAGCAGGCCTGTCAGACTCTGTTTCCTTTATACTTGATGTGTTTTGTTTACAAAACAACGATTTATCTTGGTGGTTCAGGTAATAGTCATACGTTGTGATTTTACATTTTACAGTTATGAGTATACTAGTACATGTATGTGTTTATATTTTAATAAGGACTAGAGTTCCATGAAATGATTTCTGATGCCAACATGTAATTAATATTAATGATAATTAGTAATGTTTGTATGAACATAGCACATTATTAGGGCCCAGCCACTTTGTGGCAGACGTCCTATAGTGATCAGTCTGTCCATCCGTCCATGTGTCCAGCCCTCCGTGTATCCGACTAATCGTGTCGGGGCGGTAACTTTTTATCTTTAAATTGAGGTAGGTTTTTGATATTTGGAATGTGGGTTAGGTAGATAATATCAAGGCCATGTGTCAACTTTGACCTTAAGGTCACATTATTGCTTCCTCAAGGTCGGCGGGTCCCACAGTGATGTGTACCATCTCACTGATACCTAGTTTAAGCTATTTAAATATTGATATCTAACACGTCGCACTAGTACTAGTCAAGCTTAAACTCATTAGGTTGTTGAGACTCCAGGCAAGAATTGTGTATAAACTTGACCTTAGTAAACAATAATCACTAGTTTGAAGGCAAGATTTTCACCTGGTACTCCAGCTTCTTTCCCCCTTCCCGAAAAAACCTTTCCCAAATCTTAAATGAAAACCTCAAAGTGGCATAAAATGACATTCAAATATAATAGATATGTATTATAGAATGTGCTTTTGGATTTACATTAGTGTGCAAGTGTGAGTGCTGCAACATAGTTTACATTTCAACCAATTAAAAAATAACTTATAGATAAATCCACAAAAAATTTAAGATGCAATTTATTAGTTGGATATATCTTTACATGTAAATTAAAATTTTTTGTTGGATATCTTTGAACTGGGTTGCTACAATATAATTGTTTCCAATGGTAATAAACAAAAGAAATGAAATTGATAGTTTATTTCATTAAACATATAAATCATTTTATTTTATGTTGTAGATAAGAAAGGAGAGTCATTGCTGCCATCGTGGTTTCCACATGTGACAAGTGCAGTATTTGGTGTGATGGCATTATACTCAGTATTTCATGAAAACATTGTGTACATTTTACTTTGTGGTGGTTTGGCTTACTTAGTAGTATTTATTTCACATCGAAGTTGTCAACAATACTGTGGAATCATCATGTCACTATACGTTGTTTCCTTTGTTATTTTGTGGTAAGTTTTCATACTTTATTTCTATACAGACTAATCTAATATGCAGTTCCCATAGGGTTTTAATGGTTTATCTTTTAAAGTCAATCTTTTACAGTAAACTTGCATCAAGCTACAGTTAGAAAAATGTGTTTCAGTACAGGATGTAATAATCTATAACAAAACTGTAAATTACACTGCTAAGCTCTAATAGCAGTATTTTTTATATTCAACTTATCTTGGGCTTTTCTGGGAAAAATAACTAGTTACTAGTAGGTCAAATTTTTCATCTAGGAGCGGGAAATAACATACATTTCTATATAAATCCCACTCCCTTATGATGTTTCTGAAAACCTGCAACATATTTGTTGCAGATAATATTATAAACTTAAAATTAACATTAAAAAAATACTTGCAAACCAAACTTTAGGCCGAGTTTTACTGCCGTTCTAATCCGAAGTTAGTTTTGTGATTTGTCAGATTAACGACAGAATTCAGTCCTATTGCTCATAATGTAGCAAATAAAAAAATTCTAACTTCAGTCTATTTATACAATATTTAAACATATTATTCATCTTCTTTACGTTAGTAAAGCTTTAGACATTGCGAAACTAATGGGAAACTATCTTTATTTAAGAAATTTCTTTTTTCGTCTTTGAAGATGCACGTGGAAAATGCTATAATGATCATTTTTCCGTATATGGATAATGTGACTAAATTTTGTTATAAACATGCTAATTTGCATACTATAACAACCATTTCATAGTAAGAATTCAGTTATTTACATATGTATTAACCAAGATGCAACACGCCATTCAGTTTTGGGTTTCTCGATGTTTTTCATGTATTAAATGTAATTAAAAAGAGACATGAATGTCAATTAATACACAGCGCACAGCGGGTTATTAAAAACTGCAATAACTATCATCACGTATCAATAATGATCGATTTTAAACATGAAACTGATAAAAAAAAATGGTGACACTGTTGAAATATATCAAGATCGACCACGTCTGATTGCATATTTAACTTCTTTTGGACATCAAAGTGCCGGGAGTGATTCACTTCCGCTCTTCTACATTACAAGTAATGGGACTAAATTCGTACCCTTGCCAAAAATAAAAAGCGAAGATACGATTATTCGTTCTAACCAAACTTGTATATTATATAATGAAAATGTAAAGGCTAATAGCAAATTAGAGTTTCCACCTGGTTGATTTTTCACAGGTCTTTTGTTTTGTGGTGTTTTTCTGATTAGAACAATTTAAGATTAAGTATGATCCTTTTTAGATGGAAAAAAAAATGAAAAAAATATTTTATTAATAAAATTTCTAAGTAAAAATATATATTTTTTGTACATATTTTTCCTTGTCTGTAGACAAATAGTAAATATAGTAAATCTGTGGTTAAAAGGTATCTAATTTGGAAATTTAGTTTTGTCTGTGTGGTTTGCTAGCTTCATACATGGTCCAAGGCAATTGATCACTAGCTCCCTGGAATAAATGACCTTGTAAGATATTGTCATGTTCCTCAATGTGTCATATATTCTTACTTTTTAATTAGTAAGGAACCATTGGAATTAATCTTGAAAGTATGAAATTGAAAGAAAACAATAAAAAGTAGGTTTTAATGTTCTTTTGAATTTTAATATGTCATGGGTACTACTAGATTTATTGTAAAGTGAACACAGACCTTTGTTTTAATTTATATTTACACTGTGCAATTCCAATGCCTATTGTTTAGTATTTATACAAATCATCCTAGCTTCAGTAAACTGTCCAGGTAGCTACAGGGTTCCTTAAAACTTGACAGAAATGTTTGGTCATACACTCATTTGGGGAAATTAAATAATCTCAGAATGGTCCATTTCCCTCATTTAAATCTGTGTAACTGACAATTGTTGTAATAGAAATTGTGTTATTTTTCAGTGAACTTGTTTTGGTTGAAAGTAAAGCATGGCACAGTGTACGAGGTATGTTTTTAATCCATTATTGCAGGAATTATTTAAACATTTGGTAATAAAAATTAAAAATTGACGATATATATAGTCAAAGCCTTCACTAAATGAGTGACTTTTCCCCTTAAAATTATGCAATTTGTCATTTGCCCCCCCCCCCCCCACACACACACACACACACACTCCCACTAAGGGATAGGGGTATACTGTTTTTGGTCTTATTCACCATATTCGTATTTCGGTTGCACATTTTTTATTTTTGAAATTTTTTCAATTTTCAGGTGCACAAATAATTTTATCAATGAAATTAATTGGTTTAGCTTTTGACGTATCAAATGGAAAGACAGATCTACCAGGGATATCTTCTTATATAGGATACATATTTTGTGTTGGAACAGTAATATTTGGCCCTTGGACCAGTTACATAGACTATGTGCACTCAGTTCATCAAAATAGGACTAAAGGTTTTGTAAGTTTGTAGTTTCCATAAAACAATTTAATTCTTCATTACAAGGACTTTTATCTTCAATTGTTTCTTTATAGATCTTAAACAGTATACTGAATGTGTTAAGAGACTTTTTGAGTAATTTTATGTGGCATTTCTTTTTGGTTAAATAAATTCATGTTAGCTAGTGGGAGTCTCATTAACATGTATGAGGAATGTTGAATTAATGTACAAAAACAGTTTATAAGATCAATACTTTCAAAGATACAAGTGTTTTATTTAATTTACAGAGTCTCCAGTGGTTACTTAAAGTAATCAAAAGTAGTATACTTTCTTTGGTCTGTGTTAGTATATCTACATGTCTCACACACTGGCTGATTCTGGACAACAGTCCCAAGTAAGTCTCTTTACTAGCATTTATTCAGCTTAAGCAGGTAAAATTAATAACTGTCTTATTTTTATCAGAAAGAGACTATAAATACCTGTAATTACTTATTGCTCTGAACCACATAAAAAATACAAAAGATAAAATTTGTGAAATGTTAGATTTTTTAATTGTTGACATACATGTACAGTATATTTGTCGTGGTTGAGAACACCTTTTCCAAAAGACTATTGACATTCCATTTGGTACTAATTGTGCTCCTTTCCTTGCCCTCATGTTTTTGTACTCCTATTGCCTTGTCCCTTGAAAAATTACTCAGGAAGAAAGAAAAGACACTGGCCCAGACCTATAATTTTACATTCCACTACATAAATGATGTATTGTCAATAAACAAGGCTAAATTCAGGGTCTATTTGCATTTAATCTTCCTTGCCTTTAATTAAGACTGCTGTAAAAAGACCTTCTGTAATCTAAAAACACAATTTCAATTAAGTTTTCTTTTCTGATAATGGAGTCATTAAAAAAGTAGCCTAAAAAATGTGTGTGACCCTGGTCAAATTGGTTACATATATGTATTTAAACTTAAAGTAAAATATGATTGGAAATTTTAAAGTTGGTATTCTTTGAACATATTAAATGACAACAGAAACAATAAGCTGGGCTTTCAGTATAAGTTGTATGTAGCAAACATTTAATATTTTTTTTAGATGGTTAATTGCCTACAGGGATGCACAGTCATTTAGATTCAGCCATTATTTTGTCAGTTTTGTATCAGAGACTACAGCAACCTTGTCAGGTTTAGGATTTAGTGAAGTCGCATGGTAATTTAAGATGAATTTGATGTGTATCACATTGCTGGTTCTTTGTTTGTTTTTAAATATTATTCAAATAGTATGGCCATGGATGGAATGCTGTTTTAACCCTGCCACAAATTGTGTAATGTGACTGTTCCAAATCAGTAGTTTATGCCTTTTTTATAAATTGTTGAAGTGAATCTGTTATGTTATTGTTTGTGTGAAAAATGTTCTCAGCTGTACTATTACAAAAGGTTGATGACTGGTGAACTGGTGTTCAAAGTCCATGCCAGACCGTTTAACGGAAGTAATGGACGTTAATAACCCCCATAACTGGTGTTCTGTATGGTTAAGTCCATGTTTCTTCACTTCTGATTTGACTGTTACAATATTCAACACTTCTTAAATTTCCTCCTTTATGTGAGCAGTTATTGAAAGTCACAAAGACTTGAGGGAACAAAACAAAAATGTAATGATAGTGCCTAAGACAATCCATGATTGTTCAGCATCTTTGAATATTATGCTCTCAATGAATTTTTATATAAAATTGATATGCTACATTTATGTGAAATATGCAATTTGTTACCTGGGCAAATTTAAACAGGTTTTATCAGGTAACCAGTTCAGATTCTGGTTTCATTACCAGTCCATCTAAGAAGTTTGTAACAGGTGTTACATTGATGGAAAGCCTACATATTTTTACTTTTGATATTTTGTTTTAAATACAGAAGTGTACAAATATTTCATGCTTTATCAAGGCCATGCTTTTAGAGATACCAGTTTTATAGGATGTACTGTTAATATATTTTGAGGGAAAATAACTCTCATTGCACAGTATGAAAAATGGACACGAAATGTCTATTAGCTTTTATGAGCACATTGTGAAAAGAAAAAAAACGGTTGATTTATAATGTATGGCATTTTACTATCAAAACAAACAAAATAAGTTACATGTAGATTATATTATTATTTCTTAATCTTGACTAAAAAGAAAAAGAACTGTTAAATAATATGTTGTGTGTTTATCTATTTCAGGGGTATTACAGTCAGTAAGCCACATAATATAGAACTACCCAGGTCTCTTGTTGATGTTGTGACAAACTGGAATCTACCAATGCATTACTGGTTAAAACATTGTATGTTTAGACTTTTATATCAGAAAGTGGAACCTCCTTAAACAAACAGCACAGGAACCATAAAATATGTTGTTTTAAGAAATTCCCAAGAGTGTATGATAAATTATTCAGTTCTAAACATGGTGTTTATCAAGCGTTGACACATTGTAAAATATAGCAAGAACTAAATGGCAAAACATAAATGTCAAAAGGCAAAAATGTAATAGTTTAAATGAACCTCAAAAATGTAATGGTTTAAATTTGAACCTCAAAAATCTAATGGTTTAAATGTGAACCTCAAAAATTTATTAGTTTAAATGTGAACTTCAAATATTTTTTCATTTTTTTATTTTTACATTCCCAGAGTGCATTATGCTTCATATTAACATTGAGGCATATTTTTGCATATAACATTGACAACAAAATAAATTTGTGTTATTATTACTCTTAATATCTATAAAGACTCTGCTTATGTAATGGTGTTAGCCCTGTCCATTGAGGATTATTTCAGCAGTAATAAGATGCAATGTAAATAATACAACAATGTTAAACATATGTTTCTGCTCTATAATGGCAGTTCTAATGAACATGTTTTAGATGAAGAGTAATAACTATTACTAATCATGTTACCTTGATCTATTTTATTTTAGATGTGTTTGAAAAAGCCTTGTCTCTTGGTACCTTTATTGCAATTTTATTGACATATGCTGCCAGTAGCTTATTACATGTAAGTCTCTATATCAAAATATGTGTCATTAAACACAGATTATACTCTATATTTACTTGGACCAACATTTCTTAATTCCATAGATTACTTTTACTATAAGTAAACAGCTGCTTTAGAGTGATGGAAATGTTTCAGTTTACTGACTAAACGTGTTCTGGTAACTTGTGTGAAGGATGTTAAAAACCACTTAAAAAAATTTATTTAGCTATAGTTATAAAATGGCGATTTTTATAGGGGAGGAAGTGAAGTCGTCCTTGGGAACTTTTGACATTCTGCAGGAAACAGGCATTCCTTGACCAAAGTCAAGATGGAACCCACACTCCCAGTCTTGACTTGCCAGTGGCCAATAAACAACCTAGACCACTTGAGCATTGTGGCCCCGTAACTAATAACTGAATAATTTTGTAATTATATAATATTCTTTGTTGCAGCATGTGATGTAAACTCTATAAAGTCAGTTATTTTAAAGATTAATATCTAAATATGCTTTTTTACAGGGCTTAAATTTTCAGTTGGCTGCAGTATTATTTTCATTAGGATTTTATACATATGTTGAATCAGGTAAGATTAATAATACATTTATATTATGAATGTGATTACATAGAAAATATAAGACTATATGTAGTATGAGTTAGAACCACATAGTATTTTAATTGTACATGGCCAAGGAAAGGAAATATTTATTAAATCTTAAGATTCCGTGGGTTTTTTAAAATTCTCTTTCAAATATTGATGGATTGTTCTTTAACATTTACACGAATTGTCCAGAAATATTTAATATTTTCCAATAATCAGATATAGCATACCATGTTAAAACTTAGCAGAAACAGGGACTGCTCTGGCTTCTAAAAAGCTGGCGCCAAAAAAATCGCCAACTGCAATTTTTCGTCGCCAGTTTTGTAAAAGTGTCGCCATATTAGAAATCACTAGATCACTATATGACATGGCGAAATTGTTTATAACATTATGTGTGACATTGTAACGTCGGACGAAATCCAAGTTTGCCGGACTTTTAATTCAATTTTTCGAAAGTTTGGTGTCGAGCAGCTCGTACACTTTATTTTAATCAAGAAAAGATGTGTGAGTGATTTCTTGTTGGCAGAAACCCAAAATTGTACAGTAATTTATTAGAAACATCTATTCCCATGAATGAACATAAAACCGGAAATACTGAAAATAGAACTACGCATGTGTAAGAGTTTTCTAATAACGAAATTAAGACGGATGTCCGGAAATCACTCAACAACGACGTCAGTTTTCATACTATATTTTATTAATAACATTATAAAAAAAATATTACTACAAAAATATGTTTGTTTTGTTATTTTTATAAATTAATTAACAGCATCAATTGTTTTTATTACACGTCTACTCAAATGTGATGAGGTAAAGCTGCTTTTCATCAGACAACTTTGTTTATTCATTTATTGCCGATTTCCGTTTAATAACTCCAAATAACACACATGTCACTGGATACTACACAATACACGTGTATTTACAACCATAGAAGCCGACAAAGGATCTTTAATGATGCAATCGCCGATTACCGATAAATTTAAAACGTGCATGCATCGTTTAACACTTTTAAACCTCGGCGCCAAAAAAATCGCCAGACGCAATATTTTGTCGCCAAATGAAAAAAAAATCGCAATTGGCGACATTGGCGAAGCCCAGCGCGACCCCTGAGAAACTAGAAAGCCGTCTTTAACCAAAGATCACCAGTACATCCAATTATGTTGGGTAGTCCAAATGATCCACTGCATCCCCTTCAGCATCTTTTGTTGATTTAGTCTTAGGTTGTGGTTGTTAGATAGTAAAAAAAAAACCCATCCAATATATTGTCACTATTATTTTATCATTAAATTTTCTGTAGCATAAATTAGCGGTAAAGTATACTTATTTCTTTAATAGTTTTTAGAAGTAAATTATCAAGAATATATAATGCCTGTATTAAAGCTAGAAAGTGTAAGGAAGACTGTAAACATGAATATAAACAGGTAAGTATATAAAAAAGTAGTTCAGATTTGAACTTCATGCTTCTATGATTATTTAGACTTGTGTACTACTTGTATATACTAAGTAATTACATTACTGAAATATTTTTTATTTTACACACTTTACACAAAAATCAATTTACATATGAACAAAGACAAACTTGTGTTTATTGTCTTCTGTTTGAACACAACTTTGCTTATACGTGTAATAGTAACATAGTTGACAGGAAATGATTGTTTTTTTTTATGAGCAAACAGTATCAATCATCATACACTTTTCCCCTTCACAAACTGATGCTTATATCACAATACAAATATTTACGCAAGTTTCGTGCACATGTTTTATTATCTACGATTCAAAATTTATAAAACCATTTTTTCTAAATATTAACCACTTGCCAATATATCTTTGATGACATGGAATCTTTCTAGAGCTTAAATACCTAACAAAGTTGGTTGTAAAGAATACCTCTACTGATGGACAAATTCCACTTATCTATGTATTTTTCCTGAATTTTACCAAATATCAACAATTTGACCTATTGTCCACATGGACTAAATGTCAGAAAAAAACTGTACAATAATTTGGGTTACACATTACAGTTAAACTGATTTATAATTGATTATTTTTTCATTTTTTTAAAAACATTTTGTCCTGAATAAAGCTGAAAATACTGCTTGATGAACGCTGTGCAACCATTCAGGTAACTTGTAAAACACTGAACACTTTATTATTTAGGTAGAATGTCACAGTACAATATGAAGAAGAACAAATGTTGTTGTATGAGGCAATGCTAAGCTATTATTTTACTTGATTTTAGAATCATCCAGTCGTTATATTGACCAACCTTGTGTTTGGAGCCTTAGCTATGTTTCATCTTGCTTATTTGGGTCTCATGTTTGACAGCAGTGCTGAAAGTGAACAGGTATAGATACTAACACAATTTTTATAATAAGATTACCATTTAAAGTACTTATTTTGTCGAATGTTGAACTTGCAGCAACCAATGAAAAACATTTTAAAATGTTTGTAGAGTTATGTTTTTTTTATAATATTTGTTTCCGGTACAATGTTTCTTCAAATTTTTCTAGTACAATGAAATAACAACTCTTTTTACTTGGATAGAATTTTAAAAGTGACATAAATGGCAAAAAAAAATTTACCATGTAATGACAAAAGGGCATAAAATGTGATTAATAAAGTATTAAATTTGCTGTACATTACTTGAACAATACTGGTCACCAGGTGTAAATGTTTGTTTGTTTGTTTGTTTGGGTGTTTATTGATGTTTAACACTTTGGGCAATTTTTCAGCTGTCTTATTGCATTCAGATTTTATTGGGGGAGGAAGCCAGAGTACTGGAGAAAACACTGGACTTAAAACTGGCAATCCTTGTCAAGTAAACTTTGCCTACAATGAGACTTGAACCCAAACCTCAGTGTTGACAGACCACATGATCAATTGTAGATCACTTACTGCCTTAACCATTTTGCCACCAATGCCCCTGTAAATGTTTGAATTGCAAAGACCAAATAAATTCTTACCTATGTCACACCTTTGTTATCCACTTCATGGTCTATGTCCATAGTATGCTGTTTTCTTTTTGATTTTTTTTTTGTAGAAATAGGCAAATTTTATCTTCTATGTTAAATTGTACATTGTAGGAAAATATTGTACATGCACCACAGCACAAAAAGGAAAGAAAATCTAGATGGAGCCACCTAATTTTTTCCTAATTTTCTGTATAAATATATTTCTATCAATTCTAAACAAGTAGAGACTTTGTGTTTTTACTGTACTCTTATATTGATCACATGCTGGTCAACACCGAGATTGCAGGTTTTTGAGTCTTCTTGACTCCAGTTGAAATGGATTACAATGTACCAGTTTTCTACCAAAGGTCGGAGGTTTTATTCTGGGTCTTTCTCCAATAAAAACTGGATGCCATGATGTAGTTGAAAATTGCTGCAAGTTTTGTTAAACACTATTCAAACAAACAAGAAAAGCTCAATATTTACTGTACTAGCATTGTTTATTGTAAATTTATAATGAACACTTGTTTTGTTTTTCAGGGTTATAATATGGAACATACCCTGGGCAAGTGGTCATCACTTAAATATGCAAGTCATTGGGTTGTTGTTGGAACATATATTTTTCATTTATTGATATAGATTTGGAAAGAATTAGGGGTGTATTATATCATATGCTTATATTTGAATCTCATGACATATTTTAAAGGTTATATTTATACCGGTTAATTGTTTATTTCATAAACAGGAAGTTCTATTTGGTTGTTTTCGATGGGTCTGTATATTTTCATTGTTATTATATGGTTTATTTTTATGCTTCTACAGATATTTTTATTTTTTTTAGGTGCAAGAAATTTTTGTGTAAAATTTCAGAAATGTTACATTTTATTATTAAAGGTTTGAAATGCTGATAGGAAATTTTTTTATCCTGCAATTGTTTCCTTTGCTCAAAAATAAAGGTAGCTAGATAAATTTTGCCTTAGTGACCAAATGAAGTCTTCTGGTACCCTTGTCCACACTTCCAGTGATGTGTAGTATAATGTTCTGGTTCATAACGGTGTGTCAGATACACTCTTTAATTGTGGTGTGGTGTTTATATTTTAATACATGTTAAAATTCTCAATACCATAATTGGCTAAAAATGCTCTTTTTAAACATTTTTTGGCAGAGCCATGCATTTCTACCTGTTTATAAGGCTTCTACAAATAAATTATGTATTTTCTTACAATCTATGATTGTTTATTAAAGATAAAAATTCAGTAGGCTTGGACACATTTTTTTTGACATGCTCTATCCATACAACTTAAAATAAACCTATATTTTTCCTTTACATTTATATATGGCCATCTAGATGTATGTATTATTGTATACTAATTTCCATCCGTCCTTCATCCTCATGTCGTACTGTATCTTAAGAATGCTTTCACAGATTTTCTTCGAGATGCACACAGTTGTTAATTACGTAAGCTTCATTATCAGTATATTTTTTTATACCCTTTCTAATGTATCGTAGTAGTGTTATGGGACTTTCTGAAAAAAAGTGGGGTTTTTTATTCCTGTGTGCCTCCTTTCTTTTTTGGTGAAAATAAGATTTTTTTTGTTATAGAGTTATGGAACTTTGTAAAAAATGGGGTATTTTGTAGTTTTCAGACTACCGCAAGAAAGATTTGATCAATTTTCTTTAATTTTAAGGGCATTGTTGATATTAGTAGATTTGATTATGTCTCATCAGAGCAGATACAATTATGCATCCGTGAAGTGTATAACTCGTGTCCTTATTTTCATATGAAAATTTCTTAAAATTAATTGTAACATCATCTCTACTAGTTTGGTTGTTTTTGCTAGCAAACACATATTTTTTTGAAAACTTTAAATGGAATATTAAATTAAATTCAGTTTATTTAAATTAGTTGTCTTATATTATGAGAATACTTAATTTTGATTAATATTTAATAGTGATCGCACAAGTATGGACAGTAAAAGTGTCAAAGAATTGCTTTAAACAGATGGACTCATGGGACATTAAAGGGAATATCAATTTTACTTGCTCAAATCATTTCCAGGAGAATATTATTTCATTATGGTTTCAAGGGACCAGACTTTAAATTTGATTGTCCAGAATCACTTATAAATCAATTTTGTATTCTGACATAAATACCTTGTTCCTTCTTACATAGTAGACACATTCAGGGATTGTACTTTGTCTTAGATAGTGCAATGCACGTTGACTCACAATTTTTCAAAATAATTAGCCCATGTACTGAAAGCAGTGGCCAACTTCATAGTCATTACTTTTTTTTTACAAAAGGTTACTTGTTATGTGGGCCCCACCTTGCAATAAATAAATATCCACTCTTTAGGGACCATAGGCAATCTGGCCCCTATTAATTTTCAAATCTGACTATTAAATAAATCAGTCTGCTTCGTGTTTACATTGTGGAATTTTTGCAGGATGTGAAATCTTGTTTCCAAAAACATCTGTTTTTCAAGTTTACAAATTTTTAATGTTCTATTAGTTATGCAGAGATGCCAGCCCCTCCGATTTAGTCAGAGTTACCCTGATTTTTCTACCTAAAATCCACGCTCTGATTTTGTTATCTTGTTACTCCAATTTTTTTTAAAATCCTGATTTTTTCCCGTCATTGGTTTTGATTTAGAAAATCTGGATTTTTTTCGATGCCGGTCCTGTATTTGTTGCCAAGTTTAAAATGTTTTTCTGAAAGCCCTTATTTACTGCCAGGAGAGCCTCAGAATGCAGGATTTTGCTTCATTTACCCCAGACCCCTGGCCGTAAAAACGCTGCTGCACTGTGTATTCGGGACGCCTCGCGGCCCTCATTGTTAAAATTTTTCTGTACTCAGATTTTCCATTGTGTGGGGTTGGCATCTCTGGTTATGTGTTCATATAATTACAGGTGCTAGTTTCTACACATGATGCAAATTATAATCAGACCATGGTTGTTAACTTGATATTTTATTGCATAGTTTAATTTGAGATTGTATAAGCTTGTTTCTGATGTGTTGTGTGCTGTCTGCTGCAATTATACCCCAGTTTATGTCATAACTTATCATTATACTTCATGTATGTAAGCTGTAATTTCATTGGATGACATGAGGGGCCATTCTACTATGCCGGCCATGCTTAGCAGGTAACATTTTTGGTATTGTCCCCTCTCATCTAAATCCTTCATGTGAAGCTTGAGGGTCAAGTGTGAGCTTGTAATTGACATGTTTTTTTATGAAAATTAGTCAATGTATAATATCTTTTTGGGGTCTGTTTGAAATAGTTATATTTTATAAGAACGGTTATGATTCTATTTTTGTATGTCAATAGATCTAAACAGGGTAGGAAACCATTGAGGTTTATTGGTACTCTAGTGTTGATACCTGTGATGTATGAGTTTTTATATGCAATAGACAACTTATTACTGTGATGTTAGCTTGATGCTTGATTTAATGTGTAATAGTAAATATAGTGGTATTATTTTTATTTCTACAATTGGTAAAAAAATTAAATAACCTGAAGGTCCGTATGAGCTTTTATCATAACTTGGCATCTGTTGTCTGTCACAAATCTTCTCCTCTGAAGCCACTTGGCCAATTTGTATCAAACTTGTCCACAATCATCCTTAGGGTACTAAGTTTCAAATTTGTATCTGGGTTGTTGATAAATAGACAACAAAAATTGATGTTGTTGCTAAAAAATATAACATAGGGGTAGACACACTTTTTTCCTCAGTATTATATCTAAAGAAAAAAACGTTACCTCTAGATTTAACAGCTAATTAGGCTCCACAAATTTCCCTATTAGTCCAAAAATGTGTGAAGTTGTTACTTCTTGTAAGAGTTACTGCTCTTTAAATGACAATTTTTGACAAATTTTTAGTTTTTATACTGTTTTTATAACTTGAAAAACTATAAGATCCAGATGGACATTGATAATTGCTAAAATGATCAGCAAGGTATTGCCTAAAAATCACATTTTAGTTGGTCCAAGATTGTCTCACCACTCTTTATAGGAGTTAATGCCCTTAAATGACAATTTTTTATGAAAGTTTCACTTTTGTCCTGTAACTAAGCTATAACAGGTAGAGTGAAACTGTAAATTACAAAAAAAAAAGGTCATCAATACAGACCTTCAGTTCACTTCATTGGTCCAAATTTGTCAGATGACAATTATAAACAACAATGCCAGTTTTTGCCTAAAAATTATAAACTGTAATTGCAAGAGTAATACTGCAAATAGCAAAAATAGTCTAATGGACAAGCCCCTACTATAAGAGTTATTACCCTTTAATGACAATTGTTAATTTAATTTGTAGTTTTTGGTACTGTAACTTATATGCTTTAATAGCTAGACTGTAAGAGTTAATGCCTTTTAAAATTATCAGTTTGTGTGTTTTAAATTGAATTCTCTAATTTTTACGTAATATTTCAACCGCTTGACCGGTGTGGAAAAAATATTTCTCGTCACTAGTGAATTTGTTGTTCTCAGCAGTTGATTGGTTAAAGTCATTAGTCTTCCAGGTGAGCAATTACAGGCTTCTGGGAGCCTTAAGTTTGATTGAAGATTGTCTTGTTGGCATGCTTAGCGCTGAATTGTTCAACAGCACAGAGCAAACATTGTATGTTTTATCAGCATCTTTTTATTTTAAAATGCCAAATGTGTTCATGGTTGACCATCTTTATGGATATACTGTTTTATTGTTATTTTAGTTTTTTTATTATAAATGTTTGCATCAACAAAGCTTTCATTTAAACAAGTTTGGTAACTTAAAATACATATACGGTAGAATACAGTACAATTCATAGTTTTTGATATATTTTTGTAACATAACAAATTAACTGATGTTCAGATATTTGATACCTTTATAAGCATACCATTAATGTTGTGAGCATGACTTTGTAACAGGCCACAAAAAACTATACTGCTGAAATACTAATGGGACCATTTGTTATTTTGTTATAAGCCTGCAAAGCCTGTAAATTTCTAGTATACCATTGTTAGTATAACAGGTTGACCAAGACTAAAATGAAAATGAAATATTTCTAAGAGAATATTAGTTAGTCAAAAATGTACATTTGACTTAATAATTATTTTTTGGAAACATGGTTCAGTTTTTAGTGAGACAAAATTCAGATAATATGCTGCACTCAAGTTATGTATTTCTATTTTTCAATTAAGCATGTAAACTTTTTTACACAACTAATCATGATTAGAAATTAAGGTATTTTATATTTTATAAGGTATATTATATTAACGAAAAATTAAACGAATTTTGATCTGTAGAAATGTTCAGGATCTCGAGTTTTGTTTAGTA
The DNA here is from genome assembly GCA_944474755.1 of Limnoperna fortunei. NCBI lineage: Eukaryota > Metazoa > Mollusca > Bivalvia > Mytilida > Modiolidae > Limnoperna > Limnoperna fortunei. The sequence continues at coordinate 79,902,632 of OX104111.1, read as the reverse complement.
TAAAATGTGTCTATTGTTTTAAGCTTTGCATTCATAGGCTTATTTGATTGGTTAGTGTTTAATGCTCACATTGATAGTATTTCAGGATACAGAGTGTCTTTAAGGCACAGCTGTTGTCACACTGATGAATATGTTTTATTTTTTACAATGTGTTTTTTATATTACATTATATTGCGTATGTTATTTTAAAACTCTGTCTCATAAACATTTTATTTAAATGTTAATACAGTTTAAAGTTTTAATAATGCATGACAGTCATTTATGCCCCATAGCAGTTTCTTTTTGCATGGAATAATTTGCCATTTTGTACAAGGTTGTGTATACTGCAACTAATAAACATTTTTACTCATTGTAGTACATGGTATGATAAGGCTATCTTTCTTTCCAATAAACAGTGGTCTTTTAAGAAAGGCTGTCTTTTGAACTGTCTTTTTATTTTACATTGATAATGCATAAAAATATTATTTACAAAATTTATAAGTTGTATTTATTATACCTTACACACACACATATACAAACGTCTAAGTATTGTGACAACCATATAATATATCTATCCAGCGGATTTCTGAAACAACAGAAATACAGGGTTTTGTATGAAAGCAAACAACTTCTAGTTAGGGGTGGGACAATACAATTGTTGACCAATCGACAATTTTTTGTCTCATGTCTTACCTAAAACAATTTTCATTTTTCAACTGGAAATTACATTGTCTGACTTCTACCTTTAAGAAAATAAAGCACTGGGAAAACAGGCTTGGTTCGAATTCAGATTCAAGTCATCCATCTTTTTATTAAAATATGTATTTGTAGTTTCAGTATAATCAAACAATTTTTGCCTCTTTACTACCAATGGCATATAAAGAATAAAGACAGTTGAATATCAATGTAATATGGAGATTTCTATTATTCTTTTATTAAAGTTGCAAGGCTATTTGATGATGGTTTGACAGGCCCTTTTACTCATATCCAGAGATGTTAAAAATTTTGAGAGTTGTTTGGGATGCATACTCTTACAGTTGTGTGGTAATTTTTGGTTAATACATAAATTGTGGGGAATTTATATTTTATGTATTGATATGTGTTTAATTTTCATTATTTTTTACATATCTATCAGTTTAAATCTGATTTGATGTTTGATTTTGTTTTGCATTTTTAAATGATTATGCCTAACAAATTATGTACTTCATGAAGTCCTGGAATAGTGTTGTTATCAATACACATGTTTTAGATTTCTAATGTATATCAAATGAAAGTTTCATCTATAAAAATAAATGCTATCAAACTAGCTATTTAAGACAGCAACTTAGTATTTGTTGCAAAATTTTTGAAAAAAACCATGTTTTTCAACAGAAATTAATGATTCAGTTTTCTTCTGTTAACGAGATACCTACCAGTATTAATGCAAATTGTTGCTTGAGAAGATATATCTTGACTTTGCTAAACATTAATAATTGGCTTACAAATTTTGTACATTTTAAACAAATCGTAAAAAATATGGCTCCTAATTTTTATTTTGTAATGTTGATCAGTTTTCAGCTGCATGTGTTATTTATTAAGAAAAAATGCAATTAAGTACTGATTAATAAAAGCAACTTGGCTTAGGTATGTCTGGATTTTATTTTAAAAAAATACCTATTAACTTATATGCAAGAAACTAAATCTATCATATATTATAATTCTGTGTAAAAAGAGCTGTGATTAGCCTACATGCATTCTCATTTTATGTTCTTTCATGTAAAATAGACAGAAATGGGAGGCCTTAGTGGCCCGTTGGTCTAGGTAGAGTGCTACCTCCGGCAAGGTGTACTCAAATCAGAACTTAATTGACACATATTTCAGTTTTTTCTTTAGAAGATTGTGTTCTCTATAGGTCGTTTTACTATCCCCCTTTTTTCCCCAGTAAAACTAGACATAATACATCACTAACAAATACTTAAAATAACACAAGACCCCATTAAAACAAACAAACCATAGGAAAAAATGTTTACTCATAGATCAGACACTCAGAATATAAAAGCTCAGTTGATATCAACAATAAGCAGTCAAATCTTAGAAAACTATAAAATGTATAGGTGTAGTTAGGTGCCTTCATCATAAAACGATTTGTGAATATTGGTTATATTATTTGAAAGTTTATAAAGGTACTAGAAATGATACAATCTAATTGCATCAGATAATTTTTATATTTCTTTGTCTTTGTTTTGAATAAATTAAGTATTGTTTAAAAATGGCACAGCCATTATGGGAATAGTGTGTGGACATGCAATAAAAATGTGTTGTTCAATAATTGGTTAACTTTAGAATAACATGTGAGAGTTGGGTTTAACACTATAAAAAATAAACCAGCTTGTTTTACAGGCTGCAATGACAACCTGCTTGCATAAATTAGTAGTCATACTATCAACAAAGTATTTGCTAAAAAGGTTATTGCTTGGCATTAAAGAATAAATACTCGAACAAAATAACAAATATTATTATGTCACTAACTGTGGTGTTTCCTGCTAACATTACGTTTTACAATTTTATGTTTAGAATACTGAGTACTCTTATTAATGAATGATTGGCCAAAGGACAATGGTACTTCCACCATTGTTTCTTTTAAACAGTGTACAGTTTTTTGTGACAACATATACGTAGTTGTTGCAGTATGTGTTTTTTCTGTTGGGTTTTTTGGTTGGTTTGTTCTATAGATCCTAAGCCTACCGTTGATTGGTTTATTCACCAGAACCGTAACGCGGTTTCTTGTTGAAGACACCGTACGAATCGGAGTTAGTAATAGGTTAATTCCACAATTCTAAATCTAGCTTTCTGGTTGGTTCGAAAAATCGAATTATCGACTCGGATTTTTTCAATACAGATTATCGAATCCTGTTTCTGGTAATTTGTTTCCGCAGTAGCCAGGGGTTTCTCTACGGCAGCATCCAGTCCTGGTTTTTACCAAATCGTTCTTCGGTTTCAAATTCATACTGTGTACCATACAACATCTTGTATTGATTGGTTCGCGCAAACAGTACCATCCTGCTGGCGTTGTCTTCATCGTTTCCCAGAAGAGAAAGTTTTTCATTGGTTCGCTCCACAGTACTTAATTATTAGTTCCTTATTGAGTTCCCTCCTCGGCATCTTATTCTGTTTTCTCAATGGTAATTTGGGATGGAATCTCGACACAGTACTTAACTGTAATGGACTTTTGCCGCGATACCTAATATTTCATATACATGTATATATATATATATATATATATAAGCTTGCTGGTTGGTAGACTCTTTAGACTTTTATATAATATTTTGAACTACCTGTATTGTGTTTTTACACGATCCCAATGGACTTATATTATTCCATCACCGAATGAAAAAATACTTTAAGCATTTAGAGTTAAACGCCACTGATGAGTCTTAAGTAGACGAAACGCGCGTCTGGCGTAATGAATTTGTCACCTTGGTAATTTTGATTACATCTTGTTGGAATATTTGAGCAAAGCAAAGTAACAGCACGGCACGTCCGCGGCTGGCGGACTTGTGAAGCAACTATTTTTGGGTTAAGTTGGAAATGAGAAATTTCAAGATCAATATGTTATTACTTGTTTACGTCATTTATTTTTATTGACATTCAATGACTAAGGCCATTCGTTGGTCAGTCTTTGTCTAAATTTTTGACAAGAAACACCGTCATTTGTATCGTTGCACAATCTTCTAGACTTGTATATTATTTTATGTTTATGCTGTATCGTAATGTTTGTCGATCCGATACTTAATAAGCTTGCTGGTTGGTAGACTCTTTAGACTTTTATATAATATTTTGAACTACCTGTATTGTGTTTTTACACGATCCCAGTGGACTTATATTATTCCATCACCGAATGAAAAAATACTTTAAGCATTTAGAGTTAAACGCCACTGATGAGTCTTTAGTAGACGAAACGCGCGTCTGGCGTAATGAATTTGTCACCTTGGTAATTTTGATTACATCTTGTTGGAATATTTGAGCAAAGCAAAGTAACAGCACGGCACGTCCGCGGCTGGCGGACTTGTGAAGCAACTATTTTTGGGTTAAGTTGGAAATGAGAAATTTCAAGATCAATATGTTATTACTTGTTTACGTCATTTATTTTTATTGACATTCAATGACTAAGGCCATTCGTTGGTCAGTCTTTGTCTAAATTTTTGACAAGAAACACCGTCATTTGTATCGTTGCATAATCTTCTAGACTTGTATATTATTTTTTGTTTATGCTGTATCGTAATGTTTGTCGATCCGATACTTAATAAGCTTGCTGGTTGGTAGACTCTTTAGACTTTTATATATATAATATAAATGTGTTCTTAACTTGTTCCATGATGTTCACATTTAATTTAAAATGTACCCGTCAAGCAAAAAGAATTTGGTTGAGTACACGCATTTTAGCTTAATACTGGACATAAAGCCAAATCGTGTTTGATACAATGTTTTTCAAAATACTAATGTTGATTGCGATATTGATTAGATGTTTAAAAAATAGATCAATTATTTAACTGAATTATCATTTTAGCATGTTTTCAAAACAGTTATAAACGTCCTTATAAAAAATGGAAATTTGATAAAAGTCGGCCATTAACCCCAATACGAACGACATGTTGGTTATTACAGTAAAGGAAATATTTAAATAACCTTAGTTAAACGTTTAATTTGCTATTGTTTACTGAATTAATACAATTTGTTTACAATGTTGTGCGGAAATGTAAACAAAAGTAAACAATATGCTCAGAGCTCAATAAAATCCCGGCGATTCCAATACCTTCAATTTTAGATTGTAATTTAATTCAAACCCAGTAATATTGTAATAATTTATTATTCCCTGAGATGTAATTATTGTTGTTAACTTCCATTAGAAAATTTGATTTCATTTTTGTTTAATTGATATGTAACATATTTATTCATTTAATAAAGTATCTTTTAAATTAGATTAATATATTTGTCAGAAAATAATGTAGTTTTTTTTCTGTAATAGTTTTGGATTTATATAAATAAGTGCTTTCATTTTTAAATTTTATCATCAGAAGTTAAGTCCATATACATTCAGCAGAACAGTCATGCCGACATCCGTGCGATGTTACAAAGGTAGGTTTGATGTTTTTTCTGTAGTTTTTATTTTCACTAACTGATTCGCCATCAACAACTGAATTTGTTTATTTATTTTGTGAACTGTATTATTTTCTCAATCATTTTTTTTAATTTTGAAAATAAATTAAATTGGTGTTTAGTTTAATAACTGTAACTTGTTAATAAAACGTGGTCTTGATTTTGTATGTAAAATTTCAAATTTCGAATACCATATACTTTTTTAAACACGAGCATGCATGGGGCTAAAGAATCTTTGCTGAAAAATTTTATCCTGTTTATTTTCATGTATTCAAAACGTTTGATTGTCTTTGTTGTCGTAGTAATTGAAACTATGTTTAGACCTGCTATTATTTTATTTTTATGGCGCCAGAGCAGGGGGGGGGATATATATACGGATATGCGGCCCGAATGGGTCACTTTTTACCTCTCCAAAATATATTAAAAGGTAGCTTTTTTTTAAAAAAAAAATATATCATTGGGTAGTTGTAAATTATCTTAATATATCCATGTCTCAATTCTCATGTTAAGCCTATGTAAACCACAGTGATTTTACAAACAAAGTGTTTTAACATCACTTGATCATTTTGGTAGTGAATGGGGATGTGATGTAATAAAATATATTAATAATATTAATAGGTCTGATTTAATAATATATGATTAGATCCCGTTTTAAATTTATAACGTCCGAAATATATTAATAGGGTGGTTTTTCAAATCTCCGTCCGCAGACCTGTACCTAAAAGTATCCTTAGTAACTATCACCCCCCACCCCCCCCCCTCCTGTGCGCCAGAGTCACTTGCATTGTTCTCAATCTGAGTAAGCTAGATGATATAAGGTTTAAGTACAGCATTCTTACAAGCTGGACGATTCATCTCACAACCAATGATTTGTAGTATACTTGTAAAATTACAAATGAAAAGGAACTAATTGACAGTTCAGTTACATTTTTGACTTAACTTCTTTCTATTGTAGGGCATAATTTCGAAAAATGACACGTGTTTCTCATGTTTGTCAGTAAGTTCTGTACTTTTAAAAATGAAAACGTGTATACAAGGTTTCATGCTGTTGGATCACGCAACTTTTGAAACAAATTGTATCTGATATTGATTATTTTGAAATTAGATACAATTCCGTTTCTGTGACATCTGTATTTTTTTTTGGAACACCGTTTTGGGAGATTTTATTTATTCTTGTAAAGGTAATGTATTTTTTTGTAAAAAAATGCAACTATTGTTAACGATATGATGTTGGTGGTATGAGCTGTTCTTCCTCCTGAACTCTGGCTTCCCCTCATTAAAAATTATAATAGCTGAAAAATTGCTGGAAATGGCGTAATACGCCAACAAACCAAGAGTTACAGTCGAGATATTAAGAAGATGTTTACTTAGAGATAATAATAAAAGACAAACCACTGACCATCAATGCAGATGGTCTACTTGAATAATTTAATTACAGAAAAGACTTTCTAGAAATCATAAACTGGAACTTGTTTAAATCTAAAGCATTTATTGAAGTTTGTTGTTACTAAATATGATCAAATATTAGTTTACTGTTATTACAAAAATTATAAACGAATGTTCGTCCTCAGATTAAAAATTGAATAAGTATATACATGTAAATAATTTGTTGACAAACAGGCAATTTTTGAGATTTATAGGCTAGCAGATATGACGTCTTAAAATAATAAATGAAAGTTAGAATAATTTTCACGGCTTATAGGACGTTTAACGTGAACGACGAAGTTGAGTTAGTGTCAATTGATTAATAACTGAAAATTTGTTCATCAATACATGATTTATAGAGCCGTGTACAAAATATAGTGTGAACTAAATGTTTATTACGTTTCTTGTCCCCAATTAAGTTTAGAAAAAATAAAGAATTTTTAACAAATGAAGAATGTAAAGGTAATAGTGGGGTTAAACGGGGATTAGTCATTACAATGATCTTTGTACGTTTGATTGATTGTAACGCGAGCTTTTTTAATAGGATGTACTATTACAAAGTCATCATATAATTATATGAACGTATTGCATTTGATAATTAAATTTAAAAGCACAATTTGGACTAGAGAACGATGAAATTACTCTACTAGGAAGAAATACTAACTGCACATTAGACCATGAAATAATTTTATTGGTTCGGATCCGGGTATTTATATATATGTCGATAAGTTCAATACGCATAATGTTTATATATGTATGTGGAAAACCCCACGGAGTGCTGGAAAATATAAAATCCAGTTCTTGACAAACATGAATCTTCGGTAAGTTTTTTTACTGAAAATAACTAAATTATGTCGGTGACATATAAATTGTTTATGTCTCTGATAACATTTAATATTTTTTATTGGACATGTTTATTAACTTTTGTCAAGATAAAGTTAAATTCTATTATCAGCGGGTTGTATAACCATCACAAAACCGCCATAATTTCTGTTCATTTCAATTTTTTTTTTAAATATGTAAACAGTTTAAGATATGTATAAAGGTTTGATCATATTAACCAAAACAAGTGAAGCGGAACATTTTAAAATACAGTAGAATGTTTAATAAACGGTGACCGATATTTGACTCCATATGAGTCTAAACGGTTGTCCAGTTTAAACCCGTTGATCTAGACCGTACGCTTCTTAGATGAAAACGCGTAATTATTATAGTAGAATTGGGGAAATACTTGAATACCTATTCATTAGATGTTGAAATTGCGTCTTGTTTTCTTATCCGTGTCAAGCTTTTCAATGAATTTTAGGTAAATAAGTATTCACAAGTCAGCGAGACATTTAACTTGTCAATATTTTATGTGTAACATGCCTTTGAAAACAAAATTAAAATGCCATTGGATATTGCATTAAATATCAGTTAATACAACTACTATTGATATCAGTAAAGATAAAATATTTGCTTTTCATTTGCCATAAAAAGGAACATGTAGACTGTAATGCTTTTGTTTAATGAATCGTAAGATGTTTTAATCTGATTAGACATCCTCCATTTATATATGGGTCTAAATACGAGGCAGACTATAATTGTTTGTTGTGAGTTTAATCTGAAGCTCACTGGGATACATACGAACCCAAATGTAAATAAAACATAACTGTTTAATGATACAAACTCATCTATATGATGAAAGCTGAAGATAAATGTTTCAGCTGACCTACCTTGGAGGCAAATAAGAATTACAACTGAAAATTCCTTGGGCCCACTTTAGAAGCCAATGCAAATAAAATGTTTTAATAAGTTTGTTCTAGAGACCAGAGACAAATATTGGCAAATTCACCTCCTAGGGAAGCTCCCAGGCGAGGTGTGATAATATGTTAATATCTTTGGTTTGATATAATCCAGCCACCTTAATTTATATTAACAAATTTAAAAAAAAAACAGCCAAATTTTTGACAGACAGTCTGCAGTCATTCTTCTTAAAAGAACCACACATAAGAAATAAAAACATCCATATTTTTTTTTTTGCTTTTAGCTTGTCAGCAAAATTTTCTCGTGAGCATTTTTTTTCTGGTAACATGAACTCTACAAGTATTCAAAACTTGGCCAAAGAGGGATAACTCAGAACAAACACTTCTAATACATCAACATTCTAAAATGAAGTGCTTGAAAAACTAATCATTTTAGAATTTTTGTATGATATACCGTGGTAAAAACAGATTTATGTATGGCAGGACACGACGAAAAGTTCCAACTACAAACTGGACTCCAACCGAAAAGCGATGCATATAACATATTAATCTTATTTCAAGCGACACGCGTGGTAAAAAAATGTGTTGGCTAATAAATAAATCTTAATAATTCCAGAATTAATAAGGAGGTTACCAGATATAGCTACAAAATTCAACAAACACCGAAAGTAATACAACAGACAAAATGCCGAAATAAAAGGACATCGAGTCGCAAATCAAATTATGATTTGGTATGATTAATCATTTGAATTAAATGACCCTTGTGGGTGTATTCCATAAGAACGTAGAATGTTGAAACTTTACTTACTTATGTATGCAGACGACACTGTGTTATAAAGTGAAAATATAAATGACTTACAAACAATGATAAATACTGTTAATTCTTGTTCAGAAGATTATAATTTACATACTAATTTATTTAAAACAAAAATTGTAGTTTTGAAGGACAATGAAAATGGTTTTAAATTAAATGAAATTGAAGTACATGTAGCTGATATTTTTGTGTATTTACGTGTACTTTTGAATTATAACGGGACATTTGCCAAGACTCGGCAAATTTTAGCTGAGTAAGGTAGGCAAGCTTTATTTAGCTTGTTTAGTAAAATTACAGACGATTATTATAACCATGAGACACTTTTGTCATTATTTGATACCTATGTTACTTGTATATTGAATTATAGTTGTGAAGTATGGGGATTTATATCCTCACAAGTCAGGGTTTCTGTGTCCACATGTGTCCACGAACAACATGTGGACACAGAAGCCCTGACTTGTGAGGATGGGGGATTTCATGAATCCTTGAATATTGAAAAAAGTACATTTATATTTTCTTAAACGTATTATTGCAAGTTAAAAAATGCACTGTTAATAATATGGTATATTGTGAATTAGGAAGGATGCCATTGTATATTGACCGCTATTGCAGAATTATTAAATATTGGTTGTTGAAGTTGCCGAGTTCTGAAAACAGTGTGTTGAAAAATTGTTATGAAGATTTATACTTTAAAAGCTGTGTAAAACCTAATGACAAGTCTAATTGGTGTAATAATGTACGAGATATATTGTTTAAACATGGTTTTATCAATATATGGTATAATCAGTATATTGATAATTATGATTAATTTCTTGTTGATCTAAAACAACGAATGATCTCTAGTTTTTTAAGTGAAGTTAACACAATTATTGAATCTTCACCTAAATGTCAAATGTACAAACTGGTGTATAGTACGCATAGCTTACAGTTTTCCTTGATAGACCTATTAATTATATTTACAAACCTTTCATATGTAAATATAGAATATGTGAGCATAACCTGAATATAGAAACTGGTCGATTTTATGATATACCTAGAAATGAGCGTTTTTGTACCATGTGTAATCTAAACGTTAGCGAAGATGAATATCATTTTATATTGGAATGTACCAAATATTGTGATTTGAGAAGAAAATACATTAAATCTTATTGTTGGAGAAATCCTTCAGTTTATAAACTTGTGCAATTAATGTCTGTACGAAACATAAAGCAGTTGAATAATTTTGGTAAATATTTGTTCATGGCAGAAAAATGTCGAAAATGATAATTTTGTATTTCTGTCGCACTCCATGTATAGTTTGTATTATTGTACATGTATATTATCATATTACCACATGCTAGTTGTCCATATTGGAGCTAATTCCAATGTTTAATTATTGTAATTCTATAAGCTGTATTGCTTTTGAATAAATAAACATATACTTGTAAAAGATCGGCGTATAGATGATCGGTCAGGTTTCCCCCGGAATGAGCTGATCTCGTACAGCTACTGTTAAACGGTAGAAACTGACAGTGATAACCTGTCAAAGACTAAGTGTGACTACCTGGATGTTTTGAAAATTAGTCTTAATTGTCAATTGAGATACATTTATGCTTTAAAAGTTTCAGCTGTCGATGCTACATGCATGATAGAAATGTAAACCCAATATGTCACGCCTGATTTCTTTAGTGTATCTTTTGTAATCGTTTTCAAACAGAGGAAATTAAAATTAAGGAATCAACATTACAACTTCGGAGTGTTTTATTTTTGTCACATTGAACTAAGAACCTGATTGAACTATAATTACGTTATTCTTGTTTTCTGTTATTTCTAGGAGATTGTAACAATTGTTTGCTAAACTGTTGTTAAGCAAATACTATACATATCTGTTAATTACATGTATTCAAACATCATAGATATACGTCAAAATGGTGGTAAAGTAACCTTTTACAGCTAGTCAATACAATTTTTAAATTTGCTCAGTATAGTGCCATTTATTGTTTAGTTTGAATGATGCAAAGGCATGCAATTTAGATTTTTGTTTAATGGGTTGTGTTTTGTGCCGTTTCTTGACTATTATAGTCTGTGATTGCTATTTTGTTTCTTTCCTAAGCATTTACTTTCCTTTCTCTAAGTTATTTCTTCAATGATAGAATATATTTATGAAGTAATATTATATTGACAGAGAGAAACCGACATAGTATGATAAAGTGGCATTGGTACTTTTGTATTTTGGCCGTTTGTGCTGCTTTAGGATCAGTTATTCCGCAGTTGAAAGGTATAGATATTATTTATTACATATTGCATTTATGTTTGTTTGATCTAATGGTGTTTAACGCCTCTTTTAGCAATTTGCATCTATTTCGTGGCTTACATATGTTATTGCGGAAGGAAGACAGAGTGCCCATCGACAAACCGACCTTGGTAGGAAAACTGCAATGATATACTTGTTAGTTAAGATTGGAGTCGAGCACATTCTGAGCACAGTGATACTTAAACCCTCAAACTCAGTTTTGACCGACACGTGATCAACAGCAGATAACTTTCTAGGTTAATCATCGGCTATTATATGTGAAAACAAATTGTACTAAAATGTTTTTCATCAATGAGCAACAAACATCTTCATCAACTTGGAAATAACAAGTTCTTTTTTATATAAGATTTCAAAACTGATTTTCACACAGATGAAACACATATAATATTCACATGATTTCCACAGAGATGAAACACATGTAATATTCACATGATTTCCACAGAGATGAAACACATGTAATATTCACATGATTTTCACACAGAAGATAGACATGTAAAATTCAAATGATATTCACAAAGATGATACACATGTAATATTCACATGATTTTTACACAGATGATACACATGTAATATTCACATGATATTCACAAAGATGAAACACATGTAATATTCACAAAGATGAAACACTAATTCATTAAAACCCCTTTTACACAAAAAATAGTCGTTTACCGATATGACATGCAACTGTATCAATAGCTAGTTAAAATTATGCGATTTTAGACAAGGAGGGGGTAAGAAGCCCTGTCCGTCCCTTAGAATGCCAAGGTAAATAAAGCCTTTATTTAGCAAAACCCGTATGCACAATCTAAACTGTCAAAATACTGACGTACGCAAACTTTATTATTTTACTCCTGGAAATAAAATTATAAACTTTTTCTATTCTTCTGGTTTTAGATGAACCAGTAACAGATTTTTCTTGCATTACTCACAATTGGGTCGAGTATGTAATTTGCACATGGAATTACTCTAAGAATATTCAGTTTGAATTCGTTAAAGTGTACTGGTAGGTGCATTTGAAACATTTCATAAATTTTTCATATAAAAAAATAAATCAATGTTATTGTGCCGAACATGATCGAATTCAGTGTTTAAATATTTTGGAAACGTTGAAACATTACTAACAATAAATCACATGACTATGAAAGTAGACCAATCAAAATGAACAACCTTTCCAAATAGTAAAGAGCAGTCAATTTATCCTTTTTTCCATATTATGCTCAGCTTGTTCAACCATTCAAAATCGTGGCATTGATTGATTTAAAGGTCGCTTAACGTTCAGCGAGCATTTTTTCAACTATATTCAGGGCGAGAACAAGTTTGCAACGATACATCAACGGGAAAGGGATGAACAACGGGAACAATATTTTGACTACTACTGTAAAAATGGACATTGTCATTGGTTAAGGATGAAGATTAAGTCTATTGGAGTGCCTACATGAGTCTGCATACACCTTTTATAAATCTAAAACATGGATCTTTATTGTGCAAGAAGAGTGGCATTGTCCAAACATGTTACCCGGTCTGCGGTCATCCAGGCATTCCGTATAATGACATTACCATCGTCCAATGACAGGGCCTCCTCCTGTAAAAAAAACAAGCATTGAATACGTTTGCAGTGTAATTCACATTGATGTTAACATACATTCCTGGATCTTATTATTATTCTGGAAAACATCATAACGAAAAAGGATTCAAGAAAAAACTAATCCGACTCAATTAACATTACAGGATGCCAGTTGTCAGGTACGCAAGTTGGTACCATTGTCCGGAGTATTCAAATACATCATGCAAATGGAATATTCGCGAAGACTCAATTAACATACAGAGAGTAAATAACATTAGTATAAAAGTCAATGGTCAACACGAAAGTTTCTTTTTGGTGAAATGGAATGAATCAGGTATGTGTATATAAAGAGTGATAAGAATTTTGTCATTTTTTTGTCTTTAAATCCTAATTATACTGTTGACACTTTTAGCAATTGTTCAGCCATATCATGTCCTTCGTTTTTATTAGGCGAGGAATCTAGAGTTCCCAGTGAAAACCTCAGACCTTCAGCAAGAAAAGAGATTGTGTTCTTTTAATTAAGACTTCACGACCAAGATCCATATACAATCTTTTACCTTCCATATCATCGGAATTACTGTACACTTCTTTGAGTCGAGTAGTTTCCCTTTTTATGAATTGTGTATTTGTAACACGTATCCTTCAATTTAATAAATATTTGAAACAATGCACAAAACAAAGTTAACTAGCATACACAATTAAAATAACATAGCCATATTGTCCTATATATTATCGTGTTTCTGCTGCTGTAGTGTTTTATACAAAGTGCACAATAATCGATTATTGTGACAGTATTCTATTGTGGCATATATCTGCCCCTACTTGTCACATAATTAAGTCTACATAATTTGTGAAATAAGTCGACTTGTCACTTAATTAAGTATACTTGTCAGATATTTAAGTCAAGTTTATAGATAATAAATGTATAATATTTTTAAGAAAAATAAACCCTATTTTGCGTTTTTGCCCTTTACATGTCATACTTAAGTGGACATAATTATCTGACAAGTAGACTTGTGTATCTGACAAGTTGACTTATATATCTGACATGTGCACTTAATTATCTGACAAGTAGACTTGTGTAGACAAGTTGACTTATCTATCTGACATGTGAACTTAATTATCAGACAAGTAGACTTTTATATCTAAAAGTCAACTTGTCAGATAATTATATCTACATATCAGTTAATAAGTCTACTTGTCAGATAACTAAATTCACATGTAAGATACACAAGTCTGCTGGTCAAATAAATAAGTCTACTTGTTAGATAAATATGTCAACTTGTGTATGGCATGAAAAACGGCAAAACCTCAAAATACGGTTTATTTTTCTTAAAAGTATTATAACTTTATTATGTGACAAGTTTACTTAAATACGTGACAAGTATACTTAATTAAGTGACAAGTCGACCTATTTCACAAATTATGTAGACTCAATTGTGTGACAAGTAGGGGCAGATATATGCCACCATAGTATTCATTGTATATAAACTAATATTTTTTCCAGTTCAACCAGACCCAGTGATCAATCTAGAAGCCTCTGCAGTTAATTCCTCGTGTATTGTCGTCAGGTGGGAGCACACAGCTCTCTTTTATAACAAAACCTTCAACGTCAAATACCACCCGCTGAATTCTGCTAACATAATGGTAAGCGAAATAACATTTAATGTACTCTGATGACATACTAGGAGGGTTCCCATTGCATTACCCACAGTGCTTTACGCTGCGTCTCCACTGTTTGCACGATAAAAATCACTTTTGGATATTTTGGAAAAAGTCTAGGCTCGTTGTATCTGCTAAAAGCTAAATTCTCCGTCCCTACCAAATACTCCAACGTTTTGTATTGACAGTAAAAAATTTTGGTTCACGTTAATTCGTCCTTTTTTTGTTAACTTTAATTCGTCTTTTTTGTTCCCGTTAATTCGTCCTTTTTTCTGTTCCCGTTAATTCGTCCTTTTTTGGTTCCGGTTAATTCGTCCTATTTTCTGTTAATTTTGTTTCTTAACATAATCTGATCTTAATAAAGCTGAAATATTGTTCGGTGAAAAAAAGAGTCAGTTATTTTTATTTTTGGTATTTTGAAATGTATCCGATACACAATTATTTGCTAATTTAATCACAGGCATTTGGGGTCAGGATAATTTTTTTTATGGAATAAAAAGCCAATAAATGAGTTTACAGTGTGTATTCACTCGTTTGGTAACTAGTCTGACATGTCTCACTGTGAAATATTGACCTCAAAAAAATAATAATTTTTTCTTTATTATATTCTTATATAATAATATTTTTTTTTAAATTATATTCTTATATAATAAAGAAAAATTTATTATTTGTCTGAGGTCAATATTTCACAGTGAGACATGTCAGACTAGTTACCAAACGAGTGAATACACACTGTAAACTCATTTATTGGCTTTTTATTCTATAAAAAAAATTATCCTGACCCCAAATGCCTGTGATTAAATTAGCAAATTTTGACCTCAGAACAATAATAATTTTTTCTTTATTATATTCTTATATAATAAAGAAAAATTTATTATTTTTCTGAGGTCAATATTTCACAGTGAGACATGTTAGACTATTTACCAAACGAGTGAATACACAATGTAAACTCATTTATTGGTTATTCCATAAAAAAAAATTATCCTGACCCCAAGTGCCTGTGAATTTAATCTGAGTTGGGACCTGTGCATTTTTTTTTAACAAATAGAATGTCATATCTCATACAAATTCAATTGCAAGACGAATGCAGCTTGTTTGTTTTATTCAGATTCATATCTCCGTGCTTTATTGACAAATTGTTTCAATTGTCAACCTTTGTCTCGTTTATATTTATAGAAAAAAAAAAATTATATTATCTTTTCAGATCTACATAAATGCAAGTTGAACTAGAATTAATGTTTCTAAAAACAATTCAAATACAATCAATAAACAAAACTGTGAGGTAAAGTTAAATGAAGTAACAAGTGAACAATATTAAGATTAGATTAAACTAAAAAGTCAATGGTAGGAACACATATCTATTATAACAATGAATATATTCAGATTCATCTCATTTACCCATTCTAATTGTAGGAAATCAGAATCCTTTCTGACAATGAATATATTCAAGAAATCAAATGCGGTTTAACTCCTTTCACGAAATATGAAGTGGAAGTTTCCTGCAAACCCATAAAATCGGGATATTGGAGCAAACCAGAACGTATAATTGTAGTGACAAATAAAACAGGTAACTATGACGTCATCACTACATGTGCTTTTCCATTTTTTAATATGTCGCAAAAAGAGGAAATTAAAAATAGTCAAAGATTTTCTTAAAACTCACGTTAAATTCTTTAACAACCACAGTAAAAAAAATTATTTCGTTTGTCCAATTAAACAGCAGGTTTCCGTTTGACAATGGTTGAATAATTAGCGTAAGTAGAAATGACAACAGGATTCGAGCTTTGAAAGAAAACCAAGGCAGTAATTATGGACAGCTAGGTTACGTCAGGTTTGAATAAAGACCAAAAACAACCCAAAATATCTAATGAACAACAACTTATAATTGCGATTGATTGCACTTGGGGTATTTAATTTTTTTTATATATTAATAACTTATGTGTTTTTTAATACAGTTTAATTTCGGTTTCTAATGTAGACATCATACAGTGTTAACGCTATGTTTTGTATTACAGTACCTGCTTTGCCACCTGATATTTATAATGGTGGTTATTCTTGGAGACCAGGTGAAATTAACGACAAGAAGCAAATTACATTTTACTGGACAGTATGTTGTTATCATTTTAACTATCAATTGTATAAGTTAATTATACAATCGGTTGCGAAAGCTGTACGGTTACATCTATATTTTGTACTTTTAAATAAAACAAACAGATAAATAGACAGACCGCAAAAACGTACATGAAATACTAAATAAGACATTTAATGTACACAAGGCATCTTAGACGTTTGTTATACTTATTTAACTTAGGTTTAAATAAATTTATTCGAAAACAATATATAAATAAGACGCAAAATAAGATACATTATTACATAATACATATTTTTGCCTATTTCCTATTGGCCTAAACCAATACACGTGACTTTCCATTTCCTATCATATTGGTTTGCAAAAAACTCATTCTACTCAATAAAAAACCATATTGCACTCTCGTGATAAATTGATGAATGAAAATACCCAGCACGTGCTGTTTCCTGCAACGGAAATACGATAGCCAATCAAATCTTCTTTCTTTAATCCCCTAAACCAATCAAAATTATCGTTCTGACTGATGTTCGGATTATATTGTTGTTTGTAAACATGGTAACGCTGTAACGTCATTGAGCGAACGTAATGCGGATAGTTCTGGTGCTAATAAGCGAAGATTTGCAGATATTACTAACTTATAGTCAATTTTACCGTGTCATTCCGACGGGATTTTGCTTCACAAAATGGAAAACTGCTACCGCGTTTGGTCGAGTTTAGGGTCCTTTAGTAGATCTTTTTTCCACTTTTTGAAAGTAACAATTATTTTCCACAGTTAATCGGCTTTTTGAAATGCGGCCGTTTTTTCATTTTGCCAGATCGATTTTCCATAGGAAGTCAGCCATTTTTGTATCTTAAGGGGTCTAATGTTGTTTACAAACGTTCGTCTGTTTTCGTAACGTACAATGGTATTCGGACAAACCGCGAGACTTTTCCCGCCTCAACTGCAGACGACATTACCCGAAGGATTTCGAATAGACAACAATGGAATTTTCCTAACGTACACTTCCGTTCAAAACAAGGTCAAAATTTAGTATGGAAAATCGATCTGGCAAAATGAAAAAACGGCCGCATTTCAAAAAGCCGATTAACTGTGGAAAATAATTGTTACTTTCAAAAAGTGGAAAAAAAGATCTACTAAAGGACCATAAACTCGACCAAACGCGGTAGCAGTTTTCCATTTTGTGAAGCAAAATCCCGTCGGAATGACCCGGTAAAATTGACTATAGGAATTAATAAAATCATTAAGAAAAGAGATGCTGTCAACACTCGCAAATCGAAAGAGCAAGCGATTATTTTTTTTCCAAATATTTACGTGAAACGGATATGTCAGTTAGTTTGGAAACGGCGGACCCTCAGGAATTAGACTCAAATCTTTGTAAATTTTATGCAGAAGCAAGGACTGAGGATGGGACGTTATACAAGAAATAATCAATGGAAACATTTCGTCATGGATTATGTCGATATTTTTTACCGATTTTTGAGAAATAAATATTATAAAAGATAAACGGTTCCTATCGGTCCTTCATAAGTCCATAATTCTGGATACGGCCATATACACGAGTTACTATAACATAATTAGAACAGGTACTTTAAAAATATGTTATCAACTTTCTAATGTTGCTATTTTCTTGTATAAAGGAACGTGTTTAAATTTGCCTTCCATCAATATAAAGTTAGTTATCCCTAAGTATAGCAGTGTGTCTAGCTTCTTGCATCTACATCTATCATCTCTCTGGTCGTTTTTCCAATACTCCAAAAGGAAATTGTTCTTATACTGAGTATAGTTACTTGGCTTAATAGGATCCTTCCAAAAAAAAAAGATGTACAGCGACACAAAATAAGAAAAACATTTAGAAATTTCTATAACATTTCGTTACTTTGTGATCATTTACATCCTTCTGAATTTAAATGTGTAAAAATTGCAAGTATATTTGACAGACAATGTTCCTATATGTAGTATACCATAAATTTAATATATTGTTGCTTTTAGCCCTTAGATACATCAAAATGGAATGGTGAAAATATTCAGTATGAAGTTCACATCGTATCAGATTCCGGAAAAGGTTCTTTGAAAACTGGAAAACAATTTTTCTTAAACTTTGAAGTAGAAAGTGTTTCCAGTTACAACGTAAAGGTGTGGACTAGAAACGAAGTTGGCAACTCTTCTAGCCAAACAATTAAAGTACCACCATATAAGGGTATGTAACTTTTTTTAAAATGAGATAAAAAATGACATTGGTACTTTTTCCCAATATTTTACGGCGAAAGAAAGTAAAAATAGTACTGGTTTATATGTAGATATGTCCCATGTGTTCTGGATTAAAACAGAAAAATGAAAGATGCAAAATTATGTTACAGTATTATTATGTAATTGTTGGACATACAAAATGCCTTTGTGTCGTGATTCCCTTCCACATAGCTAGCAAGATTGGTGTAAAATAGCTATCATAACAGTCGACCATGTTTTATTACTTATAATTAATATTTATTATAAGCATATTAAAATGTTTAAATACATTTCAACAATAATAAATAATCGAAAGTGGGGTTCAAAAATCGCCACCACTAAGTAACATAACACAATTAAAATACAGCGTAAAAGCGAGAACTACATAAACATAAACAGCTATACTATACTTCGTAAGTAAATATAACCATAATTCAAACTATAACATAACTAAAATGTGAAAAAGATATACACAAACAATTACAACTTTAATTTGTTAACGTTAAAGAGACAACAATTTAATAAAATTTGGTTGGCGAAAAGTGAGGAGGCGATAATTTAAAAATAAGAACAAATTAAACCGCCATTTGTTTTGTGTCTTGCTAAGCACAAAATTTCACTTCTAGTAAAAAAAATGAGTTATTTGAGTAAAGAATGTGATCCCTCCCGATCCAAAAAATATATGGTTGTTAAGGACTTTTATTCATTTGCTAGGGAAAAAATACCACTTCCAGTCATGAAATGACATATCTCTGTAAAGTACATCATTCTGATTCTAAAAATATATTGTTGCGAAGGACTTTTTCTATAACAGTCACCAAGGTCGGGGTTTTCTCTGGATACTGCGGCTTCCTCTCCCAATAAAAACTGGACGCCATGAAATTGCTGAAAAATTGCTGAAAGTGGCGTTAAACACCATCAAACAAACAATATAACAGCCACATTGCTGCTATGGTATGACATTGACCTATGACCTTCAACCTTGGCTCAAATTGACGCTCTTTCCTACTGATCATGTTAAACTTATATGTTTACTATATTATCTCTAAAAGTTTTCAAGTTTTAACCAAAAAAACTGATTAACCGAAACGTGTCAAGGGCTGTAACTCGAAAACGGTTCATCACACAGCTTCTGTCCAAATGTACCAACTGAAGGTCTTGATACGAGGAGTCTTATTCCTATTTATTGTCTGTTTCTATCTTTTATGGTTTATGAGATATAGTGCTAACAAGACCCATAGTGACCTTTGAACTTTAGACCTTGACATTTTAAAATTTAATATATGTCACTTAGGATCAATGGTGGTGGTTCCAAGTCTCTAGGACTTACGGTTTTCGGGAAAAATTGTTGCGACATTTTTCAGGTTAAAAACACGTAAAGAAGAAGTCGATTGGAAAAAAAATTTTGCGTATTAAATCAAAAGCCATAGGGTCGCCAACATTTTGTACACTTCAGATTTCAAGAATCGGTTACGGTTTCTGAGTTTATCTGCTAACAAGGGTTTACGGTGTTGGGGCAGATAACTCTGTACGTAAAAAGATCGATTTAACGGGGTGAACTGAGTCATCTGACAGTATGACTGATTAATGGTACCAAGTATCGAAATGATAAGTCGTGACACTTTTTGGAAGAAGAAAAATAATAATCACAGAAATACAGTAAGGTCCTTGATAAGGGGAAAGACCTTAAACACGATTCAAATTCACATAAAGTAAAATACCTCGTTTTCGATAATTTGATTAAAGTGCTCTACACTATCGCGCGTTTATTTTATCAATAGTTAAGCCGCACCTCCTTAATTTTGATTGGACAAATCATTTCAACAGAATGTCAAAGAATATTCATGAGCAAGTGCACATATTACACAAATTTATTTACTGTTAATTTTGCTTTTGTGTCATGATTCCTTTCCACACAGCAAGCTTGTCCGCAGTTATTTATTAACAAAAATAGGCGACCATGTATTATTATTTACGATAAATATTATTAATAAGTACATTAAAAATTTTAAACAATAATGCGAAGGTCCAGTAAGGGTCACTGGACCATGAAGGTTCTTCCCACCCGAGCTGTGTGTGGAAAACATAAAAATCGATTTTTATATTAATAAATAGCTTACCACTATAAATTCTGAGATACTCCCTTAGCGACCTTAACACAGCAGCAAGATAAACAATAATTCGTGAAATGATCCCCTCAAACCGGATATTCCATCTCTAATACCCCATTTACCTCATTCCATTTCCTATTGCGACAACGATTGGCACGATTTTTTGCTGCATAGCTAGCTACTTTGTAATGAAGATTTATTTGTTGAATTTTAGCAATTTTTCTTGATTATTTGAATTGTTTGTATATAATTGTCAGGTAAGATTTGCATTATTATGGATTTTACCAGCATAAATATTAATGAAACTGGGGGTCGGAGTACTTTTGACGAGTGTCATTACATGTAACGACTGCTT
Source organism: Limnoperna fortunei (assembly GCA_944474755.1). NCBI lineage: Eukaryota > Metazoa > Mollusca > Bivalvia > Mytilida > Modiolidae > Limnoperna > Limnoperna fortunei. Next base: position 79,881,232 of record OX104111.1, on the reverse strand, counting down.
TTGGGATGGGTCTTGCCCCAATCCCCTTGTGGGTATTCAGACACCCGTCTCCTCTACTAGCCTTGTAACATCAGTTACAAGTTTGAGGAGCGGTGGTCTAAGTCAGGACCCAGTTCCTAGTAGACCAAGGTTTGTCGGCATACCCACACTGTCTACGGTTACTCACACTTACTAGTATTCCAGACCGGTAGACAGTACTGGTTCTGATACTCTGCTTCAGGTTCAGCCATGCGATTAAGCTCTGCACCGCCAGTCTGTGCTAGTTTTAGTGTACCTAGTACACCTTACACTCAGTATCAGGCTTTTCCTCGGCCTCCTTGGGATCTTCATCCCCAATCCTTTCAGGGACAGGGTATGTACCCCTACCCATACTGGCCTCAGCCAGCTTTGGTGGGCAGGAACTTTTAGAGCCCCAATTTCTTCAGATATCTCTCAGAATTCTGAAACAACTTCTTTGGTTTCTGGGTTGAAGGAGGCGCTAGCTGATTTAAAAAAAATTTATGTTGGAGTAATTAGGTGCAATTTCTAGTAGAGTCTCAGCTTTAGAGGGCAATGGTGCCTCCATCTCTTCTCCTCAGGTGGAAGAGTCTGACATTATCTCCATGGACCCAGGTAGCCAGGAAGCTGACTTCCTCGGGGAAGATGTGGAAAATGAAGAGATTCATGTTGCCCGCATCCCAGTTAGAGCAGTTTCTTCTCTTAGGTCTTCCCTGTCTTCACAGGTTTGTTCCCCTAGGGAATCCGAGGTAGAGGACTCTGTTGTGTCTTCTAAAGATCAACTCCGAGCTAGGGTTTATTCTCTTTTAAGAGATGTTGCCAAAGTTCATTGTCCGTCTCCTCCTAGACCTAAGAAAACTGTTTCTACTTTTGAGACCTCATGTGGATTAGTCCAGGAAAAACTTGCCACTTACAAGTCTTTTCCAGAATCTAATCACACTACTGCTTTTCACTTTGTTAACGACTGTCTCGATAACGAATTGTTTGATAAGTCTGCTCAGGGGTCTTCTGCTGCAGGTTTTGGTGCTACTTCTTTTCCAGGTAGATTCAGGAGTAAGGACTTTGAAGTTCATGATTCCTCTTTTGGGAAAACAGCCCAAGTCTGGGACAAATCCTTGGCACAGCTTCTAGGGGCTAAATCTGTAGATGGTCTTAGACTCTCCTAGTCTCTTTGCGCAAAGTCAGAAAATCTACTGCGTAGCATCTCTCATGTTCTGGGTTCTGCTGAATTTTTTTTATCAGCAGTAGGAACTTTGCTTAAAGATAAATGTAGAGATGATTTGTCTGAAGTCAAAACACTCCTTTTACAGGTTGACCAGGCCCTGGGTTCGTCTCATTTCCTTCTCATGGGCACTTGCTAAAAGAAGAAAGGTTACCAATGTCACTAAATCTTTTGATCCTAAAAAACCTTCTAAAGGTTTAAAAGGAAACGAGAAGACTGGCCCTCGTAAATGGGTTGTTGCCCCCTCGTTTTTTACTGACTTCTCCCGAAGAAGAGGAACATTTTCATGTTCCCCTTCCTTCAATACCAGTGGGAGAAAGATTGTCCCAGTTTCTACATCAGTGGGAAAAGATCACCACAGATGTTTGGATACTGTCAGTAATTCGGGGGGATTGGATCTAGAGTTTCTGGAACTTTCTCATTTTGTCAGCAAGTCCGATTCCTATGTCTCAGACTTCAGACAAGGAGAATTTCCTTCTCCTGTCAGAAGAAGTTCAGACTCTATTACTGAGTAATAGAAGAACTTCCTTCTCATCATTTGACTCCAGGTTTTTATTCTCGTCTTTTCTTGGTTCCCAAGAAAACGGGGGGCGAGGGGATGAGACCTGTTATAGACCTGTCTATTTCGAATACTTACCTTTCTGTTCCCCATTTCAAAATGGAGACGAACAGATCAATCAGGTCACGTATTCTTCCAGGTATGTGGACTACCAGTCTCGATCTCTCAGATGCGTACTTCCACATTCCCATAGCTTTTGCCTACAGGAAATACATACGTTTCGTTTAGAATGGCAAGGTTTTCCAATTTCTGGCCCTCCCTTTTGGCCTGGCAATAGCTCCTCAGGTCTTCACCAGAGTGTTTCAGACAGTTGTAGCGCATCTACATACCCTGTCTATTCAGATTCACTCATATCTGGACGATTCTCTGCTGAAAGAATTCAACCCAGAATGTCTGTCTCGTCACTCTCACCTCTTCATCTCACTTCTACTGGATCTGGGTTTTCTCATATCTTGGAAGAAGTCAGAGATTCTTCCTGATCAGAGTTTTCTGTGTTCGGGGGGTTACATTACAGGACGAACCTCGGACTAATTTTTCCTCCAGAGGAAAAATTTTTGTCCCTGTGTCAGAGAATTCAGATGTTCCACAACTATTCGTCAGTAACTGCCCGAAAGTTCTCCCAACTTCTGGGTTATCTGAATTCTCTGGCCGATGTGGTCCCCTTGGGACGTCTTCACATTCGGCCCCTCAAGTTCTATCTCCAAGAACACTGGGAAGCAACCTCGGAAGATTGGGAAGCAGCAGTTCCTATTCTTCCAGTGGTTCTTTCTCACCTAGATTGGTGGACTTGCAGGGAACATATTTTCAAGGGTTTGGAATTGGCTCAACCAATACCCTCCTTAACCCTGTGCACATACGCTTCCCTCCTAGGTTGGGGAGACTTTCTAAAAGGGAAGTCAGTTTCATGAGTGTGGTCACTTACTACTGTAGTGGCCAACATGAGAAATCAGGGAGGAACTTACTGCCATGCTCTTTTTCTTCTATGCAAGGAAATTTTGCTTCTTTGTCTTCAGTGGAACATAGTTCTAATAGTCAGACATATTCCAGTGACATTCAATGTCCTAGCGGATTCCCTGTCTCGGTCTCTTTCGCCAGTGAACACGGAATGGAAATTACTCAAAGTAGTCTTCGAGTCCATTGTTCTCTATTGAAACCGTCCTCTTCTGGACCTCTTTGCTACCAGTCTGAATAACAAGCTGGAAACTTTCGTTTCTCCAGTACCAGACCAGCTGGCATTTGCAGTGGACGCAATTTTCCTGTCTTGGAAAGGAATGTTCGCATATGCATTCCCTCCATTCAGATTTCTCCACCAGCAAAAATCAGAGTCGAGGACAGAAAGATCAATATTATTGCGCCAGCTTGACCAAAACAAGGGTGGTACACAGATCTGCTGCATCTGTCTTGTGCCAGACCTCTTCGTCTTCCTCTGAGAAGAGATCTACTATCTCAATTCAGAGGAAAAGTGGTACATCCCAACCCAGAGTCTCTGCACCTTCACGCTTGGTTACTATCAGGGAGGGTCTCAGACAGAAAGGCTTTTCTGAAAGAGCAGCCTCACCCATCTCTAGATCTGTTAGAGAGTCCACAGGCATCGTTTATGATGCCAAGTGGTCCATCTTCTGTGATTGGTGTAGTAAACAGGAAATTGATCCTGTCCATGTCACTGTTCAGCAATTAGCAGACTTCCTAGTTTTCCTCTTTGAGGTTAAAAAATTGGTACCTTCGACTATCAAAGGTTATAGATCTGCTATAGGTAGGACTATTTCTCTTCTTGGTGGCTCAGATTTTGGTAATAACGAATATATTTCTTTATTAGTTAGGAACTTTAGTTTAGAAAGACCTCAACAAAATAGTAAGTTCTACAGTGGGATTTAGGTTTGGTCCTAGCTGCCCTAAATTCTGCCACTTTTGAGCCAGCAGAGAAAGTTAACCTACGTTTTGTTGCTTACAAATGTTGTTTTTTGATCGCTTTAGCTTCCGGTAGAAGAAGAAGCGAGATTCTTGCCTTATCTGTCTCGCGGATTCTTGTCTTCGGTTTTCTAGAAACAAGTCTTCCGTTACTCTTCTAACAGATCCTTCTTTCTTGGGTAAGAATCAGATTCCAGATAGAGGGGCAGAAACCATCTGTATTCCAGCTCTGCCGGACGATGCTTCTTCTAAGCTTCTTTGTCCAGTCAGAATCCTTAGTATTTATTTGGACAGAACTAGGAATATTCATTCTGTCAAGAATACTAGACTTTTTCTTCCCTTAAAAAAGGGTATTTCTGACATCACTTTTTAATTCTGATTCTATTTCTGAAGAGTTATTCGCAGGTTTTTGGAGGTGTCAAAATTCTTTTACCTCTTTTTACCTTAGGTCTATGTCTGCCCAAGCAGACAACCTTTTTTCTCTTGGACCTATAGTGGCAGCTCAACAAATTAATTTTCCTTTGGTTTCCAAGAAATCAGGGGATTCAGCTGTCTGTTAGATTCTGAATTTCTCAGAATTTATAGTGGTAAGCTTTTTATTGATATAAAATTATAAATTTTTCTAAGTAAAATTTACTTTTATAAAATAAATACTTACCACTATAAATTATAGGTCCCACCCTGCCTCCCCTTCATCCCCTAGTCTTAGGGAAATGGAATGAGGTAAATGGGGTATTAGAGATGGGATATCCGGTTAGAGAGGAATATTTCAAGAATTATTGTTTATCTTCCTGCTGTGTCAAAGTCGCTAAGGGAGTATCTCAGAATTTATAGTGGTAAGTATTTATTTAATAAAAGTAAAAATTTCTAAATTAGTTATCACAGGCAGAGTCGCACATAACCCCAATACCCTTACTTTTTATGGATAAAAGGGGAAGCAATAATATATATCAAACTCATCAAGTCAATTATATATAATTCTATTCATGCTGTAATTTATTTATATTAAGTGCTTTGATTGGATAAAAACAATTAAATGGCGTCTTCTCAGATAATTTATATATCGATATTTCCTCTGAGCGGACTACTTTCCGTATCCAATGTAAACAAGATGGCGTCCTCCTAGCGTATCGCTAGGGAGAGGTGACAATGTTTTCTTTGCCGCAATGATTTCAAATTAAATCGACTGAGATATCATATAAAATATAATATAAATACAATTTAGTGTTTCGTTTTGTTTTTTTTCCAATCAATATCTACAGAACCGCGATTCCTTTGGTACTACGTTTTGCATATCCCTACGCTTTCCGGCCCAGGTACGTTTTGAGTCTAGATGTGTTTCTGTAACTGTTTTTGCTGTTTTAAAAATCGCAACGATTATTTCACAGAATTATAAGGATTAAACACTGTGTTTTAGGAAATTATCAATGTGTAAACTCCGGCGACTGCCTCACAAACTTGACATAAAGTCCTTCGGACTTTATTTAGTTTGTGAGTGAGTCGCCGGAGTTTACACATTGATAATTTCCTAAAACCCTGTGTTTAATCCTATAATAATTAAGCTTCTCACCGCATGAAACCAAAACAGCATTAATAAATCTGTCGACACCTACAATACCAGATGCCTAATTTATTCAATTTTCGTGTAAACTGAAAGCTAATAAAGTCCCTATTATCAAATTATGTCGCGTTTTCTAAGGTGAAAAAAAACCACATAGATCACCAACCACTGCGGCTCGTTCTCGCATGATTGCGACTTGCGTAATTAACTGGGTCTTAAATATTTCAAGAACCCATTCTTAAAGTTCGCAGCTGTGAATCTGTCAAACATAAACACCTTGTGAAAGTACATGCACCGTACCGAAACTGTGTGTGATATAAAGGTAATTGTTCAAACCGAAACTAACGGTTTTTTTTAAAATTTATCTTCCTTGAAATAGTTTTTCGGTAAGGGTGACAAAAAGAAGGCCACTATCCGTACCTCTGTATGTCAGAAAGTTTTAACCCATTTAATAGGACAGAAGTTTGAAGGAGATTGGGGTCCAATAACAATATTTGAAACTGAACCTGGACTCGAATGTTTAAATGATTTAAAGTGTATGATTAAGCATTCCATTGAACTGTTTTCATTCGAAAATGCAATATCATTGATATTTTAGCAATGACTACCTTCTATTGAGCAAGTAAATTCTTAAAACCTGTAAAAACATAGGTATGTATAGGGATTGATAACACCCGGTATCATGTTTCAGTTACTCCGATACCATTATATACTGATTTTGCAATTGGTAGCCACAATTTTTTTATGGTCGTAATTTTAAACTCCTTTTAGCAGCATCTGCTGAAAGATGAAAGATGATGATGATGATGATGATAATAGATGGGAACAATTTTACAACATTTTAGGTACAGAATTGTAGGATAAAAGAATTACTGAGCTCATTTCTTTTTGAAACAAGAGGTGCATTTGTTACAGAAATATACGCATCACACCCATCTAAATGTTCTATACAAAATTGATAAAATAGTTTCTAAACTCCTTTATAGAACCTCCTTGTTGACACATTAAGTGACGATGTGAAACGTTCTTGAGCAACATCTTTCAAATGAGAAAAAAGGGAGTGTTGTTATTGCCATTGGATTTGCATCAGCCATACGTAAAAACGTCTTGAAAACCTGAATGTGCGTCCCTTATTTGTTTTCTCAAATACTGTGCTTTAATATGAATGTTTTGCCTCAATGCTTTTAACAATAATGGTCACATTAGGTATGATATTTGGTTCCTTACTCATTTGTATATTTATGACATAAACCAAAGCCTGGTTGTCACACATAATCAGAATTGACTTGTCTGTAAAAAAACTGCCCCCCCCCCAAATTTCAAATGAAAGTGCAATTGGATTACACTCTTAACGTTATATTTTGACCTAACCACTCACCATCTCTTTACAAGAATTGCTAAAAAACAACACCGCATCCTATTAAGCATCAGTATAGAGCTTAATTGTGTCAGACGTTGTCCATTAAATTGGTACAAGAAGTTAAGCGAGACTCGTTCATCATCTTTGTATTGCTTTCTTAATCTTGTATGTTGAAACGGTTATTTTAGTCCAATAACGAGATCAACAAATGAGGCAAAAATAGCCTTCCAGGTAAAATAACCTGACATGCAAAATTAAGCAAACCTAAAAGAGATTGCAACATACGGAGAGTCACTTATTTCTCTTCAAGAATTCTACAATCAATTTTATGACATTTGTCTTTTGGGAGCTTAGCTATCTGAAAAATAGTATCAAGTTTAATTTTAAAAAGATATCGTCCCCAAACAGTTGTATTCTTGTTGTATGGTCTTCCTGTTTCAGTATTTGAAAATATCACGCGGAAAGTATTTAGACTATTTTTACACTTTTGTTCTGACTTGCATACAAAAAGAAAATCGCCTTACAAGTAATAATAAACCAAAGAAGAACTGAACATTTAGAAAATGATGCAAGAAGACGAGCATACGATTGGTAAACATTTTAGGCACCTACCCTTTGCAGAATTATATGATGAAAGAGTTACTGAGCCCATATCTTTTTTGAAAGATGTTAGTTTAAAATAATACAAGAGTTGCATTTGTTACCTGAATATAAGCATCACACCCATCTTAATTTTCTATACAAAATTCATAACATAGTTTCCAAACTCCTGTATAGAACCTCCTTGTTGACACATTAAGTGATGATGTGAAACGTTCTTGAGCAATATCTTTTAAATGGAAAACAAAGGAAGTGTTTTTATTGTCATTGGATTTGCACTGGTCAATAAGCAGTAATTTTTATACTGCTTTCTACCTTGAACCCTAAACTTTGCCCATTCTTTCCCGACCGGGACAACACCTGTTCGAATTCTTCTTCATCAGTCTGAAAACTATTTAGATCTACACATTTCCCTCACCCAAATTTTATATTTTCATCTTATCAGGTACATGGGCTGATAATGGAACATTTTAATGAACATAAGTACTCAAATTAAAAATGCAATTATTTAATGTTATTGTTCTTGGATTTACATGTATCTGTAGGCCTGGAACCAATGCAGGTGCTGAAAAAAAGAAACTATTACTGACTTCTTTTAATTTCGAAATTGCGTTATTTGACTTCATCATTGTATTATTGGTACAGCTCCATGGTATGGAACTATTGACACTTTAAAACTTTTTTCAGTTGCTGCACTTCCAACTATTGAATATATAGAAATATAGTCACTGGTGTTTCCTTCATTTGCTCAATTGTCTTGAAACTTGTTCAACAAACGTTTTTTTAAGACTTAGAAAGCCGTCGGATAACATCAATAATGTCGCTACAATATCCACCTAGGGTTTGGTAGATAGACATTCTGTAATTATAAATTAAACGGCAGAGTCTTTTAAAATTTAATGAAAGCACAAGAAAAGTACATTTACACATTTACTTTATATAAAATATAGATACTCTAAACGATCTCTAACCTTAAAATAATTTATAAAAATTAAACAAAACTTATTATACTACAATTGTGTGAAACAACGTAAAACCATTAAAAGACACTCGTGTTTTTAAGATCAATTCGGGCAAAAAAAAGCTCTTAAAACTACGATACATTCTTACAGATCCAATGATATTGATACGAACACCATTGCTAAATAATATTAAACCCTGAGATTTGTAAACCTTTATGTTTCCAAAAGATAAATTGCTTGTCAAAATTCGCTATGTGTTCTAAAATTTAAAATGGCATTAATGCATGCTACTTAAAATTATATGCTAAGGCAGATGATTTATATTCTCAAGGTTACTACAAAAAATTAATTCAACAGCTATCATTTTCATTTCTAAAAATCGTATAATCGAAAAATTTCTTTTGCAACAATTTGAACAGGTTTGTCTAACTCGTAATATAATTACTCCTAATTTGAACAAATATTGCAGCAGGACTAAATTTCTGTATTTATGGAATCAAATGGTACAAATAAGTTAACCTGCCATCACTGGTTTCTCTGAATATCACTTCTTGCTGTGGTAACCCAAAGTTACCACAAATTTGACCTATGCATCTAACAGGAGAGCTCCCAATTATAAACACTTTCATTATTAACAATATAATCTTACCTTAATATAATAATATCAATATCACAAACCAGATATTACTATCCAGTCATATTAAATAACAAAATCATAATTAAAAAAAAAACCAAAAACAATTCAAATTAACACAAAGTTAAATAACTCTTTTTCGATAACTTTATATCCTTAAAGCTTATTATATCAATAGTTAAATCACACTTCCTTAATTTTGATTGGACAAATTATGTCAACAATTCTCAAATGAATATTCATAAGCAATTGCACATTCCACAATAATTTATTTGTGTAATAAATTGCTTTTATTAACACAAACAATGCCTGCGTTCAGTAAAGTGCATCATATTATGATGTTTACAAAAAGACCAAAAAGAATTAGAATTGATTTTGAGTTCAGACAGCATTTCCAACGTTGTTCTGAATTTTAAAACATCGATGTCTTTAATCCTCTACTGATTAGTGTCTGTCTTTGAGAAATAAAAGATTCCGAAAGCATTTTTTCATCAACAATATTGACGTCCGTGCACGATTTTGAATATCAGAAACATTAAATGATTTATAAAGTAAAAGACATGTAGTTACTATCCACGAATGATCTATATTACTTCTATGTGCATATAGATAAACTTTTGGATATTGTTATATATTTATTCAATGCGATTATCATGAACTCATTTTAAGTCTTACTTATATTCTTTTGGTTGACCTTTATAGATTGCAAAGTGAAATTCATAATTTAAATTTGTTTTAAGAACAAAAGCTAAATGATGTCAATTTAACATGTATTGCTATTTCTTTTTGTAGATCTAGACTTTGTTATAAACATATTAGGCATTAGGCAGTACAACAAAGATGAGTTAGAAATATTCTGGAAACCACCAGAAGTAGCAGATATCAAATTTTACCGTTTGTTTTGGTGTGAACAAGTGTTTGGAGATATCTGCAAGGTAATATGATGATAAAAATCTGAAATATGAAATATATTTAGAATTTATTTCTTGTAATCTTATTGCATGACTTGTATGAATTTTTGCTGCGCGGGAATCGCTTTATTATGTCGCGTCGTCTATGTATAAATAATTAAACGATATATTTAAATCTACACAACATGAATGCCTTGAAATAAATACATCACGCGTATTTGCTAGCGCATGCCATGCTGCTCTATTGCTGCAAAGCAAACTGACAGCTGTAAATTATATCAGCAGCTAATTGCACAATTTTTACTAAGCCACCACCCCTAGAAATTGAAATACGGAGCTATCCAAATGACCCATGATATTAAGTGAAATAGAAAAACAAAACTAAATGTAAATTAAATTCTATGTTAAAGAATAACTTGTTTTTATGAAATGAATAAGCCTAATAATTACTTTATTTGAGCGAAGATAAGATCCATGTGTGCCTAAGCAAATATTACTAGTATTTATGATTTTTTTCTGCTTCCAGTTAATGGTTTTGTTCATTATTTGTATTTGATTTACCCCATAAGTATGCAACTATGTCAATAGAGTTATTTATATTAAATCACTAAATTAACCCTCCTCTTCATCTTCATATCTTCATACGTTTGTCATAGTTTTAATGCATTGATGATTAAATATTTTTATGCAGCATCCTCCTTCATCAATGGAAGTCAGTGCAACTTCAAACTATTCAATAGTACCAGGTGTGAAGAGTAATACATCATCTTATTTGTTTGGCGTATCATATACCACTACCACTATTTCATCCGGATTTGTTTGGTCCGATTGTTACATTGATCAAACAGCATTAGGTATATTTGATATTTACAGTATATATACAGTTGATTATAGTTGTGACATTTATCATCAATCGACATATGTTTAAAAATGCATTTTCTTTATGAAATTCTAGGCCTACTGCTTGCAACCATAATCTAGTTTTTTAGCCAATTAAAAAAAAAATTGATATACCAATTATATTTATTGTGTGATGTTTTTTTATTTAAATCTCAATGGTTTGATATTTAAGCCAAACCAGAATATTTTTAACGTTATCTTCTGAAACCTATTTCCTATCGTTGACCCAAATACGTTATTACTTAGAGATTACATGTGCTCTCAAAGGTCTCTATCGCTAGATGTAATAAAAAAACAACAAATTCTAATAATTTTTACGACTTTATTCGATCTTGTCAATTAAACTTTATATAACAAACAAGTAAATAAATACCTTCAGACATTGTAATGGCATTATATAATAGCATACAAGTTGTAAATCTAAAATTTTGTAAATACACATTAGGTTTGAGCAAACGGTCTGTAAACGTAGCAGCTAGAGCTGATTCATCTCAATATCCTGTAGATACATTTATTAAAATACAGTCAATCAAATACCTAATAAGACTTCTACACCATACTAGTAATTCTTTGCTAGATGATGCATTCTTATTATCACAGTCCCTGCATAATAAAGGTACATACTCTTGGTTTTCATATGTACATAATATATGCAGTTCAAATAATAAAGAAATAAAAGAACTAAAAAATATTAACTATAATAAAAACTTGACCTTTTTTACAAAGACATTAAACAAAAATTTTTAAGATAACTATGTAAAATGCTTTTTTCAAAAACTCAAAAAACTTACACCAGAAAATAAAATATATTTATATAGTAAAATTAAAACTGTATATAACATAGATGAATATTTATTAAAAACAAACTTTGATAACAGAAGAAATATATGTAAAATGAGAACAAGTGATCATTTCCTTGAAATTTAAAGAGGAAGATACAAAAGAGTGAAAAGGCCAGATAGACTATGTACAATGTGTACAAACAATGTATTAGAAGATGAAATTCACTTCTTTTTCCAATGTCCGAAATACTCGGATATAAGAAAAAATTAAGAAAATAACATTAAAAATAGTTATGAAAATGATATAAATAAATATATAATTATAATGTCTTCTTGGAGTCATTTGGAGTTTGTTGTTCCATTTTTTAGAAAGTCTTAAATACTGAGGAAAGTGGACTTGAAGATTGCATGATTCTACTATGATTTGTTAATTTTTGTTTATGTATGCCTTCAACCCCTCACGGGGTATAACTGTGCTCTAAATAAATAAATAAATAAAGTTAATATACATTAATACATACTTTTAAAAATAAAAGTTGGATTAAATATACTGAAATATAAAAAAGATCTGAAAAAGATATACATTTGCTACGTCATACGCACTTGTCTTCTAATCAAGCATCATCAGTAGCATTCACACAAAAAATTATGGAACGCAAAAATGTTTAAGACCTGTATTGTCAAGTTCCAAATCCAGCAAATGTCATTTAACTTTAAACTAAGAACTAAAAGCATCTTCACAATTCCAGGGCAATACATTTAAACATAGGCTATATAAATAAATGGCTCAATATTATTTTATGCCAACAACTACAATGCTGGTAATGACCTATAAATAGCTACTGGACTAACAATTTAACAAAGGCAATGACACAATGCTAGTAAATAAATGTAATCAACAAAGTTAGAATTTACCGTCTAATTAAAAACAACCACTATTAAAAAAGCCAAGGATGATAAGACATGCTATCAAAATAAAATCAATATGGAAAGGCAAACACGTGCTCAAAAATAGCTTTTACAAAACAGACCAAAGCTTAAGACATTTTCTGTTGTAAGGTAATGAGATTCTGTAAAGGGTTTAGATAATATTTATATTTTCTATTTTTTAAGCGGAATATTTTATCTTGGCCCATCACCATAAACATTTTCTTTGCTGAATTTTTTTTTATTCTCAATTTCACCCAATCAAATCTTTCCTTTTCCCTTGTTCTCATGGTAATTGAGAAAATTCTCATGCTGGACAAAATTTTTTTACTCGAAACGGGTTTATGGCGCGAGGGGCCAGAAGTATACTTTTCGTACGTCTGTGGTGCAAAATTGAAAAGTGATAAATGTATATAAATCTCGACAATAATTGGTATCCGACTTACAGCGAATAATTAACGTTCCAATTAAAATTTCCATAATTTGGAAACTAAGAAAATTATGTGTATTATGGTTGTTTATTGTAATCAAAGACCCGCATTTTGGAAAATACAAAAACAGTTGACACGAAAATTACATCCTTTTTCTTGAAAGAAGTAATCAAAATTCATTATGTAGAAAACTTTCAAATTGTTACTGCTCATACACAAGTGTAAATATTACATGCTAATTTAATTTTTTTCAGAGTTTCCATTTAATTTTGATATGACTATCCATCCAGTAGAAGATGTGGTCCTAATAAAATGGCGATTTTCAAAGTGCACTTTCTCAGCGGAAAGGCATCTTATCAACAAGTTCTACTTACAAATGTCTGCTCAAAAGGACTTTAGAGGTATATTTATGTTCGTTCGGCAACATTATGAAGCTTCCAAAAATGTGGTCTCGTTATTAAAATGATTCTTATTGTAAGATATATATCGTTGCCATTACAAAGTTTGGATATGTTCATTATATTTCTGATTTAATAAGTAATAGTTCGAATTTCTAAAATTCTTGTTCAGTTTTTACTTAATTCTCTGAAATTCTTGCACTTACTTGTGGACTGTCTTTTTTAACAGTTTTCTTGGTTTTCGGTATTTTGTTTTTGCCTTCGTTCAAAGTAAGCTATTGGCCGAATTTTACTGCCGTTATTATCCGAAGTTAGTTTTGTGATTTGTCGGATTAACGGAAGATTCAGTCCTATTGCTCGTAATGTAGCGAATAAAAAAATCTAACTTCAGTCTATTTATACAAAATTCAAAGATAATATGCATCTTCTTTACGTTATTAAAGCTTTAGACATTGCAAAACTAACGGAAAACGATCTTTATTGAAGAAATTTCTTTTTTCGTCTTTGAAGATGCACGTGGAAAATGCTATGTTTATCAGTTTTCCGCATATGGATAATGTGACCTATTTTTGTTATAATCGTGCTAATTTGCATACTATAACGACCATTCCGTAGTAAGAATCCAGTAATTTACATATGTATTACCCAAGATGCAACACGCCATTCAGTTTCAGGTTCTCAATGTTTTTCATGTATTAAACGTATTTAAAAAGGGACACGAATATTAATTAATACACAACGCACAGCGGGTTATTGAAAACGGCAATAACTATCATCACGTATCAATAATGATCGATTTTAAACACGAAAACGATAAAAAAAAATGGTGACAATGTTGAAATATATCAAGATCGACCACGTCTGATTGCATATTTAACTTCTTTTGGACATCAAAGTGCCGGGAGTGATTCACTCCCGCTCTTCTACATTACGAGTAATGGGACTAAATTCGTACCCTCGCCAAAAAAGCGAGGGTACGATTATTTGTTCTAAGTAAGCTAGCTTCATGGCGTTGCATTATCTTTCGTCTCGCGTTTTAAACATTTTTATTTTTCATGTTCGTCACTAGAACCACCAGAACAATTTGTTTCCTATACTTTAACTTCTTAAAACTTGGAAGGTCTGTAAAATGATATCCTTTAGCCAAACTGTGGGTATTTAGTTCGACGTAACTAAACAAAAATCTCTAGAAAAGGCCCAAATTCTTATTTTATTCAAATCTTAACTTTTTACTGTAGTCTTATTAAAAGAAGTGGTTGAAAATAAATAGATCGTATTAACGAAAAAATAGCATTTTGCTTGATATGCAACCCTTAATTATTGAGAAACGAACACTACATTAAAACTTTTCTCTAAAAAACAAACCATCCTCCATTTGTAGCAAAGCTAGTTAAAACTTTAATTGTCCAAATTCTATAATTTTTAGCTTAACTACCTCAAATTTAACTAAACGCACAATCTACTGAAGACTACCATTACAATATGAAGAAATTTTCAAATGGCTAAACCATTGCCATATTAACAAGATAACATGTATGCCTACCCTTTGCCAGTTTTGCTGTACTCATAACTATGCTAGACAGTACAAAATTTGGTACGCGCAATCTACTGAAGACTACCATTACAAAATGAAGAATTTTCAAATGGCTAAACCATTCCCATATTAACAAGATAAACGCAAATTTGAATTGTATGGATATAAAAGGTAGTAGTTTTAATGCAATAAGAATGGAGACTTTGCTAAATATACTAAATACGGCAAAACACCGATTAAAATATTTTACTCTTTAAATCGGAAGAGGCGAAAACTATGCACTTAACTGTAGGGAACCGGTCCATGAGTGGTTGCATTTCAATATGGTACTATAGCCGATTTATATTTATGGCACTGTTTGTTCCTTATTGAAATTCTCTATAATTACAGATTATACCGAATATGTAACTAACGGGACAAGTTATTATACTTCTGTTCCAAAATCAACAAGTACAGTCTGTGTACGTGTATTTCCGGAATGGCACGGACGAAAGGGAAAAACTTCGTCAGCTACTTGCATCGATGTTGTAAACAACACAGGTAACAATACTTTTGAAATTTAAAATACAATAACAGACAACCCTTCCAAACGAAAATTATTTTATGATGTCATTTATTACACATGCATTAAAAAAAGACTTAAAACGACCAAAGGTTGGAAGCAAACAAATAATAAAGGCCAAAATATGGTGATCATATATTGTTTTATAAAATGCTATTAATAATCATACAACTGGTTAATGGTTAAGACTGTGAATATATTAGTGTACCTGAAATCTAATCTAAATATCAACTTTTTGTTCCAACTTTAGTTTTTTTGCATTTATTTTTATCTGTAGTATGATAAATGTTTTGGTAAAAAAATAATATTAATAACGATGAAAAACAGGAGACTGTTTTATTTTTGCTAATCAGTTGGTAAAAACAAAATATTATAAAGTCGACTTTTTTGTACTGTATTTTTCAGGAACTACGATACCACTTGTTCTGTCAGTTGGGTCTGTGTTCCTATTTTTTGCCTTGTTTGGCTGTTGCATGATAGCAAGGTAATTGAAAAGTCTTTTAACTGTTAATTAAGGTTGCTTAAGTTATACGTTATATGTACATATTATATGTATAAGTGGTTTTTCAAATACTTAAAAAAAACCAGAAACGTTTATTTTACGTTACAATAGTTTATCTAAACGATATAAGATTCGTGATAGTTAATAATATCGTAAAAAATGTCTTAAATCAAGCTTGTTAAACACCTCGTAGTTCATTAAAGGTTTGAAAAATCTAATGTAATTTGAATTCTACTATTCAGTAGGTTTGTAATTCAGCTTTGATCTTTAATCACAACTTTCAAGTTCAAAAGTTGATCGAAGTGAAAGTCGCTGTTGTTTTGCAATCATAATTTTATGAAGTCTGAATAATAATTTCTATTTCTTTTATTACAGAAAAATACAAAGATTAGTGAAAAAGTTCATTAAGCCAAACCTACCTATTGAAACTCCAGTTATTTATGTGAGTAATAAATACAAATAAGTAAATCATACCTAAATTTTTCAATCGTTTTATTTCAGTATATATTCAGTTTGCCTCCGACTGATGTAATTGTTGTTAACTGTAGATAATGATAAGACACAGTTATTATAACAAGCAGCCTTTAAAATGTTAGCAATTTTGTTTACACTGCATTTCATTTTATCTTTCCTACTGACTTTAGCCTTCAGTCAAATATTTTTTTGCACATCACATTAGCAGTAATAACAATCTTTTACTCTTTATTTAAAATGATAAAAATGTTATTTATGACAAGCAGAGAGTAGCGTACATATTCGTCATTAATACCTATATTGCAGTTGAACTATTAAAAGCCTACAATATTCAGAAACAAAATTTTGTATATACATTTTAATTATTTAATTGTTACAGAGTAATAACAAACCCGTTTCACGTGGAGATTCTGGACAGCCTCTACTTGAGACATGAAAGTGGCAAATCCAGTTCTAGGTGAAGATTCTGGACAGCCTCCATTAAGGTCACAATCCCGATGAAGGACGCTAAATTACTTACTTCTGAGGAAGTTCAAGTCTTACGTGACTGTTAAACAGTCTTTTAGCATTCTGCAGTTTGATATGCAAAGTTTTTCTTTGAATGTCAATTGTCTTAACGCATCAGAATGTCTCAGCAAAGGCGTAAGTTGTACATGCAGTAAACTGAAGGTAACAACAATGCAATTAATCATCGGAGAATGTTTAATTGATCTATTCTGAATGTGAAGATGTAAAGATAGTTGTTGCACAGTCTAGATTTTGGATAACATACCAAGAACAAATGAAATCATGGACTTTTATCAGAAAATTAGTCTCTATTGTTTTAAATTTTAATCCTGTGAACTGATAGATATCTGTCACTACAACAGTTGCCCCTTGGTGATAATCTTAACAACTTGAAGTGACGCCTTGGAGCAATATTATAAAATTAGTACACTTGATGAAACCAAGATCTTTGTCAGTTCAACAATCGATGTCAGCATTGATCTCCAATCAAAACTTTTAAGTGCAAAGTCGATAGATGTGAAAGTCGCTGTTGTCATTCAATCACAACTTATGTAGTCTGAAGACTTATTTCTGTCCAACTGTGACAGTTTTATGAATGTTTATTCTGATATTTGATCACAACTTTTTCGTTGGGTTGATGAAAAAGTCATATCTGTGGGATTGATTTAAAAATTTCAGAAAATAAATTGTAAATTATATATATATAATCCCTGTGCTAGTATATGCGATTTTCTATATAATAAGAGAAGCATCTGCAACGTCCGTTTATAATTAAGAATGTATGTATGACATAGTTATGCTGGTCCGACATGCGTTGTAGTAGGGAAGTAGTGCCCACAGATTTTCGACAACACCAGCGGCATTTGTTTTTCTTCTTGTTTTCCAATTTTACTAAATATAATTAACATAAGGATAAGAAAAAGAAATAGTATACTAATACCATATTATGCAAGAAAAAATAATAACAAATACAGAGGGTTATTCATAAATGCATAAATCAAGGACAGACAAAACCATGGTAAAACACAAGAGGTGAAAACAACAAAAAAGTTAACAAAAAACTCTTAAAACAATAAAACCTAAAGTAGTACGAACCAAGGGGTAAGTGAAGGTGCTCCGTAAAGGTAAACATGTGCTTAATGCACGCCACCTGTAATATGACTTAGGTTAAAATCCAGTAATTATCCGGGTAGACATAATCCAATAAGGAGGAAGGAAAGTGTTTACGATAAGCGAAAAAAATCAATGTTAATCAGTGAAGGATATTCCGTAACAGTCAACTAAGTCATTACAGCAACCGAAAAAAAATTAAGTAAGTTCCACATTCAACATCAATTCAAGTATAGTAAAAGTCAGCATGTTTGGTGGAGACGTTTTGCATGACAAATAAAAAAACCCAGCTTACTGCGTATGGTAGAGCTTATGCCACGTTTGTAGGGGCAAAAATTTATATTTTAAAAACAGCAATTATTTTCTGTTTTGAAATGCAACATATTTCTGTTGGATAGTTTAATTTCTAGAGTAAATTTTGACCGAAATTAGGTAGGAAGTGTAACACATGTGCAGTAGATTTTGGGTATAGGAAACCTTTCGAGTTTTGCTGTTTGCTATAACGTTCATTCGTGTTATATTCCAAAGTAGTAAATATTTGAAAAAAAATAGTGTAAACTTAATGTCTTCCTTATCTGTGACATCATGAATATGAATGTAACAACAAAATACCGAATATAACAAAAACTGTCAAAAATTTTCGTGTAAGTGGGTTGATGTTGGTGTGTTGTGTGTATCATACACCACTTGGTAGTATTAGGTAACCTTTTTGCCTTTTAATTCTGATTAGGAAAATACTTTTTGTTGTAACCTTAAACTAAATATTTCTAGGCATATGTGGAAGCAAAGGCTTTTTGTATGATTTCTTTGAGATGGGATTTTAGTGTATCGTAAGGTAAGGTGGAATAAAGAGTTGAATAATGAAACTTTCTAACAGATGAAATTTAAGATCAATCTTGATTGTAAATTGTTCAAAAAATTTACAATTTTAAAGAAATCAAATATGATTGATATTTCTTCGAGAATAAAAGTTTTATTGTATTGTTGCTGTCCTTCATTCACTGCAGACAACATCTTAGTAAACTCTATTGATAACTATTTGATATAGTAGGTCGATGAGCCGGCTATGTATCAGTACTTTAAGTGATTTTAATGTCATTTTGTATTTCAATACAAGTATCGTAAGTCTTTATACTATTTATCGTAATGAAAACTCGATGAATACAACATCCTATATACGTTATTCTAATATGACGTTCTGCTTTCGCCATGTAAACAAAGCCGTGTTAAAATTCCAATAAATTTAGTTCGCACATGCGCGTTAATTCGTTTATATTTTATTTTAAAAAACTCAATTTTTAAACCATAATCATCGTTACTATTAATAAAGTTGTTATTTTAAGTCTGAATTCTGCGATTAGCATGATTCAACATCCAGCCATTAAATTATGTTTCCACCACTCTACATTATGACACACGGGAGGTACGTGGAACAGCCATTTACTAGCGTACATTTATATGCCGCTTCAATGTACAGATTATCGTATTTGTCATAATCAGAATCGAAATAATTCATGGATACCATACTTTATTGTCGTTTTAACATGGGTGGGCATTATATTTATGATATTTTACCCCTCGCTGTCGCTCGGGGCTAAATATTCAAGAATATAATGCCCACCCATGTTAAAACTACAATAAAGCATGGTATCCATTAATTATTTCTTAATTATCATATCGATGTCTGTTCATTTTGTTTAGCAAAGTTTGTCGTGTTTCGCCTACATACAAAAGTCAACAAACGAACACTCAATCCCATAAATGACGTTTTTAGTTGAACAATCCATGGGGTAAAATGATTTATTAAAGTACGATTTACTAGTAAGATTAATCCTATGTTTTGCATAATCTAAAGCAGATGGCTTTTTTTAAATATGACCTATGACGCATTAAAAAATACTTTTGAACTTTTTAAAAACAAAAAATGAACGCATCGTAAAAAAAATCGTTCATCCGCTTAGAAATGATATCATTTATCTATTCTTAAAACTATAATAATAATATGAAAAAAAGGAAAAAACAAATTTCAAGCATTTTATAAATTCCAACGACGTTTAAAATATTTAAAAATTTTAGAGAAATTTTATACGGCCTTTAACAACAGGTAGTTTAAACGAAGGTTTGTTTAACCTAGGTCGATGTTATCCCTACAGAAGTTCCATGAGTTTATTACATTAATAAATCTCTCTAATACGATCGAACGTTTTGCGAGTCATAGGTAGTCATTCCTATTTCTGGATTTGACTTGACATGACAATTATTAACTCGCCGGGTGGCTAATTAGGGCAGGAACTGCTTACTCGTCCGGAGCACCTGGGTGCATCCATGGTTTATAATGGGTTCGGGTTTACTGACTTAGTGTTTTCGTGTTTTAGATTATGTTTTGCGTCTTATATGTTTGACTACATCCGTAATTGTTCTTTTATTTTCGGCTCTTGTTGTTCGGTCGGTTTCGTTTGCTATTTTTCTGAAACAAAATATATCTTGAAATTCATAAATTTTAACAATTGTATATTTTACAAAAGATTCCCGTTCTTTGTGTCAAGGGTGGTCTCTTTAAACACATAGATGCTAAAGATATAACTAATTTAAAAAGAATGAATAAATATCGGTATTGCGACTTGCAGTGTTTGGTTTTTAAAGACATTAACGTAACTGTCCATTGGAGTATGCCCTACTGGACTGGTATAATCGTTTTGGGTAAAAAAACAATGTATCGTCTTTATGTGTAAACATTTTTCATGATACACCTTTTAATCTGATATAACGTTTGAGGTAAAATTCACCGATAAATAAAACTAAAACAATTTACAGTATAGTTAATGAAACCCTACTCATGAACATGAACAATAATAATCTATT
Source organism: Limnoperna fortunei (assembly GCA_944474755.1). Taxonomy (NCBI): domain Eukaryota; kingdom Metazoa; phylum Mollusca; class Bivalvia; order Mytilida; family Modiolidae; genus Limnoperna; species Limnoperna fortunei. Next base: position 79,860,529 of record OX104111.1, on the reverse strand, counting down.
TCTTGGACATGAATGCTATAGTATCGACTAGTGTTTCAATGTCCGTACCAAAGCCGATTTCAGCTAAAAGGCCATAAAGTTTTGTAATATAAGTCAATTTTATTCAGAAATAGTTAAAACAAGCTTAATGATGTCCAATTACTGAGTATAAATAGTTGTGAACAATGCTTATCAGCACATTGTGTAATCTGGTGAATTTCATTGACCATTCAATTCTTCCAGATAATTACAAATTCCAACCCCAAACTATTGAAGCTATAAATGAAAGCATTACCAAAATATTGAACCAGGCTTGTTTTCCTCCTGAGGCAGTAATGCCAACCCAGGTGCCATGAGAATATATAACATGTACTGTGTTACAAATTGCCATCATACATCAAGATGAATCACTGTGGGATATACTTAAGTACTTAATACAACATTGTCTCTGAGCACATGTCGTCTTGAAACATACCCTTGCTTCAACATATATTCCCATTCTTATTGTAGGGTAGGAGGCATGAATATAGAGAATAGATGAAATTTTTATAAATCTAATCAAAAATATTACTACATGCTATGAGATACATTTCACAAACAACAGCATACATATATATGACTTAAAATAAACTACCAATTACTACTAATTGATTTCACACAACATTCATTATTAATATTTACACAACAATTAACAAAATATTTTGGCTTTGGGGCAGACTCGGTATTGCATCCCGTGTTGGCACTGTCAAACTCGGTGTAGTACATGTACATGTATCTGTGCAAAATAGTCTAATAATATAATTGTATGTTCAGTTAACTCGGTGTAGTCTAGGCTACAAGATCCGGAATAGAAGTTACATGATACTAAACTCGGTGTAGCAGTAAATAGACCACAAGAGCCGGCTAACTAATTCAGAGCTTATATAATGTATGTACATGTATGTAATGAATGTATAGTTAACTCGGTGTAGTCTAGGCTACAAGATCCGGAATAAGTTACATAATAAACTCGGTGTAGCAGCAAATAGACCACAAGAGCCAGATAACTAGTTCTGAGTTTATAAGTATATATGTAATGAATGTATAGTTAACTCGGTGTATCTTTGGCTACAAGAGCCGGAATAGTAAATTACTAAACTCGGTGTAGCAGCTATCAAGGTACAAGAGCCGGATAACTAGTACATTTAAATGGATATACTACAAGAGCCGGATTAACAGTGCAAACACAACGGTGCTCAACTCGGTGTAGTAAAAGAAACATTGCTATGTACATGTAGCCACACTACAAGATCCGGAAGAGCACCACCAAAATAAATTTACATGTATCCATTTTAACTTATCAAAACAACCAAATTTTGGGGAAATTAAGTAATTATTCAGCAAATAATTAATTAAAACGGCCAAAAAACAGATTGGATGCATTTAATGTACATGTATTCAATCTGATTGCCCCAAAATTAAGATAATAACAATAACAAAATAAATGATTACACTACATAAATGTAAAAGACAAGTTTTAAGCAACTCCTTGCCAAGAATATCAATAAAATACAGTATTAAATTAAATAAGGAACAATGTACTACTGATACAATGTATTCTTATTATTCACATACCAATGAATTTTGTGTTGTCTTCAACACCTTATCTGAAATTTTAATATATCTACAATAGGAATCAGAAGCCCATCTTCCTAAAATTTTAATCATATGGTCCTTTATGTGGACAGACCCTGCTGTAGTAGCTGCCCCTATACGGAATGAATGGCCACTATAATGGTTAGCATTGTAACCTAAATAATTTAAAATCTCTTTTAACTTGCATAAAAATTTTTGTCTAGTCATAGGTAACCCAATGTCATCAACAAATAAAGGCGAGTTTGATTCTGGGTTTTTAAGCCATCTGTATTGTAAGAACTGACAACAAGTTTTAACAGGACAAATAATTTTTTCAGTGCTAAATAACTTAATCGTCACACCTTTTCTGAAGGGATCAGTTTTTGAACATTTCAAGGTAAGAAAAACACAATCTGTAATTATTATATCTGACATACACAAATTAAAACAAGGATCAAAATTATTTACACTATCTACAGTGAATTCACCACATCTCAAAAAACCAAAAAATGCCACTGTGCACATAGTTTCAAGTAACAAATTAGTATAACACTTACTATTTCTAAGATATAAACATATAGACTTTAAAATGTCAAAAGTAATAGGAAATCTTAGTCTTGTTGTATTATTTGGACTTGTGCGTTTAACACCATTAAGTATAGACTTTAGTCTTTGCATGTTAACAAATTCAGGAAATTGTACATTTTGTTTTAAACACATAAATCTTATTCCACATAGATACAATTTGATTGTGGTATAACCTAGAGGCACTCTGCTGTTGCAAAACGCTACAAATAACATTAACAGTTCCTCTGAAATGGGAATATTTTGTGGTAAAATGCAAGATATTGTGTTTGTAAACAATAAAAACTTCAAATAGGCTTGATAACCTGTCTCGTATACTTTTCTTGTGCTACTGGCAATTGAACAGTCCCACAAGGACTTAACTACATGTTCCATTTCCATAACACTTGATCCGGACTTGGCACATTGCACGGATAGATTGCTGCTAGGGGGGCTAACGACGAAATCTGGTGAGCTGCAAACGAGAGAGAGAATCAGCTATGTCATTGCTTTTCCCAGGTACATGTTTTGCAAGAAACACAAAATTATGATTTGCTGCTACATAAGTTAAGCGACGAATAAGTGGCATGATTTGTATAGCTTTAGATCTTCCTTTTTGTATTATAGCTACGGTCGCTTCATTATCGCACATAAACACAATACGCTTTCTTTTCCAATGATGCCCCCAGATCAGGGCAGCAACAACAATTGGGTATAACTCGCAAAACGCTATAGAGAAAGGTTTATTATCCTTAGCAATATTAAGGAAAACATCGGGCCATTTTTGTGAAAACCATTCTCCCTGAAAATAACCACCAAAACCATGAGCTCCAGATGCATCCGTGTACAAGCACAAGTCATTGGCAGACACACTACTTATATTGTAAAACATGCTTATGCCATTCCATTTTGATAAGAATAAAAGCCACATCCTGACATCTTCGCGACATTCACTGTTGATTTTTACAAAATGATGTAATGCTTTGACTGTGGTAGATAACTTGATCAAATAGGAAACAAATGATCGACCAGGAATTACAACTCTGGCAGCAAAATTTAAATGCCCTAATAGTTGCAACAGCTCTCGTTTTGTGCAAGATTTTTTAGTAAGAAATTCTTGAAGAAAACTAGTTATACGGTGAAGCTTATCTGCAGGCAGCCTTGCTTCCATACGTTCAGAATCTAAGATTAATCCCAAATATTCAATAACTCTAGATGGACCAGAATTTTTATGTAAAGCCATAGGAATATTTAACACTTCAAAAATATGAAACAACAGGTTCATATTTCTCTGTCCAGGTTTTAATGGATGTTCAAAAGTAATAAAATCATCCAGTAGATGTAAAATGTATTTAATTCCAAATACATTCTGTGCTATCCAACATACAGCTTGTGATAAAGTATCAAATATCCTGGGACTTGACCTGCACCCAAATGCCAACTTAGTGTAATAGTAATAATTAGATTTCCATTTAATACAAAACATATGCCACTGCGCTGGATTAATTGGCATAAGTTTAAAGGCATCTGAAATATCAGTTTTACACATTGTTGTACTCTGTCCTAGATTTTGTATAATATTGATGGCGTCATCAATTCGCACATAGGATAATGAACAGTTTTCTTTATCTATCATACTATTAACACTTTCATGTTCAGAATCTTCATGAGGTGATGATAAGTCTACAATAAGTCTTGGTTTACCAGAATATTTTCCTACAGCTATGCCTATAGGACTGACTCTATAAACTGTAAACGGCAATTTGTTAAGTGGGCCTACCAGAAAACCTTTCTGCACTTCGCTCTTAATGAGTTCATCAACAGTTGCGGTATTTGTTAATGCAGATCTTAAATTTCTGCATTCTTTTGTTGGAACATTTATATTAGAGACCAAAGTGTCAAAGCCATAAGTTAAACCATCACATAGATAATAACAAAATCTCTGTCTGGATGTGATTTTAATAATTGTTTTAAGTTCCCGATATCAATTGGTGTATGGACTGAAACTATTGAAATTTCTTTATATAGTCACTGAGTCATATTGTCCCCTGTTTTACCTTTCTTTTTTGGACATGTACTGCTACCATGATTTGAAGCATGACAAACTGAACACATATGCGCATAAGAACAATTTGGTTTGACACACCGACGATCATTAAAATTGTTGCAGACTTCTCTATCATTTACAATCATTCGTTTCCTACCATAGCGATCAATATCTCTGTTTTGTTGTGCTCTTACATTAGATTGTGTGTAAGTGTGGTTTCTCTTAACATTAAGAAGTTGACAAAACGAAAAAGTGTGCATAGTGGAATTGCACAAATTGCAAGTATTAATTCTGGCATTTCCCGCAATCATGTTCAATAAATTTGAATCTTTAACTGACCAATCGACTTTGATGTTGTGGTCGCACAGAGCCGCTGCAGCCCTTGCCGAGAACTGACAGTGGTACTCATAAAACTTAGCCCCATATACGTTTGAAATTTCTATAATGTTGGCTTCATATCTATCGAGCTCTATTCTGCGTTCTGGAAATTTCATACACATAACTCTTTTGTATTTCCCAAAAGCTGTAATAAATTCGCTTATGGATAGAGCTTTAACTAAACGGATATCCTCTTCTGGCCCTTTAAAATTTTCTAAATTGATAGTGATAGCCTTTGATTGATCTAACTCCATAAACTTATCAGAGGACTTTGGTATCAGTAACAAAGCCAAGTTAACATCCTTTCCTTCCCAAATTTTCTTTTTTATTTTTTCAGGCATAACATCCAAATGTGTAATGCATTCTAATGGAACCCCAAATTCAGTAACTGGGTACCTATACGCACCATTATTATACGAACCATTCTGTAAATCCGTTGTTCGGATTCCGGTGGAAACGGTATTGGACTGGTTTACTTGGTCATGCATAGCTCCGTATGCGGTTGACAACGAATAATTCATATCCTGGTTAGCACTTGGTTGAACTGCCGTTGAATTCCTTTCATTAGCCAGTTTAATAACTGACTGTTGCAGATTTAACATAGTCTGTTGCATAGATTGCATCGAATTCAGCAATCCGGAGATTACCTCGTTGTTTACATTCTGGCTGCTGGGCGCGGCCATATTGGAAATAACTGTCTGACGTGACGAATTCCTACGCTGCCCGTTGACATTAGATAAACTTACATTTTCGATAGCTGACGATGGAATGTTAGTCTGATTACCACCATTGTCACTTTGAATCGATTCCTCACTATAGTTTCTACTTTCCATATCCACACTACGGGCATTACTTTGTGTGCTACCTGTAGATGACGAGTTTTCAGCCGCGTTCATATTCCTCCGCGCAACATTGTCCATGTACAATTTTTTCAGATTTTGTTTACCTAAAGAAATTGGAGCAGTGATATTAAGCTGATTTAGTTCTTTTTGTAATTTCGCAGCTGTCCAGTTAGATGGGTCGGAACTGTCCCATGGATTAGCATTTGTTTTCGAACGAGGTGCACGACGCTCGGCCATCCTTTGTTATGCAAATTACTGTACTGTTAATAAAGGTTTTTATAATTTCCACATCGATGATTTATTTTGTATCACAAAGCACACACTAAAGTTTAATGTCCATAAAACATATTCGAAATATATGCATAAATAGAGTGATTTCCACTACAAAGAAGGATAAAAGTTCGAGATTGTAAATTCTAGTACCACCATCTTGCTAAAAGAAACAACTGCATCAATGACGTAGTCGGATTGTTAACCAATGAAATCACTGATGACTAACAGATTGCCCAATGAATTTATTTCTTTTAAATTGCACAATTTTCTAAGTTTTAGAAAAAACGTTACTAAGGATAGGACAGTAATTGTCCTCATAAACCTGCCTTATTGCAATACATAAGCCTCAAGTTTTGTTATAACTTTATATCAGTTGCTTTTTCATACAAACTTTATACAGTCGAAGAAATTGTTAGCCACGTATTTTGAAAGCTTTGTTTTTGCTGGCGTTGTAGTCTTGGTACTTCGGTCTGGCAAAACATCTAGTTGACCATTGGATTCTTCGCCAAGTTTTTGACATTTTTTTGGTCCTTTTATTATTAATTTGTGCAATTATAAATCTCTAAATACCAGTTACGTTTAAAATAAACAAATGCAAAGCAAATGTTTAATGCAAACTATCTAAAGAACAACCTTTTATCACCCAAAACATGACAAAATTTAAAACAAATTCCCGGGTATATTTCAATAGATGTAAGTTATAAAATATGTTGGTCATCAGACCTTTACACTTAGCGTTCTGTAGTAAGCGTTGTATAAAACAAATGTTAATTATCTGTAACTGTGTTGGTTAGATTTCCTTCTGTGTATTTAATAGATTCATTACTCATGAATGGTACCCAGTTTCTGTATAGTTGTTTTTAATAATTAAAAATACATAAACAAATACTCATTATTTGCTTTACCATGGTTCTGTCTTTCATTGACTTATCATTTTTCTGAACGCCCCGTATTTTCAATTCTTTCTTCTTTATATGTGTATAACACATGTTTATGAAATACAAAATTATATTGATCTACTTCAAGAAATTAAGAAATTTTTAAAATGTAATTTTATTGATCTACTACTGACCACTGCTATAATAAATAACCCCCAACACAACTTTAGCAGTATTAGTATAGCTAAATATAGACTGTGTATGAAAATATTAAAGGAATTCTAATTACTAGTAGTTAAATATCAAACTTTTAAATCAGCTTTTTGAGTTTAACATTATACATTTATTGACTTTGATATAGGTTAATACCTGGTTTTATCAACCTGAAAAAATTATATCCACCGAGCCAACGGCGAGTGTGGATATTATTTTTGAGGGTTGATAATACCAGGTATTAATAGATATAAAAGTTGGTGAATGTTTTATTATATGACTGTTTTTATATTTAACACTGGAAGACTCTAATGAAAAATAATTAAAAAATAATAATTTATTTCAACAATAACAACAGTAAACTATCCCATTTTAAATAAAAAGAAATTCACATTTTCCAATTAAAATTTATTTTAATATTCGAGCAATTATAAAAATTTACAAAAAAGGTTCCTGGTCATTGACAGTTGCAAACCTTGTCTGCTGCTGCTGTCAGCCATTTTGAAACAATGTCAACAAATAGAATGTTTTAAAAGAATGATTTTGATTGGCTGATGTTTTAATTCATCCAATCAAATCAATGCTTGTTTCCTTCTATTGAATTCTATTTTTAACTATTGAAAAGTGACAAATATTCTATTTTAAGCTACTCAAAAGTCAAAACGTTTTTTATCAGTCTATTTTCATATATTTTAAGGTTAACACACTTTCTGCATAATTCTTTTCATGATACCCCTGACCAGTCAAAATCAAGATAAATGCTAGTCATATCATAAAAATTTTCTTATACTTCGTTGAAAAATGTGTGTTAGAAAAGTGAACTACAAAGAACCACAGGGCTTCCAATACTTGATGTTTTAGTACCTAAATATTACATTAGATACCCGTTTGTTTACTGGTTTTAGGAAACACTGTTAATATGTATAAAACTATGAAAAGAATAAACATTTCTCCTATGTAAAAAAATAGACTGAGCGAAATGGTATTTTACTTTTATATAACCTCCTTTTCTTATTTTTCTTTTGGTATAGGGTTTTTATGTTCTGAATGCACATAATATACACTCTACTACTTTTTTATCGGTGCATCGGTAGCCGAGTGATAAAGATAGAATGCTACTAATAGCGTGCCTGGCAACACAGGTTGCGGATTCGAACCTCACTACGTGCAGGGTGTGCTCGACTTTAATCTTAAATAACATGGATTTCAAGTTTACCTACCTGTCCTCCGGCTTCCTTCCCAATACAAAATTGTCAACATCATTCAAAAAACTAACAAACGAAAACCTTTTAACACAGCTGACAAGCGTGTTTCGGTATCGTAAAGTACTTGGTGTATCAGACAGTACAATATAATACTTTCCTACAGTTAATATATCTGTAAGTTTCAAAACTATTCTTGACAAACTAATAATAATAAAGAACTACTTTTATTTCATGCTGCAGTTGGCATTTTCTTAAACTTATTGTGTTCTTTCACTCCTGGTTTCACATTTAATGGTTTGTTCTAAGTTTATTTCCGTTCAAAACAGCTTACTTTACACACTTTTGTATGAATTAATTACTTTTATTTATGTTATAACGTTTGCTGTATTAATTCGTTTGGGTGTAATTCATCGTTATGCTTTAATGCTCTAATAATCTTTTTCAAAAATCATGACCCGTATCAGTAAAGTTTTTGTGTAGATTACACTTAAATCATTTGCATATCGTGTTATATTTATACTAATTTACATTGACATACCTTACCATAAATATCACTATCTTTGTATTTACAAAAATATTCTTTAAAGATTTACGGAAAATACATATTCCTCGGTATTATATTCAAAATCTAATCAAAATTAAATGGTTGCTATTTTATAAAAATGTCTTAATCAGGAAATGTTCATACGTAATTAATGAGCAGCAACAGAAAATTTCTGCACAGAAATCTTGGCAGGTTTATTAATATTATATATGATAATGTTTGCGCCCCTAACTTACCTGTCGTGTAAGCATAACCTTATTATTGTTTGCACTGCATGTTTATTGTTATTATATATGACAATGTTTGCGCCCATGGCTTACCTGTTGTGTAAGCATAACCTTATTATTGTTTGCACTGCATGTTTATTGTTATTATATATGACTATGTTTGCGCCCATGGCTTACCTGTTGTGTAAGCATAACCTTATTATTGTTTGCACTGCATGTTTATTGTTATTATATATGACAATGTTTGCGCCCATGGCTTACCTGTTGTATAAGCATAACCTTATTATTGTTTGCACTGCATGTTTATTGTTATTATATATGACTATGTTTGCGCCCATGGATTACCTGTTGTGTAAGCATAACCTTATTATTGGTTGCATTGCATGTTTGTTATTATTATATATGATAATGTTTGCGCGCCTGGCTTACATGTTTGTGTATATTGTATATAGTCTTTTGTCCTGTTTGTTTATTTGTTACTTCATTTGTACCAATGTATTATTGGCTGTATGATAATAAAACGATCATGTGATAATTGACACTCTTTAAAAAACTTATTGTTTTCTTTTTAACATGCATCATGTTGTATTATCTATTGTCATTGTATTTGTTGTTCGACAACAATTTGAATCTTTTAAATGCTCTTCACCTATTACACAGTTACAATATAATGTTTATCATTGATATTCTTTTCTTCGAGTTGACTATGTTGTAATCTATATTTTCGGAAAAGTACGTAAGTTATGGTTAGTTACATTATTGTTTCGAATTTACGATTTGTTTTATAATGCTAATGTCACTCTTTTCTAAAATCTATGTAATTTAAGTGTAAAATTATAGATACAACATTCTGCATCAGTATTAAAGCTTCTTTGCAAAGATGTTGATTTTATGTGTAAATTAAATTGGTCAAAGTAAGTGTGAAAAAGACAAAATATATAAATAAATGTAGCTGCCAATATATATTGTTGTACTTTTCAATTACAAGATAAATAGTTTTATTTATTGCGTCTTGTTAAACAAGGATTTTCTCTCACACACAGTTTACGTTCATTTTAAAGTTTAAAACAAAATTATTGGTAAATGCCTTAAACTGTCTGTATAGTTGTTCGAACAATATTTACATGTATGAATTTTAATGTTTTTATAAGAAAAAATTATAAGCAGTGCTGCCTCTAATTACATACCCTGTTGAGTAAGTCATTGTAATGTCTAGGAAAAAGCCTAATTCAGGAATAAGAAATACTATGACTCAGCGAAAATGTCCGATCGTATTTGAGAGATTGATTCCCGATAACAATCAAATAATACAATTTATTAACTCTATATACAATGCAAATATCTTAATAAAATGGTTGGTGTTTTATTAAAATGTTATACTGAGGTCTATATCAGATTGTCAACACTCATTAATAAACTTATTGTTTTCTTTTAACATGAATCATGTTATATTATCTTTTGTCATTGTATTTGTTGTGTGACCTCATGTTACACTTATTGTGTCATTGTTATCAATAAATCTCGAAATCTTAAAAATCTGGAAATCTTATTCTCACTGATAGTCATAAGTGTATTATTTCCCTATAGTCCCTACAGGTGGTAACAAAGACGTTAAAGTATTTTGAGGTACTAAACATGTTGTAAAGGGAATACTTTTCAGTGCTAAAACAAAATAATTGTATTTAAATATATTGTATTTGATGACTATTATTTTCTAAAATAGAACATTTCGTAAATATGTTTGATAAAAGTTTATTTCTATAACTTGTATAATCTGACTATATGAACATAACAATATGAATTTCATATTTATGGTCTAATTTATATGTTCAGACAAAACATAAATAAGTTAGCACTCCCATGAAAATTAGTTAATAAAAAGACCTTTAGAAATTAAACTATCATCAAAGCAACATTGTTAAAAATATGAAGTTGTTGCTGCTTTTCAAGTTGAAATAATTGGCCAGCAATTTGTTACACATGTCAGGTTTCTTGCTTGGATCAGGAATACCAAATGTACATATGTACTTTTGACAGAACCTAGACTTATAACATAACATTCTGCTTTGCATGACAGATTGATAATAATTTGCCGTTTCAAGTTTTTATCATGTAGCTACTAGTAGGTACTTGGTCATCACGTAATCACTAGTACCACCATCTAGTAACGAGATATTCACAAGATGGCGGACTGGACTTCAATTATTTTAGACACTTTACCTTTGAAAATAAAATAATTTTCTTAACGACAAATTTTTTTTTAATTTACAGAACTTTTTTCGAAGTTAATTTGAGCAATAGTATACAAAATATCTTATCTAAGTTGTAAAATCGACAATTTGTAATTTAAGCAAAAAACATAATTTCTTCTGTTCTTAATCGCAATCGACTTACTTTGAAGTGTTGTTCAGTGAGTGATAAAATCTGGCTGTCTCGTAATTGCTATTCTATACATAATAATTATAAACACTTAAAAATGTTCTTTGCTAATCAAGTGCAACGCCAAGTTTAAAAAAAATTACGCAAAATGACATACAACAAATAGAAAGATTAAAATAAATTGAAGGTGAAAAAATTTTTATTTATTAAAAAATGTGTTTTGAAAAAACATCGAATAATCATGATAGCTCTTTTGATTGTAAATATTTTTACAGTATGGCTCCTTAGACACAAAACATATTTGACAGAGATAAACAGCGATTAATAATTTATTCAATTCAAGAGTTCAATTCGCCATTATTTAACAAAATCATTTTTCGAAATAACACTGCTAAATCGTTCCAATTTATGAAAACGTCGTCAATCGCCTTATGAGTTAGCAAAATGAAATAAAGCGTTAATTGAAGTTGTGTACAAAATGGTATAAAAATATGACAAATAATATTATATATGTTTATAATTAAATTTAAATCAAAACAAACAATAATTTGATAAAAACGGATTAGGAGGTTACATAATTTGTGTATAACCTGTATTGATTTCATCGTGTATGATGGACATTAACAAATATAGATACAAAAAATATATATGAGGCGAGAACAATATTCTTAATTTCTCTTATATATATATGTGAGTATAAGCAATAGAATAAATTAGAAATTGTATTTAATTACATGAATTTATGAAGTAAGAACCAGAAAACAAACGAATTCGGTGGTTTGTAGGAGTAGAACATGTAACGCACATTATCTGAAAACGTTTGGATATTCATTGCATATTTGTTATTCCATATACACATAAAAAAATTAAACATACAATCTAATAGAAGGTCTCATTCCAAAAGAGTTAATTAATAACTAAGGTACACAATACAAGAAAGACATTATACAATTATAATCACCCAGTCTGTTAACTTTCCACAAAATGATTGTGACTTTTGACGATTATGTTAACAATTTGTAATTATTACGTATTCGCGTCAACCTATACAGCGTGACCTTGGGTACTGGAAAATTGAACAGTTTGAATTATTTAAATGGTCTTCACCTATTACACAGTAACATTATAATGTTTATCAGGATATTTGTTTTCTATTAGTGGACTACGGTTGTAATTTATATTTTCCTAAACGTACGTGAGTTATAATTAGTAATATTATTTTTTGTTTTCAAAATTCACATTTTTTTCGTATGCTAATGTCACTCTTTTTTCCTTTAAATGCAAGTAAATACTGGGCGGGACCTTAAATCTACGTCATCTAGGTCTATAATAATAGATACAAGCATAACATTCAGCATCAATATTGAAACGTCATTACAAATCTTCGATGTTGATTTTATGTGTTAATTAAATTGTCACAGTAATATGAAATATGCCAAACAGTACCTTAAACTTTCATAAACTGATTAAATTATAATTGATAAATAAATGTAGCTGCCGATATATACAGGTGAGTCCAAGTTGACATAAAACACAAAATGAAAAGTTCTTTCCATACAACATAATATTATTTTTTTTCCAATCTTCGTATTCATATGCAAACTATTTTATATATTCAAAGTACATATGCCCGCAAAATGAACATAAATTTAAAAAACGAAACCACACAATCCATTATTTTTACAGATAAGTAAGAATGCAGTACGCTAGAGGCAGGCTTTGTTTGTCAGGTTTTGACTGTAACAGTTAGTAAGAAGTTTTGTCTTAGAAAAACATCTGTATTTTTTAGCAATGATATTTTATGTCAGAAACTTTAGTTTTTGTTGCTTCCTTATCTGTCCTTTTCATTACAAGAGAAATAGTTTTATTTATTGTGTCTTGCTAAACAATGATTTTCACGTACACACAGTTTACGATCATTGCAAATTTAAAGCGAAATAAATGGCAAGGGCCTTAAACTGTATGCATAGTTGTTGGAAAAATATCTACATGTCTAAATTTTAATCTTATTGTTATAATTATATAATATTTTGTGTAATCTAAATAAAATTGCACAAAATAATGCAATGTATTCACACAGCATGCAATACTAATACATTAATAGCACACGAATTGTTATTACTTTATACCAATAGCAACACTGACTACAAGTATCACGTAAATAATTCAACACGATTTTTGAACTAGAGCAAAATATCTTACTGACATGCAATCGCAATATGTGGATTTTGGTTGAAAGAATGGCTGCATACTCAAAATTTGATTGATTGATCGTTGTAACAGTGTATCAATCAATATTTTGTCTGCATTATGGCGGAAAACAAGCTAGCGGTAGGTACCTCTAAAAGGACTAATAGTATAATCGGTTAGTTTTTATTGTCCCGGTTTAAAACATTTCATTTGACATCGCAGCAGGCTACTTAACGACCCCTTTAAGGAGTGTGCTGTCTGAAATCTTGACATCAAATCAAAATTGTTTATATGGAGACATGTTTTTGAAGATCAAAGTTGCTGACCTTTACAGCTTTTTTATTTTGAAGTTAAGAGTGATTTTTTTGTAATTTGTAATTCGTTTTTAAATACTATTCAAAATCGTTCATACGTTCAAGGCATAGTGTCAAATTCATATTAACATTTTTTCTACGTTTGTTCAACAGTAGGTAAGTTAATCTATATTTTTATTTTCTATTGTGTGTATGTATTTTTATAACAGTTAAAATAATTTGTGCAACTAAGTATGATACCGTTTGTTTAAATAACGTTTGGCTTGCTTGTTTCAGCAGTATCTTTGTATTAAAAGAATCTGTTTAGACACCTGACATCTGATTGGACAAACAGTTTTAAAAATTCAATGTTAAATTTTAATGCACTACGGAAAATATTTTTTGGGGATTTCCTACACTTTAATACGAAAGTTTTTATAAATGAAAACATCGTTTGCTAACGTAAATTATATAAAAAAAACACAGACAAACGAATGTCTTCTTTAATTTTCGGGACTTTTAAAATATATAGATTTTGTATCTATTCACCAACATTTCAGATTAATAACCACATTTTATTGATTGATTGATTGATTTCTTTATTTTTCAAAACAAATTAAAAAAATAATAAGGTTTATGTGTTTTAATGTCTTGTATAAGTCACTCCAATAATCTTTAACTAATACTTTTCTGTGTTTACCTTGGTTACAGCTTAAATATTTAAATGCATGAATGTCACATCTATTTAATCTTTATTATGACTAAACCCTTTTTAAACCTAAAATGAGAAAAATAGCACATTTTGATTGCTACGGCGAAAAAAGTTAAATGTGTATCTATTTCGATGTGTTTCGCAAGGCATAATATAATGTATGTATCCAAGAGGATTGGTCAACGTCACCCTTAGTATTACCGTTTTGAATTAAGCAGATCTTTATTGCATTAATAATGCACATTTTGTTTTCTTTTAATTTCGACAATGACAGAATTGCATTAAGCAGTTACCATATTTTTTTCCTTTTCAAGCAAACGTTAAAACTTTAAATAATAAACACCAGATGTTTACCTTGCTTTTAAAATTACCTCACTTGATAAAATTTATAGCCGTAACATGCTTTTAAATGTCCGAAAGTAATTTTTTACAGATAGCAGTCAACAAAAGAAGGTGTAAACGGTGTCTTCTCGTTTATCCAAATTTTGAAAATTATGTTTTCCCATTCATCCAACTGTTGTTTTCTTACCTGTTGGAATGTTTATTTAACTATAATCAGGTGTAATTTATACTAAATGTCTGGTAATTTTTTCCATGATTATTGACATTCAATTTGTTAAATTAGGAATAAAGATGTGTGGAAAAAATCAGTATCAATTCAAGTATATGATGTTATAGTAATAATAAAGAATAAGTTTATTTAAGGTTATAATAGTTTCACATGGAATATATGTAAGGTTTAAAAATAACAAAATACATTAAAGTATTTAAACATATCAAACTATGGTCAGCGTATTTAGAACTTGGTCTGACAACCGACAATCGAGCATTAAATCAACATGTTTACCTTTTGTAGCATCTGACCTATTTGACATTTTATAATTGCATTCAATTGATGACCATCAAACAGATGGCAACACCGCTGCCACATCCAACGAGTATGTAACAGAACATTATGTGGAAACAAAGGTTGACTGGTGGTATCTCTATACTATTGTTTTGACTAAACAATAAATAACGTGTAGGAATGGCAATAGATATTAACAATCAATTAATTGATCACCCGAACCTTTACGTCATTACACTGAAACGGCAAGATACAGAGGCAGCCAAGGAATTCATGCTGCTACAATATGTTGTAGTTGGAGGACAAAAGAAAAGCCAACTCAAATATAACACAATTTGACATAAAACTAGAATACTTCTAAAGATTACATTTCTACCTACCAGATTGAAGTATCACACAATACAGACACAGTATTCCACCTTTTAAAACTGATTTTCATTGACAGTTCTATATATTATATACTATAGTGCTGATATATTATTAATTATAATATAGTGCTTTAATATTATTGCTGTTTCTTTCACCTAATAAAATTAATTCAGTATTTTATGTGTTCTTTTTATATATTATATATGAACCCTAGATATAGAATGATTCACGAAAATGCCTGTACCAAGTCAGGACCATTGCTTTAGTTGATATATTTTTATTTGTTGGTTCTAAGTTTGCCGGATTGTCTTGTTTCATAGTTTACTTGGTGTTCATTATTTTATTACTACCTTAATTTACAAACTCAGAAAATGTTTTGCCAGAAATTTTGTGAAGGTGAATATTTTTCCATGCATTTAGTTATCATTTATCATTTACATCAATAAATAATATTATTAATATTGTGAATATTTTTTTGAAAAATATTTTTAGAGTAGAAATATGAAAATGTCTTTAATGTATGAGGAAAATATTAATTTCATTGACTCTTGGGAACCCTTTGTGTAGGCTTGAAATTATGCATGTCCATCTTATTTATTGATCTTATAAGTTTATACATGTAAAAGTAAAAAGTAAATGAGTATGGCCGTATCAACAGAATAATGTACACTATATGTATAGCGTATTAATTTAAATAGTAATTTTGAATAAGAAATATTTTAACAGTTTTTTAGTAACTTTATACCAAGTTGTATATAATTGTGCGAATCTTCCTTGAGAATGACAAGGAAATAAATAAACAATTCGTTGGTTTTAAATTCGTGACGCTTTTTTGGTTATATTGATTTCTGCTAAAATTTACCACAAGTAGTTTTAAAATAATTGATTTTGTATAATTGAGAAGTCTAAAGATAATATTGTTAAACCCTAGTTTTATTTCTTCTATAAAGTCGTCATAAAAAACAGTTTTTTTGCGTTCTGACAGAAATGACCGAGTTTTGCATGCTCTATATCTCATGCTATCCAGTTTAATTTGTGTTATAGATAATGTCATTAAAATATCATCTCTTGTGAACTAAGACTTAACATAATATTTTCATGAAGTAACTTGTGAACGCTTTAATTAAGAGATAAAAAGATTTTAAAAAAATAGTCTTGACATGGCACGATGACGATTCATGTCATTTCCTGCATTGTCCAATTGTTTTGTCAAATTAATAATGCATGTTACTTGTTGACAATATAACTATAAAATTGTGTTTGAAGTTTAATAAGTGCATATGAATAATATTTAATTTTGCTAATCTTTAACTTAATAAATACGTAATATCTAAATAAGAAAGTTTATTCCACAGTAAAGTCAAAATTCTATCTATTTTCTATACAAGGAACATGGATTTAACAAAGTGTAAAGTAAGACATATATATATAGTTGAATTTAATTTAATGTTATACATTTTTTACTTTTTTCAGCTTAACCAGCTAAATACCGGACTAAAAATGATGATATGTGTTCTATCATAGGAAGAATTACCAAAGGACTGGTTTATAGCTTTGCTATTATTGAGCTATATTTAAATAACTGTTGTATCCGTTCCTCAGAAACAGATTACTTATTTGGTATGTACTTCTAAATAAGACATCATGCTTAATTGTTCTCGTTAGCTATAGTAATTGAAAGAGATAAAATGAAATGTTCAGATTAAATTAGAATTGGCATTGTTCTTGCTATTCTTTTTTAAAATACTTATTTAGACCATGTAATTGACAGCTCATTAGGTCGTGTGGTAAAATTTAAATACAGAATCTGCTGATTCATTGTCAGATATTCGTTTCAGATCATTATTTTGTAATATTTATTATAAGTATCATGTTATGTTATTAGAAATAATTGCATAGACGTATTACCTTACTCTACTATTAGTATCTCGTATCGGCTTGGGCCTTATGTCCTTAAAGAAATAATTCATGGCTGTCCCAATTTTATTGATTATTTAAATATTGGAAGGTATCATATTCTTGAATAGTTTGCGACGAGCGTTAGCGTTATCTGCCGTTGTTTGTCTACATTTAAACTAGTTACTAATTTTAATGTTTTTCGTAAATCTTGTATTTACTGAATACATAATTTAATATCATTTCATGCAATTTTTAACATAAATTTCAAACAATATTTTGACGACAAGTTTGAGATATTTTGGAAATATAACCAAAATTTATTCTTGCAAAACCACCAGATATCATACAATTACTGTAAATTCGGAAATTATTGTTTGCATTTATCATTGCGATTCGGGGTCCCCTTAAAAATGCGAGTTCATCTTTTTGCGATCGGCTGAGGTAGAAAAAATGCACTGACAACGAATACTTACTCGGCAATTGTCAGTTTTTCGTTAACTGTTTGTCGACTGTAAATAATCTCTCTACATCAAACGGAATACACATTTCCTTTTTTTAAAGTGATTTACCTCTGTTGAAGATCGGAAACACTTGTCTCGTGTCTTGAGGTTCAGCATGGGTTCTAAAACGGCTATTTGTTTAAATCGAAGTATGTTGTGTCCAATTAATTATCGTATTCAAATTAAATGGCTATGGTAGGGCTTTACAGATGGTTTATGTATGCACGCTAGGTTGAGTATTTTGGTCGATGGATTATCGAAAGTAGAATTGAGAAGTTTAATTATTGCGATCACAGAACGATCGCATTATTCGCAATAATAAAAAGATCGCAAAATTTTCTGAATTTACAGTAATTGTATGAATGTGCTTTGTTTGCTTTGTTTGTTTAGATTGTGAAATAACAATAGATAATTTCACCTGTATTACCTACGACTGGGAAGAAATCAAGTGTACCTGGGAATATAATCGACAACATGTTAGCAACGTTACCTTAAATTGGTAAGTGTGACAGTAGTATGATTAAACATGCAAATGATTGCATTGGTCAAATTAAACGACTTTGAGCTATTCAACATTTAATAGACAGTCATTTTCAGCTTGTAATGACGCTGAAAATATTCAAACATCGTTTTAAATGTCAGCTTTCTAAGCACCAAAGTAACGCGTTTCATTGATTCATTGATCAGAAATGCAATAGTGTAGTCCTACGAAAACTTTGTGGTCTACTTGTGTCCAATCAATCCGAATGTTTCTTTAAGGAAAAAAGTATTTTCAAATATATCGAAGAATTCAGTTAAACGCATGCACCGGACTTCATTTTATTAATTAGTAAATGAATTAGATTATTATTTATTGGTATATATACTTCTGATTGACAATATTTTGAAGATTAACATTGATACATGAAGAAAGAAAGATGTTGTTATTGTTGACTAACATTACTCTTTGGTGTATCTTTAGAATAAGACATATTGATAAATTGCTGCTGCTTTTGAAATTTGGTAACATTCAATCATTACTGTCATTTTTCCTCTCTAGGCAGTTAATATATTTCGAGGGGGTGGTAAATCAGGTATGGAACCCTTGCCCCTATCCTGGTAACAATTCATGTAGTTGGCGTATCTACGAGGACATTGACGAAGATCAAGCATTTAATATTTGCATCAGCTTATCCCATGCTAAAGATTCTTGCTATTACGTCGAGGACTGGAATCTAGGTTAGTTTAAAAAATAATATAGTACATTAATATTAATAATAAACTTATACTTAGTTTGCTGGTTTTTGTTGAAAAAGAAAATTTTATATCTTTGGAACCAACGTTGATCTTAGCATTTACAGTTTGCAGGCATTTAAATATTTACATAATATAGCTCAGATGTATATGAATATAAATAAATAAAAAGCAATTCAGATCAAACGCATTTTTATAAGTTTATAATTTATTTGTTTCAGTTAAACCATACCCAATAAAGAATTTAAAGTTAATTTCAAAGACGTCTACATCTGTATCTCTGGAATGGAATCACACACACGCTACATATAACAAAACCTTTCGATTGATTTTGAAAGAACAAGGAAAATTCAACAAAAGGGTTTGATTTTTTTTAAAATTCATATGGTTTATTGGTATGATGAAACGACATTTTCACATTTTATTATTTGAGTTATTTGTTTAACTTAATCTACTTTCGAATTTATTATTTTTCGATGTATTTAATATTTCATCTATATCTCTTTTATTCACATGCAAAATAATAATGCACAAATTTTAAAATTAAATATTAATTCCTATCGATCAATCTAATTTAAATTAAATCTTTCACTTGTTACAACGCAGCGACCATGGCAAAAATGGGGGAGCAAGTTAAAGATTTAATTTTTAATTAGATTGCCTATCGATATGTTTGTAATGAAATATAAATATGACCAGATGTTAATGACTGCGTGTAAAGATACCATTTTTTGGAATAAATAAGTATAATTTCTTTTGCGTTCTAAGAATTTACATTTCAAACCGATCTTTAGCACTATATAAAACTTTTTGATGAGGTCAAAACATATTTTTTCGACTTGATAAAAATATATCGATACACTGTTATCAAGTCGATAAAAATATGTATTGACCGAAAGTTAATAGGTAACAATTGTTAATTATAACATACTGTTATTAATATGTTGTTTTTGTTTTGTTTTTATAAATACATAAGATTTTTACTAAATACCTGGTGAAATTGTCTCGCATATATTTTTCCTACGAATAGCTTCAGCAAGATCTTTACATTCTTACGAGTAACAAAAATTACAGTGTTAACATCTATAAATCAACGGCAACAAATTGCTATTTTTGTTAGCAAAACATTAGATTAAACGAACTGCATATAAAAAGTCTGATTGACTCAAAGATCTAGAAAAATAAAATATCAAATCTTTTTTCAGTAAGGATTATTCCTCCATTTATTTATTGTTTGTAGTATTTAGTCTGCCAACTATTTCCAAGTTTTGTTGTTTGTAATATACTTGTACCACTGGGATAGTTTCTTAGGCTCACAAAGCTGACCAAAAAGGATATCTGTCATTTACCATGAAGGCTATATGAAAAATAGCAAAGAAAACCGACCGAACAACAAGAGTCAAATATATGTTATAAATCATCATTAAGCACAGTTTTACATTCATCTGTCGCAATATATCGTAGTAGTATTAGTTTGATTGCAAAATATACTTTGTCTTTTTCGTTTCAGATATTTGTTAATTTCTTCTACGTTTTAAATGATACTTGGATATGTACGGCAGACAGTGGCTACAGCGTAAACTGTTTTAAAAACGATGTACAGATAATCATAAACAATCTATCAAAGTTTACGACGTACGACTTTATTGTTGCCTGTAAACCTTTGTCACACGGTTTCTGGAGTGAAGACGTTTATGTAACACAAAAAACAACAAAAGATAGTAAGTTATCGTATTTTTCTGTGTAGCTTTCGTTTTGCCAGGCCCTTGCGTAATCGTTGTATTACGCTGATGACCAGGTGCGTAATCGTTGTATTACGCTGATGACCAGATGCTATGAAGTTACTTCATAATATTTGACATGACATGCTACGTTGAACAGAAATTGTAAATACAGTCTTTGTGTATTGGTCACTAAAACTCTGTAAAGCAACATTTTAATGAAATATAGCTATATCATAGTACTAGTTTAAGCTTTTTACTCTTTCGCTTAAGCTGAATTGCTTAATATTATAGAAGAAGAGAGTTAAGCTACAATTACATCAATTAATGTTTTGACATTTAAACTTATTAGACATCACATAGTAAAATATAAGCCTTAAACAAGTAAATATGTTATTATATATTTCGTTTAGAATCTGTAAGAGAAATTATCATTCTAAATAAATATATAATGTTAAAAAAATATATACGCATTACGTAACAAACATATGAAACTTATGTTGAAAAACTACGTATATTTTATTGTTTCTATAGTTCCGTCTGCACCACCTATTATTTTAGATGGGGGTTACTCAATTCAGCAAATATCAACGAAGAAAACGATTACATTTTATTGGAAGGTAGGTCAATAGGCAATACATTATACTGCGATTGTTGATACGTACCCATTTTGTTCACATGCGTTTTCTTTCTACTTACAATGTATGTGTTGCTAACTTCATATCATTGTTTAAATTACATCATTTAGTTTATAACAATGTAAGTTGGATTATAAAAAGGCCATTAAATTACAACCATTTCATAAAATAGTACTATTATTTTAACCCCATTCCCATTGGCTAAGAATTTGCGTTTTATTTCTTGGAATCAATCATACCCAACTTTAAATAAGAGAACATATAATATCTACAATAGTTTTATTTCATTTGAAATATTTTACCCTTTTCATAAGTTTTATTGGATTAGGATGATTCGTTTCAATTTTTGTTTTTAGTAGTTTTGTGTCGTGTATGTTTGTCTTAATTTGTAATTGTCCCTTGGCTTTGCATCTTGTTGCTCATTTGGTTTGTAATTGCCCCCTTGGCTTTGCCACTTGGTGAGTTGTTTTGTAATTTTCCCTTGGACTTGCGTTTTGTTGGTCAGAAGATTTCTTTGCTATTTTTCCTGAAATATTTAAACGCAATATTCTTTATGTACATCCATTCTACTATTGTAAATATAATTTCAAATGTTTGTAAAAGTAAATAAATGTAAGTGGTCGCACAAAATGTAGCAAATTTGTTTCATTACAGCCGTTAGAAAAGATTTTTTGGAATGGTGATAACATCAACTACAAACTAAATCTCATTCAAAACGACACTGTAATATATAGACGCACAAATGACTTCTCTACTACTTTGAAAGACGTTCCACCTGGATCATCAGTTAAAATGCGCTTGTGGTCAGAAAATGAAATCGGTTTGTCTCTACACCAATCTGAAATAATCACCCATGAAACAGGTAACGCAAAGAATATTTAAGGTTGAAATTACTATAAAATATCACTTATATTAAAGCTTCATATAAGGACAGAGCACGTGAATGCAACCATGGTTTTTTATTATAAGTTTGGGTTCCTCGCTATCTGTTTTGGTTTTGTGTTGAGACTATTTGCTTGAATCCGAATTTATAATTGTCCGTTGACTTTCGGAAGTTTTTGGTGGACGGGATAGGATTTTTACAGGGACAATAGATGTCCCTTGTGTTGTATGAATACGGTGTTGCCGGTTTTGGATTTTCATGGATTAAGCTTGTGGAAATCAGCTAATAACTTAATAATAATGTGCAAAACAAACAAATTCATGTTCTTTGTTTAAATGTATCAACAAAACAAATGTTCCTTTTTAAACCTGTCTTAATTAAAAACTTAAGAATGATCTAAATTGTTAAATATTGTTGATATCGGCTTTCATCATAATTAAGGTGGGTGTGGTTTCACACAAAGCAATTGATTCTTCAGCTGTTGTATTTGTAGAATACATTTGTTGTGTTGAATTTTTTACTTGTTTCACAGACACAATGCTGACACCCAGCCGACCAATCTACTAAACATCATTACAGTTTTATATTCACGTACATTCTTGCCTTTTGGGATAACAAGCTATTTTTTATATTTCAGAATTGATCAAAGACCTACTATTAGTTGAAGTAACTCATACAACTTTTGAAATTTCGTGGCGAATTCTTACAAACACACAAGCGTTAAACTTTACTCTATTTGTGTGTCAGCAACCATTTGGCACATGCACGGTAATTAAAAATAAGATAATAAATAGTATGTTATTTGTAATTAGTATGTTAAAGAAATAAACACTTTTAATTTTATTAATTGACAACTGCATCCGGAATGCAAAGGAATAATACAATGGAAATATTAATTTTAATTGTAGCAATCAATATGTATGAACTTTTTTGGCCATATATATTAAATTGGAAATGTGAAAAACAGTGTACTTCTCACTGCATATTATTTAATTTCACTACGTTCAGTTTCGGTAGCAATAATTCCTTTAACCAAGCGTTCCTGTCTTAAAATCAAACTAAAGGAGGATCTTTTCTTTTATTTTTAGAAACCACCAGTCGCGATATATATAGAGGCAAATGGTCAGAGAGTCTTTCTGCCAGATATCGGTCCATTCGATTCACCTGCAATAGGTCTTTCTTATCGCTCGAACAGTATAAGTTCTGGTTTTGTTTGGTCTGACTGTGTGATTTTTGAAAAAGGTATACACTGCACAGATGGTAACGTATGCCAGAACACATCAGATAATAACAATTAACCTTTAAAGTTATGATTTATGATTTACTTGTTCAGTATCTAAATTGTACGTATGTCTATTCACTGTTGGAACACAATACAACTTTAGCCATATTGAAACAAGATTAAATGTGAACGTGAAGAACCATAATAGAATCTCTAAACCATTAACAACTTTTTAACATTTGCATCGATGCATAAGCACATAAGGTTTATGTGTTTTTAGAGCGCACTAATTTAGAATTGACTAATAAGAACGATTTCACTTCTTTTCATTTTTTAGCGTTTTCGGTACAGCTAGATGTCACATTTTACACAGAATTACATATGGAAAATATCTATGTCAACTGGTATTTCTCAAGATGTAACGTTCCTGCTGTAAAACGTCAAGTAGAGTATTTTAAAGTTCTGATTTGTGATGATGATCATTGTGAGAAGGGTAAGTACAACACACAATTTACAAGATAGAGAAAACATTATTAACATAGTTTTAGGAAACGTCTTCGTTAAAACAGAGTTCATCCAACTTCAACCGGAATTCTTTCCTCTTCCTCTTATGACTCGCTTATAAGTCGGAACCCTTCTCTAAAACCAAATTGTAACTCCCAATTTCCCGACTTATCTGCGAGTATGTATGCTAAAATCAGCATTGTGATTTATGTCTGACAACCTGGATCCACTTTAATAACCATAATATATTTGTTCGTGATAGGTAACAGAACTGTTTTTGTAAACAGTAACAGGACATTTCTTCATTTGCCAAAGACGAAAACATGTGTTCAAATTACGCCCTATACTGTCAAAGGAAGGGGCTATCCAAGTCCAATACGATGTTTCCTCTATGAAAGTAAGTATTTGTGTGGTAATTTAGCATAATCAACAGCTGCTGAACCCTACTTCAGATTTGTTCTAGTTTTGTGTTTACCTACTTATCATTACACAAGTGCATACGAATATTACACTGTTTAAATTTATATTTATATATTTATAATCATTTATACATTAGTATCTAAGTTTGATCACAAAATAGAAAATGTCTAATCGTTTATGTATATATAACCAGATTTATTTATATGCGTACATTTATTTTAATATTTGGGTTTTCATATTTAGTCCTTTCTAAATTTCTGAGTTTATCATGGTGTGTTTATTTGTTACAGAATCCGTTCGCAATACAGCCCTGTTTATAATATTTGGAATATCTGGGATACTGTTCTGTGTTGTCATTTTTGTGTAAGTACGTTCAGTTGTGTAAGGAGATATGTGTTAACTTGAAAGTACACAATGTCTACTAATTTTCCTTAACATATTCTTCACATTGTTTTAAAGTACAGTACCCAAAGAAGGTAGGAATTTCGACTTAATGCAATTATATTGAAAATATGACTTATGATGGTTTTTATTGTATAATTATATATAATAAATTGTTGATTTGGACGCTTTTGCCTCCGCGCATAGCCGCTTTGAAGATATATGTGTTTAAAGTTCGATCAAGTTGGCCAGACTGGTAGAGTATCCCTATAAAAAATTGTTAAAAAAAATAGTACATCGAAAATGTCAAAACAATCCCCGTGGAATACTCTAAATCCCCAAAACACTTCATAAATGGTGGATATTACAATAAATGATGATAAGGCCACACAGAATTAATTTCTTGTTCTTCGGACTTTAACTTTCAAAATAAGGAGCGAGCGAGCGAATTTTTTTTTATCAATTTTTTTTTTTTGAAATTCTGATTTTGTGGAGCGAATGATTTTTTTAAGGCGAGCGACATGTTTTTACTTTTTTAAAAAGATTTGTTTCAGGTTTTCATGGTTAAACTGATGCGAGCGAGCGAATTTTTTTAACTTTGAAGAAAATAACTGAAATTTAAAAAATGTATTTGATATTAAACAAGTGCTTGTTCTCAGTGTTTTATGACTTAACCAATTGATTAATAAATTATAAAGCAGAAAAGAATTGCTGCCTTGGCTTTCTATCAATAGGTATAGACGGACCAACAGACAGCCCATACCACTATTCAGTTACGTCTCCAAATCTTTTTGGCAATTCATAATTTTAAGATTGATTAAAAATAAATAATAAGAGACTATCTGTCTTTATTAACAATAACAAACAGTAAAAATAACACATATAAAGAACAATAACAATTGTAGTTATTTATAAAAAAACAATAATATATTGAAAGCACATTCTTATATGCGCACATCCCTGTATAGAATAATGCTACTTTATATATTCTTGTTAAAACATGAGGTATTACAGGAGCATACGGAGAAAAATTATTTTACAGTATTTTAATGTTATTATGTACAGCATATATACAATACTTCAGTAAAATAATGTTGCCAAGAATAATAAATGACACAAACTTTCATTCCTTTTGTTGAACTTTGAAAATATTAAAATAAAATTAAGAATTCAGTTGCCCATAAAATGCTTCATTGATGTACAAATTGAAAAGAATGATTTTTTTCAGTAATAAAAATGTTACATGAATCTTGGTATTATGAAGATGCCCAGATTGGTTATTAATGATATGCCATGGCACTACAAAATAAAGACTCCCTGTCTTTATCAACAATAACAAAAAATAATGCAAAAAGACAATATTTGTATGTAAATATCTTATAATAAACAAACTCACATATAAAGTTTTTTAACCTTCTAAGCTCTGAATGAATCTCCAGCTATCGTAGCACTTGGATGAAAATCGTAAAACGCGGAGATTTTTTCAACTTCCGGTTCTGGACGCGGGCGGGTTTCCGGTTAATGCGGGCGGAAGAAATTTATTTTGTTCTTTCTGAAATAATTTTACTTGCGGGCGGTCCGACGAACAAGTAATTAATTCGGCGTGGCCTAATACATCAATATTTCTGAAATTATTACTACGCTTGACCCAAAGAATCGATATTTGTAACTGAATATGTCATGCATGTGAATAACTCATATTTAACGAAATAATTTATTTGACATCTGAAGCAATCATTACAATTGTAATTGTAAACCAGTTTTGAGTTTTGCTTTCGTTGTCTCTTAAAAATATCTGTTGAGACGTCGGAAAAGCTGATATAATGAGGCTGACGGTAGCAATTCTTCGTTTGATCCAAAAACTAGGTTTTGTGTATTATTATCCCTGTGGAAAACTCTAAATCCCAAAACCCTAAATAAATGGTGGATATTACAATAAATTATGATAATAAATCGATAATTCTGAAATTATTATTACGCTTTAACGCAAAGAATCGACATTTGTAACTAAATATGTCATGCATGTGAATAGCTCATATTAAACGAAATAATTTATTTGACTTCTCAAGCAATCATTACAATTATAATTGTCCACCAGTTTTGAGTTTTGCTTTCGGTGACTCTTACAAAAAAATCTGTTTAGACGTCGGAAAAGCTGGTCTTAACACCAATTCTCCATAAGGATCAAAGGATTTCCATATAGGGTGAGACACGACATGTCTCAGATTTTGCTGATTTTCATTGTATAAGTTGAAATTGACCATTGGATCACAAAATAATGATTGTTTGTTATGATTTGACTTCGGTTGCCATGGTAACTGTGGCAGCCATTTTGGGACGATTGAAATACAGTGAAAAGGGCGTTATTCAAATCCCAATTTTTCAGGGCAAAATCAATTCATATTCAATAGAAGTTTTTTATTTGCTTAATTCAATATCTCATTGACAATATTCAAAACAGTTACAACACTTTCAATATATGTGTGATCAGACTGAGACTATTGTACATGTCAAGAAATAGGGAATTATTCTCTATAATTTTTGGTTAAAAATATTACCATTTTTGCCACTTTTCTGACTCCATTTTCAGAAAATGCACCAATCACAAATACTCATCGTGAATATAATTACATAGATTGATGATTAATATTAAAAAAATTTTAAAATCTCAATGGGGTAAGAAAAAATGTCTTCAGAAAACACCGTTAAAGTTGGTTACCATGGTAATAAAACAAAAACGGCAATTTTTCGATATTTAAATATATGTATGACCATACTTCTAATATGAGCCAAGATAACAATGGTTGTCATCATATGTACCTAAAATGGATCTTTTCAACACATCATGATCTAGGAAAACATTCAAGGTCACTTAAAATTGATTTTGCTTCGAGATTTTCATATTTTAAAGCTCAATTTTTAGTTGACCTTGACCTTGAGACACTGTACCCTGAAATGATTTCAATGTCATTTTAAGTTTATAGGATGTCTGTTAAAAATAATAATTAAGGATGATTTAATTTAACCCTAAGAAATAGTAGTTTCGTGGAAATATTGAACAATACAGAAATGGCTTTTTTTTCACAAGTTACAATGGTAACCATCTTTGACAGTGTTTCTTAAGACATCTTTTGTTACCCCATTGAGATTTTTATAACTTTTGAATATTAATCATCAATTTATGTAATTATATTCATCATGAGTATTTGTGATTGGTGCATTTTGTGAAAATGGAGTCAGAAAAGTGGCAAAAATGGAAATTTTTTGGTAGAAAAATTCCAGAGAAAATCCATGATTTCTTGACATATTCCATAGCCTGGTTCTGACTACACATTTATGTTTAGTCTTGAAACTGTTTTGAATATTGTCTATGACGTATTGAATTAAGCAAATAAAATGTTATATTTAATATGCTTTGATTTTTGAATAACAAATTGGGAATTGAATATAGGATATTTCGCAGTATGAGAAATGATAAAAAATGACCGCCTCGGTTACCCTGGCAACCGTGGTCAATCATAACAAACAGTCATCATTTTTGTGATCCAATGGTCAATTGCAACTTATGAAATAAAAATCAGCAAAATCTGAGACATGTCATGTCCCAGTTATTTTGGTGATTAGGAATAATTGGTCTTAAGACGCTGACGATAGCAATTCTTCGTTTGATCCAAACACTAGGTTTTGTGTATTAGTATCCCTGTGGAAAACTCTAATAAATCCCAAAACCCTTAATAAATGGTGGATATTACAATAAATTATGATAATAAATCAATATTTCTGAAATTATTATAAAGCTTTGACCCAAAGAATTGATATTTGTAACTGAATATGTCATGCATGTGAATAGCTCATATAAAACGAAATAACTTATTTGAACTCTGAAGCAATCATTACAATTAAAATTGTCCACCAGTTTTGAGTTTTGCTTTCGGTGTCTCTTACAAAAAATCTGGTCTATTGGCGCTGACGACAGCAATTCTTCGTTTGATCCAAAACACTAGGTTTTGTGTATTAGTATTGGTTAACTTTGTTAGGGGATTATAAAATTGCTGAAGCTGTCAAACTCATTTTTACCATGAAAAAATAAGGGTCGTAGAAAAATTGGCGGTTCTTTTGTGGTATTCATTACGATTCGTGTCTGATTGTAACTTGATACATTAACGAACAAGTCAAACTAGTTGAATGTGTTGTCCTGAACAGCAGAAAGTTTTTGACCCTATAGAGAGCTAAGAATTTGTGCAGAATACTTGATTTATTACTCGAGCGTTAACTTTAAAACGTGTATACTTCATAAACTGACAAATTATGCATAGAATATTTATTTTAACTACTTGCTAAAAACTTATAGTCTTTTTCTAAAAATACACATTTATCAATATGAAAGTACAGATGCAATTCTACGATTTGTAGTTATTAAATTCTTAACTTTAACGAACGTTATCAATAACACATCTCACATTTCTGTGTAGAAATTGTAGAAAGGCATATAACAAATACCAAACATGCACTGATCCAGGAGGCATTGACACCATTAGAATCAAAAAGGTATTTACAATTTATAAAACGGTCTTATAGTTTCTAAATTTTTTTGGTCAAAAATAGTTCAAATCATATTGAGATGTTACTAGGGCTCAACAATCATAGCTGCCTATCGACCCCCCCCCCCCACCACCACCACCCCAAGTGGTGGAATGGGAATGCCGTGTTATTGTGAATTTTGTTCTTATACACAATCCTTGTCGCAGTCCCATCATAGTGGATGATATTTTTGGAGAATGTCGCGTTCTTACCCGCTAAAGATTTTATTCTGTATGTGCCAATAAAGTAGACCCATTTCATTTTACTGTTATTTTTTTATGTAAACACGTTTTAAATAACGCTGAAATGCTTTTCGCTGGACGTTAAGAAGTCATTCAAAAGCAATTAACTTATTTTATTGTACTTGCAAATTCGTTGCTGCAGCTTGCATTCGTTTCCCCGACACTTCTAGACTTATCACTCCGGGTGACATTTTTGAAGAATGTCACGTTCTTACACGTTAAAGACTTTTTATGTATATGCTAATAAAGTAGACCCATTTGGCATCATTTACAGTGTCATCTAAAATGTTTTGTTATAGTAGTTCATTTCTTTTTACCGTTACTTTTGGTATGTGAGCAAGTTTACAACTTAAATAAAGCTGAAATACATTTCGCTTCACGTTAAGCAATCAGTTAAAAGCAATCAGTTAAAAGCAATTAAATCATCGTACTTACAAATTCATTGCTGTCGTATACGTTTCCCTAACACCTCTAGACTTATCTCACTGGGTGAAATTTTAAGAGAATGTCCCGTTCTTACCCTTAAAAGACTTTTTATGTATTTGCGGATACAGTAGACACATTTTGCATCATTTATAATAACATTAAAATTTCTGCTGTAATAATTAATTTCATTTAAGCGTTACTTTTGAATGTGAACACTGAACACGTTAAATTTGTTATTTTTGGTGTGGGGGTTTAAAACAGTATTTCATATGTTTTTGACTCACATCACAGCCCAGAAATAGTTCCCTTTTTAAACAGCTTTCAATAAGAACTACACATCACATCTACAAATCTACCAGTTAAGTGAATGTTTATATTATTATTTGTAGGGAGAAAACCAACATCTTGTACAGAATAATTCATCAACATCGCCATGAGAGTAAAAAGAATATTTTTTCAGACTTACAAACTCAGGCTTTATATAAAAGAGAATCAGAGCATATATTAGAAATAAAAAGTGACTTTATTTCATGATAGATATGTTATGGTGATATAATGTTACAAGCATACTAAACTAACTCAAGCGAAAGTACTATTCATTTAAGTAATACATGCATGTACTAATTTATGCAATATTAGTAAAACTTATTGTATAAACATCTCTTAGATCATTTTATAATGCAAAATATTCACATAATTACCTCGCTACTTTAATACATAAGGGTTTAGTAAAGAGACCCCATCAAATATAGTACCAAATATAAATGGGTACACTTTTAATTTTCAGATTTTCCTTTTTGTTTTGTTCCACATCATCATGATAGTATTCTTCATAAAGTGGGTACTGTTGCTGTATTAATATCAGTACGGCAATAAGAAACCCACCGTCATCATATATGGTATCTCGATAATAATGGTTTTTCCTTTTGTTTAATATTATATTCTACCTTAAAGATATCAAGTGTTACTCATTATTGTCAATCCTTTGTATTGAAGAAAGATATAAAAATGAATTTAATCATGCGAAATATTCCCAATATTGTTCAATGAAATCGTATTTTTATTTGAAATGACCTAAGACCTGTGTTAATGAAAAAATATCAATAATTAGCAATATAAACTTATTAACCAAGATTTAAAAAGTGAATTTTATTCAATGACTAAACATTTACAAGAAAGGATCAAAAAGTATTTAGCATTTTGGTAACCTAAAACTTCAATAAAAACTGTCCTAAAGGAAACATATTACCAGGCTTACATTACACTTTGGCAAATAAGTGAATCTTACCAAAATTGACCTGTAAATAATTCGTGATTTAAAGATTTCAAGATTATTAGAAAACATATATAATGTGTAACAAGAGGTCAAAACATGTGTACCATAAACATGCCATAATAATAGAACTTCAAATATTACTTTAATAACGTGCTCAAATAAATAATGTCTACAAAATTTGTGTTTGATAAAGTTTAAAAAAATAATCTCGCGGAGCATTTTTTGTGTCGTATGACAAAAGAAAAACTCATGTGCCGCCCTTTTTCATAGTTACAGCCATAGAACCCAATCAATTTGAACAACTTAAGGTTTCAAAAAATTCGTATTAAGTATGAGGAAAAAATAATATTTATAGAGATGTTATTAAATAAAAATTCCTAATATGAAGATAAAATTTTTAGGGAGATGAAAATCAAATAATCTGAACCCTGAATGTTCAATTACAGGGTATAAAACATCAATTTAAATGAAAGTTTAAGGTATAGAAAGTATTGTAAATATCTTTATATATCTCCCCAGAAAAATGATAAAAAAGATTCTGCTCTAATGAATTGACTTGAACCAATTTCAGATTTTAATAAAAATAAAAAATCTTCCTTCATTCATAGTACTATGCATATCAACAGGGGTAATATGTCTTATAAGAAATAATTCAGTGAATCTCATAATGAAGAAGAAATTGTGTTAAAATATATAAGAGTATATCACCTATGCTATATAGTTTAAATTCAGTACACGATCGATTTTACGCAACAAAGAATTCTACATTTTTTGATATTTGTACAGTTAATATCAATTATCGTTAAAAGTTGATCTACCAATTAAGATGTGTTCATTCGAATTTACAAAATCATGTTAGGAGGAAGGAAACACGATTCTTTTTTTTTAAAATTGGTATACATTCATTGTAATACTATAGGAACAGTATCCCTCGATAAATTAATTATCCATGCTATACGATGCTCCTATGTAAATGGCTTTCAACCGAGAAGGAACACATGACAGCTGTGGTTGTTATTACCAGTATTATTTGAACAATTTTGTTAAATACCATAAATCATCAATTTTTTAACGTTTGTGGCAAACATATGAACTAAAGGAAAAAGCAGATAGTATTTGCAGCAACAGATAATTTGGTAATCAAAATAGACGCCAACGAAGGAATACAAGAAGGAAGGTCACTCCCGTGGATAGAGTCAGGAGTAAAGAGGTTCTGCCAATTAAAAACAACCATGTATTCGTATCATCAAGGAATGCTTTGATAAATCGGCCCAGTCTAAAATCTAAAGTATTTAAATTCGAACGTCTAAATACCCGAAAAAGTTAAGCATGAACATATGAAAGACAAATCATCCCGAGCTAAGAATGACGATGTGACAAAAACGAATGATGGAAGATGTTTCATTAATATCCGAGATCTGCACGAAGTTATAAAATAGTTTTAACAAATAACTTGTTTATACACATCATATATTATGACAAGACAAAACAGAAAAAAAATCTTGAGAAAAAAGGAGTCATGCTCAATTTGTCTAGAACAAAAAGGGGTGTAGGGAACGATATCTTGAAAGAGTTCGTTAACAGGAAAAATGGATTAGGTATTCACCATGACGGATGTTTAGACATCACAATAAGTTCTAAGTTCTCAACGGTAGACAAACGTAACTTATGGAAAACATCGGATGCTGATAAAACATTACTAACGTGGAAATGGGTAGCCCTGAACAAATTCAAAAGCGAACTCCTATTTGACATCATGCACGTATTGCCACTGATCAGTCTTTATTTGACGAAACAAGCGTCTTTCGTACTCAATAAATTTCTTTTCGTTACAAGGCGAAATGTATCGCGTAGTAATTTGCACGGGGTATCCACCCGTCATATAGAGCGGGAATTTAAATCATTCGACATTTTGCATTCACCCAGTCAACACGCTTTATCGTCACATAACTTTGGGTGTGCTCGACTTTATTTTATTATCTTGATGTCTGACGAGGAGATTCAAAGTTCGCCTGAACGAGAACCTGCAAGAAGCCGTTGTAATAGCAAAGTGGTCAGTCCTACTAATGATCCAACAGCAGATGCATTTTCCTTATTTTCTAAACATTTGGACAACGCGCAGGAGAAACAAAAGAAGGAGATCTTTACGGTCTTGGAATCCAAAATTCCTGCTTTAAATAACTCTGAATGTAAGTCGGACTTTAAGTTTAAATTTGTTAGTAACAAAAAACAGTGCAAATTTAATGACAAAGTGTCCAAAGACATTGAATTAGTGAAGGCAGCTTTGAAATCTGATAATCGTGACCTTGCTTTAAATACTGTCGACAAAGTCCAAGTAGATATTGCCACTCGCAACAAAATTATTGATTTGATTGATTGATTAATGGTGTTTAACGCCCGAGCAGCATTATTTCAGCTATATTCAGGCGATGAACATGAAATGGATGATAAAATGAACTTGAAATGATGATGAATGAAAATGGGATGGGACACAAGGAAAAATAGGGGTAACGGATTTTAGATTGCCACTGGCAAATGGGAGGATGGATAGGGTAGGGCAATTCAGCCTCCTGCAGCGAGATCGAAATCCCTACTCATAGCAAATACTACAGCAGCGTTCTTTAACGTGCGAGGAACGTGGCATTTTTCCCAACACGGTGCACTAATATGGTTTGCGGTCAGGTTTTCCGTATTATGGCCTGACAACCCCAGCTTGCCAGGGGTACCCCATTCAACCACCTGGGGCACACATCCCAGTCGGTCTTTAGGCAAACCGACCTGACACGCCGGTCAGGGTACTGGGCGCTATTTAGTCGCCTTTTACGACAAGCTAGCGCGACTGCGGTCTATTCTTTTCGCCACCCGGATCCCGCACGGGGCTGATTGGAGATAAACATGGCTGGGATACTGTCAGTGAGTACGAGGGCAATCCTCTCGCTGATAACTCTGACGATGAGCGCCGTTTACGTCAAGCCGAGACCATGGCTATTCGAAAAAGAAAGGCTTCAATTCCTAAAGACCCTCCCAAGAAATTCGCTGCAGACATACTTTTTCGTGGCTTTAGCAACGCATCTGAAGACGGAAGAATCAAAGAGAATTCTGCAGTTATGCCTAGATTCTTTGGCAAGAGATCAAGCACATCTACAACAGGAAAAGGACCATCTACCCAGGACATCTGTTACTACTGTGGCGCGACAGGACATTGGTCATTCAACTGTCCCGAAAAAGCCAGCAAGTCAGCAACAATACCAGCTCTAAATGAGGTATCGTCATTAATTGACATTAAATTATGTTTAGATACATATGAATATGAACATGAATCTGTTCAAGTTTACAATGTAAAAGGTCGATTGTATAGTAATTACATTTTTGGAAAGAAAATCTTCTGTTGGCTGACAGTATAAAAAGCCCAGTTTTGCCTATTTTGGAATCTGGTTATTACTTGAAATTCACTCGTACACCACCTTCAGTTATTTTAAACAACAATAGATCGGCTTATAAGCATGCTGATTTTGTAAAACGCGCAATAGCAGATTTAGTTTTTACGGGTGTCGCTGAGGAGGTTGACTCCGTACCGTACGTTGTAAATCCTTTATCAGTGTCGGTGAACTCGTCTGGCAAGGAAAGATTGATTCTTGACCATAGACATGTAAATCAATACGAAGTGCGGTTTAAATTTAAGTATGAAAGTGTTAAGGAGGCAAAAATTTATGCAGCTTATAAAAAATATGCCTTTAAATTTGATTTAAAACATGGGTACCATCATATCGATATACATACAGAATCACGAAAATTTCTTGGGTTTTCATGGAAAACCGACGGAAAACCAAAATATTTCATTTTTACATCTTTACCTTTTGGGTTAAGTTCAGCATGTTATATTTTTACCAAAATGGTTCGACCTTTGGTTAAATTTTGGAGTAGTAAAGGTTACAAAATTATAGTGTATCTGGACGACGGTCTAGGTTTTGAAGATACAGAAGAAATGTGTCTGAAAGTTTCCAAAGAGGTTTTGTCTGACTTGCTGTCTGTAGGGTTTTTACCAAATTTTGAAAAAAGGGTATGGAAGCCTCAAAAAAGTTTAGACTGGCTTGGCTTTGTATGGGACTTTGATAAGGGTATTTTAAGTGTACCTGAAAACAAACTGCAGGATATATTGAATTTTATTGCGCTTGTTATGGACAATTCAGATAATATTACCGCTAGAAAAGTTGCAGCGGTAATTGGCAAAATTATTGCACTTTCACCTGCATTAGGAAACATATGTAGAATCATGTCTAGGCATTTACATCATGTGGTAAATGAGCCAACCTCTTGGGATTCAAAAATAAGGTTAGACATTATGGCCGTTAAAGAGTTAGAATTTTGGCATTCATCTCTAAAATCTCTGACAAATTTTTTACTTGCACCTATACAGAGACTTCCCGAGAGGTTAGCATATACCGATGCAAGTTCTTACGCTGGCGCGGGTAATGTTGTTCATTTTTCTGATAAGATTTCACATCAAATGTGGACAGCTGAAGAAAAGCTTAAAAGTTCAACTTGGAGAGAGCTTAAGGCGGTGGTTTTGGCCCTCAGAACTTTTTCTGAGCATTTTAAAAATAAATTTGTAAAAATTTTTACTGATAATTAAAATGTAGCCCGTATAGCGGAAGTTGGTATTTTTTATTTCTGTGTTGAAAATTCAGTGTGTCTAAAAAAAGAATGGATACCACGGGCTTTGAACACTATAGCAGATGACTACAGTAGAATTTTTGATTTTGATGATTGGTCTGTAGCGGACAGAATTTTTTATTATTTTCATAAGATTTGGGGACCTTTTAGTATTGATCGTTTTGCCAACATTAATAATACTAAATTGTAGAGGTATAACTCAAAATTTTTTTATCCTTCAACTGAAGGTGTCGATGCTTTCACGTTTGATTGGTCATATGACAATAACTGGCTCGTGCCACCAGTTTCATTAATATCTCACACTATTAAAAATATTCAGTTGTGTGGAGCCAAAGGTACTTTAGTTGTACCTAAATGGAAATCGGTCATTTTTGGCCATTGCTGGTTTCGAGTGAAACCGGAAAGTTTATCGGTTTAGTTAAAGATTTTGTTGAGTATGAAAACCCTTCTAATTTTTTCAATAAGGTTCTGCAGAGAACTCAGTGTTCAGCGGTGATAGATTTATTTCTAATGTACTTGTACTGAAACTTGACGCTGGAAACTGTTGATTTAGATCGAGAATAGAGATTTATGCGGACCTTGCCGCGTCTTGTTATAATATGTGACTGTATATTGAACAGTGTACATGTACTTGTATTTGGCGGACCTGTCCGCTTTTGTTTTTTCACGGACCTGGCCGTGATTTTATATTTGGGACGTGCAGCTTTTCCCTATTTTTCAGGGATCTTTGAGTAAGGACTGGAAAGACATTTACAGGCTTTCACACATACCTGGTTTACACAAAGTTGCATTTGCTGTCATGGATACGGCGAAAAGAAGCAAATCAGATTCTACAAACAAAAATTATGATTTGTATTTTACAAAATTTAAAAAATGGTGCAGACAGTTCAGCTTGTCATATCTGCCTGCAGATGTATCCACTGCTTGCTTGTATCTCACTAATTTGATTGTATCAGTTTGTTCTATTTCCGTGCTTAATTCTAATTTCTTTGCGATCAATTGGTTTCACGAGTTATTTTCTTTTCAAAACCCTTGTCACAATTCGCTTGTCAAAAATGTGCTAGAGTGGGGTAAAAGAATTCTTGCAAAAACAGTAAAAAAGAAAGAGCCAATCACAGTAGATATTATTACAAAACTCTTTTCTTTCTATCAGGATAAATCAATTTTGTCTAATTGTAGGACCCTTTGCATGTTTTTGTTAGCTTATGCAGGATTTTTTTCGATACAAAGAATTGTCGAATATAAGAATGAGCGATGTAATTTTTTACGATACCCATGTTGAAATTAGGGTTCGCTGTAGTAAGACTGATATTTATCGACAAGGAAGTACGGTTGTGATAGCCAGAACAAACACTCCGACATGCCCGTTTATTTTTTAAAGTAGTATTGCAATTTAGCAGGGTTAAAAACCCATTCTTCTGAGTATATTTTTCGTTCTTTACAATCCATAAACGGTACTATTAGTTTGAGTAAGGCAAATAAGCCCTTATCATATACTCGAGCTAGGGAAATTGTTCTTGACGCTTTGAATATAGTAGGTTTTGATAGTAAGAAATTTGGTTTGCATAGTTTACGAAGTGGGGGAACAACCCAGGCTGCAAACAACAGTGTTTCGGATCGACTTTTCAAAGTTCATGGTCGTTGGCGTTCTGAAAATGCCAAAGACGGATATGTGAAAGACAGTCTGGAGAAAAGACTTTCTGTCTCTCAAAATCTTGGCATTTGATGTGCATTCTTTCTCCTTTTGACTCGACTGGATCTTGCAAACCTGCATTCCAAAAATTACTGAGTTTGTCTTATTGAGCCCAGTATAGAAAAGAAATGTTTTATGTTCGGTTGAACCAGTGAAAAAGAACATAAATAAATTTCTTTTCGTTACAAGGCGAAATGTATCGCGTAGTAATTTGCACGGGGTATCCACCCGTCATACATGTATAGAGCGGGAATTTAAATCATTCGACGGTTTGCATTCACCCATTCAACACGCTTTATCGTCACTAGTCTCGATCACCCAGACGCATATATAATAGCGTCAGGGATCACCTTGTTATAATTTTGGTGCCAATAGGTGGAGACAAAACAATTATTCTATTTTTAGGACCCTATTTTTAGGCCAGGAAAACCATGCAAACATGTCTATACTTATAAAATGACGTCACAGTAAGATTCTCTCTTGATTGTGCATAACAATAATATTTGTTTTATTAATTGATAAAGTAATATTTTATAAAAATATTCAACTGTAAACTTTGCTACAATTTTTTATACACTTCTTGATATGAACGGAAGTAATTTTTTAGACAATAAAAATATCATCCAATCAAAAATTACGCCCAGTTTTGGGCGTAATAATAACGAGTTCAATATAGAAATGAATCCAGACGCACAATAGTCTCGATCATCCAGACGCTTAATTACATTTGTGCGTCTGGATTCATTTCTATATTGAACTCGTTACCATTACGCCCAAAACTGGGCGTAATTTTTGATTGGATGATATTTTTATTATCTAAAAAATTACTTCCGTTCATATCAAGAAGTGTATAAAAAATTCTGTCAAAGTTTACATTTGAATATTTTTATAAAATATAACTTTATCAATTAATTAAACAAATATTATTGTTGTGCACAATCAAGAGTGAATCTGAATGTGACGTCATATTATAAGTATGCATGGTTTTCCTGGTTTAAAAATAGGGCCCTAAAAATAGAATCATTGTTTTGTCTCCACCTATTGGTAGCGAAATTACAACAAGGTGATCCCAGACGCTATTATATATGCGTCTGGGTGATCGAGACTAGACGCACAAATGTAATTAAGCGTCTGGATGATCGAGACTATATCGTCACATAACTTTGGGTGTGCTCGACTTTATTTTTTATTTTATTTGTCATTTCAACGCTATCAAATAAGTTCGTTTAAGTAAACCAGTTTTATCTACATTTACACTGTTCAACATACAGAATTGTATTTTATATTGTGTATTGATGATACTATTTTGTATTTTGTAGATTGTGCAGGCTGTTGTTATATCGAACTGTGTGTAATAAGGACATTTTTGGGTGTCAACACCTGCCATGTAAAATTGTTATATTTTCACATGCTGTATTATTAAACGACTGGATCTTGCAAACCTGCATTCCAAAAATTACCGAGTTTGTCTTATTGAGCCCAGAATAGAAAAGAAATGTTTTATGTTCGGTTGAACCAGTGAAAAAGAACATAAATTCTATTAACTTTGGTATCTTTGATGACATTTTATTTGAAACCGATGGGTCGATGCCTCTGTTGGTGGACTGTTAGTACCCGAAACTATCACTAACCTAGTAGTCCAACTTCGGGGCCTGACAAAATATCATTGATTCTTTCAGTGATGTAGTCATTGTCTAAAATTTACTGTTCTGAAATTTCCTAAGTTTTTTCTGTTTTCAAGGTGTAGATAGCCTTTGTAGGATTTTGATATGACATTTTGGAATTTTGACGATAAAAGCTCGATTTAGATTTTAAATATTTTTTGGAGTTTTAGGCGCCACTGATAAGTCTTGATTAGAATAAACGCGCGTCGTGCTTGGTAAATTTTATTAACCTTGGTATCTTTTGTAAATTTTATTAGTAGAATTCCTTCTTAAACTGGATAGTGCATGTTTTTGCCAAAATATTTACCAGAATGAATTGGAATCTATATCTTGCTATGAGTGTTCCATTTGAAGAAGAAGTTAACAGAAAAAACTGAGCCCAAATCAAGAGAGTGAATTGGGCATAGCAAATTTTTGTATATTAACAAGACATGTAATCAATTAAGTTTAAATAAAGTGTAAGTAGAAATTAAATATATGTGCTCCAATAGTAAGCTTAATCAAATATGTTATACTTCGTGACTATTTTGTCTATTATTCTCATATTGAAAAGTTTTTCCGTACATATTAAGCAAAATTCTAATACAACGGCACACATCGGAAGGATGGTCATTTGATCTTAAGGATGTTCGCTTGTCATGTTGAAAATAACAAGGTATCTAAATTTATATATTTGATAAATAGACCATAGTTAAAGGTACAAAATAAGCTTAAAAAATTCAAAGGTTGCTGAACTCTTTTTCGAGATAATAAGCATCCAAAATTTGGCGGGAAAAAGCTTTCTCTGACTTTTTCATAGGTTTAGCATTGGACATGTTTTAGTGTAAAAACCTATGAAAAAATAACACGAAATTTATAAAACTTTGTAAATTAGCTTTAACTGACCCAATAAACCCTATTATAAAAAGAAAATAGGGGGTTGCTGGGCAAAAAAATTATCCCTTTTTTAATGGTAAAATCTAGAGGATTCTGAAAATCTGACAAATCTCTCAAAAATTGACCAGCGATCATCCTTAACTCAAGCTGGTGTATTTTGTCTCATCTTTCGTAGTGACTAGTGACTTTCGGTGACTGAGATAACCATTAAAGTCTGAAGGTAACAGAAGATCGAACTGCTTATTAAAAAGTATAGATAGTAAATCAATAATACATTTGGAATACAATATTGAACTATCATCTTACCGATTACGGACGAACAGAAATGTAAATATATTTAGTGAATATGGACAGACTTTGCACATCCGGGACCTAATGAAGTAGTTCTTCCAAAAGAAAGGTCAATTCAACATTGTGTTTTAAAACTACGGTTCCATAATCAGAGGGATACAGTTTTCTGAGAAGATGGATCTTAATGCGTAGTCAGACCGAAACTTTTACTCAATGCAAAACGTTGCTCCATTAAGGATGATCGCTGGTCAATTTTTGAGAGATTTCTGTCAGATTTTCAGAATCCCTATTTTCTTTTTATAATAGGGTTTATTGGGTCAGTTAAAGCTAATTTACAAAGTTTCATAAGTTTCGTGTTATATTTTCATAGGTTTTTACACTAAAACATGTCCAATGCTAAACCTATGAAAAAGTCAGAGAAAGCTTTTTCCCGCCAAATTTTGGATGCTTATTATCTCGAAAAACAGTTCAGCAACCTATGAATTTTTTAAGCTCATATTGTACCTTTAACTATGGTCTATTTATCAAATATATAAATTTAGATACCTTGTTATTTTCAACATGACCAGCGAACATCCTTAAACGATAACGTCAATTTTTTTATTGATACCTGCAGCCATTTTCTCGACTTTTTTATTGTTAAGCCTTTAAAGAATAAGAAGAGTATCACAGTTATCTGTACTATCTAAACAGGACGAAGGAAAAACGCTCGTTATATGTTTTGGACAAAGTGGCTTATTTAAAGCTGAGTTAAACTCTAAAAGGAATATTACAGTGTTTTATGCAACGTATTATAAAATGCCGGATGAGTAAGTTTAACATTAAAACAAAAAATCTATGCATATTTCACGAAAAAGCAGACAAAAAATATAAAAACGTTCTGCAACAAATCACTGATAGTTATAATCACACTAACTTACGCATCAAAGGGGGAAAATACACAAGCTTCGGCAAATGATGAAAAGACGAAATGAGATCAATGCTATACCTTTCGGAATAAATGTTAAAATAACGAAACACGTATAAAAATAAAACCTAAAGCGAAGACAAAAAAGAAAACAAAATGTAAGATAAAAGTTTCAGCTCGCCCATCATATCTAAAGAGGTTGAGTGAAAAGGGGTGCCCAATAAAATGGACCGTTTAATGTTTTATTATAGAGAAGATGTTTTATTATAGTCAACAAAGATCACTACAAAATCACTAACATCAATGTATATATAATTCAGGGTATCTTCTACAAGTAGGAATTACAACTTAGTAGTATACCGTTTGAGATACCGTCTTTCTTAAAAAACGGAAACATATTTTTTAGGAAAAATAAACAAAAAAAATTGCACAGTGTATAGAATTATAAATATTTGTTTTTTCACCAAATCAATTCGCAATCAACAGTATCAACTACACCAAAGACCGACCTATATCTAATCCGATAAACGATTCTGCGCTGATTGAATCGTCATATCAGATGGAAGTAGCGATTAGATAGATTTAAGAAAGGGTCCTTTGTACGTAAAACTACAAATTTGCACAGCCAATGGATCCGCACATCCAGATTAAGAAAAACCACCTTAAATATGCCATTTATAGCAATTTTTCGCACAGTGGTTTTTATATAAAAAATCGTCTCTGTAACATTAATAATTATCTTTGAAAAGCATATTTACAAGTCATTATGTTATTGGGCAGAGAAGAACACATTTAAAAGAGAATCAATGGTTTGTTTAAACTGTAAGGCAATTTTTAACCGACGCTTTCAAATCTACGAAAAAATTAACATGAAACTTTATAGGTCGAGTGCACTATTTCTGCTTTGTCCTGGGAGACTAGTCCTAAAACTAAGTACAAATATTCGACTTAAATAAACAATTCTACCAGCACCAGTACCTTGTGCAACCCTGATATATATTTTAACAATGTACACAGGTAAAATCTTTTTTTTGTAACAATGACTAATGGTGATTGCATCTTGTATAGTTTGAATTTTTATGTAATTTCATTTCATTAAAATATTAATGGCATGTAAACCTAAAAGGGTTCAAGATAGTTACATAATAAGATTGCACGAGACAATCGCGTTTTGCATAGCGACATAGCGACACTGAGATGGATAATTAAAATGAAGGTCCACAGGCCGTTAAAATGTAGACAATTTCATTTTTTCTGGTTCTTATGTGCGAAAACGGATCGATCAACGTCAAATGAAAATCACAGAACAGTAACATACTACAAATTGAAAGACATTAAAGCAACTAAGCCCATTTGCTGGGGCCAAGAATGCTCAGTTCTTGGATCAGTAACCTATTATGATAAGTTCTAGCTGCAGCACATGAGCTGGTAAAAGGATGAGCTGGTCAAAATAGACTGACAAGTGGGCTAAACATCTTAGTTTCAGTTTTATAATTATGCACAATTTGGAGAACGTCAAATATCTAAAAACACACAAACCTTTAGTTAGAAGGAAGAAAGTAAAAATGAGGAACATGATAGAAGGCGGTATTTCTGGCCTGAGGCGGTAGCCAATGTTAGTTTCACATAGAGGAGTCCATAAGATCCATAAATCAAAGTTTGAGAAACTGGCAACTCCAGAACCAACAACCAAGCATATAGTAACTACTACAATAGTCCTAATTGGTACAGGTATTTCAAAGGAAATGGTAGGTAAAAAATGCTTGCAAGTCCAATATCTCATTTACGACAGCTAAGGATCCGACTGCCGTCTCGCATTAGAATGGAAGGATGAGAGCTCTTGTTTTAACAATGTTCTCTGCACAATGTCTTTATTTTTTACCATCCATCACAAGTCTCAGCTTCAGTCAATTTGTCAGATTAAATATTTACAAATTTTGTTTACCTTCGTCCATGCTAAAAATTCTGCCATACCGTCGAGTTCTCAACTTTGGATTAGTTTTATAAAACATATTGCGCATTATGCATTGTGAACACGATTAATCTGTATTTTACAGATAACGATAACTGATATTTTTTATAATATAAGCTAAAATATTTCCGTCGTATATCAGCTTTCCCTGATAATTATTTTGTAAAATATACACGAAATAAACAGGAAACCGACCGAACAACGAAAGACGAAAGTCAAGGAAAGATATATATCACGTCACCACCAGATGCTGATGTATCAATAACCAAATTTTATCGTTTATTATAGTTGATATTGACACTGAAGAAGGCCACCAGTTGGTCGAAAATTTTGTCATATTTATTAATATAATTATTTTATAGTCGAAACATCTCTATATTTGTATCGTTGCATAATTCTCTAGACTTGTATATATATATATATACAAACGTCTAAGTATTGTGACAACCATATAATATATCTATCCAGCGGATTTCTGAAACATCAGAAATACAGGGTTAATATCAAATATTTAT
Organism: Limnoperna fortunei; assembly: GCA_944474755.1. Classification (NCBI taxonomy): domain Eukaryota; kingdom Metazoa; phylum Mollusca; class Bivalvia; order Mytilida; family Modiolidae; genus Limnoperna; species Limnoperna fortunei. The sequence continues at coordinate 79,816,457 of OX104111.1, read as the reverse complement.
ATATACGTCTACAAATTAAGCCCAACACTGTTTGAATTAGATTTTTAACACTGTCAAATTTTTGCTTTCCCTCAGCGGGATTCATATACAAAAAATGCTGAATTAGATTACTGTCAGATTAATACGTATTGGTTACGAAAATTCCATCGTCACACGCTAGTACACATGTACTATGTCTATGTCTACGATTCACCCCGGTTAATGAAGCTATATTTTTTTTATATAGCGGATTTGGCCGAGGGGTCTAGACCGCTGGACATAGTGCAGGCGAATTGGTGCCACAGTGTCACAACGGTGTGAGTTCGAATCCCGCTGAGGGAAAGCAAAAATTTGACAGTGTTAAAAATCTAATTCAAACAGTGTTGGGCTTAATTTGTAGACGTATATATATATATATATATATATATATATATATATATATATATATATCCGAACTCAGACAAACAGGACGCGTAATCAATGCCTGCCTCTAATTTGGCAGCCGGCATCATTTTTAGAAAATATAGTGAAATTGTTGCAATAGTATAACTTGATGACGGATGTCTTATTTACTCGGAATCTCTCTAGCGCGTTTTGAACTACTTGAACTACTACTGACACAGGGCTGAATGCTGTATCAGTAAACACGCATCGTTTTCTTTCCTTGCAAAGCTATATATTCTTTTACGTAACAGAATTATGTAAGTATCTCGATGGCCTGGATGAAAAGCTGAGAACTTATACCACTGATATAAAGATGTGGTGGGTTACAGCTTCACGGGTTGTAGGTTTCAAGATTCGTGACAAGGACATTCCTCTTTTAAAACAAAACGATATTATTTTAGATAATGATCGAGACAAAGCAGAAGCTTTTAATAATTATTTCGCGTCGCACTCAAATTTGGATGGTAGCAATAAAACGGTACCGAACATCGATTCCATACCAGATAGACAACTTGATCTATTAAATATCACAAAAAGTGATGTAAAAGATGTGCACTGTTCATTTCAGTAAAATATTAATGGCATGTAAACCTAAAAGGGTTCAAGATAGTTACATAATAAGATTGCACGAGACAATCGCGTTTTGCAATCTTATTGGGCGTCACGTGTAGATTATTAAACTGGCTCTGTAGTTATCTTGATGATAGAAAACAAAGGGTGGTTCTTAATGGTCAAGAGTCTTCATGGGTATCAATAAATGTTGGTGTTCCTCAAGGTTCTATTCTGGGTCCTATGTTATTTGTAGTATTTATTAATGATATCGTTGATGAAGTTAACTGCGATATAAAACTTTTCGCTGATGATACTAGTATCTATGCTATCGACAGCCCTCTCTTGGCATCAATTATGCTTAATTCTGACATACAAAGAATAAGTAGATGGGCCAAGAGATGGTTAGTTTCATTTAATCCTGAGAAAACTGAAACCTTGATATTTTCTAGGAAAGTTGATCCAGATTATCACCACTGGTTGTTCATGGATGGTGCAGTTATTACTACTGTCCAGTCCCATAAGCATCTCGGTCTTACTTTCTCTAGTGATGGCGGCTGGTATACTCATATTAACCAGATTATCAAGAAGGCTTCTGTCCGTTGAAATCTTTTACGACGTCTGAAGTTTATAGTTGACAGGGGATCTCTTGAGACCATGTATTTTTCATTTATTCGTCATTTTCTCGAATATGCACATGTTATATGGGACAATCGTACAAAATATATGAAGGATAGATTGGAACAGATAAACTATGAGTCTGCACGAATAGTCACTGGTGCCTCAAAACTAACTAGTTTGAATATTCATATGATAGAGACGGGGTGGGACACTTTAAGAGACAGACGGACAAACCATAAGATAATCTTATTCCATCAGATGGTCAACAACAATGCTCTTATGTATTTATCAAACTTAGTACCATCATCTCACGGTGACTTGCATAATCATCGTACTCGTAATGCTGCCAACCTGATCAACATACATACCAGAACTAGCTATTATCATAATAGTTTTCTACCATCATCTGTTAGATTGTGGAATCAGCTTCCGGTAGATACTAGAAATTTATCTTTATTTTGTCTCAAAAAACATATTAGAAAAAAACACATTCTGTTCCCAAATATTTTTACGCAGGTAAGAGTATGGGTCAGATTTTTCATACTAGAATAGGAACCCCGAGTAGTGGCCTAAATGCCCACCTATTTTCCAAAAACATAGTCGAAAATTCGTTTTGTACCTGTGGTCAAGTTGAAAGTCCTGAGCATTATTTCTTAAATTGTGCCCAAAACGATATTCAGAAGTGCCATATGTTAGTCAGCCTGTCATATGCTCCAGTTACTGTAGATAAGCTGTTATATGGTGACAGTACTCTTTCTGATAATGTGAACTCCGAAAACTTCATTGTAATTCAAGAATTTATATTGTTTACTAAAAGGTTCATCTGATGTATTACTTGTGCCATAGGTAATATGCGCTATTATTAATCTTATAGGGGCTCTTTATACTGTTTGCTTCAAATTATAATTATTATATTAACTACATTCATTTGTGTTATGTGGATTTATCAATGTATGGTCATTATCTTTGATAAGTAACCATTTATTATATTGTACCGTCTATGTTTATGTTTTCTCTGGGAGAGGAAAAGTGCTTGTGACTTGTTTTCCAATCCCAATCTATGTTCTCTGTTTGTTATTACGCCATCTATTTGTATCTCTTTCTTTATTTCTCATGCACCTCTTTACAGAGGTATAGAAATACAAACAAAAATAAATTTACAGTATATCAAAAACAATGTACATATAGAAAAATACAACATATTTTCAAACAATATAAAAGGAAAATATATGATTAACCTGGAGGACACATCCTCTTCATTACAATTCTAATAAATTTACAAAGTTTACTTAACACCGGAGCAGACTCTGATGACAACAGATTATTGTATTTCAAGACATTAGGATGGTTTCTGTATTTTGATGCAATATACAACTTCCTTTCATTAGCGAAACTGGAGCATTCAAACAGATAATGAAATTCGTCCCCTATTTCCCTTCCCGAGCATAAAGGACAAAGTCTATCTTCCCTGTTGATTGTCCTCCATCTTCCAATTTCTATAGGTAATTTTTGGTTATGGTTTCTTAACTTACATATCAAAAATTTATCTTTATCGTCTAATGATTCTAAAAAATTCTCAAATTTAAGTTCTTTTTAAAATATTTTATAATTGTCCCCTTTCGACGAAGCGCTGATTGATGAGTTCCAGTTTTGCTTAAATTGATCAAGTAAATTATTTTTCACTGGCGTAAGTAACCAATTTTCAGAAATACAGTATTGTAGTGTCCATATGTAAGACATTCCACATTGATTTAATGTAGTATGAGTGTGATTTATCCATGGAGAAAAACGTTTGTTTCCGACGTGTTTTATCAACAGTAATGTGTATGCCAATGAGGACAATGTTGAGTGTTTTCCAAGAACAAGTTTACACCAAAACGAAATCATTCTAACCTTAATATAAATTTCTAACGGATATCTACCCAACTCTCCATATACCATATAATTGGGCGTAGATGTAAGATTTTTAAAAATTTCAAGTGCACCTTCTCTATCATATCTTTTTTTCCAAATCCCTATATTTCACATCCGTACAACAGTATCGGTTTAACAATTTTATCAAAGAAATTAAGCTGACATTTAGTTGACAAATTATGTAAACTACCTTTCCTTAACACCTCATACATTGCTTTTAAGACTTTATTAACGAGTTCCATTTTTGCCAACTTGAATGAACCAGTTTTTTTTAAATACTATTCCTAGATAAGGGAATTGTGTTACTATTTCTAATTCAGTGTTGTTATATGTAAATCTTAAACTGTTCGGTAAGCGACCATTCGCAAATATTAATACTTTAGTTTTATCTATGTTAACTTTCAATTTCCACTTTTTACAGATATTATAGAGGGCATTGAGCCGATTTTGCAAATCGGTATCGGTCTCCGCCATAATTACAGTATCATCAGCGTACAACAATACAAACAGTTTCAGATATATGTCCAATTCTCGCTCCAACTCGTCTTTTTTTTGGTTAAAAAACCAAAAAAGCATTTTTCTCAATTAGAAATTGTTCCAGGTCATTTAAATAGAGTGAGAAAATGTATAGAGATAAGTTTTCGCCTAGTCTCACACCATTATTACATTAAAAAAATTGGGATACATTACCATTATATACAATTCTAGATTTTGTATTTTTATATATTTTACATGTATATATAACATTATACATTTTACCGTTAATTTTATTCATAAGTAATTTACACCATAAGCCTTTCCGCCAAACAGTATCAAACGCTTTTTTCAAAATCCACGAAAGAAAAATCCCTTTTCTTTTTCTTAAGTTTCAGAAGTTCAGAGAAGGCATGCAGAGCAAATATATTATCTAGAGTAGAATAGCCTTTTTTAATCCACTTTGGCTTTCGCTAAGAATAGAAAAATTTTCGGAGAAAGAATTCAATCTCTTTAAAAGTACTGCAGAGAAAAGTTTGCCAAAACAACTGACTATTGTTATAGGCCGAAAGTTTTTTGGGTGTTGGGGTCGCCTTTGTTCTTGTAAATTGGTTTGATATTTCCACATAGCCAACTATCTGGTATAATACCTGAATGGAAAATACAATTGAAAAGCGTAACAATGATTGGTAACATAATATCAATAGAATATTTTATATATTCATTTATAATCAAATCATCGCTGCATGCTTTATTATTTTTTTTAAGTTTTTAACTCAAGTAATTATTTCCTCGCCTTTAATTGCTTCATTTATTTCAGTATTTAGATTATTAACTAACTCATTATCAATTTCTGGCAGATTGGAAATATCATCATCAATTTCTGGAGCGTTATTGAGATTTTTTAAAAAGTCAAAGAGTGATTCTGTAGAGATGTTTGGTTGTTTTCTGTGTGTACCCCCTTTTTTTTTATTATATTCCAGTATTCTTTACTATTGTTAGACCTTAAATTTGCTATTTTTGTTGACATCTCTTTCGTATGTTTTCTAATGCTAGTGTCGATAAGTTTCTTATATTCTTTTTCAGCTTTTTTCATTTCGACTCTTGCTTCAGTAGACGAATTAGTTTTACATCGTCTCTTTAATTTCCTATAATTTTGCCGTGTAAATTTACAATCGCCACAGAACCACGGTTTAGAATATTTATGAACATTACCCCCTTGTTTTCTTCTTTTTCCGTACCTAACGCCAAAAGTAGTTTTTGCTGAGTTTATAAAAATATTTCCCAATTTAATAACACAGTCGTGAATTTCAGTTTGCGTTATACTTTCACATTCTAAATTGCTCAATTGTGTTTCTAATAAATACTGTTTACACTAGAATTCTGTAAAAATAAAAATGCATATATGTTTAAAATTCATATCTGTGTTCTTTAGAAGAGAACATTCTTGCTTTTTATATTTATTGTTTTGTATATTATGTTCATTTTTATAACATTGATAAATCAGTATTTCTTATTGGATATTAATTTTATTAGCAGATAACTTATTCATACACGCGAATGTCATTTTGAGTGTTCCTCAGGGAGATATATAAATCTTTTTAATTGATCAGAGTTAAAAGAACATTGCAGACCTATTAGGAACTCTTTTATTTTATGGAAGTATAAATGGATTTTCAAAGAAGTTGCATGAATTCTAATAAAAGATATAGTATGTAAGTGAACTATTTTTTTACGTTGTACCAATTTTGTACTTTTTTAATTATCAAAATTTAATCAAATAAAAAAATTAATTATCTTGCTCATTTCTTAAATTAATAATGAATTAATAATGGGGAAAAATTAAACCGTTAAAAAGAAACCGTGTTATTTCTAGTTTGTGTCATACTTGTATCTCATCATTGATGCTAGTCGAAATACTTAATTTAATCCAGAATGATGGGTCTATACTGGGAGCCGAGTTGCTCGGCCGACAGAGCTGCACAGCGCATCCCCAGGTGGCACATTTATATACAGTATATGAGGTTTTCACGTTGGGGATTTGTCAGATTTAATACGGAAATCCTGACCGCGAACCATAGTTCATGACGTGTTTAAGACATCACGTTCATATACTAGTAGGAGTCGCTACAAACAGTTAATATACTCCTTCCTTATCCAATACTCCCCGTGGATTCAAAATTGTGTTCCCGGTTGGTCCATCGATTTTCAGCTTTGATTTTTCTGAATATAGCTCGCTGGACATTTAGCAAACGATGAATCAAATAATCAGAAATGTCTTTAATTTCGACTAATCTCACACATTATTATAAAACTTAAGCAAAGGAAAATAGATTCAACTAGGACATGTATTAATAAATTATCTTCATGGCTTGTTGCCTTTTTCCTGTTTAAAAGAAATAATTAGTGTATATCTATCAACTAAAACATTTATACTAAGTAACGCATGGTTGAGTTCGATAGTCTGTGCCATCATTACGGAGTTTCCAATTATGTACAATAATAGGTTCTTTCATACTCTTTTGGGAAAGACCGGTTGATCTTTAACGAGTGATAGAAATTTTGTGTCTTTTCGCGAGTGGAGCGCAGCGAAACGAGCCAAAAGACATAAAAATTTCTATCACGAGTAAAAGATTACACGGGCTTTCCCAAAAGCGCATGAAAGTACCTATTTCTTCCGTAAACCAACAACTTTCACATCGCTATATCCTATAGACTCTCCATTGTTGTAGACTCCATTGTCTCTAACATCCAATCAGAACGCCTGAAACAAGAACGTCACACAAGAACGTTGTTATGCTTCAATACCAACGTTCCTGTTTCTGACGTTTTGATTGGATGACGCAGCAAGTAGAGATGTGTGCGCGTGAGATCATCTGTACTGGGTCATCAGCCATTTACGGAAGAATAAAACTTCTTTCGAACAAGCAAAACAATCCACTAATATCTTTCTCGTGGTAGGTCGGAGTAGCATAAAAACGAATGAAAAACAGAAAACAGTATACAGCAGGTGAATCTCTAGATTATACCTTCAAATGCGAAATTATACTGAATTTAAATAAGTAAAGCGGATTCAACTCGTCGTTCTTCTTTATTTATTGTTCTAAGTTCTTTTCCAGTGCTCGACCCACAGAGCAGCCCAGCCGGTCGCCAGGTGGCGGATATGGGAGACCCTTCTCGTTAGGGGTTGTCAGGTCATAATATGGAAAGCCTGGCCACGGTGGGTGACGTGTTTGGAGAGTGCCACGCTCCTTGCACGATACAGACTCCTTTTGTAGATTTAAAAAAAGAGATAGTTCATTGTAGAAGCTACAAAAGGATAAATTCTCCGCCCCTGCGGATTACTCCATACTTTTACAGTGGGCAGTCAAAATTGTGTTACCTGTGTTCCATCCCACAGTTTTTTTTTTTATAATTTAACTTGTTCTCGTTCTGAATCAATCCACATGTCTTAGCTGTAGCAGCTATGTGTTGATCTGTATCGACCTTTTTTATACATAACTATTTTAAAATTGTATGCAATCAATCAAACGTCTAGTCAGCTTTTTTGGTAGCTTAATCGTCACTGGAATATCGTTGATTCGTTCCTCATTCGTGGGAAAGCAATAACATTAAAATACATGCTTCAACGCCAATCAAGTTGCTTTTGGAAGATAGTTCAATAGCCAAAGGTGATGATGATAGCGTTTGGTTTTAAGAACTTCACTATGGCGGTTTGTTGAAACCCGTCCTTCGGGATACCTCGTGGAACAACGTGAGACACATCACATCACACGAACCCCCAAAACCAGGCCGGGCGAGTCCAGGTGCTCTGGACGGGTAAGCAACTCCTACTCAGCGCTAGCCGCCCTTTTTATCACTTAGAAAGATTAAAAAAACTTTATCACATCTTGGATAATTAAACTATTATTTATTGTAGCATCTTTATTTCTTAAACATCAAGAACCAGCCTTATGCAGACAAGGTGTGTTCGACTAGAACCTTAATTGACAACGATAGCCAGTTATCTTACTGAAGGTCGGGATTTTCACTCAGTACTAAGGCTGCCTCCTAAAATCAAAAGTTGACGACATTATATACTTCAAAAATAAGTGAAAATTGTGTTTCACTATTCTCAATCTACAATATAAAATATGTTTATTGTTATATTAATTTATTTAATATCTGGTTTTCCTATTGTAATACGACTGTAGGTTCAGTTGTCTATCGGTCTTATTTGATGCTTGTATTTAATATTAACTAATGTTAAAATTAGGCTCGTACATATTTCTTTAAACAAGATAAAATTAAAGATGTGTTACCAGATATTCAGTTTACATTGTTATGTATAAAAATCACACTTCTCACATAAATGATTTGTCAAAGTATCGATTTCCATCCAGTGTAATTCACAAATTAATCTTTCACAATTTAATCATTGTTTAATTATAACTTGTGTTTTCAATTTATGAATAATAGACAAGTAAACCTCACTTCGTTTTGCATTTTCAGTTTGTTGACTTGTATTGTATGTTGTAGTGTTGTTTGTTTAAATGGTGTTTAACACCACTTTCAGCAATTTTTTCAGCTGTATCATAGCCTCCAGTTTTTATTATGGGAGGAAGCAGGAGTACCCAGAGATAAACCCTGAGCAAGCACACACAGCCCACAGTGAGACTCGAACTCGAAAACTCAGTGTTGACAGACCACCTGATCAATAGTTTAAACAGATTAAATCAGTAGATTATCTGTTAGCATTTTGAAATTTATTACATTTTAATGGATAACATGTTCATATCAATTCTATTTTATAAGATAAAATTACAAGTTATGTGTACTTTTTCATAGTGTGTATATTGATCAACAGACAAAACATATTAAAGACTTGTGACAAGTATAAATCTCAACAAAAACTGCAAGCATAGCTTCTCAGAAAACATCACTGCATTACTCATATGTTCCTGTTTACTATGCTACTAAACAATCACCCTAGAAGCTTCTAGTGTGTGGTGACATTCAAAAAATTGGGGGGGGGGGGGGGGTAATTTTAATAAGATTGCAAGAGACTAGTTATGAAATTGACATTTGACTGCTAATAAAACCCTTTTTCAAACTTAAAAGAGAGTGGAACTAATATTTTACTGATTTATTAGTCACAATATTTTCATGTGGTCAAAACACAACAGATTTTTTTTTATGTTTTACAGACAATGATGCAAATTAATGCAGCAAATTACATATAAATTGACAGCAATATCATAGATGTGAACATATATTTAAATTCAAGAGGTCAATGGACTGAAATGCTCACATCAGTTAAACTGCTACACTGAGCCTTATCCTAAGAACTACGATTAACCATAATTATATTAATAAACATAAACGTGATCTATTGACTATTTTCTGGTCTTTGAAAATACTTAAGAGTATCAGAGGTGTTCTATTCTATACTTAGAGTACATGTAAATTATTGAATTTAACAAATTTAAATTTCTTTTACCAATAGATGAAATGCACAATTTTTTGAAGATTTTTAATTTATTTCAAAACTGCTTAAACTTAAACTACTGTACAAAAATGTGGTCATACAACTATGAATAAACATGCTTCTACAAGTTTTAATTTAAATAATAATATTATTTTGTAGTTTGAATTACAATCAATGCTATTATATAAAATGAATACTTGTATTTTTCTTCACCTGTACTATTCATTTCATTCTACAACTGAAAATGTTTTGTGAATTGTTACATTTAATTTAAACTTGGTGCAAGTTATATCCTTATACTTCGCACTGGACAATCATATCTTTATCTGGGTTTAGTACCGTATATGTTTATTTGTAAATTCATGGCTTCATGTAGAATTTTTTTGTTCTTCCAAACGAGATCTTACAGGTGGTCTTCCTCTTTTTTGATTACTTTTTGGCCACACTTTTTGTCGTTGTGCCAAGCAAGACAAATAATGGTGTTCTTCAAATTTTGGATTGTCAATTTGGACCCATCCAACAGTAATGTGATTCTGTTTATACTCTTTACTCTTGGTCTTCAAATACTTCCCGACATTTTGTGCATCATATCCCGAAAGATGGCTAAGCATTCGTTCACGCATACAGTCACCTGATTGGCCGACATAAATAATAATTCCATCTTCCTTGATTACAAATATTCCTCGGGTTTCTGGCACTGGTAATTCACTCAGTTTCTTCTGTTGTTCAATCAAAGAATCACATCCATATTCATCACATCCACGGATCTGTAAACATAAACAAATTGTGTAGCTATGAGCTGTTTTACGGCAAAATATTTTCTGTTCAGATTAGTCTTTATTAAAATGTTTTAGCTTTTAGACGAACACAATGCTGAAACTGTCAGTCAATACACTAATACATTTCAAAATTTTAATTCAATTACAATTTAATGCTTTGTGTGTAGAGAATTATAGGATAATCAATTGTGCAGAGTGAATCAGGGTTCACCACAGGCCATTCAAGGGTGGTGCTCCTCCACTCTTGAATTTGTTTCCTCCACCCTTGAATTTTGAACCCAAAACTAAAGTTTGACTTTATTCCTAAAACGATGAAGTTTTAAATACAAAAATACATGTATATGGTGACTGGTAGCAAAAACACAAGTGGGAAAACAAAAACAAAGACTGATAACACTATTATGAATAAAAAAATGTCACTCTAAAATTTTTATGAGTAAGAAAATGGATCATCATCCGACTTGCACCACCCTTGGATTTTGAGCTGTGGTGATCCCTGGTGAATATTAAAATTTCGGCAAGAGTGATCATATTTTCAACATTCACTTTGCACACCGATTATCCCGTTTTAAAATTACATTGAAGAATGTTAACTACTGGTATGAGGAACTTTGTTTGGAATGTTCTTGGGTGTCAATGTTCACTAGCAACAGTGTCAAGGACATACATTGTCAAATCACTTCCAGAAGAGTGAAAGAACTCAATTTTTTTCTAATGTGATTTACCAGAGTTTACTTTACTAGAAAATCATATTATTTCATCACTTTCAATTTAATAATAATAACAAATATAAAATCTTTTGCTTCATAGTTTTTATTCGTATGCCCAACAATTCTTTGACAGTTAATCATCCCCTACCCCACCACCAGAGACTATCCCTTTCATAAGGTAACATTCTCGGTGCATAAGTGGTGCACTTAAAAGAGATTGAATACTTAAGTTTTTAGGTCATTCATGGTAAGACTTCCTATTGAACCCCCAATAAAAAACACCATCATGCATCATATTTAATTTTTTTTATGCAATGCATTAGACTATCAAAAGATACATGGAGTTCACACAGCTCGCACTTGCGCAATTGGCAATGCATGAATGTGTCCACTGTGGGGTTCACCAGTGGCTGCCACCCAGTGCCAAATTCTTTTATTTACGTTGAAATAATGCATTTTTAGTGGGGCGTTCAATTGGAAGTCTTTCCTAATCCACTTCTCACTACTATATAAAACAGAGGCATTAGGGGACACTAGTTGTTTGGATAGACTCAAATTAATAGTCTTTTTTTAACATTCATGCCAAATTTATCTTCAGATTTATGACCTTGTCAGGTTTTTGCCTAGTCCAAGAATCCATCAATCTATCTATTAATCTATCTATTAATACTGCTCGACTCCACTTTGGGGTATTACTAGCAGGTGGGTGTCAGTGCAAAAAATAAAAGATAAAAATGAAAGATGACAGGACATATAGGGACTATTGTTTGTGAATAAAAAAGTCAGGGAAATTTAATTTTTAGATTTAGTATTGGAATTGATAAAGAGTTAAAAACAGGATAAAAACAGTGTTGCTATCTAGGCAGTGTTTAGTTTATTTATTTATTTTATTTTTGTGATCCTCTCCTGTCCAATTTGTTTTTAACCTTTCATGGGATGGTAGTTTTTGCCACAACAAAATAACATCTTAAAATGACACAGTAAAACCTATAAATCGACTATATATATTATACCAGTCCTAGAATGACAGCAATACACAAATGTCATTAATGTCATAACTAGCTGAAATAAGAAATCATTACCATTTTCTCAAATATTGTTAAAATTTTCATCTTACCTTGCCTTCTTCATATGACTTTCCCATTTTTTTACTTGATTGACATTGAGAATTTAATTTGAGATCACTATTTTTATTTTACAATTATTGTGTTTTGAATATTAGCCAAAGACTAACCCAAGTTGATGACAAATGTGGGAAATTTTTAAAACGTTTCAAAGTACACTATTTTTGAAGCATGATGCCACTGGTTATACATGTACGTACATATATTGTGACCTGTGATAAAACAAATTTAATTATAAAGTCTAGAATAATATCTATTTTTATTTTAATAAAAATAGATATTGCGCAAAATCATACATTAGTACCCTGGTCAATGAAATGTGTATGTACACGGGTTAATTTAGCGAAAACGCTGTAAAACAGTCAATAAATGTGACAGAGTCACTTGATCTCACTTTGTCGTCAAGTTTTTTTTATCCAATTAAACATTAAACGTATAAGTTAAAAGTTGTATAAATCGCATAACCGACCTCTTAAGAAATTGATCCTTAGATTCAAAAGAACAGTGATTCAAACACGTGTGGGCTGTATTGCGCAATTGTTCTGGTTCCTTGTTTATTGTCCCCAGTTGAACCAGTATGAACGGGTTTTGTATTACGAAAATGTTAAAACGTTTACGGGATGGGCATTGGGTTAATCGCACCTATCACCCAAGCCTTAAATTATTATCAAACACAAACAAAGAGAAGTTATTCCGCTATTCGGTCAATTAAGTACACAGCCCAATTAAATTGCACCGTTTTTATGTGTATGTGCTTATTTGAGGTTGTATGATATTTGAGCAAATGCCGTGTGTGTGTGTGGGGGGGGGTGGGGGGGGGGGAGGGGGGGATAGAGAAAAAACCAACAAACAGGTACAGATATAGATGAACGACAAAGAACACTCGACTTGGAAAGGGAAACTTTTAAATAATTTAAAAATTGAATTATGAATAAATGTTGATAACATGGATACAGGAGTACTATATTCCTATCATCTATCCCCCCCACACACACACACACCGGCTACACAAAATACAAACTGGACGGCATTTGCTCAAAACCCTCCGAAACGGTAATTTCACTTTAAATAATATTTTTTTACTGCGGCACGCTCATACATAAGGTGATATGTAAAACTCATTCGTAAAGAAATTGTATTGCACTCTCGTATATTTCACAAAGCATTTGATATGATTTCGAGAGTTCGGCTGTGGACACAAATTGCAGCAAATCTTTAAAATGTCAGAATGAATTGCTTGTATATATTAAACTGTTTACTTTAATATGATTCGGTGATGTTAGTTGAATTACAAGAGCAAATGCAGAAAGCTCTAAATATTTTTCAGGCATATTGTAAAAGTATGAAAATTGGAAATTAATGTACACAAAACGAAAATAATGATTTTAGTAAACGTAAAAGTCAAACTAATTTTTATTTTAGATTAAATGGTAAAAGTTTTGAAATTTTAGATTTTAGGAATTCTTTTGTTTTATATGCTATATAAATTGTAGATTTTAGGAATTCTTTTGTTTTATATGCTATATAAATTGTAGATTTTAGGAATTCTTTGTTTTATATGCTATATAAATTGTAGATTTTAGGAATTCTTTGTTTTATATGCTATATAAATTGTAGATTTTAGGAATTCTTTGTTTTATATGCTCTATAAATTGTAGATTTTAGGAATTCTTTTGTTTTATATGCTATATAAATTGTAGATTTTAGGAATTCTTTGTTTTATATGCTATATAAATTGTAGATTTTAGGAATTCTTAGTTTTATATGCTATATCAATTGTAGATTTTAGGAATTCTTTGTTTTATATGCTATATCAATTGTAGATTTTAGGAATTCTTTTGAGAAAAAACAGCCGACACTTTGCGGACAAGAAAACAAAGTTGGTGGATCAGGCACATAAGTCTCTGTTTATTTTACACTTATCGACTGAATCACAATCATGGTGGATGGAATTCACTAGTAGCTTCATAAAGATCAGATTACATTGCTTGTTTTAATAGCTATTGTTCTAAGGATATCTATGTACAGATTTCAATTTTATCAAAGTGCATAACATTATATATTTTACGTTAATTTGTTGCCCACAAAGTAAATTAAAGTGCAAAAACATGCTTTTTAAACCTGTGATAAGTGTCAAATTTTAAAGCAGAAACTCCTACATTTAACTTCAATGATAATATGTATTTACAACCCATACATTTTATGTAATTCATTTTAAATTTTGCAGATTCTGATTTGGTCGTAAAATGGAAAAGTTGTAGAAGAAACTGTATTAGCACCCAAGGGTGATATTTTCATTATTGTTGGGGTTTCCATACTGGCAGTAATGTTTTTTAAAGATTTAATATATAACAACTAATAAACGAAAATGTTTCAATGAAGTTTTTTCTCAAATTAAATTCAGTTAATTGGTTTGTCTGTATAATTTTTAACTGAAAAAGAAGTTACGGATGGACCTTTCTCGATTAAGGAACTAAAGACTTGTGTACAAAAATTAAAGTCGAGGAAATGTCCTGGTCCTGACCTTATACTTAATGAGATCATTAAATACAGTTCAATATTAACAAGTAAATCTATTGTTAAACTGTTCAATCTAATTTTAGACTCAGGAAAATACCCTGATGCATGGCGTAAATCCTATATTATACTTGTCTTCAAATCTGGAGATCACTCAGACTTAAATAATTATAGAGGAATTTCCCTCCAAAACTCAATAACTAAACATTTTAGTGCATTGTTAAATAAAAGACTTAATAATTTCTATGAACAAATATATGCAAACCAACAGTTTGGTTTCAGACACAATCATAGAACAACAGACAGTATTTTTATATTGAAGACATTGATTACTAAATACTTAAATAAGGGAAAACAAAAAGTATATTCTTGTTTTGTAGACCTTAAAAAAGCCTTTGATTCTCTATGGCATAAAGGCTTAATGTATACACTTTTAAAGAATAACATTGGTTGTAAATTTTATGAAATAATAGACAACATGTATAGCTTGTGCCAATCTGCTATCAAAGTTAATAATGAATACTCCCAATTCTTTAACCTTGAGAGGGGAGTGAAACAAGGTGACAGCCTAAGTCCATCTCTGTTTAATTACTACATAAATGATTTACATAAAATATTTGACAAGTCTTGTGATCCTCTGAAGTTAGAAGATTCCTTTATATCTAGTTTAAGTTTTGCTGATGATCTAGTGTTGGTGTCTAGTACCCACAAAGGTCATAAAACAGCATTAAATCAATTAGAAGCTTATTGTAATGATTGGCAACTAACTGTCAATGTTAAGAAAACTAAAGTAATTGTATTTCAAAATAAATATAATAATGAACCATCATTTTACTACAAAAACCAAGTAATATTGGAGACTAGCGAATACAATTTTCTAGGTAATATAATTGATTTTAAAGGAAAATTTAAAAGGTCTATACAGGAATTGACAAAAAAGGGACTTTTTGCTCTTAAGAGTAGCTTCTCTAATTTTCAGTCTCTACCTGTAAACCTCTCATGCAAACTTTTTGATTTATTAATTAGACCAATTCTTGTATATAATTGTGAAATATGGTTTATGGAGGAATATCTGCCAATAATTAGAGCAAAGGATAGAGCCAATAGAAATGGTAATATCTGTGATGATCTGACCTTGGCTGATAGATCTTCATTTGAAAAAATACATAGCAGATATTGCAAATCGATTTTAGGTCTTAAAAAAACGGCATGCAATATTTCATCCAAGACAGAACTTGGAAGATTACCAATTGAGAGTTTTATTAAAACTCAAGTAATGATGTATTTCGGAAGATTAAACTCTGAAAATATCAACCCATTATTGAAAGAGGCACATATATTAAACAAAAAACTACATAGTGAGGGAATGTACTCATGGTACACCCTTGCTTCAAAGATATTTGAAGAGTGTGATTTAGATATTACAGAATTTGAAAATTTCGATAAACCTTTTTTGAAAATTAAAAAGAACTTAAAATGTAATATTAAACAAAAAGTAGAAGATAATTACAAAAATAAAATAATGCAGAAACTATCCAGCTTTACCGATGATTCTAAATTATTTTTATATAAACAAATAAAGACTGAATTTGGCTTAGAAAAATATCTATTGAAAGAAACAAGTTTTAAAAACAGGCAACTTTTAACACAACTTAGAGTCAGCGACCACAAACTTAACATAGAATTAGGAAGATATAGAAATATAGCAAGAGAAAATAGATTGTGTTCTGTATGTGAAATTGTCGAAGACGAATATCATTTTCTCTTGCATTGTACTATTAACAAAGAATTAAGAAGAACTATGTTCTATAAATTAAATTTAAATCAATATATTGATTTCAATAATCAAATTATTCATATGCACCAAATTTTGAATCCGAAATTGGAACTGATTCCAATTGTATGCGACTTTATAAAGCAGTCATTGGCACTACGAACATAGGGTCCACATTGGTCAAAGTTCCTCTAGTATAATATTTTAAATACACGCATTTACCTAGCTGTTATTATCTTGTTTGTATTATGTAATGATATTCTCTATACTTTTTTTGTCGTATTGTCATATGTATTGTTTATTATGTAACAATTTATGTAACTTTCGCAAAAAAAAAAAAAAAAATAAAGGATATGTATAACACTTTTGTAAGTTGGTTTTCGAAATCTTGCTATTTTTGTAGAGTCCAGATGCCTACATTAATTGTAACTGCATATGAAATATTAAAATGCTTAAATAAACAATATTTTCTTTCTCATATTTCAGGTCTATGAAATATGCTGAAGAGAGTTTCAAGAGAAAAGTTTCTAACGATTTTTGTCGACTGGTGACGTTGACCATTAATTCCTCCAGCATCAATAGGCTTCATTTCCAACTGATATGTATTATATATCCTAAACTTTCATTGAAATCAAATGCACATTTTTGAGTTATTGTCTGGAAACATTTTTTTTTAATTTCTAACAGGTTTTGACAAATGTGACCTTGAAATTTGAGTTGATGGATTTCCTCCAAAATCGATAGGCTTCTGATAAACCAAATATGAAACAATATCCCAAAGTTTCATTGAAATCAAATGCAACTTTTGAACTTATTGTCCTGTAACATCTTTTTTGGAAAAATTTCTAAAGTTATTTGTGGACTGCGACCTTGAAATTTGACAGATTTCCCCAAAATCGATAGGCTTCTTACCAACCTGATATATAACAATATCCCAAAGTTTCATTCAAATTGGATGAACATTTTTGAGTTATTGTCTGGAAACAACTTTTTTGTAAAAATTTCTAACGTTTTTTGTGGACTGCTACCTTAAAATTTGACGGATTTTCCCCCAAAATCGATGGTCTTCTTACCAACCTGATATATAGCAAAATCCCAAATCATCTGGAAACCAAATTTGGACAGACGGACATGAGGACCACTATATACCCGCAACTCTGTCGAGCGGGGTATAAATATTTAGTATTAACCCTGTATTTCTGATGCTTCATTAAAATGCTCCGGACGTTAGGAGTCGCTTAAAAAATGCCCATAACATGAATGTTTTGTCTGTAAGGAGGTAGGAAGACGTAACAATATTTTATTCCTTACAATAAAAAAAATGCATGGCAACTTACAGGTTTCACAGTTAAATGCTAGACATTTATCATCTGTACTCTAGTACAACGGAGTGCAACGAACTGAATTACCGCATACCGGTCTTCTTCCATTTAAACCACAGATATATGGATAACATAGAAAAGCTTTAAATATATATGAACGAAATGTTTGCTTGACAATATCTGGAACATCAGTACAGTTAGAATTAAAAGGAACATACTGTTGTAAACAACACCGGAGTATTCGCGGTTTTTATATAGACGATCTCGTTAAAAGTCCGTGATTAAGGTGGTAATCTGTTCCCTGATTCAAGTGAACTATAAGTACCGGTATTCTCTATTTTATTGACGATTTCGAAATCCCAAACTCTCGTCGAGAACGAGCATGAAAAGGGGGGTGGGGTGGTGTAAGAGATATTTCTGTGATGTAATTGTATATTAAATGTGCCTTGTTTATTCGTTAATTGCTTAATTTATTACCTGACACTTAACTTTGATAATAGGTAAAAATGAGACCAATAAAAGACCGACATAATAAGCCGCGAAAATGTGAATTTAGATTATGATTTTTATAAGAAAATTATATTTTAAAAATAGGTACGTTATCGAAAAAGATGTCAAAATCAGTGGTAAAAATGCAAGAGCAAATAGAAGGAAAAGTAATTTCTTTATAATAAAAGAAAGTCACAAAAAAGATTGATTTTTATTTATTTTAAGATTTAAAAACTTTGATGTAAAACTATTTAAAAAATGCAAGATATATTAAGAATGAAATTAAAAATAGCTAGGATCGTAAATGAAGTACTTAAAACTAACATATATCAAAAAAGCTGAATGAAATTTAAAAATATTTATAATAATACAATAAAAAATAACCTCAGTTAAGTTTTAACAAATGTCATCAACAGTTTACATAGTAAAAAAAATCACAGAAAGTTAATTATTTCATAAATTGTTTTGCAACAATACTGCTCTTCTTCTAACTATTTTTTGTTTATTTTATAAATTCTGAAAATATTAAGTTCTTAACAATGTTTATGCACATGAATGTTAGTTTTCCGTTTAGAATGTGTGATATTGCAAAGCTTTTGAAACAATTTTAATTACTGTAAAAATAATTCAATAAAAATTGTAATTTGTCGGTCTTTTTCTTTGATCTTTCGACGATGTTCGACGGAAAGTCATGATAACTGTCGATCTTACCCCCAACCCCCTTTTTTCCAGAACCACGTGGCTATTGGATTTCGAAAAGGTCAATAAGTCATAATTTTGCCAATAAAAATACACAACAAACCATTATCTTTCCTTCGCTTAATTTGTTCGCATTAATTCGAAGGCATTTGACTGTCTTCCGCACGATTTACTATTGTTAAAATTGAAAGCCTATGGCTTAACTGGAGCTGCTATTAGTTTATTAAATAGTTATTTGTCAAACAGATCTCAATGTGTTAAAGTTGGTTCAGTTCTTAGCACTTGGCAAAATATTTATAAGGGTGTCCCCCAAGGCTCTATCCTTGGTCCTGTTCTATTTAATATTTTTCTAAATGACATATTTTGTTTTGTTAAAGAAAGTACACTGTACAATTATGCGGATGATAATACATTGTCACACTCAGACTCAAACATTGAAGGATTAGTCAATACTTTGGAAAATGAAAGTGCTGTTTTAATCAATTGGTTTTCGAATAATCAAATGAAGGCTAATCCAGAAAAATTTCAGGCAATTGCCATTGGGGAAAAAACTAAATCTAGGGGTCTAAAATTCAATTTGGATGGGAATGAAATTTCATGTGAGGATGAAGTTACTCTCCTGGGTGTGACAATCGACTATCAATTAAAGTTTGATACCCATATTTCAAATATCTGTAAAAAGGCATCAAGGCAGTTAAACGTATTAAAACGCATTGGAAAATATTTATCAAAATTGGGAAGGTTAACAATTTATTATTCATTTATTATGTCCAATTTTAATTACTGTCCGGTTGTTTGGCATTTCTGTGGGGAAAATAATACAAAAAAGATGGAAAAAATACAAGAACGTGCCTTGCGCTTTATCTATGAACAATACGACTGTAATTATGAGGAACTTTTGTTAAAATCAGGCTTACCTACCCTTAAAATAAGACGTTTACGAACAATGGCATTAGAAGTTTTTAAAATTATACATAAAAAGTCACCTGTATACCTACATGATGTTATTACTTTAAAACAATCTCATTATTCTTTTAGAAAGGACAATCTGGTTGAGATACCTCAGGTAAGGACTACAGGATGTGGACTTCACTCAGTAAGGTATGCTGGAGCCACACTCTGGAATGAGTTGCCAAATGAAATACGTTTACAGACAAACATTAACCAGTTCAAGAGTCTTATTAATAACTGGAATGGCAACTCTTGCAGATGTGGCTCCTGCAGATCTTAATCCTGTATTTCCTATTTATATTTGGCTCGTTATTTTTATGTTTTTTATGCTTCATGTATTTTTTGTGCTTATGTGCTGTACTTCAGAGTTTTTTATGTACTGTGCTTCAATTTTTAGGCTTGTGTATGTCCTAGTGCCTATGCATATTTTTACATATAGATTTTAATTCCAAATAATTGTGCTTTTTATATTCTAACTCTTTTCTGGATTTTATGTTTTATTCCTGTTTTCTTTGTAAGTGTTGCGCTTAGTGCTAATGCATGTCTTACCTATTGCTTATGCATGTCTGGTCTTTTAATTGTGCTTTATTACATGCAAGCTTAGTTTTATATATATCGAGTAGGTTTTATGTGTCTCTTTGTGTGTTATATGTACTGTGTTCTGTACTTTCTTACATGCTAACATAGTTTTATATAATAGTATGTTTTATGTGTCTAAGTGTGATTAATATGTATTGTTGTATCATGTATGTTGTTATTGTTTGTCGGTTAAAAGCTCTACAGAGCTTATGTTGCTTGTATTTATAACCCGACTTCAAATAAAGTTTCTATGTCTATGTCTATGTCTAATTAATTATGTTATTGAAGCCTAATTAGACCAGAGAAGTATATTTCAGTCATTTTGTTCGTATATTTAACGTTTCCAGTCCGCAACGGAGAAGGGTTGTAGTTTCTGTTTTGATATTTTCTAACACACGTGCAAGTATCGAAAAATTCATAAATATGTCAGACATAGAGTCATCTGATGCCGAAAGCATCGATTCTGATTCCCAGGTAAAATAATGTTGTAAAGAATGTTATTTTATTCCATTTTTTCAACCCTTCATTGGAATAAACATAAACCCTCAATGTTAATTTTACTCAAGAGACGCATTGATTTGTAAAAAACTCCGTGTCGAATAAATTTACACTAGCACATAAATTTGAAAAAATAAAACAATAATATTGATCTTTTAACATGATAATGCAATTATTTTAGTAAAGAATGTTAATACCTTCCAATTAAAGAGAAATGTTCTATGCAAGTAACATAAAAATACTCATTTTCAAATCAATATTGCTAAAATATTGCTTATTGGACATTAAAAACCAGCTATTTACAAATAAACAAAAAAATCACAAATGTAAGTTAATACAACCAGTCAAGACACACATACATATAAGTACTATAAACTAAACAACAAAAGCAGCATTCTTGTTGGCTGCAGAACCTTAGCTGCTAAATCATAGATCTTGATGATGATATACAATTACTGTCTTTTGATGAGGTAAATGTGTGGAGTTATTGACTTTTGAAAAAACTGTTATTCACCGAATCAAAAGACAGTTATTGTTTTATTCAATAAAAAAGGATATTCACTAAAAATAAAATGGTTATTCACCGCGGGAAAATGCATGCGATTGTCATTTAAAAAAGGGAATAACCGGGATTCTATAAATAACAATCGCATGCATTTTCCCGCGATGAATAACCATTTTATTTTTAGTGAATATCCTTTTTTATTCAAATTTTTCAGTCACATTATTTTTATACAAAATGTTTTATATATTATTGAATAATTTTTTTTATTAGGGTTTTCTTCACCACTAAGAACTACAATTTTTCAGCTAGCAGAACGTATCCAAATAAAAAAAATGTTCAAAGGACCAAAAGAGCTATGGTTCCTCAGCTACATTCATGTCTAAACAGCATCACTGAGAACCATTCTATAACTTGATAATCCAGATAAAAACAAAATGGCTTCCCTTCTTAATCATTACTAGTAATAGTTTCTTGGTAGCTCCTCTGATTAAAATGTTCAGAACTTAAATATCTCGTTTGTGGTGCAAAAAGCATAAAGGAAGTTTGAATTAAACTCAGTCACAGTAAAATGCACCCGTACATTACATACAGCCTGTCAAATACATGCCGTAATCTTCATATTTTGTTTGCAAGTTTAAAAATCCCTAATATTAATATTGGTTTTTTTTGTCCTTTTTAGTTACAAGCAGATTTTGCAGTTGGTAAACTTAAACCTGGATTAAATGTGGTCTTGCCGGCAAGTGTGGACAAAGGTTATGTAAATGATGTGGTATGTCTGTTGTTAACATGATGAATGTTTCCTTTTTTATATATACATTTTTGTCAAGAAGTAAAAAACATTTGTACACATTTAACATTATATGTAGTATACCATTCAAGTGGTCAAGTGGTTAATGTAGTAAGTCATATTATATTGATCATGTGGTCTGTCAACACCAAGGTTGCAGGTTCGAGTCTCACTGTGGTTAGGATGTACTAGACTGAATCTAGACTCCACAATCTTAATGGACAGTTTTCCTACCACATGTCATGGGTTTTTCTCTGTGTACTCTGGCTTCCTCCGCCAATAAAAACTTGATGCCCTGATATTACTGAAAAATCGCTAGAAATTGGTGTTAAACACCAGTCGGACAAACAACAAATATACTATTCAAGTGTTTTTATTTATTTTATTGACTTAATCTGAATCATTGTAAATGTGTATTAATAAATATGTAGGTTTTAATTTGATTTAAGTTGTATACAGGGATTTTCTGGTCCAAGGTACTGTAAAACATACTGGTCCCAGTAAATCTACAGCTTTCCAGTCATGCAAATAAAACAATCATGTTGTTTGATGGTAAAAGAGTTAATTAACCAATTAACAAAAATGTATTACTAGTACCTCACTCACAAGAACAATGTGCTTGCACTAAAAGGTTTCTCAGATTGGGATACTGTACATATTACAGGCGGGTATGAGGCGTAAACTCGAGGAATTAAAGTCAAACTTGGTCTGGATTGAGAGACTAGACATGACCAGTGACCCTGCTCCAGCTCCACCAGGGACGGAAATTCAGGGAGATGATGATATACATAATGACTTCAGGAGAGAAATGTTGTTGTAAGTTTGGATTTTTGTTGTTTTTACATATATTGATTTTGACTTGTTTTATACCAGTTGTAAATCACAAGTTCAAACAAAAAAATAAAAAATCATGTATAAAATGAATCATCACTTTTAATAGAACTTATTTGAATTTGATAGAAAAGTATAATTACTGCAAAGAGGCAACATTGTGCACACTGGGTCAGGATTTAAGAAAGAAGAGAGATAACATCAACAGGGTGACTTAATATCATATGTGACAGTTGTTGTTAAATTATTCTTGTCTACCTGTATCTTGTCTACCTGTAACTTGTCTACCTGTATCTTGATTCTTTTAGCCCACACAATACCCAGGGGTGAATCACTGGAGGCAGCTCAATTATGATGAATGGGACCTCTTTTTAGTTTCACCAAGATAACACAATTTCAAAGGGGCTACATTGTCACTACAATGCAAAAAAAAACAAATCACCAACAATTAATTAAAAAAAAGCAAGCAGGATAAATACAAGGGCATAACTACTGGCAAGGAACTTTCAGCTGGTTTGTGGCAGTTGACACTTTTTAAAGCCACTTCCAATTTATAAATGATGAACAAAATTTTGTACTAGAATATGCAAAAAGAAAATTCATTTAGTTCTGTTTGCAGTTTGCAATAATAAATCTTTCTTAATGTAAGACACATATCTTCCAATGGATATGTGTTAATGATCTGCTGAAAGCAACTGTCCATAATTTCAGTTTAGTTATGTTGAAGCAAGATCTTAAATTTCTTTTGTTTGTTTATTTTTGAAATTTTGTTCATATGTGTGTTCTTTGAACTCGATTTTCCTTAGAAAAATTATTTGTTGCCTTCATCTGTTTAAATTTAAAGTATTTCATCTTTCTTTCTATTTTTTTTTCAGTTACAGACAAGCCCAGTCAACAGTTTTATCAGCTATCCCAAAACTACATAAACTTGGCATAAAAACAAAAAGACCTGATGATTACTTTGCTCAAATGGCAAAAACAGATGACCACATGAAAAGGGTAAGGGTTGTAAATGATATGAAAGTATAAAAGTATATATTAAGTTATAACATGAAAGTATACAAATATATACTAAGTTATCCAGGGCTCACGCTGGGTCAAAATTATAGGGAGAAGTCACTTCTCTTTTTTTTGCGGGGGGAGGGGGGTGCGTGCCGACATGGAGAAGTGAGGATAAAACAGGGAGACGTGGGTGGACAACAGGGTGATGTTGCATTATATATCGCAAAAGCATCCTGTTTAGTTTGTATTTTTATGCCCCCGCGACGACATGTCGGGGGGGCATTAAGTTTTACTCATGTCCGTCCGTCTGTCCGTCCGTACGAATTTCCGTCAAGCTTTTCTCAGAAACCGTACATCAGAACAATTTGAAATTTGGCAGGGTGGTTCAGTATCACAAGTTGTACGTCCTAAGCGACTTTCAGACCTGTCGGACAACTACTTCCTGTTTGTGACTGGGCCGATATGAAAATGTGTTAACATGAGTATGAAAATTTCCGTCAAGCTTTTCTCAGAAACCGTACATGAGAACAATTTGAAATTTGGCAGGGTGGTTCAGTATCACAAGTTGTACGTCCTAAGCAACTTTCAGACCTGTCGGACAACTACTTCCTGTTTGCGATTGGGCCGATATGAAAATGTGTTAACATGAGTATGAAAATTTCTGTCAAGCTTTTCTCAGAAACCGTACATGAGAACAATTTGAAATTTGGCATTGTGGTTCAGTATCACAAGTTGTACGTCCTAAGCGACTTTCAGACCTGTCGGACAACTACTTCCTGTTGCGACTGGGCCGATATGTAAATGTGTTAACATGAGTATGAAAATTTCCGTCAAGCTTTTCTCAGAAACCGTACACAAGATCAATTTGAAATTTGGCAGGGTAGTTCAGTATCATAAGTTGTACTTCCTAAGCGACTTTCAGACCTGTCGGACAACTACTTCCTGTTTTCTCTGGGCCGATTTGAAAATGTGTCAACACGAGTATGAAAATTTCCATCAAGCTTTACTCAGAAACCGTACATTAGAACAATTTGAAATTTGGCAGGGTGGTTAAGTATCACAAGTTGTACGTCCTAAGCAACTTTCAGACCTGTTGGACAACTACTTCCTGTTTGGGACTTCCTTTAGCGGGGGCATCCGTGTCCCATGGACACATTCTTCAATTTTTTTTAATAAGTGTGTGCATTTGCATTTTTATTGTTATGTTTTTTAGCAGTTTAATTTATTGAGGATAATGTATCTAATATTTGATTAACTATTATCACACATTTTCATAAATACATTAAACTTAAACTTATTAACGAATTAAACTTAACAATAAAAAAAAGAAATAAAATCAACTGTCACAAAACTGTTCATTAAAATAAACGTTTCTTTGTCATTGGTACACAAATTGATTGAATTATAATGAAGTACTATTGGAACTAGAAGTAGAAAATTACATCATTGTGACACATAATATATTATGTAAAATTGTAAAATTAACTATTAAAAGTATTTAAACATATTTAACGGTAACTGCCAAAATAACACATCAAAGCTATAAAATTGTCCGTCTAAATTTCAAAATTGTCAAAACTCTAAGGTTCTTCCTACTCCAGGTATAGGTTGATCTTAGTCATAATTTGGTTTCCAATTCGGCATTTTTTGGTTTTATTGTTCTATGCTCTTCATATTCATATAGTGTTTGGCATTTTCAAGTTTTTGGGTAGAGCGCCTCTGATCAGTCTTGAATAGATGAAATGCGTGCCAGGCATAGCACAATTTATTGCCTGGAAATTGCATCTGAAAAGAAGTGGATTTTATATTTTGTCATCATTAAATCTGTCGCAACAACAAAACTTATCATTGTTATGCTACTACCATTTTGCATTTCAAATTTAATACAACTGATGGAAAACCATAATTAGCAAGATGGAATCTGTTACATGGTGATTTGTTAAACTTTATAAATGTTTTCATTTTTATTTTTAGGTCAGAGAACGTTTATTACATAAACAGCTTTCAGTAGAAAAATCTGAAAAAGCAAAGAAACTCAGAGAACTTCGTAAATACGGTAAAAAGGTATGTTGTTAACTGCACAGGCATAATTGCAGATAAGGCCACACCAAATAAATTTCTTGTTCTACGGACCCGACCGCACATATTTTATCGAAATCGAAAAAATAATATTAAAAAAAAATTTCCGCTCCCCGCTCCGGGAAAGTCATCCGGAATTTTTATTTTACTTTTTTGAAATCGTAATCTTGTGAACGCTTAATGTAACTGCCGTTTTATTGCATCACAAACAAACAAAAATATTGGTGTATTTTGAAAAAGGAAAAGAAACAATCATACCGTTTTAGTAGTGTGGATATTTGTCATAAAGGAAGGCATGGTTGTCCAAACACGGCGATTTATTTCAGTGGTGGTGCGTTGGCACAGCTTTTTCAAAGATGTGTCAAAATCAAACATTTCGACCTTAGGTTAACGCCGACATAAACGTAAAACGAGGTTACAGGAACATTCAAATATAAAAAATGTGAAATAAAAGTTCGTGAGTAATATTTGTATTTATAGAAGATAGGATGTTGGAGCAGGATTGCCAGATCATGATCAGTACCAAAAAACTTAATTCGACTGACACTTCGAAACTTTTGGTTGCAACAGCATGGTGAACATTTAGCCTCAGTAATGAAGCACATTCGATTTTTGTTTATCTCCACCAAGATAAAACAAAATGACCACAGAAACTACAATGCTTATTAAATTTGTTCACATTGTTGCAAGGGTTGTGATATATCCACAAAAAAAAAGAAAATGAAATTACTGGTAATGGTTGTTCAGTGTTATTCGTGGAAAAGTAATTTTTATTAAGAGTCAGCATATAACTGTTTGAACTGGTTGTTGTCTTATTGTCATTTTTCATATATATCTCTGTTTTCTAATGGCTTGCATGGGACTTGAATTTTTTCTCTCAAAAATTGGACATTGGACACCATGTATCTATAATTTTGGATTGTCTTTGGTTGTTCCATCAAAAGGGAAAGTCTCACTAAATGGGAATATTACAGCAAACACAATGAATGGGATATAACTTATTTTATGACATTTTAAAATTAATTCCTCTAGAAAGCTTCATCAATAAATGATGTACAGTATAGTCAGTTGTGCATTTTAAATAAGGTCTAAAAATATATTTTTGCAAATGAAGATGTGACATGTATGCATTCTTTTGCTTCCATCTGTCTCTAATGCTTTGAAAGTCATATATGTAGAATGTTGTATATGACCTACAATACTGAATTGTTTAAAAGGTGCAATTGATTGTACATAAATTGAATGATGAACCCATAATTACAAAATATAATTCATTTATTCATTTAAATGCTTTGGTAAACTTCAGGTAAGCATAGTATGCCTAATTCTGAAAGAAAATCACAATGAAACTGAATTTTGCGAATATATACATGGATGAAAGTACATTTTCTTATTTAAAAAAAAAAAAAATTAAAAAAAGTTATCGCTCGCCTCAAATTTTTCTGTTCGCCTATGATTTTTTGAAAATCCAAATAATAATATTAAAATTATTATTTCGTTCGCTCGCCCCGTTTTAAAATGTCAAAAATCCGAAGAACAAGAAATTAAATTGGTGTGGCCTAATTATTTTTTATTCTGTAGTTGTCTCTCTTAGCACATATTTCAGTGTTCTTTAGCTCACCTGACTGACTGTATTGTTATCACTTTGCACCCCTTGTCATCGGTGGCATCTGTATACCCTTTACATTTCAATTTTTTTCTCTGAAACCAAACTTGGTCACAATATCTATTGTATGGACCTTATAAGTTTGTGGGCTTTTTTTATTTTGATGGGAAAACCAGTATGGCTGCCACTGCAGGACTTAGTATAACAGTTTGTTATAATAGGAATATCAATAATTATAAATATTGCTACTTTCTAAACACAGAAAAAAATTTACTATAAGCTTATTGGAATATACAATTATAAAAATGAGGACATTGATAAGACAAATACAGTAGTCCCCCTCTTATACGATCCCTTCGCCAGCGACCACCCGCTTTATCCGGCCAAAACCCTGATGCATTAAGTGTTTCTAACGTAAAATTACCTCTCGCGAACTACCACCCCTCACACGCGACCAGCGACCACGTTTTGTTGACACAACAACAAAAATTCCTCTCACGAACGACCATTTTCACTGACCGGATGTTTATTTTGGAAGTCTTGAAGAGAACGAGATTTGGTTTTATTATCGTAAACCAGTTCGGAAACAGTTTAACAACCGGTAAACAAAATGTCGAAATCATGCAAAAGGAAGATTTTAAAGCTGGATTAAAGGGGAAAACAAGTAATATATTGTAGATCAGTTTGATTTCGGCATGTAGGAAATCGGGTTTATTACAAGAAGGCTTAAATATTCAACAAGGAGATAATAATACAATATACCAACATAATCATAAATCAAAATTTACTACAAACGATGTCAAAAACTTGGGAAACTGGAAACAGAGAAAAACCTGGATTTTTCCAAATTAGACGGAACCTTAATAAACAATGAAGTGGAACCTGGGCAGACAAAAAAAGTGATAAAAACAACGATAATGCAGATGAAACAGGAACAGAAACATTCACTGTTAAGAAGACTTGGAATTGTTATATTATCATTACACATTTTGAAGAGATAAAAATTGCATGAATTCTTTTTATTTTTATTTACACTGAATAATAAAATACAAATACTAATTTTGTGTGATTCTTAATCACTTCACAGCTTTTGCTGCTAATCAACTGACCAAGCTCTATAGACCTGTATAAATTGTATCCCCTCAAGAAAGACCACCCCCATTATAAGACCACTTTCATGACTCAGATGGGGTGGTCTTATAAGAGGGGGACTACTGTACTGTCAAATCACTTTTGTTGTAGACACTATAGTCCTGTATGATTTATGATTGTTCTCTTGTACATAAAGAAACTTTTTATCTTGAAATGCCTTTTTGTAATTGTAAAACAAAAGGCTAATATTTTTTTTGAGGATTTCTACAAATTGACTAATCGTTTTTTTAAAGAAAACTATATAGCAAAGATGGTGACAATCTACAATTTTCTGACATTAAAATTATGGTTAATTTGCTCATCAATGTCTGTATTTTTATAATTGTATGATCTAGAAAGCTTATAATATTGTTTTCTGCATTTTGAAAGTACCAAACTCTATAATTATTGTTATTTCTTTCACTATCATAACACTGTAGGACTACAAACTGTACTATGCATAGATATGTATAAATGCTGCTGAAACTTTCTTGTTGGGTAATTTCTCTTGAAGATCTATGTAGCACAACTTTACATTGATCTGAAATGTGAGAAATATTTATTACAGCATTTTATATTTCATATGACTTAATGTAGGCCTACATACTCTACCAATGTAGAGTCTTACAGCTGGCAGTCACTCAAATCAAGACATCAACATGGTTACAGTTTTATTCTAAGGATATTAGAATCACCAGTGACTACTTAAAATCTAGTCCTCATATACAATAAGCAATTTTACAAACAATTTTACAAATTTGCATTTTAAAGTGCAGTTTAAATTTGGTAATAACTTCTGATAAATTTGAACTTATTTCGATTATGTGTTGACAGCTGTAGACAATTTTACAAATTTGAATTTTATGGAATTTTATGAGGTGTTTAGTCCATTTTGTTATCAAAACAGAAGACTTTTAACCTCAGGGTCAAGTCATTTTTCCACTTGGTTTTACTTCTTTTGAATTGAATTATTCTGTTCACTAAATTTCGTAAAAGATAGTGTTACAATAATTACATGCTGACCTGTCACCTTACCAGACAAGCCAGTGTGTACCAATGTCTGTTTGGATTGATCCCCTGATTACTCTTCAGTCAAGCCTGCTGACAAGTACATGTCCATGGACAGATGCATAGAAACGGAACAAGTTTGCCTCATCATTGAATATTATTCATAAAATTTGTTCTTTGTGGTTAATATTTTTTTAAGTATTTACAGTATGTAATAAGTGAATGGACTTTAAATGTTTATAGCTTATTTTCTAGGTACAACAAGAAATATTATTAAAGAGACAAAAAGACAAAAAAGAAATGTTAGAAGCAGTTAAAAAGTATAGGAAAGGTACTGTATAACATATTTCCAACAGTATTAATTTGTGTGCTTATATCATATTTGGAATGTTTTTTTGTCCCAGCCGCAACACGACGGAGGCACCTAGTAATAGTCTGCATCCGTGCGTCCATCCGTCACACTTTTGTGGACTCCTCTGAAACCCCTTGAGGGATTGCTTAAATATTTGTTTGGATTCACTGTTATGATGGGTAGATGTGCATAATATACCGTCATTTTGATTTGTCTAATTTTGTAGGAGTTATGGGACTTTGACCATTTTAGCAATATTGAACAATATTGAACCCAAATTTTATCAAGCATTCTAATCGAGTTTAACATTCTGATGAAGTTTTTTCATGTAGTTGCTTAGCTCTTCCCAAATACCTGTCAAAACAGTTCTAATATTACATGCTAATTATTTTGTCCCAAAACTAAATGTATCACACAAATTTTTTTCCATTTTATTTTCTCAAGCCTCTTAGGCAATTCGATACTGCAGCAGTGGGGGACATTTGGCTACATGTAGCAACTTGCCCTTGTTTATTATACCCCTGCTTGAATGTGTATAGTGATTGGGGTGTCCATCAGTTACACTTGGGGGTATCCTTCTCTTATCCACAACTCCCATTACATCACTGGATAGAAGTTATTTAAATTTCACAGAATCTTTGTCACACAATGCAGTTGTGCAACTAATATTTGAACATTTATATTGACATGATGTTTGAGGTTTTCCATGCAAAAACATGTACTTGGTGGTACTTATCTCTTGTCGGCAAAGCCTTCTTCTCCACTGCAGGATTTAGGTAAACTTGCACAGAATGTTTTTCACAAAGTGTCATTGTGTCCTTGATATTTCACATTTACAATTATATGGGTTTTTTTACATAAGAAAGGGGTTATCAATCTGAGCGTTGCTCACAGTTTTTCTGGTTGATACTTTGGTTTAATTATTTTACTTCCTTTTAAATAAAGGGAAATAAACTTATCATCATATGATGATAATGAAAATAAAATTTAAAATAACATGGTACAAGCTTCAGCATGTTTATTTATGTTTAATTGATGGTTTTGTATCTCCTCTCTTTTTCTTTCAATCCATGATTTAATTAACCTTTTTTTACCAAGTTCTGCACTTTTGTTTAAATGCAAGATCATTTACAAATTAAATCAAATCAATTTTTTTTAATCAAATTAAAAAGTTTGATTTATCTTAAAACATTAATTGGGTCTATTCGAATAGATTAGCCAATTAGATTACTTGATTGAAATTGCAGAAAAAACATAGTGTAGGTTGAA
This sequence comes from Limnoperna fortunei, assembly GCA_944474755.1. NCBI lineage: Eukaryota > Metazoa > Mollusca > Bivalvia > Mytilida > Modiolidae > Limnoperna > Limnoperna fortunei. The sequence goes on along the minus strand of OX104111.1, from coordinate 79,784,997 downwards.
GTTGATTCTGTCCAATAACTAAATTTTTATAATAGACTTCTACTAAAGTGGCTAAAACAGAAGCGCATGTAAGGCTAGATTGACATTACATACTATAACTCCTGTATTTGTAAACACCCATTGCTATTATGCCCATATTGTTAAATTTTCAATTTCTCCATATGCAAAACACTAATTACATACCCATGCAATCAAGTTATGACAGGAGGGTATAATGTTTTTGATGTGTCAGTCCATCTGTCAGTTCTGTATATTTCCGAAACTACATATAAGAATTTTATTATCCTTAAAACATATTTCTTAAAATATATGTTCAAGAAATTTATCAATAGTAAATTATAATCAGATGTTTATGCAGTTATGTCCTTTGAACTTTCTACAAAATATATGTATAGAACAACTTATAAGTGCTTCTCTTAAACTACTAATAAGAGTTTTATGAATTTGGTAGAAATGAGGGAAACTATATGTAGTTGTTCATATCGACAGGAAATTATAACTGAACATTTTCTTAGCTCATCTGACCCCAAGAGTGGTGAGCTTTTGTCGTCACTTTGCATCCATCAGCGGCATCATCTCTAAACTTTTAACATTTCAATTGTCTTCTCTGAAACTGCTGGGCACATTGAAACCTAACTTAGAAATTGGTTAACCAATGGAAACAAAAGTTATTAGGAATATTTATCTGATGGTCCTCTACAATTTTTATGTGCCCCTCTAAGTCGGCTTCCATAGCGATGTCCCTTCTCTAACTCAGCAGCTGTTGTTTGATCTTTATGAAACATGGGGAAAATATTTATGGGCATAATATCTTGACCATGTTTGAAAACCAGCCAGATCACTTCAGCCACATCAAAGTTATGGCCCTTTATTAAAAAAAAAAATTGCTGAATTCGCCTTGTCGGCTCTCTAACTCGAACAGTTGTTTTCCAATCTACATGAAACTTGGTGAAAATGTTTATGGGCATAAAATCTTGGCTTCCTATCTGAAACTATTGAACCAATTGAAACCAAACAGAAGATTTATTTGATAGTCTCAACAAATATAATGTTATTTATGCCAGTATACAATTGAAAATTAAACATGAGGGAAATACTATCATTATTGCCTATACAAATCAGGTGAGCAATACAGGCTCTTGAGAGCCTCTGGTATAGGAGGTATTCCCTTTTAAACACATAAATTTCTCATCATATATGTATGATAAAATTTCTCAAATTAGAATTTTATGAAATCGAGTGATGAACACTACAAGTATTTGTGCATTTTGACAGGAAGTTATAAGATTTTTTTTGTAGTAGTTATGCCACTTTAAATTTTCATTTCTCAAAATATAAGTTAAACTGCTCATTAGTGCTTCAGCTCTGAAATTACTGACCAGAATTTTATGGAACTTGGTAGGTATGTGGGATATTTGAGCATGCTCACTAAGGTTCTTTAATTATGAGTACTGAAATCAAAGAACAAACAAATCTTTGATTATTTTTCTCAAATGAATTTTACAAATCTCTGCTATGGACATTGTACTTGGCCCATTTTCTCAATTATTGTTTGCTATAAAATAAATCATTTATATTATGTTTCTGTTCAGGTTTTTAAAATTGAGAATATAAGAGAATCAGAAAGTGCAAATATAAAAAAAGTGCTAATAAAACATGTTTATTTAGAATATAAACTTTGTAGGTCAGAAAGACAAGATAGATTTTCTTGATGAGTTGGACAAACCAGCATCTAAACAACAAGGAGGGAAACAGAAAGACAAAAAAGATTTCAGGTGTTTTAAACTAGTATTAAATGAAATATTTTTTCTTTTAATAAACCCAGCTATATTTCAGTCTTTCAGTAAAAAAGGCAATGTTTGTCCATGTCGGTTGATAATTGCTTTGATTGTTTGTTTGTTTGTGTGAATAGGGTTTAATGCCACTTTCAGCAATTTTTCAGCAGTATCATGTTGTCCAGATCTTTTATGGACAAGGTAGCCAGGATACCTGGTGAATATTCCCATCTTTGGTAGGGAAAGGCTCGATTCTAGCACATAGTACCACAGTAAGGCTCCAACATGCTGCCTCAGTGATCAGTAGTAGGTGACTAACTGTTTAACTTCTCTGCCTTTGTAATAGCTTAAAACAATGATTGATCTCCTTATACTGCTTCTTGATTCTAAGCATCATGTTCAGTACAAACTAGCTGCTTAAAACTGCAAAAGGGGCCTCAGGTCTAAGTTATATAACATGTATATAATTTGGACAAAGATAGATAAACAACACCACATGGCAGAAAAAATTTTTTTTTATCCACTCAAGAAAAGTTACTTTTTCAAAGTTTTTCCAAATTAGAATGAGTCAACTTCTCAAATGATGTAATGGAATAAGTAGCATGTATTTTTCTGAATAAATTTGGTTAGACAGTTATTTAATTAGCATGTGTTTGTATTTATCACGGTCAGAATCAATCAATCAGAATGTTTTAAATACACATACAATTTAGAGAAATGTAAATATGGTACCAATCAGATTTTTCTGTTGGATTTTATGTATGTATATATTTGAAAGGTAAATGTTTACTGTAATGAGTGAATTATTTTTTTTATTTTTCAGACCAAATAAGAAAAGGGAATACAAAAATAAAAAGTTTGGATTTGGAGGTCAGAAGAAAAGATCAAAATCTAATACAGCTAAAAGTTCAGGGGAAATGTCAGAATTCAACATAAACGTTCACCAGAAAAGACCTGGTCAAAAATTGAAAAAGGTAAAACAAGTACTACCGTAAAAAGCTGTGTATAGTCCGCATTTACGTATTGTCCCCACCCTTTCTTGGGTAAGAAAATTGGGGAAAAATTTGTATATGCATGTACTATCCGCACATAAAAAATTAAAAAAAACGTCACAAGATGAAGACATCGAGTCCGACTTGGTCACGCTTTTTAACAATTTTTTACTGTTATATGTAATTTATTCTCTCTTAAAATATCATTTATGTTTATAGTTTTATTCATTTCTAGTGATTTTAATAAATTAAATAAAAAATAGTGCATTCTCATAGCGTCTATTTTGATCGTTGTTAAAACGGATACTCGCACATTTCGAAACCAAAACAACTTGTCAACTTTCATTTATCAATGAAAACAAAGAAAACAAAAAGATTACACGTTTTATTTTTATCCCTTAATGATTGCAATCAAAACATCGATCTTCAAACACTTGAGGTTACATAACAACGCCATTTGCACTGTACACAATACAGGTTACACATCCGCTATTTTCGTATCCGTTTTAATTTTTATTCGTCCTATATAATTATTATACCATTACTAAAAATAATTTAAGTAAATATTAATTTTATTACAACGTATTTATATGGAAGTTTGTAAAGAATCATTTTAGAATAGTACGAAAATACTGCATATAACACAACAACAAAATGGCGACCGCCATTGACAACATTCAACGGGACGAAACACACTCTATCGAGTCTGTATTTATGTATAATCCGCACCATTCCTTTCCAACTTAGATTAAAACAAAAAGACCGCGGACAATACGACCCTAAATACGGTAGTTCAGTTCTGAAACTGTTTAATGTGTAATACCTGATACTAAAATTTCTTCAATTTCTAATGTATTAATGTATAATATTGTTTGCATTTTATTTGCCATTATAAAAGTTTAATGTGCACAATTTTGAAAATTTGTTTTATTTATTATCGTACAAGTTTATTTAGCTCCTTTAGTCCTAAAGGCCATATGGACCATGCATTGTTATCCATCTTTGCAACCGTTTTCATATTATAACGCCACTTCGAAGAAGAGGGGGTATACTGTTTTACCCTTGTCAGTTCATTCGTTTGTAACACAAATTTCTGTTGCAGTTTTCTAAGCAACTATAGTATGCAGAAGCCTGATATTTTGCATATTGCTTTATCCTTAAGAACCATATGGTGTAAAGCAATTTTATGCTCCTTGGTCATCTACTTCCTGTTTACCGAATACTTAAATTTTTACACAGTTTTGAAAGCGAAGGCAAAACTTGTTTTAACCAAACTGTCATGTTCTTATAACATCTAGTAGCACTAGAATGAATCCAAGAATGGCTACAATTATATTTCTTGCAATAGGAAAACAAAACGAGTTAAATTAATGTTTTCATGAAAGTCAGTAGTTTAACATATGTTTTTTTTTTCCATACAATTTTTAATTTGATGAATTTGCAGCATTTGACAATTATAATTTAAAGGGACATACATGTAACTTTTTTATGTTAAATAAATGTTTTATGTGTTATCTAAATGCATTTTAGGATGTTCCTTTTCTTAAAATACTCAAAAAAATGTGTGTGAAATTATGACATTGCAACATCAACACTGTTATCACATGCAGAAAGGTTTTGAATTTTTTGGCATCACCAATAATTTTTCTATTGATTGATGGTCATGATTATATAATTTCATCCTCGAGTAACCTAAGTCTTTTTAACCTACTCTATATTCTTAGTTATGCCAGGATATGTTTGTAATTTGTTATTTTCTCTTTTACAGGCACCTAAAGGCAGACCTGGGAAATCAAAAAGACAAAAGATGAAAAGTCGAAAAAGATGATAAGAATATCAGTGTAAAAAATAAACCTTAAAAACTGATATAAACTTTTGATGTTAATTACCAGTACACAAGATTGTGTGATTGATATAACTGAAAGCAACACAAGCATATTAGAAAAACAACATGTATAAATCCTGTATATTTGCTGTTTCACAGTTTAATAAAGGAAGTTGTGTACATCTGAAATATAAGTTGTTGCTGTTTTCCTAAAGTCAAGAAGAAGCTAAGGGTTTATTAAGTCACCTGACCAGAAGGGTAATTTGAACTATCATTTCCACTCACTTGGTGTCATTTGTCAACTTTTACATTTACATTTTCCTTTCTGAAAACAAAATCCAATTGAGGACAATTGAAACCAAATCAGAAATTCAAAATGGCTGGCACTGCAGTACTAGAGTCAATCCCGTCTTAAGCAAAGTTTGAAGGGAAATTGTTAAAAAGGTCACATAAGGCTGAGGGTCTTTATACAGAGGTTATGATGTTTGCATACCAGTCAACACAGTTATGTTGTCAGCTGGTGAAGTGAATTGTTTAATGGTATTATTTGTTGTGTTAGGTAAAAAGTTAAATATGGCAATTATTTTATGTTATAACAAAAGAACAACAATTATGAGCATTTTGATTTCTGATTGTATTAACACAGATCAACTTTATTCCTCATTCATTTGTTATATTTTTCTTTGTACCGGTTTTACTGGTTTCCTTGTCTTTTAACAATATGCTCTAGACAGAAAGTCTTAGTCGGTTTTAGAACTGGTGTACAACAGTTCATATTGATTATTCCCCTTTGTAAAACAAAATGGCGAGCCATACAATAAACGTGATGTTTTGAGAAACATCACTATTTCCAGCCCGAATGGAAAGAAAATCAAATAATGACACCAACTACTATTCAAATTTACAGGGCAATCCGAACTTCACTTCTAAGATGATAAAAACATTTTTTGATCGCTTCAAACTTCAGTTTTATGTTTCGAAGAAGCTTGATAATTGACAACGGTCTACTAATCTTTTTTTCGTCATACAGGGTTTATTTATTGTTTAATGACTTTAATAGTCTCAATAGTCGTTTTAGACAGGTTTTCTCTGTCAAAATTAAAGCAAAACATAGTCGTTAGTTGCATAAGTCATTATATAAAGGTCAAATAAATGGGAAAATGCTGGGGAGGAATGAATATGGTCCCATGACAATGGAAGTCGTTATATATATAGGGGGTCACTAATACAGGTTTGACTGTAGTTTGCATTTAGAATTCTTTGGGAAAAAATCTCATTAACTATAAGGGTGATTGAAGATAGCAGGTGAAAGTTTATTGGATGGTCCTCTACTAAGTTAATTGTTCAATTAAAAAATCAAAATGGCTGTCATGCCAGAATTTAGTTTAACATAAAAACTGATAGGAAAAATGTGTATGGTTTCTTGGGAAGCAGTAAATTAAATGAAACATAACTATCTACAAAATTAATTGGGTGGTTAGGCTACAGTTCATAGTTTTTATTCCAATCAGATATACATAATGGCCACTACCATAGGACTTGGTTAACATTTGACTCTATGAGAAAATGGTGAAATTCTGTTTGATTGTTTGTTTGTTTGATTCTTGCTTAATTCCACATTCAGCAATTTTATCTTGGAGTACCTGGAGAAAACCCCAACCTACTGTACAAAATGTTTAAAGCCATGTTGTATGTAAATGGTTATTGGCTTGTCATCTACAAAGATTTTGAATTTTGTTCCAATCTGCAAGATTTGGTTTAATTTAAAAACCTATAGGACTGTTTAAAAATGCATTAAAACTAAAAACATTGAAGCAGTTAAAACCACACAGCAATATTCTGAGGAAAGTCCTCTATTTAGTTCTGAAAAATAGATTTTGGAAAGGGTTGAAGTTTTTGAGCATTTCACCTACATTAAATGGGAGTTTCTTTAACATTTGCATCTCAGGTTAAAGTAATTAATCATAGATGAATCAATACTGGAATTTCTTGCACACAATTTCTTCAGTATTGGCCTATTAAAAGAGTATTGTGCAGAATTTGGAGCAAATCACACCAACACTTGCAGGCCATTGATTCAGTAAACGGTAAATTTGTCTAGCCATCTTCTGGTTGGTTAAACTTCAAACCTTAGCTTGTTACTGGGACATTGTCCAAAGTTCAACCAGTAGGGCTGCCAAGTGCATCCCCTTGGTGGTAGATAAGTGATATCTTGTTTGAGGTTGCTAGGTTAGTTTAGAAAGCCAGACTTTAGACCATAAAAGTTAATTTGCCATGCTTCTTGAACTCGAAATACCCCTCTTTGTAGATTTTGAACAGAGTATAAGCATTTTGGCATGTAAGCAAAATCTCCCTCCCATTTCTTGATACAAGCAATTACTTGGGTTTTATGTTTAATTTAAGCCAGAACTTATCAAATATCTTGAATAATTTATACAAGTGAACAGTACAATGTTACTTATAGTATTATCATCTTCAGCAGTGGCTCAAAAAACACCGTTCAAAACATCATTTATTAAAAGTAAACAACTTCATTGTATATATGAATCACAGATTTATACATAAGGAATATTCCTCAGTTTTGTCTAGTAAAACTGATGAAATTTTATTTGAGTCTATACAAAAAGTGTTGTTAAAATGTAATGCTTCCATACATGTATTTATTACATCAATGTCTGCATAGATTTTAACTAATTAAAAAAAATTGTAGATAGAACATTTTACCACAATATTCATAGCAATGGTAGTCTGTAAAAAAACCTTTATGTCGCATCAAATTTCAATGTCAGTGATGTTACAGGGAAATAACTTCTGAAAATATTAAAATATTAAAATTTGGCTATTAAACTCATTAGACAATATTGCATTATTTTTAAGCTGTTTATCGTTTTCAAGTTTATGAAGATAAAAGATTGTCATTAATTCATGTTTTCTGTTTGTTCCTTTACTCGCCATGCAGCATCCATGTATTTTGTAATGGCAGTGTTTTGTCTTGGGAAATTTATTCTTCTGTCTGATCTGTCACTTTCTATCTGCAATAAAAAAAGCCAGTTTCTTATAAATACAACATTTCTTATATAAATTTGATGCATGGACTAATTCTAAAGAAACTTTAGCCATTAAATATGGTGAAATTAACCAGTAAATATATAAAATGAAAAATTAGCACAGTGAAGATGGATATTTCAACAGTAAATGTTTAAACTGTCTCTGTCGCAAACTTAGTTGCCCATGTTGGAGTGCAGGATATTGTAATTTTGCTCTTGTCACATCTCCACTTGGCACATAGCACTGAGAGGATTGTAGGACAAGGACTGGTAGACTCAAAATTATTTGTGATTGTTGTTACATACTCACACCCTCTTTTTTATTGTTAAGAATTAAGCTACGGTAATTAATTTATTGGATTTTTTAGTACATTCAAATTTTTATGTATAATCATAACAAATTGGAATCGTGCCTCTATAAATAGTGCAAACTTTCAACAAGCAGTTTCTAAAATATTACTAGGTCACAGTGCTTGTTTTAATTTTAGAACCTACCAAAGGTTTGGTTATCCAGCCATATTCTTGGGATTCTGTTTGAGGATAGGTGTATTTCTTTACTGGCTCTTGATTGGCTCTATTTATAACTTTTAAGAAATGCTCTGTAAAGAAAAATGAGAAGAATTAAAATGTTACGTCGCATGAAATTTATAGCAAATTTAGTAATCCATATATTATTATTATAATAATGAACCTCATTAAATGATTAAATATTAATTCTAATATGATGTCCTTTAGAAAGAATTAAATAAAAATAAAACATTGTCCTGCGTGCATTTTATGTCAATTAATTATTTTCATGATAACATGTAGAAACTGGAATATTTGTTGACAGTTTAGACATGCAGAGCTCCAAACAAGATTGCAATGTTGTTTTCAACAAGTTATATGTGGCAATGCATGCAATGTTATGTACTCAGATATTTTGGAACTACATTTAGACCTTTATCTTGACTTCCATAACCATCTTTTCTTCATCTAAGATGACGGAAAAGGTACAATTTTTCGTGAAATAAAATTGTTCATAAATATGTTGCTTTGTTTCTCATATGAATATTTCTTCTATTATTGTCACCAAATTTGGACAGTATCTATGATTAAAAACATTATTTCCAATAATGGAAGATCATCTTTAAACCTATGTAGGCTTAAAATTTTTAATTTCTAAATTTTATATTAAAATCTAAATTGTAGTCATTTTATGTTAAAATGTACAGAACATGACATTTTCTTCAGTACTTATTATCTTATGTTTATCCTAAAGATGTCAATTACACAATGTTAATAGCAACAACTAAAAGATATTTCTGGTTATTCATTAGTTATTTTTGAACACATGGAAACTTACGATCTTCCTCTCCTTCCTCTGTATCATGTCGTGAATTTGGTTTACCGGACAACACATGCACTACAAACAAATATAAAGATTTTATTTCATAGATTATAAAATTGACACTAGATACATATCTACATCATTCTGCTGGTCTGCCTTTTCATTATATAATATATAATTAATACCTACCAAAATTCGAGTATGGACGAAATTAGAAACAAGTGTGGACACAGAAAAACGTCATCGCCTGCATTCCGCATCAGTAACGAAAATAAATTTCGTCAGAAGCATTACGTAAATAGCATTAAATATCAGCAGCGGCCTGTATACGAAATATTGTCACCATACTATGCATAGTTACAGGGGAACAGCCGTAACCCAAAAACTTTAACGTAGTCGCTGGACCGTGAAATTGAGGTCAAGGTCAGGTGGAACCTACCAGACAGTCATGTACTATTCATCAGCAACCTATATACCAAATATTGTCATCCTACCATGCGTAGTTACAGACAAACTATCGTAACCCAAAAACTTTAACGTAGTCGCTGGACCGTGAAATTGAGGTCAAGGTCAGGTGACACCTACCAGACAGTCATGTACTAGTCTTCAGCAACCTATACACCAAATATTGTCATCCTACCATGCGTAGTTACAGAGGAACTGTCGTAACCCAAAAACTTTAAGGTAGTCACTGGACCGTGAAATTGAGGTCAAGGTCAGGTGACACCTACCAGACAGTCAAGTACTAGTCATCAGCAACCTGTATACCAAATATTGTTATCCTACCATGCGTGGTTACAGAGGAACTGTCGTAACCCAAAAACTTTAACGTAGTCGCTGGACCGTGAAATTGAGGTCAAGGTCAGGTGACACCTACCAGACAGTCATGTACTAGTCATCAGCAACCTATACACCAAATATTGTCATCCTACCATGCGTAGTTACAGAGGAACTGTCGTAACCCAAAAACTTTAAGGTAGTCACTGGACCGTGAAATTGAGGTCAAGGTCAGGTGACATCTACCAGACAGTCATGTACTAGTCATCAGCAACCTATACACCAAATATTGTCATCCTACCATGCGTAGTTACAGAGGAACTGTCATAACCCAAAAACTTTAACGTAGTCGCTGGACCGTGAAATTGAGGTCAAGGTCAGGTGACAGGTGACTGACTGGCAAGTACTCATCATAAGCTACCTCTGGACCAAATTTGATGGACCTAGGGCTTGGGCTTACAAATATATGAAGCAAGATGTCAAGTGTTTACGCCGCCGTATACATATGTCTCGCCTCCAGCGACTTTCGTCACAGGCGAGACAAAAATTATACAATACCAATATTTTTATTACAATTAAGGTCCCACAAGGGGCAATGACAAAAAATTTACATGTATGATAAAGGAACAGTAGATTACAATTTTAACAGAATATGGAACAGTTAGTAGTAGTGTTATTACCTATCTGGGAGAGACACCAGGGGACGGTGCTTATTAGAGTCATGGTAGGCTCGCCCCGTGTCTAACCCAGAAAGACAAGGATTTGTTTGGCCGAGAGAGAAGGTTACCTTACTGGAGAAGACACCAGGGGACGGTGCTTAATCTTTTAGATTCCCTGTGTCTTGCCCAGAAAAGTAAGCAGCATTTATTTTATATATATATATAAATAAATATGTAAATTTCATAGTTATCTACAAAATTTATTAATAAAGTTACATAATTCTTTTAAGTATGTTTTTGTCTTCACAATCACAGTTCATTATCTAGTGAAATGTTTCCTGAACAGTTAAATTTAGAGAGTTGTTAATGTTAAAACAACAGTGTTTAGTAATGTTTGTCGGTTATCTGCAAATTTGCTGCAAACAAGAAAAAAATGGATTTCATCCTCAATTTCACTCGAGTCACACTGAGCACACAACCTTTGGTCTAGAGGTATACTCTGATATCTACCTCCCTCAATATTGAGGCAATGTGCTGAGGTTCTTACTTTTGTTGAACTCCACTTATGCTCAAAGTTTTTTATAATGGAAAGTTTATTGAGTTTAGCTTTAGAGGTCCTTTTATCTTTCAGTTGATTAATTACAGGAAAATTGTGCAGTATACATAGAAGTGATCCATACCATGAAGATTTTTTTTTGCTCATAAAGAAGTTTTGATTGTTCATAGGCCTTCTGTAATAAAGGAAATTTTTTTAAGTTTTCAAGGCATTGCCAGTAGTTCAAGATGCTTTTAATGATATCATAATGGAGTGGAAAACATCCAAGCTCTGACAACACAGCAAAATTTGTTGTTTCAATGGACTCCTAATACGAACTTAAAAAAATTTGAGTGTAATTTTTTACAAATAATATTTGAGTAAATTTTATCTGGTGTTAAAGAGCCATTTCTAAATCGGGCTGTATTTTCATTAAAAGTTCCCCATATTTCACAACCATAAAGTAAGATTGGCTTAACTGTATGGTCAGAAATATGGATACTCGTTTTTTGATCTGGATTTATGCAGAGAAAATCTTTCTGTAGTTTAAAATAGGCCTTGGATGAATACTAGTCAGATCTGCACTTGGTCAAATCGGTACCAGATCAAATCAGCACCTCTATTTATAATAACTATTTTTTTCTTAATATATTATAATATTCCGTTAAAAAGGCAATTTAAAGAAAACAAAGTTTATTTCATATCCCTAAAAAATTCAAGCAAATTTAACAATATATAAAATGCTACCAGCATCATGAAATAAAAGAAAAAGTCATCATGTAATCAGGTTATATAACATTATAAAAATTATATATGAATCGGTAGAAAGGAACTCAAATTTTTTATCAAAGATAAGTATATGTTATTTATTTTTGTATTAAAAGTCGGTGCCGAATTGACATTGTTGTAGATGACGATTTGACTTGCACTCCCCCCCCCCCCCCCCCCTTTTGGATCTCGCTTCGATCACGCAACATGGTGACTAATAACATCAGAAGAAATAATTTAAAAGATTGCTGTTGCATTCTATTATGTTTAGCCAATGTTTAAATGGTCTTTCAGTCTATGTGGGTTTGTTTTTTACCGACCAAATACGTAATGGCATTAATTCATATATTGACCTCATATCATTTTTATATATAGGAATACTTACATTTTTTAAACGGGTTGACACTATAATTTGTATATAATTTTTGGTGTCTTTGTTCTTTGTGTATAGTTTCACATAAAATTGCATTTTGGTGCACGAAATTTGGAGGTTCTCTCTCTGTTTTTGTTGCTGCCATTCCGATTACTGGATTTGTTTTGATCAGCTTTCCCGGAAGTTCGATGTCGTTTACGTGGTTGCTATGGGTTTCTATGATATAAAATATTTTATTTGAAATACAGAAATGTTTATTGTCTTAAATTTATTTACATTTCGCATTATTAGCTACAACATGAAGTCAAAGAACAATAATATATTTTTTTAGAGCCAATATTTTCGACGCTTTCCCAGCATGCAACATTACAGGATCCATCTTGTTACAAGAAACGGGATCCGTTTCAAAACAACTACGTTTAAAAACAAGAAATAGTGTATTACGGGTAATTGAACGAGTATTAGAAAATACATATAACATATATCTTTAATTAATTTAAATACATTATTTTTGCAATTTAACACATCTTTATTCTAAGTGTACAACCAAAACACTTTGTTTACGTGACATGAAATTGTTCAATTTTCAATGTTTGTTTTGATCGTGATGTAGCATGCATAATTAGCCTGGGGCAATGTGGCTACATAATTACATTACTAAGTTCTTATGCAATTAACTAATTACACATACTATGTAAGACGTCGTAATGACATAACGGGTGTAAAGGTTTGTCAGACTGAATGTCACTTTTGAAGTGTCATAATTTTTAGCGCACACATTTGGATGGAAGGATATTGATGTGTACTAGGTATGGCAATTTAACTTTAGTTATAACAAATAAGCTGTGTAGTAAATTACTGTGAAAGCCAGATACTTTTTAAGTTCCATGCATTTCAGTAAACAATAACCTGATCATGTGCCTTATTGTGGGCAAATTATTGTACAACTGGTTCAATTGACAATTGTTAAATGAAACAATGAAGTCAGACATTGTGTACTTATTTTAGGTTGAATGTTTAGTATAAATATTGGTAACCAGACATTTCCTACCATAACCAAATCGTACCATAATTAAAACCATTTTGTACCATAAAGGGAAGTGTAATAATATTGAGAACCTGTATGCAATTTCAGCATAATACTGCTCTTTTGATCAAAGTGGTATATAAAAAATATTAAAAACTATTTTTATTTTTACTTTATTAACATCATCATTTCGTCATAACATAATATGAATGGAGGCGCAGCCTAAATGCGAGCATCGCACATTGTTCATGTCGTTACTTCAGAGCCCCCTAACAGTGCCTCTACATTCCATTGATGACGTGACGTCTTATCTAATGTGTTGGTGACATCACAAAACTCAATTTCAAATACAGCGTTTCAGATTGAAAAAAATTTGTCTGGCATTTTTGTAGTAATTTAAAAAATAAATACTTCAATTTTATCGATATCAAAATTATTTTTGCCTACTTTTATATTATATGTTTTTTCGTTCGTCTACAATATTTTCTGCGGATTGCTCAGCTACCATCTGAAATGGATTTGTTCATATGGATCACGTGACTTTTTTTACACACACGCATGTAACCGTATAGCTCGCATCTGCGATGCTCGCTAATATAGGATATAACAATGTAATGAAACAGATCAAAATATATGTGAAGGTTAGCAACTATTTTAACATTAGATACTATTTTCAATATTATTATAACAATCGATTGACTTCAGTTTTATGAATCTGGCACAAAGTTGCAACAGTCTACTAATGGATATTTCGTCATTTGCATACTTGGTCCAGTTGTCAAATAACACTTTCTGTGTGGTTTTGCAGAGTTTTCAGTTTAACTTCCGAAACAAGTCAAGAATTCAGCGGCACCAGAGATGCTTCTTCTTGAAAAAGTGGCTCTAGTAGATATAGACCTTTGTTGCCAGAACCTTCTTTTTCTACATTCTGTTGGTGCATTGTTTCGTTAAAAACACACTTAAAATGGTTCCATTTTACAAACAAATTGTAGCTTGGGTTCCCCTTTTACCGCAGCAGACATTGAGTAAAAGGATGGCTTCTAAAGAAAACAGTGAAAGTCATTATTCCTTTCATATCTGATTAATGAATAATAAAGCCCTTTTTGTTTACACAACAAATATTTCATTTCTATTCAGATTGCTTAAAAATTGTCATTCTTACATGTAAAAAAATAATTTCTTGTCCAAATTTTTTTTTAAATATTTGTATTATACACAAATAACCTTTTTAAATTAATAATATTGAATATTTACTGTAGTTAAAGATTTTTAACGAATGTTTACTCAATGTAGTTGTAAAACATATTCATTTAGTTTTATACATTAAAGTAATTCAATTTTACGCATGGTACGAAATTAAATATATTACGTATTATTTACATATGGTACGAAATGGCAATAAGTTATGGTACGATATGGCAAAATTTTGGGTACGAAATGGCAATGGTACGATTTGGTTATGGTACGAAATGACTGTAATTCTAAATATTAATGCTGTATATAGGAACCCAAACAAATAATCAATCTTGTGGATAAACAAAGATTTTAACTATTACCAAAAAATACATATTTTTTATCAATTTTTCAATTAAAAAGTGTTGTCAAATAAGATCTGTTAAAAATTTTTTTTATTATTGGTTCAATGCCAATACAATACTGTAAAATAGATTTAAAGTCATTTTCTCCACCTAAAGTAGAGAGACTGGTCTTTTGTGATGTATTAATCCCAAACATGTTTATATTATGTTGCAGGCAGTGTGATGAAATATATGCTGGCATATATTTTGAAACCCTGAATAGTTGTACAAAAGCGACTTAATTTATGTTTTTGTTTTGTAGCAAACCATATCCTTTTATTCAGTGTAACAAGTTGTAACAAAGCATGAATGTTTGAACTAGGAAAAAGAGTTACAGTAAACAATCTGGGTAATGGATCCGGAGTATGAAAAGAGATTACTACGACAACAAAATGGTCAGGTTTCGCCATATAATTCTGTAAGTTTGTATTTGATATGAATTAATATTGCTATCAAGGGTACCAAAGACACCAGTATGCAGAAGGCGACAAGAAATCATACTAAAATATAGTTTTTCTTTTTTTATTAATATATTGTGTGGGGTGGTCCAGGAAGGGCAAACAAACTTAATTTTATTTTAGACCATAATAAATTTTAATCAGTTTTTGCAAGCAATTTTTCTTTTTGTCACTGCCTTATAGTAGGTAAACTACATTCTTTAACACATACTTAAATATTTTGCAATTGATTCTCTATGTTGTACTGAACTTTAAAACATTTAATTTTTTCTCTTTATTTGTTAGCCTTTAAAAATTTTTAAAAAGTATGCAAAAAAGTACACATTTGCTGTTAAAAAATTACAAGAATTTAACAGAAGTACATCAGTAATCGAGAAAGTTGTGCGCCCTGCACAATTAATGGATTAGATGGGAAAATGGTGCATGCAACCTTCTACTAATGTGCTTGCTGGATACTTTCTTTCTTACTGATACATGTAACTATGTGTGAAATGTTTAATAACATAATTTTTTGTAATTAGATATAGAAACACACTAGGACTTCCGAAGGATGATACATCTGATTACCAAAATCAAAGTATCAATTTTTCAGATGATAGTTTCCATTTTTTTTTTATTATGATAACTGAAAAGTAAAAAAAAATTTATATGTAGTCTGTGTATGAAAATAGATCTTACAATCTGACAATTGAAAATCAAAACAGCTGTTTTACTGGATATTAGTTTGATTTGTAAATGCCATCAATGGATACTTGAGGTAGGGTGAAAAAAAAAACTGGCACAGGTTTTTATACCCCGCCACACAATGTGGCAAGGTATTATGTGATACCCTCCATATGGTTTTGAGTGTCCATCTGTCTGTCCGTGCCTTGGTGGTTTCCAGATGATAACTTGAAAATGTGTCAACAGATTTTATTAACTTTCCGCAGCTATTAAATACCATAAAATGAAGATCAAGTTCGATTTTCAGCACAATCCAATTTGTACACTGCGGCCAAGATGGATTCCGCAAAGTCTGCGAAAAACGCAGAACGCGACGCAGCAATCAATTTTTTTAGTGATAATTGTCTGCGAACGTTCCATGACCAAAATGAATGCAGAATCGTCTATTCATGGACTATGCGGTATTGACGCGATAAACACTGTACTTGTACAAGGCATATGTTGTAACTGCAGAAATTCGTAATGAAAGTATTTGTTGCAGAAAGGCAGTAAAATTTTCTAAACCTCGTCACTCAGACGTCTTTATTTTATATTCGTTTTACATAATTGTTCATTCAACAGATTCTATTGTTGTGTAAATTCTATAACAATCGGACATGCACGGAATGAGAAATCATGTGTCAATTATTGGTCTCTTTGTCTTTGAATACCTGATGAGATTAGATTAATGGACAGATAGGTGTGCCAAAACTAACACACCCATTACCAAAAGATCAATAGGTGAGGCGGGAATCACTCAATTAATGGGAGGAGCAAAAAACTATAAGTGACACGTGTCTCCCGCTGACAACATCAAAATTCGAGGTTGCAACTAATTGTACAAAACTCCTTAACAAAATTTTAAAAGTAAATGTGTTTTAACAATATTCCACTAAACCTACGACAGCCAAAGTTTTGAAAACGTGTGGGAAAAAATTGTTAGACAATGAAACTTTTCGGTCGGCATGTTATTTTAATTACACGGAAAGTCCACATGTTGTTTACCTTCATCAATTAACACTAGTCACCTCAACAAGAAGCCAGCGGGACATTTTTTTATTATATATAATTTTATGAAATTTACCATAATTCATACCTTTCAACTGCTACACACATTTATACACGCGTATATTAGTTGACCCCACAATAAAATCGCTGGTGTTCCTTAATCAATGGACCGTTCTATTTTGCATCTGGTGGACGACAGGTATCCTAATTCCTCGGGGCACCATAGGGAAAGGTGTTTTACGCCAGCGTTTTATTAACACCTACTGCTGATATAATAAGAGTTTAAACACAACTTTATTGTATTAAAGTTTACTATATCTGTTTTTTGTTACCCCTTTTTTACAAATTAATATGAAAATATTTATTATGTAAAATAATTAACAAAGTACCCGTCATGAACATGTTTTTACTGACGATCTATAAAGAGTTAATACACAACTGAAGGGTTTAATGATAGGAACAATACACTATCTTCAAATAAAGTATTTATCGAAATTCAGTCCATGACAGTAACGTTTACATTCGCGGACATGTGGAAGAAATCGCAGATCCACTGGGGACATCATATCTGAAGTGTCCGCGAATGATGAACTTCTGTCCATCAGGGATGTCAGCATACTATTATCGGTGTCCATCATGGACTCACGGACTTGGCGTAATCCGTTTTGGTTGTAGTGTAGTTTTCGACTTGGGCCAATTTAAGATTTTTTTTGGTCAACAGTCGGTGGTTTCTAGATGATAACTTGAAAACGTGTCAGCAGATTTTATTTAAACTTTGCACAGTTATTAAATACTATAAAATGAAGATCAAGTTCAATTTTCAGCACAATCCAATTTGTAGTTTTCTACTAAGGCCAATTCAAGGGTTTTTTTGTCAACAATTGGTGGTTTCTTGATGATAACTTGATAACACATCAACAGAATTTTTTAAAACTTGCACAGCTGTTAAGTACTATAAAATAAAGATCAGGTTGAATTTATGTAGTTTTTATGTTGTGCCAATTTGAAATAATTTTTATATGTCCAGGATCACTGTAAAAATTGTCGTCTGAGATGGACTGTTGTCATGTTCAGCTGTTTCTGTAGGCTGATATGTAATTCAGTAAAATGTGCTCATGAATATTAAAAACTATGCAACATAGCGGGTTATCATTTAATGTACCATTAAATAGCCTATTTAAAATTTTGATGTGCTTGATAAAAACTTAATTACTGTGTTTCATATTTGTTATGTTTTGTTTTTTATTGGTTAATTTGTGTTCAATGTTATTTAAACAGCCCTTAAGTTTAAGTCCTATGAGCCCAGTTGCATCACCAAGTAAAGACAAATATGGTGATAGATTTATACCAAGTAGAGCTGGAGCAAGCTGGCATATTAACTTCAATATTCCAAAGGTGAGGTATTTTTGATATGCTAGATTAACAAAGATTTCTTTTATGTTTTGACTAATTTGTAAAAAAAGTTATGGTGAAAGATGAATATATTTTCAAATTCTTATTTGTAGAAACAGGCTGCTGTAAGCTAAATTGTCTTTTGAACAATTTAATACACATTACTTTTAGTTCGAAATTAAAAACTACTATTACTTTTGGATATTATAAACTTCATCATTTTGCATTATAACAAAGTTCTAGTTTAGTTACAATAAGTTTTAAATGTGCTTTTTTATGATTAATAATAACAATTTCTGAATGTGGTCTGATTTTAGAGTAGCCCTACATCATCTCCAGCTCAGTCAACTAGTAAATCAAAGGAACCAACAGCAGATAGTAGTAAAGATGGTTTAGCTTATTCATGTTTATTGAAGAATGAACTCCTGTCAGCAGGAATTGAAGATCTGAAGGTAAAAAGATCACTTACAAAAGTGGCAACATTTAAAACAAAATGGGACAGATTAAGAAAGACCATGCAAAAGGAAACCTGTCCTGTGTTGTGTCTAGGTGCACATACCCAACACTTAACATAAATTTATGAAAGGGGGAGTTTTATGCCTTTTAACACAATTTTAAAGACTTGTAAAATTTTGTTTTGTCCTGGATGTTTACAAGTTTGACAGTCCTGAGGATTCCCTTCTTAATTTCTTTGACTGCACCTATACTAACTCAGCAGTTGATAGTACAAAAAACTGTTTGTTTTTTTCAGGATCAACAGACAGATGAACGTAGAATATTAGTCCCAAAGGAAAGCAAAAATTTATTTCGAGTAAGTATGTGATTTACATGTATATGCATAATAGTAAGATAATTAAATATGTCTTTAGTAAAATACAGTTCTTTCTTTATTATTTAAATATTTAGCATAAACACTTTAATTCTATCTAAAGTGTGAATCTTGTTTATGGCTGCCTGCTCAAAAAGACATTCTGTTATATAGTGAAACACATGTTAGAATATAATGTACACTAAGTTATGACTATAATTGGCCTGAGGCTGATACCATTTGAAACATGACATACATGTTCATGTAATTGTTGATTAGTGTTATTTTAAGCAGGGTGTTGACTTGAAGATTAGTGTGACATGTCTTCAAATATTTGACAGATATGTCAACAGTTCTGTATACATATGTACATACATGTCTGTACATGTATACTTATATAATCCATAGTAAAGTAAATGTTATCATCAATGGTTCTTAAAATATGCTGTTGACTGTTTGTTTTTATAATCTGTATGACCATTTTGTACGAAACAGAGTGATATACTTGAATGAAATCAGCCACATATTTAAACCTTGTTGAAAACATTTGTTTTAATTAATTTGTTGACTACATTTATCAATTAATTTTGTAGTACCACATACCCAGAAGAAGTCTAGATTTTAGTGATTCATCACCATATTCATTGTCACCAGTAGGAAGTAAAAGTCAGAGATTATTAAGGTCACCTAGAAAGGTATATAAATAAACAAGGGAAATATTTAATGAAACAAGGGCAATCTGTATTTCAATCTCTAGTCTGATGATCAAACGAAACAACATGCATTGATGTTGAATTCCCTATCATATTAACTCAAATATATTGAGCTGCATCTATATGCTTTTCTTAAGTTAATCTTCCAACTGAACTGTTGGTGAAACTATGGGGTGTTGAGGAATTTGTTAATAATGAGTTTTCTGTTTTGTGTAATCATCTCCTTCTACATTATTTTTTACGCAGACCCAAAACCTTCTTTCAAGAAATTGTAAACCATTCCCTAAGGCCAAAAAAAAATATTAGCTTCTCAGGCCCCGCAGCATGTCCCATTAACCCACCGCATTCGTCGTTTTTTATCATACCAAAAAAAAATTAAAAAATCGGCAGTTCCGCTTCCTGCCTGGAAATTTTTCGCGTCTGTTTCCATTACCGGGAAAATTTATGATTGCGATCTTAATAATCAGCGAAACGTTTTCATAAGCACGCTTTATCACGTGGTGTGGTGATTTAAATATACATCGTTTGTTTGACTTCCTGCAGCATGGCATCATCTTTGGCGTCATGCCAAGTCCTCTCGGGAGGAAAAACGATAATACCGTGGACAATTCATTGCGATTATATGACAGAGAGTACGCTTGGGGACTGTTAGAATCAACTTAAGCCAACGATGAAAGTTCCACAGGTACATGCCAAAAAAAAAAAGAGCCGCCCTGCCTCATTAAAAAAATTGAAAAATGGCCTGAGAAGCAACAATTTTTTTAAGAAAAAACAAGGAAAAAAAAAGACTCCTCCCTGCCTCATCAAAAATTTGAAAAGTGGCCTGAGAAGCTAATGATTTTTTTTTACATGGCCTAATAATTGAGGAACTTACTTTGCAACCTGGCCATTTCAGAGTTTTATGATTTGTTGAAAATAATAATATTGAAATTTGTATTTTGCTCGCTCAAATGCAAAATTAAATTGGTGAAGCCAAACTTTATATCTTAATTTATTTAAAATAATGTTGAACTTTTATACTGGAATACTGAAAAGTACTCAGTATTTATATCTGAACAGAAAACCTTATGGATTTGTATGTATATGGTAAAAATATTTTGTTAACATCTATTTTAATCGTTGTTTTGTATTGTCCATTGTAGGCTGTTAGAAAGATTTCAAAGATACCATTTAAAGTGTTAGATGCACCTGAATTACAAGATGACTTCTACTTGAACTTGGTAGACTGGTCATCGCAAAATGTACTTAGTGTTGGACTTGGTACATGTGTTTATTTATGGAGTGCATGTACTAGTCAGGTAAATTGTTTGCAGACTTAAAGGAATGAACAAGTTTATTAAAGCTCAGATCCACTGGAACTTATTTCTGGAACAACTCTTAGTAGCCTTATTCATGTATATTGGTTCAAAATACATATAGAATTATTTCCCTTTAAATTGTTTGTAATTTTTTTCAATTATAGTGGGGAAAGATTGATTCAGATATAATTAACTATATGTATGTTGATGTTTCAGGTTACCAGATTATGTGATTTATCAAGTGATGGGGATACAGTCACTTCAGTTTCCTGGTCGGAGCGAGTATGTAGATAATATATATAGAACTTATTTGTATCAGACATACCATGGGAATAGATATTCAAAGTAAACTTTAAAAACTTGCATGTGATGCTTATTGTCTTACAGTAATTAGCACATTTTAAAATTATCAATACACAGACCTTCAAAATTAAATGTTACTTTTGGAATAGTAGTGTCACATTTTGAATTTTTGTTGTGCATTTTAGAACAACACGTTAAATATTGTAAAATCAGTTAATTTCAGTTATAACCAGCAAACAATTTTGAAAGGAATTTTTTTTAGAGTACATTGTATTCATTTATTTATATATTTTCTAAGACTCAGGACTATATGGAAACATTTTGTGTATTTACTTGTTTAATATAAACCTATGTTTCCTTCTTTTAGGGTCATTTAGTATCTGTAGGTACACACAAAGGATTTGTACAGATATGGGATGTAGCAGCTAATAAAAAAATTAACACATTATCAGGTCACAGTGCTAGAGTAGGTAAGAAAATATTACCCACAGGTTAAGATTGGAAAACAGTGAATGTTGTCAATGAATATGATATTAGGATGAATTTATTAAATAAAAAATAGGTGTTGCAGAGAAAAAAAGATTAATAGGTTCTTTCATATGTTTTTGGGAAAGACCGGTTGATCTTTCACGAGTGATAGAAATTTTATGTCTTTTTGCGAGTGGAGCGCAGTGAAACGAGCCAAAAAGGCATAAAAATTTCTATCACGAGTGAAAGATCACACAGATTTTCCCAAAAACGTATGAAAGTACCTGTTTCTTCCATAAACCAACAACTTTCACATCACTATAACCTATATAGACACTCCATTGTTTTACTAGACGTCCAATCAGAACGTCAAACAACAACCTTGTTATGCTTCCATAACAGCGTTCTTGTTTCTGGCCTTTTGATTGGATGACGCAGCCAGTACAGTTGTGTGTGCGCGAGCTCATCTGTACTGGTCATCTGTTCCATACATCGGCCATTAACGGAAGAATTCCTAAACCACACAATCAGTTTAATATGGGCCGGATAATATCTATAAAACACACAGTTGAAACACCTTAACTGTTAATTTCTGATTTATGAGTCTTCACGGCTTCTACATTAGAGATACATTAAACTCTTCAAGTAAAACATTGTTAAGCAAAGTATGGCTTTGGTAACATACATACATAAAATGTTATAATGTGAATATATATTTGATACCAAGGAAGTAAAAATTTATTTTGGTTTATGTAGGTGCATTGGCTTGGAATGGTGATGTATTGTCATCTGGTAGCAGAGACCGACTGATATTACAAAGAGACATTCGCACACCATCAATTGTGCCAGAACGTAAATTAACGGGACACAAACAAGAAGTGTGTGGACTTAAGTGGTCACCTGATCACCAACATTTAGCATCAGGTGGCAATGACAATAAACTTTTTGTTTGGAATATGACAAGTACAATTCCGGTGCAAACTTATAATGAACATTTGGCTGCTGTTAAAGCTATCGCATGGTCACCTCACCAGCATGGATTGTTAGCTAGTGGCGGAGGAACAGCAGATCGGTGCATACGATTTTGGAATACGTTAACTTGTCAGCCATTACAGTGTGTTGATACAGGATCTCAAGTTTGTAATTTAGCCTGGTCAAAGCACTCAAATGAAATTGTAAGTTTGTTGTATGCATACATTCTGCGTTAATATAATTTTCCGTAAAAGTTTTTTTATGTTATTATAACTCCTGTTTGAGATTCATCTATTGTTTGGTCTCTTTTAGTTACAACTAATGATGTTTGAAATTGGGACCATTCTAGTAAATGGATATATTGGGTGGGGAGTGTTGGTATGGAAATTTAAAGAAATTCTCCTTACCTATACAATAGAATAAAATTCACATATAATTCCTTTACAATTACATGTTTTATTGACCACCTTTATTGTACAAGTTTCCAGTCCACAAATCACATACATTTATTTATGAAAACTTGTGTCTGGTTGTCTCGATATTGTTTCATTATGCCATCCTAGTATATTAGTCTATACCAATAAGAACCCATTATGCTAGAATTATTTTCTCCAGGTACTTGGGCCTCCTCCCCCAATAAAAAGTTTACACGATGATGTAGCTGGAAAATTTTTGAAAGTGGCATTAAACACCTTCCAACAAAAAAAACAAACCAATAAGAACCCATTATGCTAGAATTATGATTTCAGATTATTTATACTTTCTACTGTCAAAAAATGTCTGTAATCAACTAAAACCATTTGTCATTGAGGTTTACAAATATGTTATAAAATGATCATTGGAAACTAAAAAAGGGAATTACAGATTTGTTTGGTGTATTTAGATGATTCCAGTAATAGTTCAAATGTGAACAAATTAATCATTTATATTAAACTTATTCATTAGAGGTTTTTCATATTTTTTTTCAGGTTAGCACTCATGGTTATTCACAGAATCAAATTTTAGTATGGAAATATCCTTCACTTGTTCAAATAGCTAAACTGACAGGTCATACATACAGAGTATTATATCTTGTAAGTATATATTTACTGAGTATTTATTGCTTCCAATCCTTGTCAGATTGTCCATTACGTTTAGTTCCATAAGGACCTGTTGCTTATAATTTGTGCCATATTAACTAGTAAATACCACCAACTTAATTGAAAAATTTGGACCTCGGTGGCTATTTGTTAAGTATTTCTTCTACTATTGATCTGTGGTCTGTTAACACTGAGGTTGTGGGTTCAAGTCTCATTGTGGGTAGAGTGTGCTTGACTCCAATCTGTCTGAATTGACTAGGATTGCCAAAGGTCCGGGTTTTCTCCAGGTACTTGGGCCTCCTCCCCCAATAAAAAGTTTACACGATGATGTAGCTGGAAAATTTTTGAAAGTGGCATTAAACACCTTCCAACAAAAAAAACAAACAATTTTAAATTACTTCTATAGGTGTAGATTAACAATTTACTTGTTCAAGTACAATGTACTTAAATATTATAAATCATAAATAAGCCAATTTCTATTTTTAATATTTCATTACATTGTACTTTAACAAGTAAATTGTATATAAGTGTTTGCTTAAATTTCAATATTCCTATTTCTTTGACTGTAATAGTCCTAATTTGTTATGTTAGAAAAAAACATTCATTGGTAATTAAAATACAAAATAATGTTTTCCTATATTAAACAACAAGATAGTGAACTTACTTGGGTTTCAGATCTTCATTTTTGAGTAAATATAAGAGAAAGAAAATGAGAATTCAAAACCATCATTCACCATGTATCCATTTTATAATATAAGAAAAAAAGATTTTTTTTAAATTGACATTTAATGTTGTAAATGTGTTCTCACAGATAAAGATCCTTCTTCCATTTAATTTTTCAAAATTTCTTATTCATATCCTTACATAAACAAATTGTTTTAATTTCTAGTATGTTGTTTATAGTTGTATAGTGACGAGATTGGTATCAATGTAAGACTATGTATATAGGCTATTTTCCCAATACTCTGTATAATGTAACCAGAGTAATGTAAAGCTTAATTGACAAGCATTACATACATCAAAATAAGTGTAGGTAAGATGCGATTCCCTTCTTTGTTGGCAGCTGATCACATAAATATGTTTTTGCTTAGGTTTGTGGTGTATGGTTTTCAATATAAAAGGAGGTTCTGCACGTAAACATTGATATTGATTCATCATTTGTTTTTGTTCTGCATTGTAACCCTTTCCAATTTATATTATGAGAAAATCTAGAAAATCAAGCTTATGCTTATAATTGTGATACATGATTTTTGGCCAGATTGCTTATGGGGCTAATCCAGGTTTTAGTGTTCTGGGCTTTTTTCATTGATTTACTCTTATACAATACATGTAGATAGATGTATGTTATAAAAAAACAAAACACATTGAAAGTACAATGACAGTTGTCTGTTGACAAAATTTTATTCAAATTATTCTAGGCAATGTCTCCTGATGGGGAAGCAATAGTTACTGGAGCTGGAGATGAAACACTGCGCTTCTGGAATGTCTTCAGTAAAACACGGTCTACAAAAGTAAGAGAAGTTAAATAGACAAAAAATAATTATTTATTTGATGCATCATGAATCTTCAGTTGAAGTGTGATGTTTTCAGCCGATTATGAGTGACACGAGAACAAGATCAGTAAATTTCCATTAATTCACAGCATGTTTATACATGTAAATCTGGCAATAATTGTCATATAGTGATCCACTTCAAGCTACAGGTTGCCTGATTGGCACAGCACAAAATGTATTTGGTATTTTTCATTTATCAGTGATATCATGGGTGTTTTATATTTGTTTTTAACTTGTCTTTATTTTTGTGTTTAAATTACATGTATTACCATACAAACAATACACATAGCAAGGATCTTTTATTATCCGGGTCTAAGTATACAACATCCTCCTATGGCTTTCAATGTGAACAGCACTACATTGAAGGTCATAGATCAAAATGAACTGTTTGGAAAGATGAATCAACACCTGATAGATAATTTCATGTTTTTATCTAATTAGAAAGTATTTTATTGTTTTGTTTTCAAGTGTAACGAAAACAATAACTGAAAATTGACATGAAGAGAAGCTGTATAAAAGATTAATCTTTAAATAGATTTTAGATTGGCCTGCCTGTTATGATACTGTGTTTTAAGTACACATATATATATTAACACTATGTCATTTTTATTTCAGGAGTCCAAGTCTGTGTTGAATCTCTTTACCAGAATCCGGTGATGATTATTACATTTACATTAGATACAAAACCCTACTTCTAAAATTTATGCCACCACAGCTTTGTTTTTTCCTTGCCCTGATTTTAATTTTAATTAGTCAGATTTTTAACTAGTATTGTGGGGAAATGCTTCTTATTAACCAAGCTGAAGGTTTTTTAATGTTGAAAAAAGGTTTATTTCTTTTTATATAGATTTATTTTTATCCTCCAGATAGAACTTATGTTGTTGTTTTTGTAGGTATTTTTTGAAAGTCTTTTTCATAATGAAAACAATATTTAAATAGCTAATTTCGTACCATTTAAAATACAAAAAATGTATTTTAGCATCAAATTTTAAGTTCATTTTTGTTCAGCTTGAGTGTATAAAATTTGTCTGACAAAAAAGAGTGAAATTTGGAGGAATGTTAGATAATTTTATTTAATTTCAGACACAAAAGGTGTCGTTTGTTATTTTTTGTTGTTGAAGTTTGCATGATTTTACTAATTTGCCAGTAACATACCATCAACTGCCAAGACTAGAAGAGTGCTTGAGTAATGTTTTGTTATATCTAACTAAAACTGAATATATATTTAGGTTTTTTAAGTACTTTTTTGGTGTATTTTTTCATCATTTGGTTATAAGGAAACAATTTTTTTACTGCAAAAGCAGTGTATTTGGATGGAAGAATATTTCAACCAAAACTATGGGTAAGGGGTTTTACTCTGTTTTACCTGTATTTTAAATTTGATATAAAATTTACAAATTTTGATATTAAAGCTTTTTACTGACTACATTTTAAAAAATTACCATTGTATTGAATTTTTTAGATATTTTTTTATATTTTGGATATTTACAAGAAGGTCAAACATACACAATGGTTTTAACAGTTGGAAATTTGACAGCTTATGAAAACTCTAATGATATAAAAAATTATTCATTGTATGCTTTCATTTTGAAATAACTTTAAATCTATCCTTTTCTGTTGGATAATCACTTTCAAATTCTGTTATTTATTATTGTAATTAAACAAATTGAATTTTGTTGTGGATAACAACACAGCTGGTCTCTGACTTTGGGATTTTTCTTTCATATTGTTCTAGGTGTTTTGTTGTTAAGTGTATTAAAATTATTTGTATGCATGCAGAAGTCAATCTGTGTATCATATTTATCATAAAAAATCAATAAAAAAGACAGAGTAATATTATTTTTTCAAGTTACTTGTTTCTATCATCCATGTACAGATTGACAGTTTCCAGACTGTTTTACAAGGTCATATTGTAGAACAACCTCAATTGGACCATTCATAAGGGGAGACCCTAAATTCTACTGGTAGAAGTCCGACTCCAACACTACTCCAATAAAATAATTTATTTGTTTAATGAATACTCCTCAGTCAGATTTGCGGTGTCTTCGAATTATCTCCCTTCAAAATATTCATGAGATGCAGTCACCATGACCGACCGCCATTTTCTGATGGACGCGTACTTTTTGACGCGACGAAAAAACATTTACAAAGGTAATACAATTCAACCCGGGCTTGCCAAATACCATGATGATCAAAGATATGCATGTTTCCTCCATCGAGTCATTGCAGTATAAAGTTACAGATGACCTGAAATAAGTTGCAAAAAACATGTTTTCATCGTCAAGGAACAACTTTGGAAAATGTTGCCAGATCTTTGAAAAATATTAAAACATAGTTCCCGATGTAGTCACATGTCAGATCTTCAGTAGGACAAGGGTAATTATATAAAGATTCGATTAAAATTTGTTTGAAGTAAATTAAAAATGGTGCAAAAATTCGCAGCACTAAAATGTGTCGGTTGTCAAGTAATTAAGGGAGACAAGTGTAAATGTAATGAAACGCAAGACGATTCACGTCCGATAATCTGTGATGACTCAGGTATGGGAAGCCGTTTTGGTCAACGGTAGTGTGATCCTAATTTTTTAAACACCCCGGATTAAAATAACTACAATAAACTGCTTGAAGGAACATTTGTCATCACTTTAAGCAAATTTGTACTCTAAATTTCTAAATTAATATTTTTATATCGTTAAAAAATGTTTTCATACTGTAAATTATTTGAACAAATATAATTTTTTCCAGTTCAAAGGATTATTTCCTTGTTAGAAAAAATGTGTTTTATATTTGGATATGTACACACATCACATACATTTTGTGTGGCAAGAATTGGTGAGACAACATGTGCATATTTTATTTTCTTTACACTGGATTTCATGAAGTAAAATAGCACAAATTATAATGTATCCAGTTGTATTGGAATCACTATTGTGCATTATAGAAACGGAGGAATTAATGCGTATATGTATTTTTGTCTTAGATATGAGGAATTTGTTAGCAAAAACACTGCATAAGGCATAAGGGGTGAGAGGGAGAGGGTAGCATATTTCAATGTTCCATTTGTTGGAGAGTGTTTCTTGGCGTTTTCCTTAAAATTATCGAGTAAATTGTGTAAAAGTAGTGGATTGTCCAGTAATAATTCTTTACAAACTAAGTAAAACGTTTCTGTCATTGCTATTGATTCAAGGGGACTTTCTTGACTGCTTTTCATGTTAGAAAGCAATATAGGGTAGTGCAAAGCTAGAGAATTAAGAGATGGTATTGGAATTTCAGAAGCAGAACTGTTAAATTCCTCACAGCAATTTTGCTTCTGAGGATCAATATTTTGAACAATTTTCAACAAAATACATCTGCATTTACCACAATTGGGACCGCCTTCATTTAATTCTGAAAACCAAGATTCCCCATTTTCCTTAAAATACTGAGAAAGTAAACTGAACTCGGGAATGTAGTAAGTTCTCTTATCTCGAAGTCTTTCTCTACAATTTTTCATTTGACAACATGCAACTATCTTATTTTTGAAGCGGTTTTTCCGCCATATCTCATAATGAGAGCTACAAAGGTTAATATTCACTGAATCATTAAATTCTGAATTTGCAGTAGTGTTGACGTCCATGATTTCAAGAAACAGAGATATTTGAAACATAAATTGTGTGTGAACTTGTATTATTGCATAATTTACAGTTATCAGTCTTTTGTTTTTTAAGTGGAGGTGGACCGTTAAATGTTTTATCTAAGAATGTATGGCAAGCACTGCAAAGACAATCATCTGGCAGTAAATTGAATGTCGAATTTATAAACTGTAGATACTCGGAAGGCTTGTTTGTCTTGTGATACCATCTGATTGTGACGCCTGTTCCACATTTTGCACATTTAGTACATGGTCTTCCAGGATGAATGTGTCCTTTACTGCCTCTACGTGAACGCAAATCAATAGAATTTGCAGAAGAATAAGTTTTATTCGTGCTTTGATCAACGTTCTCTTCCATTGGTGAAACTATATTTCTTTTATATTACAGATAGCAGAACAAAGATAAAATAAAACATACATATTACATATGTAATTAAGATTTAATCTAGAATTTATCCCAACTAGAACATTTTAAGGTGGATTAAAAGAACAAAACGGGATGTATAAGACAACCCAAATGATATATAAAAAATCCATCCACTATAAGGCTGCTATAGAATTGGATGGCCATAATATTGCGGCACACACGTCGTTTTATAGAAACGGTGTGAATAATGAGTGAGCAAAACATGTATTTTGGTGAATTTAAAACACAGTAGAAGAGAAAATACAATGCAAAGAAAAATATACAATAAAGATCGATCGATACACGCAGTGTCTGTATACATGCAAAGGTACATGTATTCTAACTGGCTGTTCTAACCTCAAATAAAATAATATGTACTAATTTTGAATTAAGATATTTAAACGGAACAGTTGCTTTAATACGATAAAATTTCCTCCACCAAATGTAGAGGATGCAATTGGATTGTACCCAAAGATTTTTCAATGCCTACTATGACAACGTATACTTCTGAATTGTATCGGCACGAAATCCGTGTTTTTAGTGGGTAGTTCAATTTTACATTTTTTAGTTTTATTTCAATTTCTACTTTATTTGGCCATAAATTTAGTTATTTGAACACTTTCAACAAATTGGGACTCGTTAAATAAGAAAATTGCTGAACACTACAAAATAAAATAATTACAAATCAAACACGCCGTAGTTACGATGTAAATAAATGTGACATATACGAACACGCCGATATTTATCACACATGAATGAACCGCAATAGAAAAAATGATCGACTTTGGAATTTTTTTACTCGAAAACAAAAAGTCGTCACAAACCAAAAAATTAACAAGTGAAAGATGAATGTTTTACAAATACATGGAATTTTTTTCAACAAAATTGAGAATGGTGCATTTTTTTGCAGCACTTACGAAAACACCCCCTGTTTTTAATGTTTATTGACTGAAACAAAGATATTACGTATCTGTTGTGCTTGAAATTTTGCAACGTTGACTTAAATATTAAAACGAATACAAATTGATTGAAAACGTTTTTCAATAAATGTTCTAAATAACTTTTAATTTACATAGCAACAGAATAAACAGCGACACAGTAACTTTTGTACCTCGTAAACGAAAGATCTCCGATTCTATTGTTCTCATTTCACCGGAAATCTGACTGCTCCCCTGCTCCTCTGTATCTTCGATTCTTTTTCTGTCTACTTTTCCTGTTACCCTATTCACATGACCATATCGCCCTCTTTTTTAGGGTCGTACTAATAAAGTCAACTGAAAAAAATGTCGGCAATGAACATGAATCTGAATACTGTTCTGAAAACATAAAAATTTGTTTAAAGTATTGACTCTTGAATAATAATCTCAGCATATTTTATCTTATAGAACTTGTGGTGACTGCATAAATAAATGTATTTGTAGTCAGCAAATGCACATGGATCACAAAGATCTCAATTTAAAGAGGCTAAAACTGAGAAATAAGTAAGAGTTCCTTTTTTCAAAAGTTTAAACTGCTATGTCAAATATGTAATATAAAAAACACAACCTTAAATTTGACAAGATATTGTCAGAAAATATCAAACTAATATTTTTCGTACACTCAAAACTTAATTCAGGTCAGGCTCTCGGAAACTAATTCTGATGACAAAATGCTTCTTTTTGGGTGGATTGTGGTATCCTGGATGCCGTTTCATAAAGTGATCGCTAATTAACGTGCTCGTTATCCCATGCAATTTAAATGGGATAACGTGCACGTTACGCTAACGATTGCTTTATGAAACGACACCCTGGTATTTTGATTTCAAGTAAATTATAATAAGAAATAAATTTGAAATAAATTCACTAAATTGTAACATTATGTATACCTAAATTATAGTCTTTTCATTTAACAGCAATATAATAATAGAAAATAGCAAGGAAACTGACCAAACAAACAAGCTTAAAGTCAAGGGACGATTGTAAATATTTTAGATATATACAACACGCAACAAACTAAAACAAAAACCTAAAAGAGTAATCCAGTCCCAATAAAAATCATGTGGACGAGTAAGCATTGCCTGCCTCTTCTTGGACAACAGTCGAGTAACTTATTGCCATGTCCATTAAATAATCAAATCCAGAAATAAAACGGACTACCTTTGACTTGACAAAATGTCCGATCGTATTTGAGAGATGGCCGATTTCCAATTTCACTCAATAAGGTCATGGCTACTGCAAAGTTCTGAAGGGATAACGCCAACCTAGGTACAAGAAACCATTGTTTGAGTAGCTTTATAATAAACAGCAGTGACTGGTCTAGAATACCGATCACAGGATCTAGCATAACGTAAAAGTTGTGGTATGTACACACTATTCGCCGGAGCTGCTGAAATGCTGCTATCGATGATAATAAATTATTAAATAAATCACTCATTGAAAAGTAACAATTTTGCAAAAGACGAAAAAGAGGTACAAACACTGGTTTTAGCATGGAGAAGTTGGGAGGTAAGAACATGATGTATACCCCCCTACAGTTTTCTTATTCAAGCCAGATTCCCAAAATAACAGAAGTTGTGATCCTGTTATGGAGTTGTTCGAGGAAATTGCCAATTTGTCCAGAAGCGAAATTAGTCTTTTAGCAAGTCTAACAGAACACGATATCTTGATAGTCTGTGTATAATTAATTCCTTTTACATTTCTCACACCATATCCGTATAACTTCACAAATGTATTGCATACATATTTAATTTGTGCACCCGCTTATATGACCTTGGTCATCATCCAGAAAATGTCTCGGAAAACAACTTCTTTCATAATAAACTCCTGGTACATATTTCGATTCATACCATAAGCCATCTGTACACAAATGTTAAAATTTTTTCCATTTATTAAGCACACGTTTTGCAACCCACTGGCAATCCTTGTCAATTACTCCACTCCAGTCTTAATTGACAAGGATTACCAGTTTTCCTACCGCAGGTAGGAAGCCGGAGTACCCGGAGAAAACCCCCGACCTGCGGTAGGAAAACTGGCAATCCTTGTCAATTAAGACTGGAGTCGAGTAATTGACAAGGATTGCCAGTTTTCCTACCGCAGGTCGGGGGTTTTCTCCGGGTACTCCGGCTTCCTCCCCCAATAAAAACTGGACGCCATGATATTGCTGAAAGTGGCGTTAAACACCATCAAACACAATACAAACTATAATACATTTAGACTATTCGTCTTCTCGCACAGCTTCCGACACACAGCCTTAACTTGATACCAACTATATTTTAAACCATTTTCCATTTGTTCAAGTACGTGCTTTGTAATTCGACCATTTCAACCTTTAGTTTTTACAAACTTATCTGGAAGAAATGTATATTTTCAATTAAAATTAAATTAAAACAATAAATATTTATGCACACGGTTGTAAAATTTTGCTAAAAATGTTTGCATAAAATAAGTACCATCTGCTGTAAAATACAAAGTTCTACAATCTGGAAAATAGGACATTACTGAAATAATTCCATAATTGCAGGTGTACATTCCTACTTAGTCCTTGTAATGTCAAGAGGCACATAGAGCAAGGACTACGGTTCTCCACTCATCTCTTTTCTGTGCCTTTTTTTTCTAAGTCTCTACATGTGGTATCCATCTGTTTAATTTCAGCTTCGATGGTTCGCTTCCAAGTTGTCTTAGGTCTTCCTGTTTTCTCTTCCTTTCTGGAGTCCATCTGAGAGCAGTTTTTGTTAGATCATCAGCAGGTCTTCGAATAATATGCCCACCACCTCCATCTTTTCTATTTCAGTATGGTTGCAATGTCTTTGGAGGCTGTTGTTTCATGCAACATTTTGTTTGATATTTTCCTTGGCCAAACTATATTTGGTATCTTTCTTAGCAACCATTTTGAAAGCTAGACCGCGCCTTTCAGTAATTCTCCAGCATTCTGCTACGTATAAAATACAGATAGGACACAACTGTTGTACAATTTCACTTTTGTTCTCTTACTTATATTTGTGGATTTCCAGGTATTGGTGTTTTAAACTGGGTAGTGAAATGCGTCTAGAGTGACAGTGATCAAACGTCTGTAGATCTACTGTTGCCGCTGGCTAGCCTACATGTTAGGCGAAAGGGCGAGTCGAAGTCGTAAATCTTGCCTGTCAGTACATAACCTCTACACTACCAAGACCCTTTTTAGTGTCTCCTCGTGGCAATATACGGTAACTGAGACGTACAATCTCAGGCTAAACTAACAGTGGATATCGGAGCAACAAGGGCCCCAGAGATGCAGTGAGTAGGCCCATCGGTGTATGGATATGCACAAACACTCAACCTTGCCCCAACTATGGGTAAATAGTCGGCCAGATAAGGGTCGTTTACCTTGGTCGGTAACTCATCTAGGAGAAGGAAAACTCTGATATAAAACCTGGATAGAATGGCTTCATTAGCTGTGGTAGGCAACAATTGTAGAGGGAGGTAACCTTTACGACAAATCCAAGGTCCACCAGGTTGGTAGTTGAGCAAGGGGATAATTTCCCTTTCCCGTAAAACAACACTGATTATGGAAACAAGGACTAGAAGAAGCATTTATTAAGCTGGGGAAGATCTGGAAATCCACAAAAAATCTGGAAATTGCAGGTGTACAACTTTAATATGTTTACAAAGTTTAAGATCTGTGTAAAAACCTGTAGGAGTAGTTCATTACACAAAATAGGAGCCATGTTCTGTCAAATGCGCTCTGCCACCTAACTGACTTTATCATACGGTTAAACCGGGTTAGAAATTTAAGCACCAGCCTAAAATGACAGCAAAAGTATAAGTTTTAAAGCCTTATTGTGATCTTTGATGATCGGTGAGCCCCTATATTTTCTGTTAAGAATCATAACACGTGCATAATATTTTTATTCATTAAAAATAGCAAAGCATGTTTTATTCTAAAGTTTTATGGATTTGTTTATTTTATAGTTTTGTTATATGTGTTTGTAACATGTATTGTTATCTTTGTTATTTCCATAAGCTGTAAGAAATACTCAAAACAAACCATTTGAAGTGTTAGATGCTCCAGAATTACAAGATGACTTCTACTTGAACTTAGACTGGTCATAACAGACTATGTACTCAGTGTTGGACTTGGTACATGTGTGTATTTGAGGAGTTATCCACTCATCATGCTGAAAAAAAACAGCGGTAAATCCGTCATAAATACGTTTATTGGCAATTAAATTACGTTTACGTTTGAAACAGCTCTAGGTAGCATTAAATAATATATTGATTATTTATTCTAAGTTTATTTTGAATTATTTCCCTTTAGCTTGTCCAGTACATTTTAAAATAGAATCCAGAAACTCAATTAACTTTATGTTTGATGATGTTAAAGGTTACCAGATTATGTAATGACACTCCAGCCAGTTTGTAGATAATAACTGTATTAAGAATTTCCTATATTAGTACCAAGCAGGCATATCAAGAAAATTTGAAAACTCAGTTGTGGGGCACATTGCATAAAAACGATTAGCACATGTTAAAATTACCAATATACCTGGACCCTCAAAATTCAATGCTATTTTGGGACATAAAATGGCCATACTGAACTTTTAACACAATAATGTTGTGCATTTTAGGGTATTACACTAGTGTAGTAAAACCAGTTTTAATAATCACAGCATTGGAAGGAGCACATATTAAAGCCAAATATTTTACCACTGTATTGATATATTTAGGCAGATGGTAAGGCTTTTGTTATGGTCTCAATTTTTAGTTTTTTACACATATAACTTTTATGGCCATTCAGTATCTGTATTCTAACTACGTCTTTTCTTGAGCATGTTGAATGCGTTGTGTGTTGTGTGTGTTTTAACCGTGCAAGCCCTCTACTTGAGCCATCCCACTTACCGTCGCGTATATAGCTACAATAATCAGGAATCTATAAATCAAGTTAGTTATACTAGTCCCAGCAATAATGTAGCTCCTTTTTTTTATGGACGGAGCTACAAAGAGGTCCCATTACTCATAATGGAGCAAAAACACTCTTGGGATTTATACATATTTTCCGCTATTAAACTGCTATTTTAGTTTAATTTATATTTTTTCCTTCTCCGCCGTTCAGTTGACATTTCTAAAAAAAAGGGAGCTACATTATTGTAGCTATCGCGTATAGTACCCGATGGGTAATGACTTGGTGGAGTTCAGGGCTGCAATAGGTTTGTTCAATATTTCTCGGGGATCACTTCGAATAAAATATGTTATTAAACCTAACCATGAAAGTTTAAAAACAATTCTACTTACAAACTTATGTTGTTCACTACTCGTTGTCCAATTATCAGTGCTACAAAGTGCTGTAAATGATCCAACGCTTGGTGAAACTGTTTACGACGACAACGAGAAGTGCTCACTGCTCAATAAATACTTCTGCTCAGTTTCAGATTTAGAAAATGAAAACCAACACCTTTCATACTTCGAATTAAAAACCGACAAATCAATTAATAGATTAACTATTGAACAAAGCAAAATAGTTGTAGATCCAAATAAAGCATCAGGACCCGATAGTGTCAGTCATAAAATGCTTAAAATAAATCCTGAAAAAATTGCCGTTTCCCTTCAAATAATATTTAATAAATCTCTACAATCTTGCAAATTTCCTACAAGTTGGAAAACTTCAAACGTGATACATATTTTTAGGAAAAGCGAAGCTGATCTACCATCTAATTACAGACCCATATCACTTATAAGTTGTATTGGAAAAGTCATTCAACGTATAGTATATAAACATGTTTTTAATCTTTCTAGTAATAATATATCTCATATACGAATACCAATCAGGTTTCCTGCCTGGATTTCTACTGTGCACCAACGTTTGGAGCTATACAAAAGCATATTCAATGGCCTTGAAAATAAAGAAACTAGCTGTTTTGTATTATGTGATTTTTCTAAAGCCATTGATAAGGTCTGGCACAAGGGTCTGTTGCATAAAATGAAAGGATATGGAATAAACGGTGATTTATTATCATGGTTCTCTAACTATCTCTTGGATCGGAAACAAAATGTTATGATAAAAAAACTCAATATCACCACTCTGTGGAATTTAAGCTGGGGTACCACAGGGTTCTGTTTTGGGACCTTTGCTATTCATAAAATATATAGATGATATTTCCGAAAAACTAACCTCGCTCACAAGATTGTTTGCTGATGATACATCATTTGGATTTTCA
Source organism: Limnoperna fortunei (assembly GCA_944474755.1). Classification (NCBI taxonomy): domain Eukaryota; kingdom Metazoa; phylum Mollusca; class Bivalvia; order Mytilida; family Modiolidae; genus Limnoperna; species Limnoperna fortunei. The sequence continues at coordinate 79,748,356 of OX104111.1, read as the reverse complement.
GGTAATGATAATGATCAGATACAGTCCGTTATCGAACACGACTTAAACAAGTTAGACCTTTGGTAAAAAAAAGTGGCTTATGAGTTTTAATCCTAACAATACAGAGGTCTAATTAATATCAAATATTGAAGCTCCCGATCTGAACTTTGATTTAAATGGTCAAAGAATTCCAAATGTCACCTATCATAAGCATTTAAGGGTTACCCTTAATAAAGATGGTAAATGGAATAAACACAAAAGCCCTAAATATGCGATAGTTAGGCGAACATTATTTGAAAATCTATCGTTCTTGTCCCCTCAAATACCACGTAACTTGTCATTATTTCTTACAGGTGACAAGTATCTTTCCGAAATAGACAACTTGAAAGTACTTGATTATGTATTCTAATTCATCCTGCACTCGAAACGATTCTCAATATAGTTAAAATCACACATACACAAATTCACACCCTCACACACACCCTCACACACACACACACACACACACCCTCCCTCACACACACACACACACACACCCTCCCTCCCTCACACCACACACACACAAACTCTACGCATGATTCACGATTTTATCTTAACAATTTTTTTATTTTCATAACTCAAATCATTGCATTGTATCACACGTGGGGTTATAACTAATTTCAGGTACGGTTTACTGAGCTATTGCGCGATAATATAGTTCGATGTTTGCATTTACCGAAGTAAGTACTTTCTATCTGTAATATTGTTTTGATTATTTTTCAGGTGAAAAACAGTATGTTTTGTATTGCGAAATGTAATAATTTTGTTATATGCATTTGAATAAAAATATAATTCTGTTCATATATTCTTACGCGATCAAGCTGGCTAGTAAACAATCATTATATTATATCATAAATGCACATTCAATCTGCTTTCATCTGAATTGTTAATTGTATACTTAACGCATTGTAAGTATGTCCAACAATAATGAACTTCTTGCTACTGTTTTAATGGTGTATTAAACAATTTTCGTGATGTAAACAGTTAATATTCCATGGCTGCCTGTGCTGCCACAGCTGATCATTATGATGTCCTAACAGTAAACACGATTTACTCATGTACATCTTTGCAAAATAAAATAATACATAAATCAATGTATTCAGAATTTAGAATATTTTTAAAACAAACGAAAACCAGTCCTTTATCCCAATTCGGATTGCAGATTTAACAAACGGTACAAATGTAAATAATTTGGGACAAAGATGGCGTTGATGAGGTCTCATTCCATCGTAAATGTTGCATTTTAAAGAAAAACATGTCGTCAAACTTTCAAGTCGAATATTTATTCAGTGAACACTGAAAGTCTCAATAAATTATTTCTTGTACAGAAAATGTATCAATGTCGATGTTTTGGAGACGGAAGGTTCACCCAATCTTGACATTTGAGTTTTGACCTTGCATACATTACTTTTAATAGTTGTGTACAGTACTGCTCAAATTTACCATGTCGCTTTCTTGCATCAAGTACTTTTGAGTTTATAAATAATCATTAAACACACCCGGAAAATATTCTTTTGGTGATTTTTCTTAAATTGTTGTATTGTATGAAGACAGAAATATAGTCTCGATAAAAGTTGTTTTTGTCCCACGCAAAAAAAAAAATTACAAAAAGCGTTGGACGGCAGAGGATTCTCGGACTAGTAACGGTAATTTACGTTACATTACATGTGATGTTATATATTATTTTCCATTACACTATTTATTGTAGATGAGTTTGAGCCAATAAAATTATTTATATTTGTATTTGTATTGTATTAATCTCTCATATTACAATACAAAATGGGTTCCTGTTTTAATCCTCCATTTACTTTAATTGAGTTTCCCCGATATGGTTCAACCATATCTTCTCTTGTTATTTCTTTTTGCTCCTTATCATTATATCATACTTGTATTTACATGTGCATGTTCTTTGCTATTATTGTATTACATTGTTAACGGAAGAGGACTTCATAAATACTCTTTACTTGTGTCCAATTCCCTTTTGAAATTGTTTCAAATAAAATATGTATAATCTGTAGGTGCACATGTATAGATATGTGATGTCGCATCTAATATAAAAATTAACAAATAACCAGGTCATAGTGCTAGAGCCGATTGGAAAACATTGAACATTTTCAATGAATATGAGTTTTGTGTTATGCTAAACTTTGCTTTACAATGTTGAGAACAATTAAGGTATCTGTGATAATAATTTGTTTATCGAGGTGCTCTTTAAATGACCATTCTGTTCGTAATAGGAACTAAGAGTTGTTGAACTAGGAACTGAAAAATCGAATGTTGAACGAGGAACTATATATTTATTATATTTATTAATTGACACATGTTTTCGATCAGTTTGAAATAAATGATGAAATGATTTGCCCGTAATTTGCAGCAAGAAATCTGTCATCTTTGTGTAAACAGTTACCCATTCAGTGATTAGAATGGGTAAACAAGTTCGGAAAATTATGCAGAACTTATTGTAAGGTTTAATACATCTTATTTTATGTAAATTTCAACTTTTTATATTTTTATGTAGTCCATTCGGGTAATAATTGTTTGTTTAATGTTGTTTAACGCCATTTTCAGCAATTTTTCATCCATATTATTGCGTCCAGTTTTTATTGGAAAAGGAAGCCGGAGTAACCGGAGAAAACCCCCGACCTACGGTGGGAAAACTGACAATCTTTGTCAATTAAGATTGGAGTCGAGAGCACCTGCCCACAGTGAGAATCGAACCCGCACAGACCATGTGATCAATATTAGGCGAACTCGGCCACAGAGGCCCTTCGGTAATTAAGTTGGTCAAATACACGAGGATCAGTGGGTTCTTTGCTGACTGGTTTACATAATAATGATCTGTGCAATTTTCTAATGTACACATGAAGTAGTTAAGTTAAAAATGACTTTCACTTAAAGAGTCAAGGTCTTTCATATTACATATCTGAAGTATGTTCCCACTATTAATCATTAGAAACAGTGATCGTTGATAAAGAACCATTAAAGTGATGAGATTGATATTAATATAACACTTTGTATTGAGGTGTATTTTCCCAGTACTCCGTCACATGTTACCTAACTGATGTTTATCAGCATGTCAAGATAAGCATTTTAAGTGTAAACAAACTGATGCAATGTTTCAGTAAAATTGACATGCATTACATACATCAAAAACATGTATTTATCATAAGCTTGTTGATAAGGTATGATGCCCTTCCATGTTGGCAGCTGACATACATATTCTATGTTTTTGCACTAACGTTTTGTTGTGGTGTAAGGTTTACAACATAAAGGGGGTTCTGTACTTTATTATTATAACCAGATGCCATTGATTCATTATTTTATTGTCCTGCTTTCTAACCTCTCCATGTTTATTTTATCAGAAATCTATTATTAATAATCATAAATTTTGAGAAAGAACAGAACGCCATGCTGATAATTGCAGTACATAAAAACAGTCTTCAAAATTAAGAGCGCTTTTTAATTGTTAACAAAATTGCTCATTTAAACATGTACTACTTAGACATGTTTTTTTTTATTTTGACCGGGTTGCACGAAATGCAAGGTAAATAAGGGCCCCTACTTTGTGTAATCAACTCCTGCTATAGCTTTCAATCCAGACCCCATAAACTGCACAAAACGATTGAAGTTGTGCACATGCTATTATATAATTGTTTGAGGAATTTGTTCTCGTTTTTCCAGACCTAGAAAAACTTTTGTCATTTTTGATCAAATTGTCCAGAAGATGGTACATATGGTTTATAATCAACTTTTCCTACAGCTTTTTTTCAGGGATTATTGTATGGTAAAGCAGGGCGTACGAGGAAAAAGGATCGCTATTTGTGTAATCAACTCCTCCTACAGCTTTCAACCCAGATCCCAGAAACTTCATATTGATGTTGTGCACCTGCTTTTATGTTTGTGGACTTTTTCGTCATCTTGGAAACAGTCATTTTCAGCAACTTTAACAAAAGTTAATACATGTTTTGTGTACGCAAACAAGGAATATTTGCCCATTTTTGCAGACATGGGGGTGTTTTCATTTGTGTATTTGCTTTCTCTCTCTACAATAAACAGTTTCAGCAACAACAAAAAAACTAGCACTATATTCTTGAAGAAAATAGAAGTTTTCTATGAACCTTAGATGAATTAGACTCATTTTTACATTATAGCGCACACTTTTAATCAACTTTTTGATACATTTACGTCATCTGTCTTTTATTTGTACATATCTAGTATATATTTGTTTGATGGTCTGTGTACATGTATATTATACAATTACAGCATGGTCATGAGGTCGATCCTTTGTTTTATCGCTCCAACCAAGACTAGTTAAACACTGACCAAGAAAGAAGTCTGAGGTTCATATTCTCATGTGCGATCATGGACCGACTGAATCAGCATGCTACAATTGCTTTATTATTTTTCCACCTTTGTTATGCATCGTTTTTAAAGTGTAGAGTTTTTAAGACTACAAAATCTTTTAAATACCCAGGAACCTATCTTATACGTGTTCCAGAAATACCGTAGAAATAAAATTAATTGATGTTCACAAGATAATAACCAGTAAAAGTTTTACTTCCGTCATAGTTTTGTTGTTTTGTTTTGTTTTTTTTTGGTGCATCAAAACTTACACAAGAGCCTCTGCCTCCACAATTGCGAACCGCGAGTCCGATATTTCGTTTACGTTAGATACTAAATGAAAACTTGTGATGACAAGATTCAGACAACAGAGAGAAATTGATGGAAATATTTGAATTCAATGACATATCACAGAAAGCTAATTACAATAAAAAATAATAGATGTATTTTTTGCTCTAGTACACAACAGTGTCTGAGAATTAAATTTTCTTTTCTTTTTCCAAGATAAATATTGTGAACATATAAAATAACCATTATCATTGTATTTGGATGAAGTTTAAAACTAAAGTAACTGTAAATCAAACAACCAGCTTCCACTGTACTGCGATTTAATTTAATAAATTAGCAAAACAAACAAGAACAAATGGATACTTGTACTAGTATTAAAGATAGCACTGTCATAACGTACATCTTAATATTTAAGAATGCTTTCTGGTCATATTAAATAGGAATGCTTAATAGTTGTATAAAATAAGAATGCTTTCTTGTATTATAAATTAGGAATGCTTGCTGGTTTTATTAAATAAGAATGCTTGCTGGTTGTATTAAATAAGAATGCTTGCTGGTCTTATTAAGGAGGATCAAACTTAGTATTAATAGGAATGCTTGCTGGTCTTATAAATAAGAATGCCTGCTAGTTTTATGAAATAGGAATGCTTGCTGGTCTTATTAAATAATAATGCCTGCTGGTCTTATTAAATAAGAATGCTTTCTGGTCTTATCAAATAAGAATGCTTGCTGGTCTTATAAAATAAGAATGCTTGCATGTTTTATTAAATATAAATGCTTGCTGGTTTTATTAAGAAGGATTAAACTTGGTCTTAATAGGAATGCTTGCTGGTCTTATAAATAAGAATGCCTGCTGGTTTTATTAAATAGGAATGCTTGCTGGTCATATCTTAATAGGAATGCTTGCTGGTCTTATAAATAAGAATGCCTGCTGGAATGTTCTTATTAATTAAGAATGCTTGCTTGTCTTATTAAATAAGAAGGCTTGGTGGTTGTATTAAATAAAAATGCTTGCTGGTCTTATTAATTAAGAATGCTCGCTGGTCATATTAAATAGGAATGCTTAATGGTTGTATAACATAGGAATGTTTTCTTGTCTTATAAATTAAGAATGCTTGCTGGTTTTATGAAATAAGAATGCTTGCTGGTCTTATTAAATAAGAATACTTGCTGGTCTTATTAAGGAGGATCAAACTTGGTCTTAATAGGAATGCTTGCTGGTCTTATAAATAAGAATGCCTGCTGGTCTTATTAAATAAGAATGCCTGCTGGTCTTATTAAATAAGAATGCTTGCTGGTTTTATTAAATAAGAATGCTTGCTGGTTTTATTAAAAAAGAATGCTTGCTGGTCTTATTAAGGAGGATCAAACTTGGTCTTAATAGGAATGCTTGCTGGTCTTATAAATAAGAATGCTTGCTGGTATTATTAATTAAGAATGCTTGCTGGTCTTATTAAGAAGGATCAAACTTGGTCGTAGTAGGAATGCTTGCTGGTCTTATTAAATAAGAGTGCTTGCTGGTCTTATTAAGAAGGATCAAACTTGGTCGTAGTAGGAATGCTTGCTGGTCTGATTAAATAAGAGTGCTTGCTGGTCTTATTAAATAAGAATGCAGTGTTCCAGCTAGGATTTAAAAATAGAGGGGCGCATGAGAAAGGCACTTTTTCGTGTATTTTCATATTTTTAAGTATGATTGCGGTTGTTGCACTTTTGTTTTTTATTGTTATTTGAATAAGTGTTCTGTTGCTGTTTTGCGCCTTTGTTTTCATTTTAAAGTAAATTTTTAATTATATATGTACATTTAATTAACTGAAAAGTGACTGCCAAAATACTATTTGTTACTGTGTTTTAATCTTTGTGGTTGTAACTTCAACACAAGCAGCATTGTATTGGCAAGTTCCTGAACTAATTCATATCCGCTCCGGAGATTTTTGTATATTTAGTTGCTTTGTACTGGTTGCCGCGAGTATTTTTACTTAACGCTGTTTGAACATAGAAAAGGCAGTCGGGTACCAGCTTTCACTTTTTGTTTTAAAAAAATGGCGTGTTCAATGATAAACATGGCGCGGTGACAAATATTCGAAGATATATCTATCGCAAATGGCAATAAAAACGGTTTTAGCTATTTTCGGGCTGGATCATAATTAAGCCAAATGACCAAAAACAGTGACCACGCAATTTTTTAAGGTAATAAGTACTTTGAAGTCACTGTGTCAAAACTTGAAATGTTACCTGTGTACCAGTCCTCACTGTCTACCACTAATTATATAATCAAAATTATAAGGAAACGAGAATAGTCTAATGAGTTAATTAGCTATAAAACACTATAATTACTATTAATTTTAGAACAGATAATTAATTAGAGCAATAGAGTGATAAGTGGCACCAATCGGGACACAGGGGCGCCTGAGAAGGGCACACAGGGGCGCGGCGCCCCTCTATTTCCCCCTAGCTGAGAATGCTTGCTGGTTTTATTAAATAAAAATGCTTGCTGGTCTTATTAAAAAGGATCAAACTTGGTCTTATTAGGAATACTTGCTGATCTTATAAATAGGAATGCCTGCTGGAATGGTCTTATTAATTAAGAATGCTTGCTTGTCTTATTAAATAAGATGGCTTCGTGGTTGTATTTAATAAAAATGCTTGTTAGTCATTAATTAAGAATGTTTGCTGGTCTTATTAATTAAGAATGCTTGTTGGTCTTCTTGAGAATGCTTGTTGATCTTATTAAGAATGATTGTTGGTCTTATTTAGAATGCTTGCCGGTCTCATTAAGTAAGACTGCTTGCTGGAATGGTCTTATTAATTAAGAATGATTGCTGGTCTTATTAAAAAGACTACTTGGTTGTTGTATGAAATAAAAATGCTTGCTGGTCTTATTAATTAAAAATGCTTGCTGGTCTTATTAAGTTAGAATGCTTGCTGGAAAGGTCTTATTTATTTAGAATGCCTGCCGGTTTTATTAATTAGGAATCCATGCTGGTCTTAATAATTAAGAATGCTTGTTCTTCTTCTTAAAAATGGTTGTTGGTCTTATTAAATAAGAAAGTTTGCTAATCTTATTAAGTGAGAATGCTTGCTGGTCTTATTATATAGGAATGCTTGCTGGTGTTAGTAAATAAAAATGCTTGCTGGTCTTATTAAATAAGAATGCTTGCTGATCTTATCAAGAATTATCGTTGGTCTTATTAAGAAGGCTTGCTTGTCTTATTAAATAAGAATGCCTGCTGGTCTTATTAACTTAGAATACTTGCTTGTCTTATTAAAAAAGAATGCTTGGTGGTTGTATTAAATAAAAAATGTTTGCTGGTCTTATTAATTAAGAATGCTTGCTGGTCTTAAAATTAAGAATGCTTGCTGGTCTTCTCAAGTATGTTTGCTGAAATTGTCTTATTAAATAAGAATGCTTGATGGTCGTATTACTTGATAATGCTTGCTGGAGTGGTCTTATTAATTAAGAATGACTGCCGGTCTTACTAAATAAGAATGTGTGCTGTGTTATTAAATAAGAATGCTTGCTGGTCGGATTAATTAAGAATGCTTGCTGGCCTTATTAATTAAGAATGCTTGTTGGTCTTATTAAGAAAGCTTGCTCGTCCTTTTTTGTCAAGACAATGCTTTATTCACTCAGACACAAACGTGTACAAGAGGACAAAATAATACATTTTTCAATATCAGATGACAGACAAACCTGACAACAGAGACATACATAAATACACAAAACACATACATGTATCATACAAACATGTAAAACAATTACCTATAAACACAGGTCACAATATCATACCTATTCGGCAGATAGGCTAGAATACATAAATACACACAGCACATACAAACATATATGTATAAAAGTACTTATTAAAAATAATTTATCAGCTTTCTAAGAAATATTGATATTTTCGTGTATAAGGGAACGTTACAAATTGAAAAGAGACTATTCATTTTTACTCTGCTTGGATTTGATCGGTAATAGAGTGGTATGTATTTAATTTGGAGGTCTTTAATTTGCGGCATCTTACACTCGAACATATAGTGAAATTCATCGCCTATTTTATCCTGACAGTAACTACAAACTCGGTTTTCTTTTGGAGTACCCGCCCATCTGCCTATTTCATATTTACAACATCTAAATTTTGTAATGATGATTCTATCTGCTGTATTAAGTCTCATCAAGTATGGTTCTAACATAAACTTACCTTTAAACATTGAGTAAAAATCACCTCGAGAAGTATTTATTGTTTGCGAGAACGAGCCCTGAATAAACTGATCACTTAGTGTTTGTTTAATACTAGATTTAAGATTAGATCGATCGAGCGGAATCTGATTGTCCAACATAAAACTCAAGCCACACCCATTCAAAATAGATTTTACATATGATATCCATTTAAATTTTTCTGGATTCTTTTCGTGTAGTTTTAGCATTAGTCTATATAAAATAGATGACAGTTTATTGTTGTTCAGAAGTAGGCTATTCCAAAACAATACCATCCTTTGCTTTATAACAATTTCTAGTGGTATCGACCCAACTCCCCATAGACCATGTTGTTTGGGGTGCTGGTACGAACTTTTAATATTTTTTTGCAGAACTGTAAATGCGTTTTTTCAATAGTCTCCTTATTTTCAAAACCCCAGACCTCAGATGAGTACAATAAAATAGGCGCCACTATGCATCGACAATTTTCAATTGTAGGTCTATAGGTATACTTATATTTTGGATTTTTTTATACAAAGCATATATAACTGTGCTTGTTCGTGCAATTTTTTTCTTGCAGTACAAAAACTACCGTTATAATTAAAGACTATTCATAGATACGAATAAGAATTTTGAATATCAATATCATGACAAAACAGTTTAAATTTGTAACTCTGAGTGGGTTTTCTCTTACTGAAGACCACGATTTTAGTTTTTTCTGTATTTGCCTTTAGTTTCCACATTTCACAATACTGTTCAAAAATATTTAGAGCGTTTTTCAGGCCATTAGCGCTTCCTGACAACAATACCGTATCATCAGCATACAATAACAGAAATATTTTCATATACATATTTAATTCATTTTGACATAGTTCATCAAACTTTTTCAAGCTATCTATATTATTAACTACAAAATATTCCTCCATGTCATTCAGAAACAATGACAAAAGAAAGGGAGATAAATACTCTCCCTGCTTCACTCCTATTTTACAGGTAAAGACACCTGAACATTCATTTCCATATTTTTTACATATGAATTAATGTTTTTGTACATATTATATATTACAGCAAAAATTTTACCTGTAATATTTGATCGTATCAGTTTTTGCCATAAACCCACTCTCCATACAGTGTCAAATGCGCTTTTAAAATCAATAAAAGTGCAAAAAAAGCTTTTTGCCAGCTGAAAAATATATAGAGATCAAAGAGAAGAGGACAAAAATATTATCAACAGTAGAAAACCCCCTTCGAAATCCTGTCTGACATTTAGAAATTAGTTCAATGTAATCTGCAAAATCATTTAATCGAGTATTCAGAATAGACGTAAATGTTTTACTAAAACAGGAATTTAAGGTTATTCCCCTGTATGCTGCGGGGTCACTTCGGAGTCCTTATTTTTAAAGATAGGGGTCAATACACCCATACACCATCCATCGGGAATTACGCCTTTGTCAAGAATTAAGTTAAATAATCTAACATAAATAGGCATAAGGTCATTTAGGGTGTACTTTATATATTCGTTTAAAATATCGTCGTCTCCAGGCGATTTACCATTTTTGAGATTTTTAACGACCTTCTGGATTTCTTCTTCTGTGATGGGACTATTCAAAAAGTTTTGAGCTTCTTCCGGAATATTATCAAAGTTAAGATTTAATTCCGTACAATATTCCAATTCTACATCATCATTAAGGTTTTTAAATTGATTGTATAGTGTCTCAATATCTATATCACTATTATTTGTTTTAACATTTTCTCTTACACTATTGATTATTTTCCAAAAGGATTTCGAGTCATTTAGAGAGGTATTCCTTAATTTGTTGGCGAATGCATGTTGATATTTAGCATATTCAGAGTTTAAGGTGGATTTATAATTTTTACTTTCTTGGAGCATTTCTTATTAAACCATGGTTTTGAGTTACTATGTTTTTTTAGTTTTGACTACCATAAAATTTGCCAAATGTTTCCTGCGCAGCGCATCTAAAATTATCTGCTATTTTATTAACTATACTATCCACATCACTCTGTTGTATAACATGCCTCGATGATAAACTATCCAACACATCTAGTATAACTCCGTTTTGATCCTCATGAACATAATTCACAAAGTTATTTGTTTTCTTACTATTCCATTTTACATACAATTGAATTGGGGGATTAGTAGTGTTGGAAGTATTAACAGGTAATTGACAATTAAACGTGAAATCAATCATACAGTGACAATCGGAAAACAGTGGTTCAAACAGTTCAACTTTAAATTTTGTAATCAGGGGAAATAACTGTGATGTTCCGATGAGATAGTCTACGACACTTGCATCTTTACATGTTTTAGCCCCTATACCTTTATCTTCACCAATTCTAGAGTTCGCAATATACAAATTAAGTTTTCTACATAAATTCAATAATTTATTACCATAATTATTTGGTTAACACTGACCCTGAGTTACTCTTTCTGGAGGGACATTGTGCCGGCATAGATTTTGACAATCAAACATATAATTAACAATTTCAGAATCATCTTCAATACTGAACATGTCAAGTAATGTATCATCTGGTACAATAAAATCATTGAGAAGACCTGTTTTTGCATTTAAATCACCAATAAGTGCATGGGCATAATATATTTTTTTAGACATCTCTTGGAATTCATTTTCTATTTCATCAAATGCTTCTTTATTGGAATATTTAGAGTTTTCTGGGGGGCACATAGATACAGCCTTATAATACATGACTTTTAACTTGCAGTATTTCACCTGAAATTTCAAACCACTGTCAGAGTGCTTGTTGGTCTTACTAAATAAGAATTCTTGTTGGTCTTACTAAATAAGAATGCTTGCTGGTCTTATTGAATAAGAAAGTTTGGTGATCTTATTCATTAGGAATCTTTGCTAGTATTATTAATTAAGAATGCTTTATATTCATTTTTTGATAAAATTTCTAACTCCTTTTATTTATTTTAAGGCATTATATTTGCCCATAGATCCCTAACTTTTTTCACTATTTTATTACAAACATTTCAAAAAGACAGCTGAAAAACTATGATAAAATACTTGATATTTTTCATGAATGGTTTTCTAGAGACAAAAATTGTTCATACAGAAGCTATCAAAAATGAACAGAAACTGGCTTTCCACCAAACAGTTTTGGTGGCTGGTCTCAAAATAGCACAAAAACTTCCATTAATTCACTAATTTGTTTCTGTATTAATTTCCTTACAAACTGTAACAGACTTATGAAAACAGTGTTTTCACAAAAAGTACATGTAGTTCCATCTCCATTGCAAATTACTATGAATGTTTGAGCTTCTCAACAGATTTTTTATCAAATTAGTTTAAGGAAACACTGATTTGCATAACTTTTTCACTTAAGTGTAGGTTTGTAATCTGATAAACCTGGGCGCAAAAATAAACTTGTTTACAATGGCTGTACCAGTCCAAGAAAGTAAACAATCGTATGCATGTATTTGATATTATCTATATTGTCTAGGTCATTGGCATGACAGAGTATTCTTGTTAATGCTGGCATCTATAGCTAGCTATTAGGTAAACACTGCAATACAATGTTACGAATGCAACGTCTTTGCTATTTTTAATTAGACTTATTTTCAGATAAATGTTATAGGCAGATACAGTTCACTTCTGAAATGGCAGGATCATTAGGTCACTTTCGACCGAAATGTAGGTGCATAACAAAAATCTTACGCTGTCCTTTTTCAGTTGATTTGACATATCAAACAGATAAATAAAACTGTGTGGTAGATTTTATACGTTATAAAAGTCAATATGCACACAAATAAATGCATTTGCGCATAAACGATATTGAAAAGAATAATAAATTCTATTGTACTGTCTCATCCATATTGTCTTCAATTCACAATAGTTTGACTCTAGAATTGTGAGAATTGTCATATTTTAGATGAAATATTTTTATTATAGAAATGTTAAATCACATTATTGTCTACTTTCAAAACATGCTCTTGAAAAATATTGTGCAGAATTAAAGATTAATATGTTTTGGTTAAACGCTACCGAAACAAGTGTGATGGTGGCCTTCTCGCCGCAAATTTATCTTCATAATGTTAAACCAATCTCTTGCGACGACAAACGGAATTCATATAATTAAAATATTTTTTCCATTTTTCACCTCATTTAAATATTTTATGGATTTTTTAATTGTGCTTTTATTTTACATAATATAATTCACACGTGCACCTCGGTAATAAATCCCAACAATTAAAATATAAACAAGTTTCTTTGTGAGTCTTTCAATAAGTTCTAATTATTACATCAAACTGTTTTCACGCTGTTATTTCACAGATACCGATTTTCTTTTAGAAATTAATTAAACGGAAAATGTTAATTTAAAAAAAATATATAAATTAACAATCGGTTTTAATTTTCTTTAGATTTAAAAAGTCTTGATAGATAAGACCAATGTGACCTTTTATATCTCGTAAATTTGTTAAAAAGATTTTAAATTCAGTATTAAATATTGGGGACACAAATTAAAAGTGCACTTCCTTTGTAATCAAAGCGAAACGGAAGGCAATAAAACTGTAGAGTAGTAATTGAACGAAATATTCGGTCAAAAAAGTGAAATATTGCCTCCGATGGGATTTAGTATTAATTCAACGGTTGTTCTGCTTTTTTAAATAACAATAAATCAAACATCATTATGGATACTATGGAACTAAACATGTTACAGAATAATAACCATCAATTATGACCTAATATTATTTTTATAACAACGAAATCAAACATAGATGATTCCATACGCTGTCAATATATTTTTTTTTATACTTTTGTCAATGACTGCAGATGTTTTTCATAGATATCGCATGAAATGAAACTGTACTAATCTGATGACAGATGATTAATTTGTCGCATAAGTGATTACTTCTGGAATTCAGAGATAGACGTCTTAGCTTTATATAATCTGCTACAATTCATTTCCCTTTAATTGATTTCTCTTTTCAGTTTCATAGTTATCGTATTGTGCTTGATCTCATCTCCTAATTAACATTAGAATGGTCATTCTTCTCGTTTAATTGAACCTGCTGTGAACAGATAATACTTCAGGATGTGTAAAAAAAATCCAGCAGTTTTATTGAACATATGATGTCCATCCGCTGTCAAGGATGCATGCTCCCTTATAAACAAGAACCAAAGAAATGTTTTGTATGTCATTTTTGACCAAAAAAGTATTCTGTTTTTGATACGTAGAACTTGATTTACTGATTGACTGGTTCCTGGACGTCCGGCGGTCAGTATTATAGCTGTATTCGGGACTAGAACAAGTTAACAAACAATTCGATTAATTTGGTGGACCAATGGCAAGAAAATTATTTTTGACTGCCACGAGAAAAGTATTAAGTGTTGGATAGGGACATTCTTTTGTACCGGCTACTATGCGCAAATTTACAAAATGGGTATATATATCTTGCATAAGGTATGGCACTCTCCAAACACGTTATCCACTAAGTTCCGGGCACAGGCTTTCTTCATTATAGCGTAACAACCCACAAACGAGAATACTTCCCCTATCCGGCAAGTAAGGACGCACTGACTAGCTGTGTCAAGTACCTGGGGAAAATAAAACGGTACAAAAACCAATATTTTATATACATAATACACTATTCTTTAGATTATAAACGTTACTAATCCATTGAACGCATGTGATGTTTAAAGTTCATAAGGTAGAAATATATTAAAAGTAGATAAAATGTTAACAATCTGATCTATGCACGAATATTTGTCTTCTTCAGAGTAACTGAACCAGTAACAACTGGTAAATGAGCATTATATGCCTCAGTTTTTTTATTTCATTTTTACAGGTGATTTTTTATTGGAGTATAATAACAAAAAATGGAGTACTATCTCATCACTTGTTTTATCGAATAAACTAAATGTATTGTTGGCGTTTTTGATTTGATTTAAAATTCTTAGAAATTTTTGTCCGTTTCTAAATTTTATTTCCGTTTTTATTGCACGAATTCAATATAATTACAATTAATCGTTCCCTTACTCCCCCTTTTTGTAACTAGTATTGGTCGCTGCATGTAGGAAGGGGGGAGGGGGAGCAAGTGAACGATTTAATTTTAATTAGATTGGTACGAATCGGGAAATACTTTAAGTGAGCATATCTGTTTTAACGTCCAATCCATTCTTAGCAATTCAAAAAGCAAATGAAAAGCGAATATTTGAATTACAATTTTTGATAAATGGTTTCCGATTCGGACAAAAAACTTCAAGCCAGACGGGACAAGTTGGTTTATAAGTTAACGTCAAGCCACTAATGAGGGAATGAAATACTTACAACAATGCTATGAGCGGCTTTTCATGATAAATATAAATACAAAAGTAGGTGGTTGCCGCCGCGTCTGTTGTGGTGGCTAATACAAGACTAAAGAATTGGTTAGAAATAATACAAAAATGTGTATAAAAATATAGTGTTATATTGTAGAATATTGTAACGAGAACAGAAGACTTTAATTTGTTCAAATTGTGTATGTGTCTTTTTTTTTAATGTCTCGAGTCAAGTGTTTGTGAGTCTGTATTACGAAAAACATTCTGGTTCTCTATAATTAATGACCACTGATGCCCATGCCACCGGCAGTGGCGTTCCTAAATGACTTTCAACCAAAAAATTTGGGTGAGGTCATTAAATACTAAATCAAAAATCTATATTTGTTGCTACGAATTTAGATAGTAGAACCACGCATGATTTTACACATTTGCATTCTAGATGAAAAATGTATCTTTTTTGCGTTGAAATGCCAATATTTCGCATTTCTCCCTGATTGATTTGCCAGAAGGAAAGTAGAAATGGCCACATTCGGATTGGATAGCACAGTCTTTTGTAGAAAAATATATAAAAAGAATTTTGATACGGCTTCAGAAATGGCATCGCAAGTAAAATTTGATTTTCAATAAATTTACGTAATGAAGCGAATTGCAATTTTTCATAATCTAGATCTAGGATGGTAATGTTGTGTATACTGACAGTATTTAAGTTTAAGTAATCATATAAATATATTGCCAATACAATTTGCATTCACTTCATCCTCAGTTATATCAGGTGCTCTCTAGAACAAGAAGTTACGAAAGACATGTTAAGCAAATAGAAAGTCGGACTGTTTATTTCTCTAAGATAAGCATTCCCTCTTGTAGCCTCTGTTTATATTAATAAATGTACGGTATCAATAAAATCTATTATATTAAATCAATGGCTTTATTACTCCATTGTACGAACAACGTAGAACGTACAGAGGCGCAGCTTACGTCTGAACGATGTGGAATCATTTTTCTCGGCGAGGCGCCTAGAGACTGTTATAGGGCCTCATTGCTTCCGGAGCAAAGTCCTCGTAGGGATGTTAGGGGCAAATTTCCCTGGAAGCTCCAGACACCTAATGTATTTACACGAATATAATAAAATAATCTCGGGTGGGAAGTGTTACCCAGAAAAGAGTCGCAGGAAATAAGTCACAATGTAAACATTAATAAGTTGTCTTTTTGTTGAATGAGTTTTTTGTGGAAATTAGTTTCTTTTTTATTTGGGGACATATCTGTTGCTTGTCTAGGTTTGTTTATATTGAATTTATGATTGAGCTTTTAATTTTTTATTACTATTGATGCAATCCAGAAAGTCAGAAAACTTGATCAATTGTAAAACAATCCAATCCCATTCTCCATTTTTGTTTTGATTGCATGACTTTATTCTTTTTTACTTAGTTGTATTTTAGATTTAATGCGTTTGAAATAAAATTTTATTTAATTGTAAATAGTATTACGTAAATATTTTCATTATATGACATATATCTAACTTTTTTCTGTGACTTTTTTCTTTTAACTTTTTTTCTATCAAAATTGTAACTTTTTCTCCTTTGACTCTTTCCATTTACGTTTGACGTATGCTTTTGTAAGAAATAAGCTTTTTCTTAAAGATCATCGCATATTGGCCCGCCATGTCTTTTACCCAGCAATCCCTTTATTAGACGTACTATAAAAGTATCTGAACAAATATGAGACCTCGTCCAGAAAAAACGACTTGACTCGTGTGTTGGTGAGAAGCGCAATTAGCTGCTTAAATTAATGTGAATTGCATGATCCACTGAACTTGCTTTATTACTTCGGTCTATGGAACGCCATAGCTGTCTTCTGTGGTGGAAAATGTGATATTTTCAGTAGTCTTAACTTTATATTCAGTACTTCTTTCTTCATATTGAGTGGATTTTACATTATGTTACGTAGATATTTCATTATGTTCAGTAGTTTTTTCATTATGTTCAGTAGATAAACCATTTTGTTCAGTAGATACACCATTATGTTTAGTAGATATTTCATTATGTTCAGTAGATATTTCATTATGTTCAGTAGACATTTCATTATGTTCAGTAGTATTTTCATTATGTTCAGTAGATATTTCTTTATGTTCAATAGAAATTTCATTATCTTCAGTAGATACAACATTATCTTCAGTAGAAATGTTATTATATTCAGTAGATGAACACCTTTATGTTCAGTAGAAATTTTATTATATTCCGTAGATGAACACCTTTATGTTCAGTAGAAATTTTATTATATTCAGTAGCAATTTTATTATATTCAGTAGATACACCATTCATTTTGTTCAGTAGATTTAACATTATATGCAGTAGTTAAACCATTATGTGCAGTAGATTTTTCTTTATGTGCTTTTTCATTATATGATGGCGGTCGATCTTTCCGAATTGTGCCGAACATAAACGAATCCGGACATATACTCACTCAAAATAGAAACGCAACATCGGATAAATTTTTTCAAATAACTTTTGCGGACAAATAACCTTTAAATATTCAAATATATATATACACAACATCATAATTACACCTTAATTAAAGGTTTCCAGGTGAACGCATTTAGGTTCATGCACCCTTGAACGACTGTGGTCGAAATCTGGAACACACTATGAATTACGCATTGCTAAAAACAGGGTCGACTTTCACGTGCAAATCATGGGTATTTTTTAACTCGAACAATCGGTATAAAACCCCGCTATTTCTTTTCTTGACTGCATTAGTAAAATTAAATTCTGATCAGGTGACGCTATGCCAGGGTTAGATGCTGCTACCCGGAATATCGCTATCGGTAGAATCGATGCCGGGGAATAACAGAACGTTGTTGCCAGAACGCACAATGTTCATCGTAGCACAATTTCACGCCTTTGGAGACGCTACCGGCAGATTGGTACTACGACAGACGGACTACGTTTAGGACATCCGCGTGTTACAACTTCCATCTACGGAACAGGACTATCGCTGCAACAGAAACAGCTGTAAACGTCCCTGGGTTGCGCCGTATATCACCACAGACAGTACGCAATCGGTTACGCTCTCATGGATTGCGGGCAAAAAGACCTTACGTCGGAGCAACACTGAGACGCCAACACCGCCGAGCAAGGATTAGATGGTGTACTACCGTTCGTGTATGGAATTTACAGAACTGGAGAAGATTGTGGTTCAGCGATGAGTCACGTTTTCAGCTTGAAAAGCGTGATGGTCTCATACGAGTATACAGGCGCCGAAATGAACGTTTTGCGCAAAACTGTGTTGTAGAAAGAGAATTTTACAATTTTGGCGGAGGCAATGTTATGATGTGGGCCGCTATCTCTTACGCCAGGAACTCACAGCTAATACATATCCAAGGCAATCTTAACGCTGTTAGGTATAGAGACGAAATTATACGGCCGCATTTATTGCCCGTAATTGACATTCAAAGAGAAATTTTTCAACACGACAATGCCTGACCACATACAGCACGTGTAACAGTAGATTTTTTAGAGCAATAGAATGTCAATGTGATCCGTTGGCCATCACGATCTCCTGATCTTAACCCAATTAAATATGTGTGGGATGAACTGGATCGGCGCGTGCGCCAACGACAACCACCGCCGCAAAATGTGCAACAATTAGAGCAGGCACTTCAGTATGAGTGGCAAAGGATCCCGCGTGTTCGTACTCAACGTTTAATTGAATCCATGCCAAGAAGAGTAAGGGCTGTGTTACTAGCAAATGGTGGGCACAACAGATATTTTTTGCGTGATTTATTGACAATATGTTATATTCCATGTTAAGAGAACTCATGAACAAGAAGTGTGCCAATTTTTACATTTCTGTATCAATTATTTATGTGATAAATTGTTAAAATAATATATGAAGTCAATTCTCATTTTTTGTATGTTGCGTTTCTTTATTGATTGAGTATATTTATTGGGATGTTTTTTTTCCATTTTAAATGATTAAAAATGTTGTCTGCTTGTAGTATCAAACATGCTCTCGAACAAATTGATCTATCTAATATTTTTCAAAAGTTCGTGGACGAAAAAATTGAAGATGATGTTCCACCATCTTAATGATTCTAATTTAATAAGGTTGGGCGTTGAGACAATAGGTGACCGCCTGCGGCTCGAGAGACGCCATGAGAAGATCAACATCAAAAGCAACGAGGAGTGGCACTCCCTGTAACACTGATCGGCCTGCAGCATGTCTCTCAACAGAAGGTTCAGATGTGTTTACTTGGTAATTTTGAATGATTTTTGTAATAATTAAAAAGCAATAGAAAAACAAACAAAAACTATATCTATAATGATTTTTAATAATCAGTGATTAACATGACATGTTAACGACAAATATGTCATAATCTTTAAGTCCAGACATGACAAAATTTAGTCTCGTAATAACGAGTTTGTGCCATGTTTGCCAATATTTGTAATCAAAACACCCCCTCCCCCCCCCCAAAAAAAAAACAAAAACAAAAACAAAAAAAGAAAAGAAAAAAAAACAACAGAAAATCTGGATTTTTATTATCAACTTCTTATACATTTTTTAATGAATTCCAGTGAATTTCATGTCTAATATCCCTTTTTAAGGCCTAGAACAGAGTAAACAATAAACCAGAGTTTCGCGGGGGGGGGGGGGGGGGGGGGTTGATTACAAATATTGGCAAACGTACACAAACTTATTTCGAGACTGAATCATGTCATATCTTTACCTAAAGATTGCGACATATTGGTCGTTAACATGTCACATGTTAATCACTGATTATTAGAAATCATTACAGATATAGTTTTTGTTTGTTTTTCTATTGCCTTTTAATTATTACAAAAATCATGCAAAATTACCAAGTAAAACATCTGAACCTTCTGTTGAGAGACCGGCTGCAGACCGATCAGTGTTACCGGGAGTACTACTCCTCGTTGATGTTGATATTCTCATGGCGTCTCTCAGCCGCAGGCGGTCACCTATTGTCCCAACTGCCCAACCTTATTAAATCAGAATCATTAAGATGGTGGAACATCTCATCTTCAATTTTTTCGTCCACGAACTTTTGAAACATGTTAGATAGATCAAGTTGTTCGAGAGCATGTTTGATACTACTAGCAGACGACATTTTAATCGGTAAAAAGGGGAAAAAATCCAATAAATGTATCCGGATTCGTTTGTGTTCGGCACAATTCGGAAAGATCGACCGCCATCATATAATGAAAAAGCACATAAAGAAAAATCTACTGCATATAATGTTAAATCTACTGAACAAAATGAATGGTGTATCTACTGAATATAATACAATTTCTACTGAATATAATAAAATTACTACTGAATATAATAAAATATCTACTGAACATAAAGGTATACATCTACTGAATATAATAAAATTTCTACTCAACATAATGTTGTATCTACTGAAGATAATGAAAATTCTACTCAACATAATGTTGTATCTACTGAAGATAATGAAAATTCTACCGAACATAATGAAATATGTACTGAACAAAATGAATGGTGTATCTACTGAACACTATGAAATTTCTACTGAAGATAATGAAATGTCTACTGAAGATAATGAAATGTCTACTGAACATAATGAAAATACTACTGAACATAATGAAATATCTACTGAACATAATGAAATATCTACTGAACATAATGGTGTATCTACTGAACATAATGGTTTGTCTACTGAACATAATGAAAAAACTACTGAACATAATGAAATATCTACTAAACATAATGTAAAATCCACTCAATATGAAGAAAGAAGTACTGAATATAAAGTTAAGACTACTGAAAATATCACATTTTCCACCACAGAAGACAGCTATGGCGTTCCATATCGGTCTACAAATAAGTTAGAACGTTGAACATGTGCTTTTGTTTTGAAAAAGCTTTCCTTGTTGTGGCCTCTGTAGAAGACCACAGTTTGCTTGTTCGTGATCTTCCTGTTTACACCACTTTACACCACTATTTTATTCTCCCAGTATATATTCGTTATTTTACTGTTAAAGGGCCGTTATTTGTATTTTGACCTAATTTAAATCACATGGTACCATCGATGGACAAATAAATTTTATTTAATCTTTGTCAAAGCAGCGAATGTTGTTTTTAAGCATTATTCTCATACAGCAGGGTACAACATACAGATTGTTGACAAAAATATTGAGTTTGTTTGCAATCGCCTCAATTCGGGACAGGAAATCCCACCAGAAACTTGCTTCGATACAGGACAGTAATTCCATCAGAGACTCGCTTCGATACAGGACAGGAAATCCCACCAGAGACTCGCTTTTCTTCCTGTTTCTAATTTTGTACAAATAAAATTGGTATTTTCCGGCAATGTACGTTGTGTATTTACCATATTTGAGCACGCGTTTTTTTCCTGAAACAGCGAATTATTTTAAGGTCTTTTCGATAATAGTTTTTAAGTGGATAGTATAGTTAAACAATAGACAATTAGATTAATTCGTGTGTAAAGCTGACGCGAAGATCTCAGTTCGAATCTTTATCTACGATAAATATTCGGGCATATTTTTGTTTGTTTTCAACAATGGTGCTAAGTTTCTTTTATATCAACGTATATTATAACAAATATGTTACCGAAATTATTTTTACGCTTTTGAGGATACTACAGTTTGTAAAGACTACTTTTCACGTTTTCCTTACACTTTTTATTTTCTGTGTTAATATTCACGGGCACATATATTTTATTGGACCTAAGTGATGTCAACACAATAGGACAGTTTACGGATTTGTTTCAAATCATGGCTTACTCACAAAAACTCAATACATATGTAAACTTAAATTTAATCATAAAGAAAACAAAATAACTCGGTTATGTTTCTTTGTCTCGAATAAATATAAACTTTTCCATCTTGTAGGAATGACTTTAAGAATAGTAATCATCTACAAGAATACTAGAAATTCAAGTAGAGTCGTCGCTGTCTGTAATGCTGGAATCTAATATGATTTTCTCGTCCCAGAAAACTTTCTGGGATGCGTTATTTTTGACGCCCGTTCCATCGATATGAGTTTCCTCATTGTCGCTTGAAATTTCTTGCTTAACTACACCATTTTCTTCCGCTTTCTGATATTCAAGAACGCTATTCAAAAGTCCAATGTATTTTATAGATAGTCTTAAAATTTCATGTTTGCTTAATTTCTTGTCAGGTGGGTGAGTTGGGACAAGTCGTCGCAATTCTGCAAATGCTCCGTTGACATTCTGTTGTCGCCAACGTTCACGACTGTTTGTAAATACACGTCGGTGAACTCGAGGCGAAGGCCTACATTCAAAGTCGCTTTCAAAAAACGATTGGTTACTCAAATTTCTCTGTCGAAGGTCTAACGGCGCATCATCCTGGAAAATATTATCCGAAACCTGACGCGAATAGATAGATCTGGGTGACAAAAGCGGATAGGGAACACTTTGTAAACAGATGTACCCGGGTTCGGCCTGTTTATCTGTATCGAAGAAAACATTATCGTCCCCGTCTTCAGAATCTTTTATATATTCATCTCTTTCCTCTGACAGAGTTCGTACTGAATCAAATCTTTCGTCAAACATAACGTCATTTTCGGAATCTAATAGAAATTTTCCAGGTGTGCATGATTTCATGTCTACATCGCTGCCCTCTTTTGTGGTAAGGTTACAACTCGTAGTATTTAGAATCTCATCTCGTACATACAGAGCAGCTCTAGAAATTGGCATTTTATGCAATTTTCATGTTTTTTCTGAAAAAAAAATAAAGAAAAGATACAATATGCACGGTAAAACAATAATATTAACTTATAATTTGCATGCGTCATTTTGATCTTTAACAATATAAAAAGACAGTATTATATAACTAAAATTTGTGGAGTCCTATTTTGGAACAAGGTGTGTATGGGAAATTGATGATAGTCGCCTTTGGATTCAAATTTTGTATACATAAAATACAAGTATTATCCTAAACAAACATCTTTTTTACATGTGCATTCATTTATTTTGATTCTCAATGGAATACTTTTTAATGTTCTACGTTTATATAACTGTACAAACCATCAGCCTATTTTTGTTATCAAATTATCAGTTCATCGCTATGATAACGAACATAGTATACGTTTTGTTCGTTGAATCTACTTCTCATATAAACAATTTGATATTGAAATTCTAATAATAGTTAGGTTATGCAATATTTTATTTCTGAAACCGAATGGGTTAAAATATATTGCTTCCCAATGTTTACAACACGTAAGAAAATAAACAGAGTGAATGAAGAACAACATGTAGAATTAAATGAACCACCCTGTCGCGAACAGTTTGTCATGATTTTAAACACGTTCACATTTATTAATACATCTGATATTTTTACTAATATTATTTATATTTATATGAATAAAAAGTATATATAAATAAAAAAACACGATGTTAGCAAATGCATCTGAATCATTTTATTTTATTTATTATATATGTCTAAATTTTACTTTAATGATGTGCTTAAATTAATAATCTATTTCATATATTTGTTCAAAACAATTTTTAACATTTGCTGACATATTTTTAGTACTATGCGACCATCTTTCGATATAACAATTTGTCAACATTTACAAATAATTTTAGTCAAACTGCAAAGCGAACATGTGTTAATATATTAATACCAATACATTTTTTACAAGTTCATATCTGTCGTGGAATTGCCAAAGTTTTTAATTTTTCCACGAGACATTTTCGAAATGAGGTTGAACATCTTTATATTGATAAATAAGTTTGATGTAAGGTAGAGGTCTCTTTGTGTAAATGTCCAATCAATCAAACCATATCATAAAGTGTTCCTGAAACACGACGCTTAATAAATCGACACCATTGACCCTCTTAAAGAAGTGACTACTTGATGTTGACTAGACACTCATTAAAACGGTAGCAAATTGTAAATAAATAACACTACTTCAAACTACTTCATAGTCTAGGAGGACAAAGAGAAGGCAGCACGACCGTGACATAGAAAAGGCACTAAAAATAAAATAGTATGTTTGTGGTCAAATATAGATGTGCTATTATCACTCCAAGTTAATCTTTGTAAAAAAATAGCTTAACCAGAGATATATATAATTATATGTCTTTGGCTTAACAGAACGCGACATTGTAAAGACGACTATAGATATCAAGAAAACTATAAAAGATATAACGTACAAGAATATAAGATTTGCTAAGGTATCCCAGAATCCTTTGTAAATTTGTCCAACTGTATTGCTCACTGCGAAGAGTATGACACGATTTCCTTAAATTATAAGAATGTAAATATAACTTTTGTGCTGCGTATGGACAGCTAAACGAGGAGATAGAAATCAAAATTATTTACCAATAAGTAATAGTTTCAAGACTTCAAGGAAAATGCAGCATTTTTCGCTAATTTCAGATTTCAAAGGAAAAATCAGAAGACCATGTTGTCCATTACCACTCTCTTAAACAGTTTGTATAAAGCTCATGGGGTTTGCTGTAATTTTACGTGCTTATAAAATAAACAGAAATATCCGAAAGTTGTATAACCAACAATTCCATTGCTGAAAACGAAATATTTACACTCTCGAATCAACAGAATATACAACAATCAAGACGTTTTGTGCATTCCGCAGAGTTCATCTGATCGTGAAAATTTTGGAGAATTCGTAGATCGGACATGAAAATTAATGTTCAGGCTCTTAAAAATTTAAGTTGTTTACAAAACTGTGTTCCGGAATAACTTATAATTGACGTAAGTATACAACCGTTATCCGATTGTCGGACGTAACCATTTCATATAAGCGGTGAATTTCTGGAAAATATGTTGTCCGATTGCTATTTTATATTGCAGATACTATTCATACTTGTAGGTCAAACGGGGCAATTTTAATAAAACAGTATTAAAAGTTGTAAGAAAGAAAGGCACATTGTTTTTAGTGAATGTTGAGGACTTAAGCATTATTTCTATTCACTTTGTGTCATAGATACGAAAATAATACCCATGATTATTGAATGATTACTGAATTAAGGGCAATTAGTACAGTATTGTTTTAGCAGATCCGTTAAGTAAATAAGGGACCGGTCAATATTTATTGCGTGGTAGGACCTGTGCAGAATTAATGCACAAAGGACACATACTTTTTTATGCTGCCATATATTTGGGACTCAAGTTTTGTTACTTTTAGCACTGATAGACAGCAGGTTTTTTTCATAACAATATCATAATTGAAAAAAAAACCAATTTTTTTCTGACGTTTTAATTTAAAACTAATATACAGTAATCGCACAATGTGTTTAACAAACATAAATACTGAATTGTAACCATACAATTATTCGCTAGATAGGACACCATTTTAGAACACATCTGATGTAGGACAGCAACATTTTTGTATTTTAGGGAGATAGGACAAAGCCTTTTTTAACCTTATAGTTTGAAATGCACGGTCCCAATCCCCCCAATTTATATTGACCGGTTCCAAAGCAGTCTTACAAGATATGCAGTCAGTTTACTGGAATTCAGAGGGTTAGCTACAATAATGTAGCTCTTGTGACGATTTTTAGTTTTGATATATTTTATTTATATATTTTTATATATTTATATTATATATATCAATTATATGTGCAAAATAAATCATACAAAGAATAACATAGATGATTCGGAAACAAGCGTGTAAGCCTTTTTTTCAGGACTGGTTTTTTCCCCCAATACATGAGGTCTTATCAGGTTTGACTGTACACTTGCCGCCCTGCAGGATAGTATAACAAACCATAATGTTATATCAAACTACTGCAGGAAGTGTAACAATAAGTCTTGTGCAATACTCTCAATTCTTATCAAAGCGTTCAGATCTGAAAAGTATTTTAGGATGTCATTATAATTTTGATGGTGGTTATTCAGATTGAACGTATGGTAAAATCAAAGTATAAATTATCCGGGTAAAACACGAGAGAACTTTCTGGATTATAGCTCTTCCGGCATACGAAGTAAAATTTTAGGGATATATCAGTATACAGTCCACGTCACGGGATGGTTCTAATAAGTAACACGACACTTTTGTTATTTGTAGTACGGTAAAGCCTTTAAGGAATAAAACTATGGGATGATATTGTTATAGTCAATAAACACCCCTATTTATACACGAAACCCGCTTATAATCTTTTTAAACGTTCTCATCTTAACGGAGAAATTCCCACTTTTTTGTGCTCGGCTCAATAAGTAGGTAGAATTTAATTGCCGAAATAATTCGAAATTGGTAGGCTTAAAAATAAAAAAGCTTAACAAAAAAATAAATTTACAAAAATAAATAAAAATAAAAAAGCAAAGGTACGAAATAGGAAAGATGATATTCATTTATCTTAATACAACCGTCTTTTCATATTTATTTAATCTAAATGGACGACTTCTAAACACGAAGATCAATGTCACTTTTCTCTTGTATTTTTTTTTAAAGAAATTTAGATACTTTAGTATTCATGTACATTAATTATCATACAAAAGGGGGGGGGGCTCGGTGGCCGAGTGGTGAAGGTAGTTAGGGATCTACTGTGGTCTGTCAACACTGAGTCTCGCCGTGCGGAGAAGTGTGTACTCGGTGGTCGTGTGCTTAAAGTAGTTCTACTATTGATCACGTGGTCTGTCAACATTGATGTTGCGGGTTCGAGTCTTACTGCAGGCAGGGTGTACTCGACTCCTAATTTATTGTCAAGGATTGCCAGTTTCCTTTTTTCGAAGATCGGGGATTTTTCTCCGGGTACTCTGGCTTCCTATCCCAATAAAAACTGGACGCAATAATAAAGATGAAAAATTGCTTAAATTAGAATATCATTTTAACAACAAACAAACATATCATACCAGACTACAATATAGGGGTTTCGTGATTTCGTGCGCAAATGAGGCATTCCGAATCTGTTCGTTTGATAAACAGTAACCTGTAGGCTCATGCCACGTTGCGAGTCGAGTTCACTGTTGTTTTCACCGTCTAACAAAGCGAGATGCGAACTTCTCATATACACATAGATAACACGAACTGCCAGAATATATATTAATTTTCAATCAACAAATGTCAGGAGTGAATCTTAATTAGTATTTATATATATTTAAAATAATAAATTTACGATTACAATTTTATGACACAAGGTAAATAGATGTTAAATAGGAGAAAATGATCGAAGTGCATTCATAAAATAATATCGAAAACAATGTAAATTCATCATATACTGGAGTGTATATTGCACGCTAATATGATATAATTTGGAATACTTATTAATATGAGTCCTAGTTATAAAACTGCTGTTCATTGAATATGATCAAATAAGATAATATTTATGTAGTTTTGAACAATCTTACCAAATAATAACTTCGTTTTGACTAAAACAAGTTATTTTTGTATTGTTTGTTTGTTAGAATGGTGTTTGACGCCTCTTTCAGCTTTATCGTAACATAAACTGATAGCTGATGATAAATACATTTCTCATTGCTAGCAGCCAGCAAAAAAAACCCCAAACCCCGAAATATTAAAAGATCACCATAAATTATTATCCACTCAAATCCTTATCTGATTTGCTTACAACATTTCATATCAGATTATAATTTAATACAATGTACAATACCTCGTTTGTAAGAAATTCTGAAATCGCTTCAGATACATGCAGCCATATACTCGCTATATGTGTGCAGCAATAATGATATTATTATTAAAGTAAGATCAACTAAACCCCAGTACAGGAATCATCAGCCTGCTTTCTCTGCGAGCTATTTGCGTTTTATTGTTTTTTCTTATAATAATTTCTTATCCATTTATGTAAATTTCATACGCCTTAAACGGTTGTTAATTTTCACTTTATATTTATTACAATTCTGTAGTTGTTTAATTAAAAAATTGTCAATTTTTTTGCTCAGTAACGAAAAAAAAAATAATTAAAAGCTTTATGCATATAATTATTATATATTTACTTCTGATAATAAACAAAATTAATAAGTAATTTATTTTTTACTCACTTATCGTTGACTATTATATATCCTTTAACATTTGTTACTATTTTAGAATAGTATCTCCCGGATTCACTTTATAAAATGTACACGGAAGCCTGTTTAATAGGTCACATGACATTTAAGCCAATCCGCTTTTATAGGCAGCAATAAGACTTTTACAATAAACCTTTCTGATTCGTCGAGTTGCAAAAAGAATTTCAATAAAACTAACCAGTCGGTTGCGAAAATTTACTTAATATGCAAATTACTGACAACATCAACATATTGCACCTGTAATGTAACACATAATCTGTTGCATTTCGATGCCAATATTATATTTGAGAAAACAGGCATGATAGTAAACAAAATAAAAATTATTTGAAAAAAATTAACTTAATACTTGGACAGAAAAAAAACTTTAATAACCATAAATATATTAATTTAAGTTACTTTTAATCTGATCTTCATCAAATAACGGGTACATTCACACAACTAATTAAAAATACATTACTGAAATGTTCCGTTTTTGTGCTCGTTTAAGTTGTTGTATAGTTTTTTGTGCTTTAATCTCTACAGTGAACATATCTATTGTCTTTCTGTATCTCTTACTTACAAATATTACTCGTCCGACTAACAATACAAAAACTCAAAGGTTTGTTTTCAATTTTAACACAAAACTATTATATAAACTATCACTATTTTTAAACATATTGTTATAGTTTTAATGTTCATGCAGTACTCATATCTTCTTTGCCATTTGTAAAACTTGTGCCTTGTGCACCTCCTGTTACACATATTTTTTTGTGTCGGAGTGAAAAAACCTAATCTGAAATCTTTATATCAATTAAGATTAATGTTATTGAGCAGGTTCCAGGCTTATTATATATATCCCAACTGTTGTACTGTTCCCCGCTGTTTTGAGGACAGACAAAATATAGGAAATGCAAGTCACTTTGACACTTAAGTTTAATCATCACTAAGTCAACTGAACCGTTTCAGTATTCGCTGTGTTCTCGCGGAGAATGTTCTAAGTATGAATAAAATAAATACGAGTCCTCTTAGTAGTATCTTAAAACTTGGCCTTTTTGCGTACATCAGAATAACACAAGAGTCGTTTCGACCTGGCCTACCCACATATATACATATAAAATAATTCATAGTATAAATTTATTTTATTATATAATTTACTCAGAATAAAAGATTATGAGTCCTCTATGATTTATAGTATATAATTACTACATGTTTTTTAATCGATTTATTTTGCTTATGTCATTATTTTACCAATGGAAGTATATTGTGTACTGATCAAAACTAAAAGATAAAGAACAATAAAACTATTATTGTTTATAGAACGGATGTTATTTGAATTGTTTCCCCGTTTGTTCTACAACAACATCCTTTTATAGTAGATCACCAAATCTGATAAACTTTATTTTGAACTTAAGTAGTTGTTGAAATTGATTTAAGAAGACAAAAAATAAATTTTAAAATAATTCACCATCAGAATTTATCCGGAAATGAAAACATTCGATTTATTACAAAAAAACAGCTGGAGTCTTTGAAGGAAATATTTTAAACGGTTAAACGACAGCGCTTGTCTCCGTATGGTATGTCTTGTTATGCTAATGTAACTGACTAAATACAAGTTGCAAGTATAAATACGTTTTCCTATCACTACTGTAAAAATATAGTGCTTTAAAAAAATATATATTTTTTCAGACAATCGTATATTTAAATTACGCAAGTATTTCATTTTCCGAAAACATTATTACCATTCGGTACACTTTCCTTAACAAATCAATGATGTTTTCATATCGAAGATGCAAACAACTTTTTCATTGTATGTCCCTTATATAACAATCAAAGATTGATCTTATTGGTATTCTTGGCTGGCTAAGAAATGGAACTAACATTAATTTACATACGCTTACTTGTGGCAATTTAGAAATTTTAAGAATTATTAGAGAAGTGAATATGTTAAGAGATCCAAAAGATATTTAATTATGCATGTGATATGGTGATAAGAGTCTAGTTGAAACATCATCAGCCACTTTGACTTTGATTCTTCTGTAATAATTTTCCATGTTAATTTGAAACCATGAATCGTTTTTGTATCTTTTGATTTATTTTGTTCTCGTATATGTATATACTTGTAATGCGGAGAGGACTCTCTAAGTATGTATTTACGTGTGTCCAATCCATTTTGTTATTAACAAATAAAATGTGTTTAAATTAATCGTATTTATAAATTGTTATAAGTTATTTATACTATGAGAATATCGTATACCCAACTCACTCAAGTACTTTATATTTCGAGAACATCACTCAAGTTATTTATACTATGAGAATATCGTATACCCAACTCACTCAAGTACTTTATATATTCCGAGAACATCACTCAAGTTATTTATACTATGAGAATATCGTATACCCAACTCACTCAAGTACTTTATATTCCGAGAACATCACTTAAGTTATTTATACTATGAGAATATCGTATACCCAACTCGCTCAAGTACTTTATATTCCGAGAACATCACTCAAGTTATTTATACCATGAGAATATATCGTATACCCAACTCACTCAAGTACTAACTTAGGTATACTTTGTATTAGTCCAAAATCCTCTGCCGTTCAACGCTTTTTTGCGTGGGACGTCAGAGAGCTCTCCATAAGCAAAACAGCGGATTCTAAGTCGGCATATTTCATCTTGTCCAGATGTTACAAAACATTTTTCTGCAGTTAAAGTCGTGGTTAAACCATAAACAATTCGCATCTCTAGATATTTTTCTCTATGA
The DNA here is from genome assembly GCA_944474755.1 of Limnoperna fortunei. Classification (NCBI taxonomy): domain Eukaryota; kingdom Metazoa; phylum Mollusca; class Bivalvia; order Mytilida; family Modiolidae; genus Limnoperna; species Limnoperna fortunei. Next base: position 79,717,461 of record OX104111.1, on the reverse strand, counting down.
ATATAATAATGCATACCTTCAACCAAGATGATTTAAGTCCATTTATAAGCTCCAAAGCAAAAAAAGCGTTCGACGGCAGAGTATTATCGGACTAACTTTGCATATTATAAGAACTCCGTATATCTTATACCATTCAGACGCTGCTTATATTCTGATAACACTATATACCGGTTTAAATTTTAAAACTGTTAACAGTAGATGGTGAAAAAAATCATAATGCCCAAACGTGCACATAGTAAATTATCCACGTTGTTTTTTTAAGTTATCGTTTAAAAATTTGAGAAATGAAGTTTTCCTCGCGTGGCTAGGAAGTCCCCTAACAACTAGGATTGAGGGTATTCGTTCTGAAGTAGTTACTCCTTGTTTTAAAATACGCTGCTTAGCAACAACAATTAATATGGTATTGCTGTCACTATCATTCTCTCTTTTTCTGTCTCCCTTTTTGTTATTGGTCGCTGCGTTGTAAGCAAGCAAAAAGGGGGAGCAAGGAAAAGATTTAATTTTAATTAGATTGCGTAACTATGTTCAATAAAGATATTTTCCAGTAGGTCAAAAGTTGGTCATAGTATGTAAAACACCAATCGAATCGCAAACAAATGTTATGGTGAAATAATATGTTGATTTTATGTAAAATTCTCGTGTTGTTGTATGTTACAAACGTTCACAACATGCACTCTTATTTGACGGTTTAAAAAATATTAAGATGCAGTTTGTTTGAAATAGAATGTAACATTGAATAATACTTATACTTTTAGGTATACAGTTTGTTTGAAATGTAATGTAACGTTGAATAATACTTATACTTTTAGGTATAATGAATTCATGAATTTTCGAATGTTATAAAATGGGACATAATCATATATGCTGACTATTTAAATCAGACCAATTCATCCACATTGACCCAACAATCCATTCACTACCAAAATGTCACTTAAAACGAAAGTAGCACATAGAAATCAAAACTATATCTTAAAGACAACAAATACATTGTTTACTTGTTCTTTCAGAACTTCTCCGAAATTTAGAGGATTGATATATTTAAATCATGAACAACTCCACTAAAATGACCACCCCCCACCACCCCTCCCCCCAAGTTTTCCCAGTGTTTTATTATACGAATAATAATAGAATGAGAATGCATATTGTCGAAAATTGTGCGACAACCCGAAATCAAACTTTAATAGTTGTCGAATTTAATTTGATATACAAAGTGTTTTCCTATACAAGGTTATATGATAAAATTGTTTAAAGACAGAATATATTTCAAAACTTAAAGTCTAGTTTGAAATAGGTAAAATGTTCTCTTCAGATGTAAAAAGCATATAAATTTTTGTTCAGTGACGGATTGATTATAACAGTTGTTATATACTTACCACGTAATAAATTATAAAATTGCATTCTTTGTTATGAAGCGACTATTAAACGTAGTTTTCTGAATAACTACAAAATTGTAATTGACCTTTGAGTTAACTAGTAAACTTCTATCGAATTTAATTGAATAACGGAAGCCGCAGTGCCCATCAATCTGTCTCGGTTTCTTAAGTGGACGCTTGCATTTATTTCCTATTGTCAAACGTTAGACACCCCAAGAGCAAACACATCTTTTAATATTTGATTTTTAATTATTATCATTTCATTGTAAGGGGACGGTATTAACTCCGGACACATAAATTTTTCCCTTATTCATATACAACGTTGAATTTAATCATAGACGCGTGACATAACCCCATGCCCGTAGCTCGACTTTTAGCACAATAAACCGTTCACTTGAAATCCCTATGTTTATTTTAACGGTCTGCAAACAAGCACGTGTCATGCACGGTAATTAATTTCAAATAACAACAATAATTCGTTTAACATTTAATTACAAATGCATTTATGCGATGTAGAAGTTAAAATGTCACCATATATTGCTTATCTTTAAATATTTGTTCTTGCACTCCTGCAGGGGAAATTAGAAATTTGCACATTTGACAATTGGTTAATTTTTGCGCGGAGGACATCTTAATATTGCTTGCACGTGAATGACAGAAGTTCGTTGAAAGATTAGACGTTAAACATATCGAACTACATTTTGGATACAAAATATAATAAAGGAGATATCCATGTGCCCTTCGAAGGACACAAATAATATGTTAATTTAACACAAAAGCGTGATCAAATTATTTAATATCTAAAAAATGATTATATTGTTGTTTTAAGCATGAACATGGTTAAACCTACATGACAGTTTGTTCTCCATATGTTGGTTGTTAATTTTCTTTTACTGTTAAATGGTATATTAAGAAAATTTGTGAATATGTAAGTAAAAATGAAACAATACAATTAAACAGTCAACAAAATAAATTTAAAAATTGACGAAAAACTCTCTTTCTCTTCCTTTTATCCAATTACTCTGTAGGTAAAAGGCTAATTTAACGGTTATATACGTTTGGAGTAGCCTTGGTTAAACGTCACAAGTGCTGTATTTATATTCTTCGTATAATGACGTTACTTACGAGAATGACGCCAACACTCTGTTTTAAGCCAGATTCTCGATATGTTTATATAAAGACCCCAGTAACCAAATGTTATAAGATTTATTACAGGCAAACTATATTTTCTGTGAGGTATTCCAGGTTTTCAGCTCGAAAACAACAATGACGTTTATGGTAAATAATAGTTGCATTTGATAACTTATTTTCGATCGTTTTTTTTATTTTTTATTAAGGCCGTAAATTTATTTTTGTGAAACTAGTTCATTACGCCACTAAAGATGATCAAAGATATCAAGGCAACGTTAATTTAGTGTTCACGATTTCATTTATTTGCAAATGTGGATATGACAGCACTCTTAGTTCTATCTTAATACTAGTATTTCTTTTTTACTTTTTTATCAGTCTCATTACGTTATGCAGCATCCTCCCAAGTCATGCTTCTGAGTCCGCGTTTGCTCCACAATCACAATCACAATTGTGGAGCGATCGTGGACTCAGAACCCCTGACTTGGGACGATTGTTATGCAGCAATTTGGGCTAATTTCGTATTTATTATTAAACTAAATTAAAATGTCAAATTTTGGCCTCTCAACCAATCACAGTTCAGGTAAAAATCAATGGTCAACAATGAATATTACAATTCGTAGCGAGGTTGAATACATTTAAAGTTAGATTTAAGCATGCGTAAAAACAAGGTTTCTCACGTAACTCACATTTTCTGATCAAAAACAGTAGTAGGATGTCACGGCAAACGATACACTAATAAAATAGAGAAATATAATCTGTGCAAAACAAAAACAGAAAACATTAAATATATTCTTTATTTGCGAAAGTTACACCCGTACGGGTCAAAGCAAACAAACTGTTACATAATAAACAATACACATGACAATACGACAAAAAGTATAGAGAATATCGTTACATAATACAATAAGATTAAATATACATTTATATGAGCAGTTTATAAATCCTTCCAATTTACTATTAGTAAATCATCAAAAGCAGTATAAACAAATCAACAATCTCATTGATGATAATCACTTTGCATTTTAACCAAAGCTCAGTAGCTGTAAAAGGCACATTTAAATTAGTTAACATTAGACAACATTATCTAATAAATTTGATATTTCCTACCTGTTTTTTTTGTTTTTTTTTTTTTGGTTTTTAAAAAGTGAAATTTTAGAGGCTATCACGAATTGATTGTACTATATATAGAATATTCATAGTAAACTGCGTATCGAATCATCAAGAACAACCTATAGATTAGCCTCGAGGGCAAGTTTAGGCCCAAGGTCTGATATCATTTGAGTGTCGATACCATAAGGATTTTGCCATTTATTTATTGTACATTAGTATAACTTAATAAGCTAGAATCGTTCCGATAGGGGTACGATACAGGGTCGATCACTCAGATTTATTACTCAAGGGGTGAAAAGGACGCAAATTGAGAACCTTATTAAATATGCAAAAACTTTGAATTTAGTACTAAAGTATGATAAATATATTAACGACATATAGATTTAAAAACACGTCGTTCGCCTAAGATTCTGTTTAGCAGATACAACGTGTAGTTGACTGAAGACGTCAATAAAATGTTTGATGTAAAAAAAACATAGAGGAGATAAGCATCTATAGGAGTTATCTTAAGCAATGATGATAAACTGGGAAATTTAAATATATTTTCATCTGAATGAAATTAGAAAATAAATACAATATTTAAAACAATAATTCACAGCTGTCCGTATTTCATTTAAAGGACTATATAGGACTATATATTGATTAAGAAATATATTACTGCGAGCGGGCTTTATGCGAATTAGAATTTTATACCTAGCGATAGCGATATTTGATTCTAATATGTCTAACAAATGTTTTAAATTTCGAAGCGGCACTAAGAAGACGCTTTTCATTGGTAATATTGGTTTTTTTTAACTAAAAAGATATATCCCAAAACAGCATGTTAAAGCAGGAACCTATATATCAAATTAGTTATACTAGTCCCAGGTTAAAGCAACAAAAATTGACATAAACATATATCACGCCGGGTATTCGGACACACAGAACAGGGTGGAACACAGAAGAACGGGTGAGGTGGATGAAAACATCGTGTTCAGGTAGGTGTGTTATTTTCATTCTGAACGTATTGAAATAGGATTAAAGACAGAAATAAGTTAATGCAGCCTTTTGTATGTCCCTTAACTACTAGTACACCAAGTATTGTCTGTTTTTACTGGAGAAATAATCCACAGGAACGTCGTGAAAACGGAAATTACTTCGGGAAAAGTAGATTTCCAACTTTCGTTGATTGTAACTCCTCTCGAAGAGCAAGTTACAAAGTTTTTATGGTCAATATAGATACCCCAATGCATACTTGATTATCTGTGAAAAGTTGAACTTCTACCTCGACGTATTAAGCACAGTATTCTTCATTATCCAAACATCGTTAGCGAAATTTTGACACAACGGACCGCGGGTGATTCGAGATGAAGACCACTAAGAACGCGGGTGTTGGACACACAGAACATGGCGTTAACTAGCAATGACCTGGTATGAAAGAAGTGTCTAATCACTGTTTTATTTAGTTTTCTGTGTCCAACTGTTGTAGAACACCAGTTTAAGTCATGTTAGTCCTATATCTTTGTTATAGAATACATTTTATATGCACTTTCATATACTAAGTTAACCTCATACTAGTATATTACGGTGGTTACATCGACATATTCTCTGTAGTTAATATATGTGTTTTGTCAATTCGTGAAGTACCGTACTGCTTATATATTATTTTTATTAATAGTATTATTCAGGCAACATTTGACTCGAACACTTAGAACGCGGGTGTTGCACACACAGAACAGGGTATATGTAAGACCGTACTGAACAGTTTATCCACTTTCTTTTAGTTTAGATGGAACGACTCCTTCGTGTATTTTAGTTTGATATCTTTTTTTGTTTCCAATTGGTTCGTGCAATATAAGTTGTCTGTATTTAAGCGTTCTGATGCCATGATCAGATGAACAATGGTCTAAAATTGTTTCTAAGCAAGTTTCTTTTACGCCAATAATATCAGATTATTACATGACATTTTTGATATCATATGTATTATTAGCCCAAGGTTTAATATTGGCCCAAGAGCCGCAGGCTCGAGGGCCAATATCAACCGAGGGCTTATAATGCATATGATATCAAAAATGTCATGTAATGGTCTTTTTATCATATGCTTCAGCAGGGGAAAATGAAATAGACTTGGATATATCAAAATCTTATCGAGTTCCGGTACCGCTATTCATGTGCTCCGAATTAGTTTTAAAGTCATTTAGATAATATTTTCAGATCACTCACGGTTCGTTTCTATTTGTGTGTAAGTTTTCATTGACTTAAGATAATGCAAAGTTTTGTCCATCTCCATGCATTCGTATCATGCATGTCGTCTGCTTTATCGTTCGACGTCATATTTGTAAACAATTCCGGTAATTTCCGATCATTTACGGAAAGGCCTGTGATAACACTTACGGAAAAGCGTGTAATAACATTCGGAAGCAGTTAATAACATTTTGATATCAGCCCGCTTTGCCAATCTGGTAAAATATACAATTTTTGCCCATTTATTCCTTTTATCATACAGTAAAAAATATAAGTTATTTACTATAAGTATATGATAAAAGCATTTATATATATATATATATATAATATTAGTGGATTGACTTGACATAAACCCAATATTAGGACAAGGCTTAGAAACGGAGTATAATGGCGAGGCTCTGCCCAATCTTCTCAGTTTCGTGCGGAGTCCTTATATTGTGTTTATGTTAAGTCAATATACTAATATTATGTTTATCCTGCAATCTATCCTAAAATATTTCCTCCTAAAAATTGTTGTAATTGTATCCTTATTAAGCCTATACACACAGTGCGCAGTATTTTGGTAATCAACATAACTGACGTAAATTGAGTGATGTTACAAGAACGATTTCTGCTTTTCAAGGTGAATTATGAATACAAAAGTAATGCACGTAACAAGTTTAGTAAAACATTATCAACAGAAATAACAACAAGATACTATTTTCAATATCACATAAGTTGTACTGTATTACGAAACTCGTCGATTCGGCGTACAAACTTTTCCTGTATGTTTAATGGCGATCGCACATATATACAATATTCGTTCATTGTCATAAAATATACAGTTTATTTGTACTAGCCTTAGAAACAGGTAGGAATGCGAGGTTCTATCGAGAATTTCTTACCTGTTTCGCGGCGAGTACAAATAAACTATATATTTTCCGACAATGTACGAATATTGTTTTTATTTTCTGCAACCAGAAAATCCATTTTATACTAATGAAAAGCATTAAAAGTGCACTTTAACCGATTTTTGACTTGAAATTTTTATGCGCGTAATCATGTGATAACCTGACGTCACAAACAAATATCGTATTTGACAACATGCCGTAAACCAGAACAGAATACTAAATATCGTTAAAAGTAAGGACAGGGCACCAGGAGCCGACGTCATTATTTACAATTCTAATATGACGTCCTTCATACGTTTTGGCCCGCTATGACGTCACAATTAGAATTCCGACGTCATATGAAAATAGCAATCGGAACATCTCTCGGCCATTTCCGTCAAGGGTCGGGAAATAACCGAGGTGATCCGATTTATGAAAATAGAAAAAAATCCGACCGAACAACAAGAGCCAAAAGTCAAGGGACAGTTAGAAATCTGGATATAGACAAACGCAATACAAAAACCAAAAACACAAAAAACATGAAAAAAGGAATCGGAACATCTCTCGGCCATTTTCGTCAAGGGTCGGGAAATAACCGAGGTGATCCGATTTATGAAAATAGCAAAAAATCCGACCGAACAACAAGAGCCAAAAGTCAAGGGACAGTTACAAATCCGGATATAGACAAACGCAATACAAAAACCAAAAACACAAAAAACAGAAAGAGAGTAACCCGAACCCAATAAAAACCATGGGTGCACTCAGGTGCTCCGGATCAGTAAGCAGTGTCTGCCTCTAATTAGACACCCGTCGAGTTACTCATTGTCATGTCTAGGGAAAAGTCAAAACACTATGACGAAGCGAAAATGTCAGATCGTATTTGAAACACTGATTTCCCATAAGGATCAATTAAGTCATGGTGACGACCATAGAACTTCTGAACAGATAACACCAACCTAGGTACAACAAACCCTTGTTTGAGTAGTTTAGCAGTCAACAGCAGTGATCGGTCAAGAAAATCGGAATACCTATCCCAGGATCTAGAATAACGTATAAGTTGTGAAATGTGCACACCATACGCTGGAGCTGCTGGAATGTTGCTATCAATAAACGGGAAGTTGAAAATAAGAAAGTTGAAGTCATCACGTTTGTACGGTAGAGTCTAGTTTGTAGTTTTCCTGAGTCTATTTCTAGAAAAAGGTCTAAGTAAGAGGCTGACCATAGTGTATTGGTGGTATCTTTAATGTCAAGCTCGCAAGGTAAATTGAATGTAAATAGTCACAAAATTTAGCATTGTTGAGGGACAAAACATCAGCAATATAACGTAATGTTAAATTAAAAGTCTGGGCCAGTGTCTTTTCTTTCTTCTTCAGTAGGCCTTCTGGGAACTCAGCTTCATAAGAGTACAAAAACGGGTCGGCGAAGTAAAGGAATACAATTAGTACCCATTGGAATACCAACAGTCTGTTGAAAAACATGTCAACCAATCATGACGAATATGTTGTCGATCAGAAAATCTAACATATGACAGATTTGGTCTTCAGTATTATATTTAGAATCATTAATGACGAAGTAAGTTCTGTCATATACGCTCAAACACAATGCAATTTTGTTAAGATTTCTCAATATTTGTTTGCTTAAAAGGTAAGTATATTCAATATAATGACGAGAATATATGTGTATGTGTGTCAATTTTATTTGCTTTAACATACTTCTGTGGGATATCTCTTATTAGTTTCAAAAAACAAAATTACCACTGAAAGCGTCCTCTTAGAGCCGCTGCGAAATTTTAACTCATTTGTTATACATATTAGAATTGAAATAGATTATTGCAATTGGTATCTATGCGAATTAGAACATGGTCAGACCTTATAGTTTTCTTCATTGTATACCTCGCTGACAAATATATGGTCTGACCATGTTCTAATTCGCAATATCTATTTCTTAAATAAAGCTTTGCTTTATTCGTAGTGTCGTATTTGTATAGTTGAACCGGTGGTCTGGATTTGCAGGGTTGCTCCATAATACTTTGAATTTAGCCTGTTTGAAGTGTTTGTTTTAGAAGAGAAAAAAACCAACACAGATGAAAATAATATATTTATTTATGGATTAAAACAAAAACACGTATTTGCGCGATTGCAACATTCAGATTTGTTTACATTTGGCAAGAAAGGTCAAACAAGTACATTACTGCAATACACAAATTAAAAGTAGTTCTTAAAGTGGGCGTGGCTAAAACTCGTTTCATAGCCTGTCAGTGAAACACATACAAAATTTAAGCTGCTCTAATCGAAGGATTGCAGGATAAACATTGTTCCTCCTCTATTCCTGAAAAGAAAATATACGGTTGCTCATTACAATAATAGAAAGGGGACGAAACAGTTTAAATAAAAAATATAAGCATATTCACCCGGTTCGTTGTGTTCTCTAAGGAGCACACACCCGCGTTCCACAGTGTCCTCACCCGCGGTCCGTTGTGTCAAAATTCCGCCAAGTATGTTTGGATAATGAAGAATACTGTGCTTAATACGTCGATTTAGAAGTTCAACTTTTCACAGAAAATCAAGTATGCATTGGGGTATCTATATTGACCATAAAAACTTTGTAACTTGCTCTTCGCGAGGAGTTACAATCAACGAAAGTTGGAAATCTACTTTTTCCGAAGTAATTTCCGTGTTCATGGCGTTCCTGTGGATTATTTCTCCAGTAAAAACAGACAATACTTGGTGTACTAGTAGTTAAGGGACATACAAAAGGCTGCATTAACTTATTTCTGTCTTTAATCCTATTTCAATACGTTCAGAATGAAAATAACACACCTACCTGAACACGATGTTTTCATACACCTCACCCGTTCTTTTGTGTTCCACCCTGTTCTGTGTGTCCGAATACCCGGCGTGTATATTCTCGTCATTTAATTGAATATACGTACCTTTTAAACAAAAAAAATTGAGAAATCTTAACGAAATTGCATTGCAGTTCCAGTTTGAAATTTTCAGTTCAGCGTAATATGACGTCTGAATTCTAATTGTGACGTCATATTAATTCGAATGTAGAATTGTTAAAAAAATAATGTATCGGTAGTAGTTTAAATCATATAAATCTCAGAATTCAGACTAAAAATAACTAAATTATTAACAATAACGATAATTATGGAAACACATAACATACGGCATTTGTAAGTCAGTTTTTACATTTACACAAAACACGCACCATGTGCTAACTAAACTTATTGGAATTTTGACACGGCTTTGTTAACATAGCTAAAGCAGGACGTCATATTAGAATATATTTTTATAATGTACCAGGATAAGTTAAAATTCATTATTTTCTCTTCCTAGTTTAATTTCATTTTGTAAAATTTTCCGGAATTTTCGTAAGCGAAAACGATTAATTATTAGTCACAATTTAAACGTTTTTGTGACGAAGAATTCAAAATGGCAGAAAAAGGCAACGAAAAAAATCCGGGAGGTAAGATAACGATAAAATTGTCATTCCATCAAGAATAAAATAACAAAATATATATTTATTGCAAAAATAGTATCTATTTATCAAGTACAATCAGTTATATATAATTCTGGCAAGTCCTAGTAACGGTCAAAACATACTGTGCTGTAGTACTAAAAATCACACCCCTTGTAATGCAGTTTTTTACTCCCATTTTGTTTATATTGTACCTTATTATTACGAAAATCCAATAGAAAAAAATATTCCAGTACAACACGTCCGTAAATCATGCAATGCTCCTGTTGTTTATATGTCACAAATTGCCCTTGACTTTTGCTATGGGTATTTTACATTGCAAGTCAGCCATTTCTTTTCAACAGTGCTGTAATATTGTTTACAAACGTTCATAGGCTTTCAGGTTGTACAGTGGTATTTATAGGATCCACATCAACCACTCGCCACAAAATTATGATAGAAAATCACCCTAGAAACATACATGCCAATGCTCCGGAATTTGCACGGAGGATGCATGTAAATATGTTAAAAGTATATGTTTAACTGAACCTTTTTGTTTTTGTTTATTTTTCACTTTATTTAAAGTTTGTTAAATTCGTTTAATGTTTTGTCAGTTCATGCTGTTGCGTAGTTGTCACTAATGACGATGCAATGTACTATGTAGATGTACTAGTAGATGTAGATACGGAATTTTTTACCTTTGTCAGGGCTACCTGGAATGTCTTTGGAATCTCCGGGTTTCTTTTTATTTTTAAAATAATAATAATAAAAAGTCTAAATTTAAAATTGTGTTAAAAAAGCTATTGGTAATCAAGAACTTACAAAATTAATATGCAAGTCAGATAAAAAAAAATTAGTCACTAAATATTTGCACTCTGGAGGCCCTTCAAATAACCTAGAAATAAAATTGTTTTCGGACCCCTCCTGGGCCCCCACCATCATTTGGACCTTATTAAGTGGTCTGCATAACCCTTGCCGAAATTAGCAGGAATTCTACCAAAAATATGTTGGCAAGAATGTACAAAAATAAAAAAAACGCTGCAGTTGAAAATGCTGTATATTTTGAGAAAAAATTGCTGATTTCAAATATCATTTTTGGAACTACATGAAAAAGAGCATAATCTTGACAAATGAGAAGTATGCAATTTTTATTGGCCAGGCAAAAAACCTCCTCCAAAACACATTTACTTTAAGTATCTTCTTCTTATTCTTCCATATACAGGAGTAGACTCCTAAAGGAGTGTAAAACATCCCGGAACTTGTGCGCAAGTACAAAAAAGTGGACTTAAAAGTCAAAACATGTAAAAACTTACATTCAAGTATGAGCATAAAAATGTTACTATTTTCTGTTAAAATTTAAAGTTCTACTAGGTTTAGATTACATATAATAAAAACATATATACAGTTGTACAGCGGTATATTTATTGTCTGTATGTCACTGGAGATTCTTCGAATGTTAGAGTGGATAGACCACTTTTGAAGGATTCCAGGGATGATGCCATACCTATGGATTCAGGTAGATTATTCCAATCTGTTATTGTTCTGGGAAAAAAAGAGTATTTATATACATCCTTGTTTGTTGATAATTGCCTAAATTTATGTTCCCCCCGAGTACGCCTGTCAGATCTAGTTAACATGTCTTTTGGAACCTCTACTAACCCCCAATTAATTTTGTATAGTAAATTTAATCTTGATTTTTTGCGCCTACTCTCCAAACTTTCCCATTTTAATGTATTTAACATGTTTGTGACTGCCCCTGGAGATCTGTCTTTGTAATTATTCAGTACATATCTTGCAGCCTTTCTTTGAATTTGCTCAACCTGAGATATCTGATTATTTTTGTATGGGTCCCAAACTGGGGAGGAGTATTCAATAACCGGGCGCACAAGTGAAGTGTAAGTAAGATTTTTAACTTTTTGAGTGCAGTTTTTCATGTTTCTTCTTAAAAATCCTAATGTTTTATTTGCCTTACAAGTAATATCATTAATATGTGCCCCCCAGTCAAGATCATTACTTATTGTTACACCTAAGTATTTACTTTCTTTAACAGACTCTAAAGTATGATTGTGAAGTTTATAATCAAAATTTGTTGGTTTAGTTTTTATAGTAACATGAATTGTGTAACATTTTTCAGGATTAAAGTTCATTTGCCAATTACTTTCCCATTTTTCTAAGTTTGAGAGGTCATTTTGTAGTGAAGTGGCATCCGTACCATTATTGACTTTTCTATAAAGTAAACAATCATCGGCAAAAAGCCTTACATTACAATTAACATGTTCAGGCAGGTCATTTATAAACAAGAGAAATAAAGTTGGACCTAAAACAGTGCCCTGTGGCACACCAGAATCAACGGATAATTTTGAAGAATTTGTACCATTTAAGAGAACCTGTTGTTGCCTATCTGCCAAAAAATCTGTAATCCATTTTAAGTTTTGATTTCTAATGCCATAATAATCTAATTTATGAATTAATCTTTGATGCGGAACTTTATCAAAAGCTTTAGAAAAATCTAATAATATAATATCAATTTGGTCACCATTTGCCAAGGATTTAGCTAAGTCTTGAACACTTATAATTAATTGTGTCTCACATGAGCGTTTACTACGAAACCCGTGTTGGCTGTCATGCAGAATGTTATGGTTATCTAAATGTTGCCTTATGTTACTTGTTAATATATGTTCCAAGATTTTACAACATATAGCTGTTAAGGAAACAGGCCTGTAGTTGCTGGCATTATGCTTGTCACCCTTTTTAAATATAGGGACTACGTTAGCTTGCTTCCAGTCTTTAGGGACAGAGCCTTGGTCAATTGATTTTTGGAAAAAATGGACCAAAAAAGGGGAAATTTCTTCTGCTAAGGTTTTCAAAAAATAAGACGGTACATTATCTGGGCCAGTGGCTTTTTAATAACTTAATGACACCATTTAAATTTAGTTTTATGTCTGGCATATCAGAGTAAGGACTTGTTCCTTTATTGGGTATTTCTGATATGTCTTCTCTAGTGAAAGCACTTTTGAATTGTTCGTTGAGGATATTAGCTTGGGTTTTAGGGTCGCTATAAAGTAATCCATCTTTGCCACGAAGAGGACTCACACCTGATGCTTCAGTTTTCTTACTTTTTATAAATTGCCAGAATGATTTGGGTTTTTCATCTAATTGGGGACTTATAACCTCCTCCATACATGTATATTGCCTTTGAGCTTTTCTAATCTCTCTTTGGGCTGTAGCTTTTATTTTCTTATATTTATCTTTATGTACTTTTTTGCCAGATTTTTTGGCTTTATTGAAAGCTCTTCTTTGTTGTTTACAAATTTTATCAATTTCCGAATTTGCCCAGGGGTTAGTGTATTTAGACTTTGTCATTTTGCTTGGTACATTATTTTCAATGATTTTATTCACGCCATTTTTAAATTTATTCCACCAGTCATCAACAGAAAAATCGCTTTCCTTTTGTGATAGTAAGTTGGTAATGAAATTTTTAGTTGTTGTTTTTAGTTTATTAAGATCAACCTTTTTCCACAAGTAAATTTTATGTTGAGTTTGTTTTGCTCTTTTGGGTTTACAAATGGCATCTACCAACACAATATCATGATCAGATATTCTGGGTATTGTTTTAACTTTTGTGATTAAAGCTGGTTGGTTTGTACAAAACAAGTCCAGGGTGTTCTCTTTTCTGGTTGGCATATCCACAATTTGTTCTGTTCCTATTTCATTTAATAAGTTAACAAACATTTCATTAATCTCCCTAGGGTACATAGTACCTGAGATGATTTGCTCTGGCCATTTAATATCGGGAAGGTTAAAGTCTCCACTCAGCCAAAAAGTTGCATTTTTGAATTTATGTTTTAGTTGAATGATTTCATTTACCATATGATTCATATATTCATTATCATTTTTACTAGGGGGTCTATATGCTGAAATAATAATTAAGGATTTTGTTTCAGTAATGTTAACTTGAACAGCAATCATTTCTACTTTATTACTTTTGAAAATCTCTTGACAGATTATGCCTTTTTTAATTGCTATGAGGACCCCACCTCCTTCTTTACTGTCCCGGTCATTCCGAAAAACATCTTCGAATAGTGTGGGTGGAAAAATTTCTGAAGATTGGACATTTTTATTAAGCCATGTTTCATTCCCAATTATTATATCAGGTTTAGCTGATGTTAGCAAGTTTTCAATTTGAGCAACTTTATTTTTACAACTTCTAAAGTTGATATTTAGAACTCTAAGGGAATTTTGCCTATTAATGTTTCTATTTTTTATTTTCTTATCCATTTGGGGTTTAGGTGAAGATGTTGCTACAGGGTCACCAATATTTTCATTATTGAAACTAAATGACATACTTGAGCTATTTGATAATATTGAGTATGAATTTGGATTTGAATTTTGCCAGTCTGATGACAGAAATGATTGAAAGATTGTCCGAGAGTGATTTGGAGTTTCACAAATTGGGCATATCCAAATTACCGACGTATTTCCATATTTTTCATACATTGAGGGACTAATATTAACACATTCGATATGGCACCACTTATCACAGTTATCACATACTATAGCATCACTATCCCAAGTACACTCACGTGAGCATATTGAGCAGGGGTAGCTGGATATGTCTAATTTTTGTGGTCCAGGGTTTGTTTCAACCTGATTACTCAGAAGAATTCTAATCAAAAGATGTAAATGTTTGCAAGAGTTGCCAAATACAGCATGCTTTCTGAAATTCGAAACATGTAAGTGCCAGTAGTATAACTGTGATGGTGTACTTACTGACTCTACATTCTGAAGGCTTAAAAAAGTGCCTTCAAGCTGTACAACCGACCTGCTGTTTGCAATTAAACATTGAGTCTCATGAACCCTCGTATCATTGTTCACAACTGTGTTCAAAATCAAATAGAAAATTGAAAAAACCACTACAATTTTATTATTAAACATTTTGACAAAGCCTCTGGTAAGTAATTTTATGTGACACTCACACTGTTTATTTAAGGGAAGGTGGTTAGTAGCTCAAAGACTTGTTATATCTTCGTTCCTTGGGCGACTCAAGGACACAGGATTACATACCAGGGAGCCAAGGTGAAGTGTGAAAGGAGGAAATTTATTCCTATTTACACACAGAGACTCTGTTTACATAAAACCGGAAGTTGTATTGATTTTATTTTACCGCCACTGTACAAACTGTAACTTGTAACTTTTTAACAATTTTATGAGGGGGGTCAATTTATCAAGTTTTAAGAAACAATTAAAAATTTAAATCAAAAAAGGGATGTACTATAGTACTATCAAGTTCCGGGTGCTGCCAAAATGAAAATTTGATGCACTTTCTTCCTCTACAAAAATTTTGCGTCCATCCACAGGGGCACGTAAAAATTGATTTACTTGCGCTTTCAATTGATACTGGGTCGGTTTTGTTATAGTGTGGGAGGTCCATCTTTCCCTGCACATGCGCTACGTATAGTTAGATCAGCATTGGTCAATTCAGTACCTATATTTATATTTTTTCTAAATATAGTATTCAGTTATAGGAAAACAATTATTTAAAATTAACAATGTTTATTTCATATTAATAAATCAAGCAAACATTCAGAAAAATTATGCTATCTGCACTATAAAATCATTGCATCTGTGTTATTATTTTTACATTTTTCTCTAATTTCTCACTTATTGAATAACTTGGGTTTTGGCCTTTTAATCTTTAAAAATCAGTTAGGCTAATGTGCTAAAGAAAAAAAAACCATTTTCATAGTTATTTCTATAACAACAAACGATATTTTTCAAATATAAAATTAATTTATAATGTTGAAAATTATACCATCCACATTGATGAATATTTAGACTTTATTACTGATGTTTTGACAGAGGCCGTGATTTACCGATAAAGAGGGACATTATCAAGATATGTTGGCCTAATAATGTTCCTGATTTTCAAAGCTGATGAATTTGACAAGATTGATTTTGAGCAAACTTTTAGTGCCACAAATTGAATTGGGAGCACAATTGACCAGCGATAGAATTTAACTACATGTACTTTTGCACAGAAAAGAGGCTAATGTTAGTGCGATGATTGCCTATGTCATTTATGTAACTTTTGTGCTTTTGGAACTATTCTCATTAATTTAAATGGATCTAACATTGTGTTTATCATGAATTATAAAAAAATAATGAAGTGTTTAATACTCCTGTACATATCTCCATGTACTAAGTATATACATGTGTATTTAGTATCTCAAAAATAAAAATAAGTAACAAAATATATACGCCAACATGCATACACGTAACAACATGCATATAAGTAAAAACACACAAAAACAATGCATCATTGAGTCCACTGATGATGCATGCTAAATGTGATGCTATCCAAAATTTCTGGGGAGAAGACTGCACTGTTAGATCCTTTAAGAAATAAAAATGGCTAACTTACAATGTAAAATTTCTGTAGCAAAAGTCTTGGATGATTTGTGAGATGTAAATAAAAGAAGCATTGCAATTGTATATGTCTGAAATATGGACATTTTATCATGGAGAAATTGTTCTATTGGATTTTCAAAATAAAAAATGCAAGCAGAAAAATGCAGTCCACAGGGGTGTGAGTTTTATTATAGTACTTGTTATACTTAAATTTGTTGATGATTGTGAAAAGGCACTTGCTTGCTAAACAAGAAATTAACATATTTATAAATAATTGTAATTTTTATGTTTTTACTAACACTTTCAACATCATGACATAGTTAATCATGGCACACCAATCCATTTTTCTTTACAGAGTTATCTCCTCTGTCACAAGATATGAAAGTTGTTCCATGGTCACTTTGTTATATATTGCTTAAAGGACTATTTTACCACCTTGTAAGAGTTTTCTCTCCTTCTTTTTTGACACTTGGCTTTTGTGCTATTGTAATTCATGAATTAGATTTGGTAGAGACTTGGGGATTTCATTGACCAAGACCTTGAAAAATGCAGAGAATTTTGCACTGCTCTTCTCTTCCCTATTTGATGACTGCATTTGAAAACTGACAATATATTCCTAACTGTAAGTCAATTTTGCCATTCACTTGAGACCCAATTGCAACAAGTATGAAAGTTTTGTTTGTAAAATTCTATCAAAGTGTCAACAACATTTACATGTATGAACCTAAGCCACACCTATTTCTATCTGATCATTGAAACTGATCAAAGCAAATGTGAACATGTATTTCTATGAAGACTTCAAGTGGATGATAATGAGCAGACAAGGATTGTATAATTATTAACTTGTATATCTGGTTTTACTGATGTGCTCAGATGCCCCCTTGTTGATTAGTAATACGAATAAAAATCTTATTTTTCAAATGTTTTACTAGTATGTGTTTCAAATGAATTAGGCCCAATTTGTTTATTTCCAGGAAATGTCTAATTACTTATCACAGTGACCAATGAAAAATTAAAAATTGTAGCTGATCAATAAACAAACATTATTAATAAATTTTGAAAAGTATTTTCAAGTATATTTTATTTTAATCATTGGCTTTGATAAATAAATACAATGTAATGATACTTGGTGACAATTGTAACTATTTTAATTTGACATTGCACACTTTTGTGTTTTACTATTTGCATAAATAAGTTGAAATTGTGTAAATGTATTTCAACAATTGTAGTCTACATTAACATAGTGTTAGAGAAGATAAACATTATTGTATGCAGATCTCCTCCTTAACCAGATGAGATACAAAACTGAAACCTTGAAGAAATTTAGACCTTATTAAGGACTAATTGTCACATATTTTGATTAACCCGTTATAAGAGTTATCATCTTTTTATTAATTAAATTTATTGTAAATAGTGATATCTCAGTAACTATAGCATATATTTAGATAGGATCTTCAGTATTGGTCATCATTAACCTTGACCTTGAAAAGGTTGTTCCAAAATCAAGGTCATCTTTTAATTTTTATTTATTATTGTGTGCAGATCTCTTCCTTATCCATAAGAGATTCTAGTACAGAAATGAAACCACTTCCAAAAGATTCCTTTAAATCCTCAAGTGTTGTATATTTTGAATGACCCTTTGTTACGAGTATATCCCATGGATCGATAAATTTATCATGAATAGCCAAATTTCAATAATTATAATAGCAATAGCAATGGATAAAGGATTTTCATTGCTGTTCATTGTTGAGCTTCAGCATGTTCCAGGTCCCAGTAAGAGTTAAATGGCCAAGAAATTTTTTTATTTTTTGGTCATTTTTCCTTTTTTCCTTTAGGAAGTGGTTCATCTTTATTTATACTGTGGTTTTACAATGTATTATGCAAAAGTCAAAAGTTCAGTGGTCAAGGTCATTTAAGTCTCTTAACATCCTTTTTTATGACTTATTTCTTTCAAAAGATATCTGAATGTTATTTTTCTTTCATTCATTTACATTGTGAAAAGTCATATTTAAACTAAAAATTACTAGTTTAACAGATAACTAAATTGTTTTTCTTTCAAATGTTTATATTTCTAAAATGAAATACCAATATTTTTTAAAGGTTAAATTTCAAGGTCATTAAATATATAGGTTCTGTACAAAATTTCTAGTTTCATTATCTGTTTGGCATACAAAATAAACTTTGTAATTTTATCTATTTTGTTAAAGTAAAAGCATACTAAGTGTGTAGATGTTGTAGTGTTTTATTAAAACAAGACTGGATTAATTGTGCACCTGACTTTAAGGCTTTCTACTGAGCAGTTGGCTATTTGGTTTGGTTATAAGGAATACAACAACCTTATATGGCCCAAGGAAAAATTAAAATTGTTCAGACAGTAGCCAGCTAAACCACTGGCTTAGAAATCCAGGAGCCCAACAGTATAGAGTTCCAACGTTTTTCAGCTCAATAATGTTTTGACTATGACTAATATGTTAAACATGTACACTGTACATTGTACAATTTTAATTATTGTACATGATTCATAACATTTATGCCTAGTTTTATATTGTACATTTTGTGAGTACTTACATTTCAAAACTTTTTACAGATTGTATCAATATTGGACAATCAGGTTTTCCTTTAATTGTACATTAATTGTAAACCCCCTGTATTGTCCATATTCCCCTCAATGAAATTATACTAATAAATATAATAGATTTCATGTTTATTTATTCCATTTAGGTTCACAGAAAAAGTCTAGAAGTTTTGATGTGATGGCAATGTTTGAAGAAGCAAGAAAAACAGCAATTGAAGGATCATACGGTAAACAGTTGCTTGGTATATTCAGATATATCTATTCTTATATATACCACTGCTCACTCCACAAGACTGCCCACTATGTACCCATGTGGCAGATATGGATGCCCTGTCATTGAGGTGTTTTGGGGTAGTATGAGAAAAGCCTGTTTACAGACTATACTACTATTATATAACATGTTTGGATAGTTTCTTTCAAAATTGTAAAATACCATTTTATTGTAGATTAAAAAAAGAGTTGGTTGAATGATTAATTTGAAAAAATATGCTGATATTAGTTTTTTTACCATTCAATGCAGATAAATGGGTAACACCTAGGCACTGCACCTAGGATGTTAATTATTATTAACAGGCTGTATGTGTAAGTATTGGAGCATAAACTCGTGTTAAGAGCTGAACTCCTTATTGTTTTTAATAATGTGTGATTTGGTGTCTGTATCTTAAATTACACAATTTAGATGAATTTCTTGTTACATAACTAAGACAGCCTTTTAATAATAACCAACATCCCCGGCATTACCCTTTTGACTGATCATGCACCTTGCATTACCGTGAAAAAGGTAAATTTTTCTCAATTTTGCTTCATTGTATGTTTTTTCTCCTGTTGTTTGTTACAAGAGAGAGAAAAGGGTAAGATATAATCGTTGAATTTGTTGAACAATGCTAGAAGTTAAGTGTTTATTTGACATTTTATCATTCTTGTACAAAAACAGTCCAAAAACTGAACGTCTTGTTGAATGTTTAGAAAAAAAGCTCTTTATTGGGTAGATATAAAGAATGTAGAGTGAAATTTAATGTTTTTAGATCTGACTGCACTATATTTTTTTTTTAAATAGGTATTATAAGTAATTTATATTTTACATACTTTCGTCTGTAATATTCGCAGAAAATGACCAAAAAACGTAATTATCAACATTACTTTTACCAGGAATCAGTAAGACTTGCCCAGAATCGCTGTTACTCCTTGTACAGGGTGTTCATTGCAGCCACTTAAACAGGCTATATTTTCTGTCCATATTCATCTCTCCTAACTTTTATACAAGCAGTCGAAATTTCATTTTCATTTTTCCATCCATCTTTTGTCTTTGTTATTGATAAATTTAGTAAATAAGGTTTTTTCAAATTAAATGATAAACCCCAGTTGGAACCGAACTTGACATGCATCAGTTGTATGCATGGGTCTTAGAATTGTATCCTATAAACAAGCTTTGCATTCAAGATGGGCATTGCTTAATATATATTTTTAGCTCACCTGACCCAAAGGGTCAGGTGAGCTATTGCCATCACTTGGCGTTCGTCATCATCAGTCGTTGTTTTCGTTAACTTTTCTTTTAAAATCTTCTCCTCGGAAACCACTAAAAGGACTGCTTTTCAACTTTGTACACATCATCAGTCAAATGTCATCTACCAAGTTTGCACAAACCATGGCAGCAGATTAACCTACATTGGCCACCTTGGCTAAAAATAGAACAGGGGGGTCAAAATACAGTTTTTGGCTTATAGTTCAAATAAACGTTTAACAGATACAGGGAAACGGAAGAGACATTCCTTCTTCAGCATCAAAAGCTCTTAAAAACTCTTCATTGTAAGATGACCCTTGTAGGAGTTATTGCCCCTTATTTGGCAGAATTTTTTATTTTTTTCCATTTTCTCCAAAAATGTTGAAAATTATTAGAACTAGAGAAGAAGTTTACATTGCTTAATTGTTCAGCTCTATGAGAGCTACAAAAATGACTTAAGGTCAAGATTGTCTGATGAACTGTTTAGGAGTTATTCCCCTTGAACTCTGTTTTAATCAATTTAAATTGATTTAAAAAAAATCTTCTCCTCTTAAATCAATGAAAGGATTGCTTTGAAAATTTGCATAATCATCTTTAGGATGTCCTCTACCAAAAATGTGCAAATCATGACAGCTGACCACCGACATAGCTATTGGTTTAAAATAGTACAGGTGTAAAAGGGTGGGGGGTAGGGGGGGGGGGAGCAGGGGTCAAGATAGTTTTTGGCTTATAGTTCAAAATAACATATATAAGAAATCTGAAGTGTGCCTCCTTCCACAGCATTAAAAACTTTACAAGATTCTTAAATGAGGGGAAGATGTGTGACGATGCTTTCGAGGAGTTACATGTATTTCCCCTAATTTGTCAAAATTGTCGATTTTTGTCATTTTTCCTCAATATCTTGAAAACTGTAAGAGCTAGAGAAAATCTTTTTCATTTAGAAATTATTCAGCTCTTCAAGATCTGCAAAAATGGTCGCTAGTGCATATTTGTTGGACAACTCTTTATAGGAGTTCTTCCCCTTAAACTGTCAAAATTTAAGCTTTTTTCCTAATAGGAAAGAAAAGCTAGATAAAAAAGGAAGAATTGTCAGGTTCATTTGAGCGATACATGCTCCTGGAAGCCTCCAGTTTCTAAATCTACAGTTGTCAAATTTAAATTTGATTGTAAAACTGTTTACATTATAATAGTATTTTGTAAAACATTAGAATTATAATGATACTTACACTCTGAATTGTATTAAAAACCAGTTTTTGGTAGTTAAGTCCTTTATGGGTATATATTTTATATGGTACTGTACAGACAAAAGTAAATTAAATAGTATAATAAAGTAGTATTTTCCTCTTTAGCCAATCCTGAGAAACAGGAATCTGAAGTGCCATCAACAAATATTAAAATTAGTGATTCAGGAAGTAGTTTTAGTAGTGATTCATCAGACTCAGAATCTGAAAATGACCAAAACACCAAAATTTCTGTAGCAGACAGTGTAAAAGACAGAAAAACATCAGAATCATTGAAAAAAATATCAATATCAAAAACAGATAATGATGATGATGGTGATGATATGATAGGTCCCCCTTTACCCCCTGGATTTGCACCTGTGGGGCATGTAAAGTCAGAAGAGGAGACAATAGGACCTCCTGTGTCATTGGCAAAACATGATTCAGATGAGGAGGATTCTGAGGAAGAAGAAGAGGTTTGTTTAAGAGAACAATTTAATGGAGATACAACATTACTCTCCAATTTATTAATGAATTACACTGATACTTTCTTTGTTATTCCTGACATGATCATTTACAGGCCCCTTACGAAATCATCAAAGACAAAATCATGTCTGAGTACTATGCAAATATGAGTATTGAACAATCCAATATATTGCCATATTTTCTTACTAGAAGTACTAGTACTGGTTGACATTTGCCATCATAATGTTACATGTATGTAGAACAGAAGCAAATTGTACCAGTCATTCTTTATTTAACGCAAACAGTAGCATTTCTATAGGGTTTCTAAATGGTATGTTTATAATGTCATAATGATACTAACAATATCCTATCAGATGATCAAATGTTGATCACATGACCAGACTAAATAATTTATGTAAGAAATTGAGAGGTTGACTGACATTATATTACTGTTTTGTTGCAGACATTGGAGCAGAAAATTCCCTCCAGCCATGAAATAACACTTAATCATGGTGTTAAAACAGTAAGTATCACTGGGTTATTATTGAGAATTTTACCCACGGGTTGTCACATACCATTACTAATAAATATGTTGCTAATAAGAACAATAACATGCATTTTATGGGTTATATTAATAGTTTTTACCTGTAGTGACCTTATTCTGTCCCTCTTGTTCATAAGTTTTGATAACAAATACCTTTCTCATGTTGACAACCTTCGATGTTTCTTTCATATGTCATGAAGCCTATATTCTATAAATGTACATGATGTATAATATTTTTAAACTATAATAGAAAATAATTTTTAAACATATACAAATATAAATATACAATTGAGGCAAAAAACTGATTTTGGTTTTATTTTCATAATAGTTCAACAGATAAAACTTTCAGTTGTATATGATACCCATCCATTTCCATCAACATACCAACTCACATATACAACAGTAATGGAAGCAGAAGGTTTGGCATGTCATAAAACCTGGTTTAACCCACCATTTTAAAGGGTAGTATATCATTCCGGTCCAATTATTTTATTATGGCCCTTCAACATTTCTTTAAAAAAAAGTTATCTAGACTTTTTTTCTAAACGCTTGCAGATATTGAGCTAATATTTAGTATGCAAGTCAACCATGATGAGTTACAGACCTAGAAAATTGTATTCACTGATCCCCTGTCAGCAAATAAAATTTTCATATTCCAAGGGCCATAATTTCGCCAAAAATAATTGGACCTTGAGCAACTTGTTCCCTTCATTTCTTGTTAAGGTATTGCTTAAGTTACATGTTTGTTGTTTGTTTGCTTAAATAGGGTTTAATGCATTATCAATCATATTTTAGTAACTGTTAATTGGGGAAGGAGCTGAGGTACCTGGTAAAATCACCCAATATTTGGCAGAAAGTCTTACAGTCCTACTTAGTTGAGGTTTAAGTTGAGCACACCTTTGAATTCCCAGAAGCTACATGTGTAGGCTCAAACTCTCATCCTCAGTGTTAAAACACCAGTGATCAACAGTAGATGTCCAACCACCTTAACTCTCAGCTACTCTTTAACATTTTTATGGTGACTAAAAAGACCAAACAAAGCAGATTGTAAATAATGTTATACACACTTTTTTAAGTATATAACAACTTTGTATATTGCCATCAAACATCTAAGTCACCTTTTTATCTTTGGTTTTATTGTCATAACATTCATCTCATGAAAATATTTTGGTATTCTAAGTGAAACTTCAGTTATAAGGAATGGGCACTTATAATTATGTCTTTGCTGTACAATGTAGGTGACAGCACTAGCTTTAGATCCCTCGGGTGCCAGATTAGTGACAGGAGGAAACGATTATCAAGTAAAGTTCTTTGATTTTGCTGGGATGGATGCATCATTACGGTACTTCAGACAGATCCAACCTTGTGAGAGGTTAGCCATTATTAAAATAATATGTTGAAACAAATTCTTTAAGTGTGCACCTGTATCTGTCTCTGTGCATAAAGTAGGTCTGTAGATTTTTTTTGGTTATTTATCATATGGTCTCGCTTCATTTATGTAATATACCTGTATAAAGAAACAGAGGCTCCTATAAATGCATTAGTGATGAACATTATTATTAAGAATATTTTAAATTTTCAACCTTAAACGTAACCCTCAGAAGCCGGTTTCATAAAACACCTCAAATTTGAGGATTTCCTCAACTTGTCCTCAACTTGAAAATTGACCAATCAAATTGCTTAAAAATTCAAATTTGAGGAAAAACTCAGATATTTGAGGAAAATCTCAGTTTGAGAAGTTTATGAAACTGAGGCCTGTTCTAATTACACACACAATACATGTATACATTAGCCCCCCTCTTATACCATAACCTTTCCAGGGACCACACATTTTATCTGGTTAGAATTCTCATGCATTAAGCCTTTCCAAATGACCATCCTTAAATGTGACAAGCAGCCGCATATATTTGATACAAAAATGTAAATTCCCTTTACAAACCTATTTTCATTGACATTCATTGTAGTGTAATAAAATATAAATAGTTCATTTCAGTGCTATTCAAGATCACTTCTCATATCTCACTTTCAATCAGCTGACAAAAGCAGTCTCCACTTTATACCATCAAAAGTGACAACCCTCATTTTTAGACCATTTTCATGACTCAGAAGGGGTAGTCTTTTAAGTGGTGGACTATTATACCTCTCTTATGACATATCAAAGTTTTCTTTTTAAAGTCATAGCTCACTGTTTTGTTCATTACACTATCATTTCTGTATTTCTGTATTTTAGTCACCCAATAAAACAGTTACAGTACAGTTCTACAGGTGATAAGATCTTAGTGGTCTCTGGTAGCTGTAAACCTAAGGTTTTAGATCGTGATGGCCATGAAGTCATAGAATGTATGAAGGGAGATCCTTATATAAATGATGTAGCTAACACAAAAGTAAGTCAACTGGCATATCAAAGAAACAATAAATGTTAAAACACATTAAAAGTCTGGTTGATAATTATATTTAATAAAAGATATACAACAGTGTAATAATATGACAAAAAGGTGTATTTATTCACAAACTTAACACAATTCACTGTTGTACTGAGTTGTTTAACTTACCTTTAAAATTTTTATTTTGCTTAAAAATGTGTTTCGAGTAGAAAGTTTTGGTTTTTTTTGTTTTTTTTTTTATAAAAAGTTCTGTTTTTTTTTTTATTAAAAAACATTTTTTTTTTGGTTTTGGTATGAAAATAATAAATAATAAAACAATTATTTGTCCACATTTACATTTTCTGCTCCTACATAAAGTTGGCTTCAATTTTTTTAGGCAAAATTAATTAAATTTATTTTTGGTTTATTGTTTCTAAAACTATGAAACATTCTTTAAATATTGTCATGGAATCCAACTTGCAAAATATTTCACATAATTTATGATTATACTGATTTTGCAATGAGAAAAATTAATTCTGCTGACCCTGTTTCATTTATAGGGTCACACAGCAATGGTCAACAGTGGATGCTGGAATCCAAGAATACGAGAAGAATTTATGACATGTTCTAATGACTCGTAAGAAAAAAATTTATTAGGCTGTCTGTCATAAGCTGTTCTCTTATTTTATTTGTGTGTATTCATATTCAGATGATTTAAAAAGTGTATATGAACTTTAAAAACAGTAAATATTTAAATGAAGTTGAGAATATTATATAACCTTAACAGATATTGAAAAACTAAAACTTATGAATGATGTCATGCTACAGAGTGGTGTGCAGCAGTTCTTATATATTTTTGTGTGGCCTCAGTGGCCGAGCGGTTAAGGAAGTTCATCTACTATTGATCGTGTGGTCTGTCAAGACTGAGATTGCGGGTTCAAGTCTCACTGTGGGTTGGATGCACTTGACTATAATCTTAATTGATAAGGATTGCCAGTTTTCCTATCAAATGTCAGGGGTTTTCTCCTGGCACTTCGGCTTCCTCCCCCAATAAAAACTGGATGCCATGATATAGCTGAAAAATTGCTGAAAGTGGAGTTAAACAATATTAAAACAATCAAACAAACAAAATTTGATATACTTTTTATCTTTAAACAAATGATAACTTCTGTCTTTGCATTTATTATAAGCTATATATTTGAGTAGCTGCTAATCAATTAAAATCATGACAGAAATATATATATCCTTGTGTGGTATTTAATGTATTAGCTGTAATGATAATAAGACAATTAAGATATGTTAGCTTTGCATTATTAACATTTAACATTTTTGCAGATCTCTAAGACTCTGGGATGTAAACACGGAATGTAAAAAGCACAAGAGCATAATAAAGCCTAAATCACAGCAAGGGAGAAAAACCATACCAACGGCCTGTTGTTATAGTAATGATGGAAAGTGGCTTGCATGTGCTTGTCAAGACGGGTCAATACAAATATGGGACCATAATAAAAATTTTGTTAGTTTTTTTTTTAAAAAGGAAACTTGCCTATTGATTAATACAAAACAATTTCAAATATGATTATTTTTCCTTAGTTTCAGAATTAACATACATTTATATGGAGATTTTAAGTGCTGCATATTCTCCATACATGTAATTAAATATCTGAAAACAGTAGGAATCCAATTTTTGATTTCAAATTTCATGATTGTTTTTTTTAATTTTCAAGTGTCAATTAAAAATGTTTAAAACAGGAAAGATAATTCCTAAGAGTCTAATCTTTTCTAGTCAATTTCTCAGATGCTTGGTCTTTGGTAAATAAAATGTTACTTGTAGGTTTACCTGTATAAACGTTTACTTTAAATATATGAAACATACTATTATACATTTTCTGCACTATCATTTAATCTGTTCTTTTATAGGTCAATGTTGGATTAATGAACAGAACAGCACACATGAATGGCACTGATACTTCCTGTATATGTTTCGCTTATGATGACCGAGTTCTAGCATCAAGAGGAGGTACATATACATATATTACTGACAATATTAACATTTATTTTAATATAGTTTGTGTATATATATATAATTAACTCCCCTTATTGTGCATATATGTAATTAACTCCCCTTATACCTATTTGTAACGTTATATATAAACGTTACCGTTAGTAACGTTATAAACATTATTAACGATATTCATTCACCTGAAGATTGCCGGAAGGCATGAAAGTACTAGTGAATTAAAGAATGCAGAAATTCTAGTTATATTGGACTTTTATTTGAAAAATATATATATTATCTGCTATTCCAGTAAACATTTGTTTTAGTAGTCCATTGTGGATTGTTATTTAATTAATTATAAAATGGAAATCTATTAGTTGTGTATCCATTAAAAACCTTTTAAACTTCCATTGATGTTATTAACTGTTAAAAGATCCAGATAGATGTATGATATGTACTCATGTACTCAAAGGGGGGCCTCGGTGGCCGAGTGGTCAAGGTAGTTCGTTTACTATTGATCACTTGGTCTGTCAACACCGAGATTGCGGGTTCGATTCTCACTGCAGGCAGTGTGTACTCGACTCCAATCTTAATTGACAAAGATTGCCAGTTTTCCTACCGTAGGTCGGGGGTTCTCTCCGGGTACTCCGGCTTCCTCCCCCAATAAAAACTGGACGCCATGAAATAGCTGAAAAATTGCTGAAAGTGGCGTTAAAACACCATTCAAACAAACAAAACAAAACATGTACTCAAAGCGAGCATCTCAAGTGTGTTGGGACCAAAAATACACTAACACTACTAACGAAAAGCAGCTGATGGGCAAAAAAGTTAATAAATAAGAAGCTGGAGTCAAATTTGTAGATATGAGAAATAAAGTTAAAAAAATATTTATAACTTCTGACATGATTCAGTTACTATCAGGAATTGATATTGTTAAATAGTTTTATGCTCACCTAAATACCATTTCTTACTTCTGTAACAGTAACAAACTATTGCTCACATAGACTGCCTCTGTATATTCCTGTTGTATAAGGTAAAATTCCAGTTATGTTATAAAAGGAATAAAAAATAGTTAATAAATAATTGGTAAACCCTGATTTTTGGTTTACTATTACAAAATAAAGTATGAAAATAATTCAAAACTAGATTAAATTCAATACTTAGTTCACTTGTTAACACCCAATATAACATTGAAATAAAAATAATAATAAAATATGATAACAGCAATAATTAACACATGATAACTGTTGACTAACATGAAAATTGGGTAGATAATTATCATTGATCATCAATTACAATGTAATCACCTGATTATTAATGAAAACAGTTCATACAATTAGAGGTTATCAAAATAAGAACTTTAATTATGAATTTAATTATTGATAATTACAGAACAGTTAATGTAATCATTAGTAATTATTATTTCTAACAACTTTGTAATTTTAATTATTTAGCAATCAAGTAAAACACTTCAAGTTAAAACAGTTCACAAAAGACTCAACCAATCCTACTGCAGTGTTTGTGGTGCAAGCTAACCTGGCACATGTGACACCATATAAAATGGATGTCAGGGTTGAGTGAAATCATTCAGTTGTCAATCATTGATCAATCATAGTGCTATTTTGATTAAGTCACATCAATCATGGCTGATTTTCTTGACTTCTTGTTGTCATCTCCTGCCAAATCACCATTGCCTTTAGAAATAACATTTGAAACTACACTACAAGATATAATTGCTGCTACTATCCAACCAGAATTGACCACTTCAGACCAGACAGTCTCAGATACTGACCCAACACCACCTTCCCCTACCAGCCCAAAAATCACTCAGTCCACAGCAAATGAAAATGATATAGATGATGAGACATTGGCCGCTGCCATCCTTGCAGAGGCAACAACCCTGGAGCCAAATGTAACAACTCCAGAAACACAGAGGTCCTGCTCATTTACAAGTCCGGTTGTTGAGACCAGACTTGCTGACTCCCTGTTTGACCTTCTGGGATCTCCACCACCAGAGAAACCATTGAACTCAATACCAGCCTTCAGGGAGCTTCACTCAATTCTCAAATCTGAAATAAAACAACATGCTTTACCAGAGACTCTAATGAAACTACTAAAACCCAAAACCAATGTCTTCACTAGAGAACAGCAACTCCAGCGTCAGTTTGCCAAACTTGAGACAATATACCCAACCCAGGTTCAGCACCTTTCCAGCTTCTTTAAATACCAGTCAGCTGTCATTGAGACTGAGAGGTATCAGTCTCTTCACCAACATGCTGCCAAGCCACATCTACGAGATTCCATCAACAACCACTATGATGAGCAGCTACACAAGGCTATTGATAGAGTTGAGGTAAACAATATTTGTAATACTATTTTTTTATGGTGTTTGTTTAAATTTTTTTTAAAACATACAATAATTTTAAGGATTTTCATTTAATATTCATTGTATAGTTCTTTTGTTGAAGTAACAGATTAACTAATTTATTTGATCAAATTTTACTTTCAATTTTTTTATGAAATAAGTTATTTTTTTAGATGTTTATTTATTGTTTATATGTTGTTTTGGTAGGTCAGTGTTGGCAATTTACTTCATATGGTCCAAGACAGTGCACTTAACAACAAAGACAGTACAGCAAGACCAACCACAGGCAAATCACGCCCACTCCTTAATCGTCAGTCTATCCAGCTAATGGAAGAATGGTATCAACTTAACATTGCTCATCCCTATCCAAACTCAGATGATATCCAGATTTTATCACAGAAGGGCAACATCACAGAGCAGCAGGTCAAAAAATGGTTCTCAAACAAACGAAGTCGATCGCAAAACACACGTTCTGCCATCACGTCAAGAAAGATGTCCAACAAGTACTACAGGAACTCATTCTACAGTCCTTACTAAATAATCTGCAGTTTGTATTTCGTATTTAGTGCTACAAAAATTTTATAAGTGCTTAATATTTGTGTTGTACATGTATTAATATATATATAGTGTCCATGTTTGTTTATAATGAATTTGTTACTGTTATTTATTTGTATATTTGATGTCCTCAAAGTGCTATTGAAATAAAAATATATTAATGAACAATTTTCTTCTTTAATATGATGATATACAGTTCGAACCAGTTATTGATATTGGAGATACAAATATCATACATGTACAAAGGTTACATTATAAAAACACACAAAATGCTATATAAAATTCAGATGTGAACATGTTGTGACAGAGAAATATCATACATTATTAGACGATCTTGCATGTTATGTATGTATGAAGATATAAAAAGGAAATACCCTTTTATTTATGTCCATCCGTCGTCTATCCGTACGTACATACGTACTGAACCACCCTGCCAAATTTCAAATTGTTCTCATGTACAATTTACTGAACCACTCTGCCAAATTTAAAATTGTTCTCATGTATGGTTTCTGAGAAAAGCTTGACGGAAATTTGTACAGACATACAGACGTCCTTCCATATGTATTTCCGTCAAGCTTTTCCCAGAAACCATACATGAGAACAATTTTAAATTTGGCAGGGTGGTTCCGTATCACAAGTTGTACGTTCTAAGTGACTTTCAGACCGGTCGGACAACTACTTCCTATTTGGGACTTCATTTAGCTGGGGCATCTGTGTCCTGTGGACACATTCTTGTTTTTTTAATTCTCTTATTCAAAAGGAATATAATTTGTAGATATTTAAGACCTTTACTGTTGTATTTACAGGCGATGACACTGTTAAGTTGTGGGATATCAGAAATTTTAAAACTCCATTAGTGAAGAGGGAAGGTTTAACAAATTTCTTTCCAGTGTAAGTATATACTTATATTATTGGTATTAATAGTGGAGATAAAAAAATTAATTGATCAATAAGAGGCAGGAAAAAATCACACAAAAAACAGAACAAAGTGTGACATTGAAAAAACCAAACAACATGATATTTAATGACCATTACTTTTGAAATGAAATCTAAAAAAGAATTTTATAGGTACTTCTATATTTTGCACAATTTGATTTCTCTCACTTGCCAAAGGTGTCAAAAAGAAATTAAATGAAAAAATGGAGCAACTAACAGATTAAGTTTCAATTAGATTGACAAATTACATGACTGTCTTCACAGGACAGATTGTATATTCAGTCCTGATGACAAAATGGTGTTAACTGGTTTATCTACAAAGAAAGGAGAAGAAAAGGGAAAGTTGTTGTTTATGGACCGACTAACACTTGACAGTGTGACAGAAATGGAAATATCAGATAGTGTAAGATTTTGCTTCTGTTAAAGAATTAATGATTTGTGACGGACACCATATAGTGATCAGTCTGTCTGTCCATCTGTCTGAATAAAGCTAATCATGTCTGAGCTATAACTTTTTTATCGTTTGAGGTAGGCTTTAGATATTTTGTATGTGGGTAGATAATATTAATCCATGTGTCGCATACCATGGTTGATGACCTTTGACCTTGACATCAAGGTCGACAGGCCCACAGAGATGAATACCATCTCACTGACAATTGCTTATTTCCTTTGTTTTGTTTTTTTTTCTTTTGAAAAAAGCACATTTTTATAATTATACCCCCCAGTTCGAAGAAGAGGGGGGATACAGAAGCTTGATATATTGAATATAATCGAAGTTTCTGTTTAATATTATTTTTTGACCAAGAAATACAGCTTTATTAAATCAATGTATTGCTAATCAATGATACAAATTAAATATATTTTGTTTTACTTTGCGTCAATGTTGACAGATTGAGTAAAAAATGTCTCAAATTGTATTTCCGATGTTAGCTGAACATAACCAAGGTCTGCTCCATTAAAAATCAATGAACATCCGGACACCAGCTAAAATTACATCGGTCAGTTGTGGTCTGCATACATTTATACATGTAAATTATAAACAAAGCAAACAGACAACTCCATGGTTTAAGGTGAAAATAGTTAAACAGGTTTGTAATCTAAATGCTGAGAAGGCTAGACTTGAAGTTATTGACTTTGAATTTTAGAGTGTTGTTAGATGTTTGTGGCACCCCAGATTGAATCAGATAGTAGTAGGCAGTGCTGATGGCTTAGTCAAGCTGTTTTATGATCCAAAGAAAAGTCACAGGTAAAATACAACCACAGGTTGTGTCTGACATCTAACACTGGTGTTAAACCGATAATCGTAATTGCAATTACCATTATCCCAAGATGTCGGAGGATCAAACAGGTAAAATTGTTTTTCTCGTGTATCTTTTTTCATAAACGATGGCGTCAAACCCCACCCACCCACCAATTAGATCTCTATATTATTTACCTGTTTGCAAAACTGTGGTAAGGTACACGGTCTAAGACCCGAGATATTTTGATTCGAAATTTTTGGATGATCATCGTAATTGTTATATTAGATAATCGTAATTGCGAATTTAAAATCATATATGATAATAGTAATTGTTTAATGATAATGGTAATTGTCTTGTTAACATTTTACAAAAAAGTTAATGTTTTATTATCATTCAACCTCTGAGTACATACAATAAGTACATGATGTATGTTTCCATTAAACCATTTGCAAGGTTCGTATGAAATATAATCTTGTATGAAAAATCGTAAAAAAAGAACAAACAAAAACCCAATCCTTTATTTAAGGATTAAAAAGCCAATGATATCAATATGCTTACCTTTTCATGTGGTATTAATTAAGGCGTGACATTGCGATAAAAATTTACCTGTACACTGAAAAATCCGTCTGGACGTTGTGAAACGCAACGTCAATTTTAGTTAGATTATATTGCAATTTTTACGTATAGGAAATGTTTACGCAACTGTATCTTTAAAACGAGGTCCGTGACATATCCTTTATTTTACATCAATGAATCGCAAATTTTCTAAGGAATATTATGTTAGTTTTTGGTCATAATATGGATATCGTCCATTTTTGTATAGAAAAAGTAAAAGTAAATGGAGTTGAAGTTGTGTTTTTCCCTGTAGAACATAAACATACTAGTTAAGTTATTTACAAAGTATTTGGATTAGACATAACTACATGTAATAGTTGTATAAATTTTAGTAAAAAGTGGTATTGAAAAATAGAAAGCTGCAAACATGTAAAGATTGCATGATTATATTTTAAAAATGTTTCATTGTCCTTTTACTACAAGCTATATATATATATATATATATATAAAGTTTTGCTAATTGTTTGTTATATATAAATATAAATGAAGGAGAAAAACAAAAACAAAAACAAACCAAAAAACCATAGAACAAAATTCATGCAACAAATATAAAAAATCAATTTCATAGGACTTTGTCGTACACAAGAAGAAATCATTTAAACGACCCTGGATGAGGATATAAGGTTTCTTGTATATGCATATATGCTTATTATATAAAATAAAAAGAATATAAGAAATCATAATTTAATTAATAAGCATTATGGTTCTGTTGTTCCATGAAACTACGTACACGAAACATGGATCTTCTTGAAACTTTCCATACTAAGAAGTGCATCAATGTCGCGCCTACTGTATTCTTGTTAAAAAAATGGGCCGATTTTAAAAGTCATAAATGCAACAAATATTTGTTACCCTCTAAACTATTTAAGGAAATGTCCTATTAAATATGATGAAATTTTTATGCCCCCGCGACGACTTGTCGGGGGGCATTAAGTTTTACTCATGTCCGTCCATCCGTCCTTCCGTCCGTCCGTCCGTCCGTCTGTACGTCCGAACAAATTTCCGTCAAGCTTTTCTCAGAAACCGTACATGAGAACAATTTGATATTTGGCAGGGTGGTTCAGTATCACAAGTTGTACGTCCTAAGCGACTTTCAGACCTGTCGGACAACTACTTCCTGTTTGGGACTTCATTTGTACGTAAATACGTCCGTCCGTATGTACGAATTTCCGTCAAGCTTTTCTCAGAAACTGTACATGAGAACAATTTGAAATTTGGCAGGGTGGTTCAGTATCATAAGTTGTATGTCCTAAGCAACTTTCAGACCTGTCGGACAACTACTTCCTGTTTGGGACTTCATTTAGCGGGGGCATCCGTGTCCCATGGACACATTCTTCGATTTTTTTTTTTTATGAATGTCATCCAAAATAAAAATATAACAATTACGATGATCATTTAAAAATTTTCGAATCCAAATATCTCGGGACTTAGACCGTGTACCTTACCACAGTTTTGCAAACCGGTAAATAATATAGAGATCTAATTGGCGGCTGGGTGGGGTCTGACGCCATCATTTATGAAAAAAGATACAGGAGAAAAACAATTTTACCTGTTTGATCCTCCGACATCTTGGGATAATGGTAATTGCAATTACGATTATCGGTTTAACACCAGTGATCTAAAGAATTTTGGGAAATAATAATATTCAGTTATTTTAACTCGGATTTTAGTGGCTGGTATATATTTGTCATGGTTTCTAATCAGTTTCATACTGAACTATCTATTATCTCATATATACAAAACTATTAATTAGTTTTATGTAATCAAAATAATACATGTAGATTTTTATATACACGTTTATATCCATAGATACAAAGATTTTAACACCTTCAGCACCCATTTACACTTATGGAACTTCAGGTGTTAAAATCATTGGAACAAGTAATTTCAACCACTCATGTGATAATTCAAAAGTGCTTTCTTTTGAGTGCCTTGTATGTTTTAATAGAACATACTATATACATATCCAGGTAATTTGTCAACAGTACAAAAATTCTTGATTTACATAAAAATATCATGGGAACAGCAAAGCTGTTTATTAAGACCATTAAATGCATTACATGTATCCTTGAAGGAAATGATTATCTTAACATTTCTGGATAGATTCCTAAACTGATTGTACCACGGTGAAGCTTAACAACAAATTTTGTTAACTCTTATTACATTTGTCTATTATTTTCTTAGATATATTTATTGATTTAGAGCCAAATTAATTTCTTGTTTTAATTTACAGTCTATTTCAAAATTGCATTTCATACAAGTCAAAACTTGAACCCATGACTATGAAACCTCTGTAGAATTCATATTATACTACAAGTCACAGTGTTTTTTTAAAAAAAATCAACAATTATTTCCCCCAGATATTTAGCGTTTTGAAATGCGGCAGTTTTTCATTTTGATAGGGGTATTTTATACAGTAAAATTTGACCTAAATTAGAACGAAATTGTAAACTAGGTGCAGTGGATTTGTTGATTGTGGTTGATGTGGAAAAAGTCTCTCGGTTTGTCTGAATACCATTCGGAAAGCAGAAGATTATTTGTAATTAGGTACCTTTAGAAAACAACATGGCTGACATAATGTAAAATTCCACTAGCAAAAGTCAAGGATGATTTGTGACATGTGAACAACAGAAGCATAGTTTTAAACATGAACAGGTTATTGTGATTAAAGTTTTTCTACTGGATTTTCATAATATAAAGGTAAAATATGGAATAATAAAAAAATGCAAAAAAGGGGGTTTGACTTTTAGTATAGATGAATATGCATTAAAAAGCCACCTGTCTCATAAGACCACTTGTGTGGTCCTCCTTTGAATGGTCTCTTTAGACAGGTTTGACTGTTATATAGTTTTGTTTGCAACTTTCAGGGGAGCTCTGTTGTGTGTTGTTAAGAAACCAAGAGAATCAAAACAAGTCCAAGTTATGTCAACAAGACAGATCATTACACGTAAGTTAACATTTTTTAGTATTGAGAAGAGCTAAGATTGGAAACTTCCTTCATTGTGGTATTGTTTTAAAGTGACAACATTTTTAATAATGGAGTACAATGAGGTTGCAAGTTCAAGACTTACTTCAGGCAGGGTATGACAAACCTCAACTTTAAGTGCAATGATCGCCAATTTTTCTTGTAAATATTGGTGGTTCTTACCAGCTTTCTACCCCCAATAAAAGCAATGTGCCATTTTATACCTAAAAGATTGCTGGAAGTCAAGGAAAAAACTAAATAAACTTAAAAAATTAATAATGGCGCAGTTTTTCAGGTGGTCTTTATGTTTAAATATGAACATTATTATGCTGTTGTGATTTATAATATTTTATTCATATTACAAATTTTGTCAAATGAGAAATGAAAACTCAACATCAATTCAACAAAAAAATTGAGTCAACAACCGTGTACATGTATTCTGAAGTCTTAGAGAAATCACAAACTGTCTAGTGCACATTTTGAAAATTAAAAACTGTTTCCTATGGGAGGTAAATAAAATGGTATATATAGGTATCCTTCACAAGCTATATACATTAACTTATTATCATGTCTGTGAAACCTTTTGGACAGGTTGCAAGAAGTGCAAACACCAGTTATAGTATGGTGAATGTTGATGGGCAAATGGGTGGGTGAGCATATATTTTTTGTGTAATGGACTCCTACAGTTTTCAACTCAAATCGTAAAAACTTCACAATAGATTGCACATGTATTGAAGTTGTTCACTTACAGTGATGGAATTGTTCGAGGAATTTTTTCTAATTTTCCAGACTTGGGAACTGAGTCATTTTTTCAGAACATTTGCAGAAGATGTTAACTATTTTGTGTAATCAACTCCCCCTACAGTTTTTAATCCAGATGTATGAAACTCTATAAAAAGCTTGCACATGAATTGAAGTTGTCTGCCTGCAATTATGGAATTGTTCTAGGACTTTTTTTTTAATTTTCCATAATTGGGAACTAGGTTATTTGTCAGAACATTTGTAGAAGATGGTAAATATTTTGTGTAATCAACTCCACCAGACCTCAGAAATAGAAAGATTGCACGTGTTATCTTATTTTACCAAAGTGGGAACATATTTTGTGTACTCATCTCCTCCTTTCACTTTCAACCCAAATCCCTGAAGCTTCACAGGAGTACAGAAGTGTTGCACAAATAAGTGCACATGCTTTATGGAATTGTTCCAGGAATGTTTTCCCATTTTTCTAGACAATGGAACATAGTCCTTTTTTGCACATTTTATACATGGTGGTTCTGTTTTTGTGTTATCAACTACATTTTTTACTAGACCCAAAACCTTCCAACAAATTGTAAACCATTCATCATTTATTAAGGTCCTTGCTTTGCAAACTGGCCATTTCACACTTTTGTGATTTTGTTATGGCATGGACCAGTCAATACAAAATAATCACCCCCACCTTGACCAGAACATGTGGAGTGTGTATTAATATGCCATCCTTTTAAACCCTTGTTGAAATGTTTTGTTTATTTAATTGTTTGAGTTTCATTTATTTTATATTGTTATAAGAAATAACTCCTTTTTTTACTTTTTAATTGGGTTGTAAAATAAAAAATGAGTCATTCCATAAAGTTGTACTGAAAAAATGTTCCTAATTCATCTTGGAAACCTTTTTTCTAATTTACTTCACTTGTATAATGCATGTGAGTTCAACTTAAACATAAATCATTTTTTGTTTTTCAAAGCATATGCATTACCAATGTTTCGAGAAGCAAGACCAACCAGTACAAAGAAGTTTGAAGAAAAAGTCAGAAAAGATCCTGTCAAAACTAGACGTCCAGATTTACCTATAAATGGTCCAGGTATATTTATAAAGTTTTAAGATAATAATATCTGTTTGATTTGAAATGAATTTGTTCATCTTATTACAAATATCATAAGATAGCAAAAGTACTTCATCAGGCTGGCAATGAACACACAATAATTAAATGCCCTTACTCTGTGAGTATTGTTGAGGAAAATGTACTATATAAAGGGCCTCTGTTTAGAGTACGTAAACAATTAGTATGGTAATTTTTTTAATTTATGCATGTAAATGATTAATATACCCTTGTTTTTGTAATTGGTTAATGTACCTTGGTTTTATGGGGTTTGGAGCTTTGGGGTATAGGGACAAAGTTTGTTCATTCTCCTGTTTACTTTAAGATATATAAAACATTTCTTAGTGACAGATTAGTATCCTAGGAGATTGCATAATGTAGTACTGTATATAAGCTTTTGAACATATAAATTTTGGTTTTGTTTTGTATATTAGAACATTGTGGTCCTGTTGTTGGTGTGTTGTATGTGGTACAGGAACATAGAAATTTTTGAACCAGTCCAAGATGGACCTTTTTTATTAGCTCACCTGACCTGAAGGGTCATGTGAGCTGTTGCCATCACTTGGCGTCCATCGTCTTCATTGTTAACTTTTCTTTAAAAATCTTCTCCTGCAAAACCACTGAAGGGATTGATTTGAAACTTTGCACACATCATCAGTAAAATATCCTCTGCCAAGTTTGCACAAATCATGGCCTCGGACCAACAAACATTGCCGCCATGGCTAAAAATAGAACAGAGGGGTCAAAATACAGTTTTTGGGTAATAGTTCAAAAAGTATGATACAGGAAAACCAAACAGACATTCCTTTTAAGCATCAAAAGCTCTACAAAACACTCCATTGGGTCAAAGTTGTATGACGACTCCTTGTAGGAGTTATTGCCCTTTAATTGTCGAAATTGATGATTTTTGCCATTTTTGCCTCAAAATCTTGAAAATTATTAGAACTAGAGAAAAAGTAAGCATTGCTTAATTGTTCTGCTCTATGAGGGCTACAAAATTGGCTTTAGCATTAAGATAGTCTGATTAACCGTTTAAGAGTTATTCCCCTTGAACTGTTCATTTTAATCGGTTTGATTTTTTAAAATCTTCTCTGAAACCACTGAAAGTACTGCTTTGAAACTTTGTACCCATCTTCCGTCAAATGTCCACAACCAAGTTTGCACCAGCCATGGCCACAGATTAACCCCAACATGGCCGCCATGGCTAAAAAAAGAATGGGGGGGGGGGGGTCAAAATTCAATGTTTGGCTTATAGTTCAAAAAGTATAACAGATACAGGGAAATGACCCCTTATGGGAGTTATTGCCCTTTAATTGTCGAAATTGATTATTTTTGACATTTTTGCCTCAAAATCTTGAAAATTATTAGAACTAGAGAAAAAGTTAGCAATGCTTAATTGTTCTGCTCTATGAGGGCTACAAAAATGACTCTAGGGTTAATATTGTCTGATGAACCGTTTAAGAGTTATTCCCCTTGAACTGTTTTTTTTTAATTTGTTCACATCATCCGTCAAATGTCCTCAACCAAGTTTGCACCAACCATGGCTGCAGATTAACCAACATGGCCACCATGGCTAATAATAGAATGGAGGGGGGGGGGGGGAAATACAGTTTTTGGCTTATATTTAAAAAAGTGTAACAGATACAGGAAAACCGAAGAGACATGCCTTCATCTGCATCAAAAGCTCTATGAAACACTCCATTGGGTTGAAGTTGTATGAGGACTCCTTATAGGAGTTATTGCCCTTTAATTGTCAAAATTGATTATTTTTGATATTTTTGCCTCAAAATCTTTTAAATTATTAGAACTAAAGAAAAAAAATAGCATTGCTTAATTGTTCTGCTCTATGAGGGCTACAACAATGACATAGGGTCAAGATTGTTTGATGAACCCTTTAGGAATTATTCTCCTTGAACATGTTTTTAATCAATTTTACTTGATTTTAAAAAATCTTCTCCTCTTTAAGCCATTAAAGGACTGCTTTGAAACATTGCACACATCATCTTTAGGATGTCCTCTACCAAAATTGTGCAAATCATGACACCTGACTACCTACATAGCTACGTTGACTTAAAATAGAAAATGGGGGGGGGGGGGGGGGGGAGGAAAGGGGGTCAAGAGAGTTTTTGAGTGAAAGTTAAAAAATTGAAGAATGTGTCCATGGGACACGGATGCCCCCGCTAAAGTAAGTCCCAAACAGGAAGTAGTTGTCCAACAGGTCTGAAAGTAGCTTAGGACGTACAACTCTTGATACTGAACCACCCTGCCAAATTTCAAATTGTTCTAATGTACGGTTTCTGAGAAAAGCTTGACGGAAATTTTCATACTGGTGTTAACATATTTTCATATCGGCCCAATCGTAAACAGGAAGTAGTTGTCAGACAGGTCTGAAAGTCGCTAAGGACGTACAACTTGTGATACTGAACCACCCTGCCAAATTTCAAATTGTTCTAATGTACAGTTTCTGAGAAAAGCTTGACGGAAATTTTCATACTCATGTTAACACATTTTCATATTGGCCCAGTTGCAAACAGGAAGTAGTTGTCCGACAGGTCTGAAAGTTGCTAAGGACGTACAACTTGTGATACTGAACCACCCTGCCAAATTTTTAAATTGTTCTGATGTATGGTTTCTGAGAAAAGCTTGACGGAAATTTTCATACTCATGTTAGAACATTTTCATATCGGCCCAGTCGCAAACAGGAAGTAGTTGTCTTACAGGTCTGAAAGTCCCTTAGGACATACAACTTGTGATACTGAACCACCCTGCCAAATTTCAAATTGTTTTCTTGTACGGATACTGAGAAAAGCTTGACCGAAATTTTCATACTTGTGTTAACACATTTTCATATCGGCCCAGTCCCAAACAGGAAGTAGTTGTCAGACAGGTCTGAAAGTCGCTTAGGACGTACAACTTGTGATACAGAACAACCCTGCCAAATTTCAAATTGTTCTCATGTACATTTTCTGAGAAAAGCTTGACTGAAATTTGTACATACAGACGGACGTATTTACGTACAAATGAAGTCCCAAACAGGAAGTAGTTGTCCGACAGGTCTGAAATTCGCTTAGGACGTACAACTTGTGATACTGAACCACTCTGCAAAATTTAAAATTGTTATCTTGTATGGTTTCTGAGAAAAGCTTGACGGAAATTTGTTCGGACGTACGTAAGGACAGACGGAGGGACGGACATGAGTAAAACTTAATGCCCCCTGACATGTTGTCGCGGGGGCATAAAAAGTATAACAGGTACATTTACAGCAAATTTGAAGTGAACCTCCCTTCTCCCTCTAAGCATCAAAAGCTCCTCCTTATAGGAGTTATTTCCCTTCAAAGGTCAAAATTAATGACTTTTGCAGAAGTGTTGGGCAATTCCTTATAGCAAAGAAAAGCTGGATAAAAAAGGGTTGTTTGGTTTCAGGTTCAGGTGAGCGATACAGGCTCCTGGGAGCCTCTAGTTAATCAGTAATCAGATATAGTAATCAGTCTGTCCTTCCGTCCATCTGTGCCTGCTTGTTTCTGTCTGTCCGAAGCTGTAACTTTTTTATCTTTTGTGTTAGGCTTTTAATATTTGGTATTTGGGTAGTCAGTAGATCAAGGCGTTGTGTTGCATACCTTGGTTGGTGACCTTTCACCTTGAACTTTGACCTGAAGTTTGGTTGGGCCCACAGAGATGGATACCATCTCATCGAGAGCTAGTTGCAATATATCTGATATAATTTGTTAGATTTACATTCAAGTTTGTCTTTCATTATATCTAAATATGTAGATGTGGATACGACGTTCCTAGCATTTTCTAGTTGTGGCTCTCAGATTAAAAGATGTTAATCTATCTATTATAGACCTTCTTGCAATTTCACCAAAATAGTTAATTAATTTTTTACACAAAGGTTGGTTTGTTATTTATTCTG
The DNA here is from genome assembly GCA_944474755.1 of Limnoperna fortunei. NCBI lineage: Eukaryota > Metazoa > Mollusca > Bivalvia > Mytilida > Modiolidae > Limnoperna > Limnoperna fortunei. The sequence goes on along the minus strand of OX104111.1, from coordinate 79,675,769 downwards.
ATTACAAGACATTTTCTTCGCAAACAACTTTTCCCTAAAATACCTTTATTTTGTTTGATAGGTGAAGGTGGTCGACTGGCAGAAAAAGGTGCCACGTTGTCACAGTATGTTGTTCAAAGTATGATCTTAAAGAAACCAGACAAGTATGAGAATAATCCTAGAGAAGCTATCCTGAGACATGCTAAGGAAGCTGCAGAAAATCCTTTCTGGGTAGATGTAGCTTATCAAAAGTAAGTTAAAATTGTTACTACAATTTTCTATGTAGACAGTGGTATTTATATAGATTAAGTGTGTTTAAACTAGGGCATAACTGTATGTATGTAGAGGATTTCTAATGCAAATCTTGGGTATTAATGATGCAAATCTAGTTTGCCTGGCAATGCATCTGAGCTAGGTAAATAGATATTCATGACACTTTAAATGTAATAGTTGTCCACATTTTAATAAAATGCACTAAAAATATCATAGGAGCTATTCAGTGTCAATACCTATAAAAAAGTGGCTGTGCTTTTGATAATATTTAGCATAGAACATAAACACATCATGTTCTTTCTCTTCATCAATGGTTCATAATTGGATGATTGGGACCATTCGGTGAGGTTAACAGTGATCGATCCACAGCTGCGCAGTTCATCCCCAAGTGGGGGATAAGGGATGCCCTATTGTTGGGGGCTGTAAGGTTAAAATATATTGAAAGCCTGGATACAGACCATAGTTGGTGATGTGTTTGGAGAGTGCCACAGCCCTTGCACAATTAAGACCCTTTGTAAAGATTTGGAAAATGAGAAGGCTCATTGCAGCTTGTTCAAAAGGCTAATTTCTCTTCCCAATACTCCATACTTTTCCAGTGGCAATGTTTGCCTCCTTTTTCCTTCTCCCTTTTTCCATTGATTTATTGTTTGTTAACTTGTTTTCATCATGACTATAGCTGAAATACTGCTCACTGTACATAAAGCAAACATCTGAACAATCAATCAGAATCTCAAACTTGTGAAATATATATTTTTTCTATCCTTTTGTGCTCCCAGAAGCCACCACTCCTTCCCCTATCCATCTGTGTTTTATAGTTTTGTCAGGGCACATTTCCAAAACCATTTCACATATTGACTTCAAACATGGAGGTTAGATAAAATAACCTAAAAACTGCTGGATGTATTCACCTCGATTTGGTATCTAGATCTTGATGATCTCCCTTAGTTTATTTTTCTTGTCCATAAGACCTCTGCATAGATTTGCGACAAGCATATCTCATTCTGTATTCAAACTTGAAAGGTTTAAATGATCTTGATGTGTAGGAGTGCAGTGCACAAGAACCTATTTCTTCACAAAGTTAATTTAGTGATATCCCTTAGGTTTTTTGAATGGAAATTAATGTTTCAAATAACTTCAAATTTTATTTTGTTTTACAGAACACAGCCAGTAAAGATATTCCAAAAACCTGAAGCAGAAGAAGAAGATGATGACAATGAACTTCCATTGTTTAAGAAGCCAAAAATGGGATGACAGTTTTAATTTTTGATAACCTGGACTTATTTTTCCCACAAAGAGTTAAATAAGTGACAACTGCAAAACATTCCGTGTTGTATTGCGGTATTAGTATATCTTCATAAACTAGAGAGACATTAATCATCCGATAAACGAAAGGAGCACAACCACCTCTGTGTGAAACAAAGTGTTCAAAAAGTAACAAAATGGCATCATTTCATCTTGACCTGTGATAAAGAGCTATTCAGTTATACAGATACAACTTTGTCAGAAATAAATACTTCATTGATTTCTATATGCCATAATAAAGCATTGAATTTGAATGTTTTTGCAACCTACAAATTACACAAAACTTTATCATTAAAGTATACATATAAATACTTTACAAATAGAACCCATAACTTTGAAGAGAACTTAGTTATTTGAGTGGTCCAAATATTTTACCATTTACAAATGAACACTGGTGTGTCAAAATTGGGGTTGTGCGTTCGAGTTTAGACAAAGTGTACATGACTTCTACCTTGAATTAACAAGGATAGCAGTTTACCTGCAGAAGGTCCAATTATTTACATTAAACTCTAGCTTCTTACCCCAATAAATCTGGACAAAATGATTTCACAGTACAACAAACAAACAATCTGTTTATGCAAAGTTTTTAAGACACAATTTCAAATAGTGGATTACTGATAGATTATCGCTATTTGATCTTGTGTGCGGTATTATTCCTCACTCTACTATCCTGAGATGGGCCCATCTCAGCTCGCTGTCAAGACGTCTTTAAGTAAACACTGTGACGTCACAATGTTACAAAACAGCGATAAACAGATTATTTTTTTTTTTTATGAAACTCTATGCATTTTCTCGTCATCTCATCTCAGGGCTGTCGCCCTTCGATGAGATATTGATGAGAAAACGCATCTCGTTCCAAAAAACGTAAATAAACTATAATTATTTAAGTTTTTTAAATGAGATGCATTTTCTCGCACCTATCTCATCCAAGAGCGCCAGTCCTAGAAAATGAGATGATGAGAAAATTCATCAAGCTTCAAGAATTGTTAATACACTGTTTATCTATGTACTGTAACTTTGTGATGTCACATTATTAACTTAACGTCTTGACAGCAAGGTGAGATGGGCCTATATGCTAGTAGGGTGAAATGGGATAATACCGCACACAAAAAATTAAAAAAAAAAACTGCAAAATAGCAATAATGAAGATAAGTAGATGCAATTTTAGTATGGTTGGAATTTGCAGTGTAAAATGACCCAAAAGTAGATTTTAGACCAATCATAACACACCAAATTCTAGTCATGTAAATAATAATATCTGTCTAAATGTTATTGGCCTGGTTGCATGAAGTATTGAAGTTGTGTACCTGCTATTGTGGAAGTGTTCAAGGCCAATTTTCCAGACTAGGAACTTTTGCAGAAGATGGTACCTATTTTGTGTAATCAACTCCTCAATTTTCAGCCTAGATCTCTGAAACTTCACAGTAAGATTTCACATGTAGTGAAGTTGTGTACCTCCTATTCAAGGATTTTTTCCAGACTTGAGAACTTAGTCATAATTAGCAAATTCTACAAAGGTGGGTACATATTTTGTGTGAACTGTTGGCGTTAAACAACAATTAATTAATCCATAAGCTTTCAACCCAGATCTCTCAAACTATACAGAAAGATTGCACACATATTGAAGTTGAGCACCTACTATTATGGATTTTTTCAATGAATATTTCCCAATTTTTCAACTCCTTCTACATTTCTGGACATGGACCCAAAATCTTCTTACAACAAATTATAAACCGTTGTAACCCCGCCATTTTTAACTTTTGCTATTTTATTTTTTATAATGATGTCGTAATGCATATAAAATGAAAACATTTAAAATTTCAGATATGTATAATGTTCTAATTTAGCAAATTTTTTTATAAAATTTATTTCTAAATGTACAAAAAATTTATAGTTAAAAAAGGCGTCTTCTCTGACACCGGTTAACCAATGAAACAAAACTTACTACCAATATTGTTTCTATGGTCCTTTATAAACTTTTATCTTTTTTATGCCAACTGGAAAATCAAAATGGACACCACCGCAGGACTTAGTTTAACATAGGACCCTATCGGGAAAAGTTAAAAAGGCGTCTTCTCTGAAACCGGTAAACAAAACTTACTAGCAATATTGTTTGGATGGTCCTCTATAAAGTTTGTGTTTTTTATGACAATTGGAAATTCAAAATGGCCACCAATGCAGGACATAGTTTAACATAGGACCCTATGGGGAAAAAAGTTTAAAAGGCTTCTTCTCTGAAACGGGTTAACCAAATGAAACAAAACTTACTTGCAATATTGTTTGGGTGGTCCTCTATAAAGTTCATGTTTTTTTATCCCAATCAGATATTCAAAATAGCCGCCACCGCAGGACTTGGTTTAACATTGGACCCTATAGGAAAAAGGTTAAAAAAGGCTTCTCTGAAACCCGTTTAACCAATGGAAACAAAACTTACTACCAATATTATTTTGGATGGTCATTTATAAAGTTTGTGTTTTTTATGCCAATTGGAAAATCAAAATGGCCACCACAGCAGGACTTAGTTTAACATAGGACCCTTTGTGAACAATTTTTAAAAGGCTTCTTCTCTAAAACCGGTTATCCAGTGGAAACAAAACTTACTAGCAATATTGTTTGGATGGTCCTCTTTGAAGTTTATGTTTTTTTATGCTAATAGGAAAATCAAAATGGCCACCACAGCATTACATAGATTAACAGTATACCGGTACCTTATGGGAAAAAGTTTGATTAGGTTTCTTTTCTGAAACTGATTAACCAATGGAAACAAAACTTTCTAGTAATATTGTTTGGATGGTCCTCTTTAAAGTTTATTGAAATTACAGGACTTACTACATCAGGGAAATGCCATCTGCATTGTTTATAAAATCAGGTGAGCGATACAGGCTCTTAAGAGCCTCTGGTTTACAAATGACATGAACTCTAAGCCTTTGAAGGATGTCATGTCAGAATAAATACACTGGCTGGTTTATAAGCTCATTATGAATAACCCAGTTCTGGACTGTTGTATTGATGATCCTGCATTTTCTTGAGGACCCTTTGGGGTTTCCAAATTTTTTGAAAATGTTTATCCCACAAAGATGTAACATATCCTCAAAATTAAATGTAATATAGGCGAGTTGATTCTACTCCATTTAACCATAAAATGGTTTAAAAGTGAGAGTAAACAATATGTAACATGTTCTATTTAGTTATATTTAGTTAAAACAGAAAATCTTAAAACATACATCATCTTACCTGCATGAAAGTATTCTAACAGCATGGACTATAAAGAGGTAAATTTTTATGATGCTGTTTAGTTGTTGTGTAAAAGTTTTTTTTATTATTTTTGTATTGGTTTTTAACACACAAAAAAAGTTATTCATTGATATTAAATATGATCAATTCAGTATATTCGGGGAACATACACCAAAATAAACAACCAAGTACATGGTATTTTTTATACCTAATTTAATACATTTTTAGAATAAATAAACATAAAATGCTGCAAATATCAGATTCACTACTATGACAAAAAATAATGTGAACAATATGACACTGATATTGTTCCTGCTGGCACTTTTATGAACTTGGACAATGATGCTGTCAAGTTGTTGTGTAAAACTATCAAAAGAAAACTTGTCCTTCACCCGTTTGTGTCCTGCACTACCAAATTTGTCACGTAATGAACTATCATTAACAAATTTGTCCATTGCTTCCATGAAACAGTTTGGTTCTGGCTTACATAAAAACCCAGTCACACCGTCTGTGACTGTTTCAAGAGGTCCACCACTTTTAACAGCTATAACTGGACAATTCATATACATGGCTTCTACTGGAACAATACCAAAGTGTTCCCTGTCAGGTGTGTACAATAAACAAGTACATTTGGACAATAATGTTCTTTTCTGGGCATCTGTAAATGATCGTAAGAATGTCACATGATCATCCATGCCTAGTTTCTTAACAACCTGTCTTAGCTCTAAGTAATGTTCTTTATTCTCAGTAACTCTTTCATCGTATCCTCCTGCCATTATAAGATGAATGTCTTTATTCTTCCCTAATTTCTTATGTAGCATACCTGTAATTTAGAAAGTTCAAATTAAATATATAATACACTAAACAGGTTAAATAAAGTCCTTATTAATTTTTGTCCTGAAAATAAATTGAGGTTTAATTTAATATTGAACATGGTTGCCGGGGTCGTCAATACTTTTTGATAGGCTGAAATTTAAGAAAAATCTTCCTCCAACAATCTGCTTAGCAGATTAAATTGTGATATTGTAGAAGTGTTCCTCTGACAGCCCTCTGATACAATGACAACTTCTATAGTATATTCATTCTTGATATCAGAAATGTTTTAGTTTTTATGAAATTTAAACTGAAATAAATCTACATGGCAATCAACAAAAAAATATATCTGACTGTGTTTAGAACAATACATACCAAAGGATTCAAGGGCCAAGTTGAGATTTTTCTTTCTTTCATATCTGTTGATCGAGAGAAAAATGAATTTCTTGTTTGGAGGTATAAGATCACTATCTGACACTGATGGCTGGTCCAAGGCATGAAAGTTTGGTATAGGATACAAAACCTCTGGATTTATATGGGCTAATGATCTGAAAGTTTCTTTAAATATTCCAGCTGGAAAATAATTTTTAAACGTGATAATAATGTTTAAATCTTAATTAGGAAAAATTTTTTTTTTTATTTTGAAGTTAATTTTACATTTCACATACACTTGTAAATTGAAAATTGGTTACTTAGGTAAGTATGTGTACACATAGATTTTATAAAGCCTTTGAATTTTAGCCTTAACAATACTTGAGAAGAAAAATAGGGCATATAATGAGACATAAAATTATACCCCACCAGGTTCCCTTGTTTTTAATATCCATGAACATATTTTACAGAATTACAAATAAGCACATAGGAACAGCTGAGCATGACAACAGTCCAACTTGGAAGACAATTTTGACTTCAACCTTGGACCTATACAAATAATTTTAAATTGGCCTCAAAAACTACAAATGGGATTGTACTGAAATTCCACTTAATCTTTACTTTATACATGTAGTACTTAACAAATGTACAATGTTTTAACAAAATCTGTTGACATGTTTTCAAGTTGTTTGGTAATCGCCAACCGTTGACCAAAACATAAAATTTAAAACTACAAATTGGACTGAAAAATGAATTTGATCTTCATTTTATAATACTTAACAGCTGTGAAAAATTTAAACAAATTTCACTGATTTTCAAGTCATCATCTGAAAAACAGTGGACAGACAAACTGACACTTATATCCAAACAGAGGTATCACATAATGCCCAGCTTTGTTAGGCACAGTATAAAAACTATTTACATTTTGCCAATTTTATCTCCTGGTGACCAAATACTATTAATTTCATGGTTTTGCAATCTTTATTAGCAGATTATTGCATGACATTTTATGTTAACAATCAAAAGCAAATCCAAACCATAATTTTAAGTCCTTTCACTGGTACAAAGCATGTTGTTACGGAACAGTCCTTACCTGTAAACTTGCTATTGACCAAAATACAATCAGCCATCCCTGTAGTTTTTTCTTCTAACCAGTCAATAGGCATCCTGTATAATTTTTTCAATAAACTTTCTCTCTTTGTTAAAAGCATGTCAGGAAAATGACAGTAAAACACAACTTTTGCATTAAAAAACTTCAGAATGTATATGCAAGCTGAAATCTGATCACAAAATATTACATCATAATCAAATGGTCGAAAAAACACTAGAAATATTGCTGCATACATCATCCTAAGATATGCACAAAGTGCCTGGCATCTACCAAAAACAGACCTCGGTAACCAGTCACCAACAACTGTTACTTTCAGAGTTCCATCTTTTGTCTCTTGGAAACAATGATTTGGATCATGATGGGATGTAACAAAATGGACTTGATGACCTTGAGACTTTAAAGCTAATGCAGCATCGATGACAGCACGTTCTGCACCACCAATTCCTAAGTCAGGATGTAAAAATGCTACTTTTAGATTCTCCATCTTTTGTATAGTATTGAAGAATCTGAAAAAGCAAATTGTAAATTTGAAAACCTTGAGGTAAAAATATAATACTGTGATTGTTGCTTGCTTGTGTAGGTTCAACTTAAGATACACACCAATATACAAACATGTTAGCTACAATAATGTTACTCCCTTGAAATTTTTTTTTATCTTGGAAAATCTACAAAGAGGTCCCATTACTTCTAACATCTGGAGCAAAAGCATCCTTGGGATTTACTAGAATCCATAGCCATGGGACACTGTTGTGCAGAAACTGACCTTTAATTAATGAGTAAAATGGTAAAAATTAAAACTTTGCTTTGTATGTAAATGAAATAATATTTAAATCCAACTAGTAATTTTAAATATTTTTTTTTGTAAAATTGATTTTTAATCAAATTGTTTACATTTCTAGCACATGTGTTGATGAAGGGACAAAACCCAATTACACAAACCATGTGCTCTTCCTCTTACAATTTCCGCGACAATACCTTTTTTTCGTTTTCTGGCCATATTTCGCCCCAAATGATATGTGGTTAATACCTGTGGTTACTCCTACCCCACCACCTTCAATGATTTGGTTTGCTGAAGTGAACCCTGTAACTGGTTCCTATAATCTAAAGTTCACCATATTTTTAGTTACCTTTTGTGTTCTAAATTTATTTTGATGAAATAACTTATGAGTGCTATTCAAGTTACCACTGTCGGTTTACATCAGAATTAAAATGATTAATTACCAGCGTTTGAGAATCTTTCATTGACGATTCATAACCGGATGTATTTGCATCAAACTAGAATTTGAACAAATCCGGATGCTCTTTCAATATCCGCATCGGGTTTTCTTCTTCCTGTAAGGTATACTTGACCACAGACTAGGCTATTTTCCCGCTTTTAGAACATAATATCACAAAGTTTGGCAAAAATATCCATGTAAGAATGTAAATATTGGCCTTTTCGAATTACGGTCCGAGTTGTCCTATAATTTATGGTCCAAGAAATCTATATTGTCATGTAAAAATAAAGTTTTTGTTTGTATAGTAACGTTTATTTTATTAACTGTACAGCAGTTGACCAAACTGAAGTTTGTTGTTTGACGTGAAATTTACTATGTATCAGAAAAAAAGCAAAACAAAACAAAAAACAATCTTCAACATATATTTATTTTAAAATAAGGGAACTGTGATATCAGAGTATTGTACCGTGTCGTCACCAACTTTGATGTATTGTAGCAGAACTGGACCCGAGGAACAGCCTTCTGTTGTTTAAATTTCTATTTGGTAATGTTTGTACATGTTCTGTGGAAGTAGTTACAGCAGTAACACTTGAAATTGTAGATAGCTATACATATCTAGGCTTACTTATGAAATATAATGGATCATTTAACGACTCCAAAACCAAACTGATAGAACAAGCACAGAAAGCCATGTTCGCATTGTTTACAAAAATTAGAAATTTGAATTTACCTATCGACATCCAAATTAAACTTTTTGATAGCCTCGTTGAACCAATCTTACTATATGGTTCCGAAATATGGGGATATGAAAACAATGATAAGATAGAAAGGGTACATCTTCAATTTTGTAAACGCATTCTAGGGCTTCGAAAGAGTACTCCAAATTTTATGGTATACGGCGAACTTGGCAGATTCCCGCTTGATATCAATATTAAAATAAGAATGATTTCTTTTTATAATAGATTGATGAAGGACGAAAACAAACTAAGTAGTACGTTTCTCAATTTGATACTTTACCTGCATCAAAATAATATTTGTAACTTTAAATGGGTATCCTATGTAAAATCAATTTTTGACGACTGTGGTTTAAGTTATATTTTTACTAACCGACAATACTATGACATCACTCTGATAAAACCGGCTATTAAACAGAAATTAAGAGATCAGTTCATACAAAAATGGTTTAAAACGATAGACGATTCATCTAGAGGAAATTTTTACAGCTTATTTAAAAATCAATTTGGCATGGAAAAATATCTCACTAATCTCCCTGAAAATCCAAAAATCTGGATAACAAAATTCCGATGCTGTAACATAAATATTCCAATAGAAAAAGGGAGATGGTACAATATCCCGAGAGAAAATAGAACATGTAAATTGTGTGAAGAAAATGTATTAGGAGATGAATACCATTATCTTTTTATGTGTAGAAACTCTAAAGTGTTAGAATTGAGAAAAAAATTCATTCCATCATACTATTCTCTATACCCTTCATCAGATAAAATGAAATATATGTTTATGTACTGTAATTCAAAATTATTAAGTAATATTGCTGTATTTGTTAAAAAATTATGTTCACTTTTTTAAAATGTTAGCTCTGTGTATTTGTCTGTCTGTTCTGTCATCTGTCACCCTTCATCGGATAAAATGAAATATATGTTTATGTACTGTAATTCAAAATTATTAAGTAATATTGCTGTATTTGTTAAAAAATTACGTTCACTTCTTTAAAATGTTAGCTCTATGTATTTGTCTGTCTGTTCTGTCATCTTATATTAAATGTATTTATAATGTCCTCATGTAACACATAACATGTGTCTGAGTGTAATAAAGAATCTGAATCTGAATCAGTAACAAAGTTCGGACTCTTGTCGTGGTTGAATGGTTTGGGTACAACGCTTACGATCTACTGACATGGTTGTTGAGATATGATAAAGAACGCAGTGTCAAGGTTTTTAGTATTCTTTTACAGCTTGGCCAAGGTACTCATTTGGAATCACAGAAGATTCTTATCTAATTAAGTTTCACTAAATTCACTTATATGAAAACAAACAAGCTCAAATTCTTTCAGATCTTAAAATTAATTTTTTAATTATTATTAACTAAACATGATTACCGATCACACTTATTGAAGCCACAATTATTATAGATAATTGTGAGTGTTTTCTGAATTCTTAAGATTTGATGTTGTTAATTGTGTCGCATTTCTCATCTTAAAATTTAACCTTTATATAATTAAATCCGTATAATTTACATTCAAGCAGAACTATTTCAATTTACTAGAAAAAAAAATTTAATGTTATATTGACAAATATTATAAATAGGAGTATCATATTTTAATATTTTAATGACAGTATAAGAAATAAATGCGGTCCGAGTTGTCTTATTTTCTACAGGCAGAGTGATCCTTACTACGGTCCGAGTTGTCCGCGGTCCGAGTTGTCCGGTTACCGGTAAGATCGATATGCAGTTATCGTGTCTTTCCGTGGAGCATCGTGGGAATATTAAAGAAAAATACCGACAAATTACAATTTCCATTGAATTATTTTTACTGTAATGATAATTCTTTCAAAAGAATTCCATTTACCCCTTATTCAAAAAAAACACACAAAAAACCCCGGAAAAATAACATTCATGTACAATACAATACAATACAATACAATACAATACAATACAATACAATACAATACAATACAATACAATACAATACAATACAATACAATACAATACAATACAATACAATACAATACAATACAATACAATACAATACAATACAATACAATACAATACAATACAATACAAAAGCTTTATTTTAATTCGGCACATACAAAACAGTACAACACAAGCTCTGATGAGCTTTTTACCGAATACAGACAAACATAACACACATGCATGCATACAAATTAAAATGACGTGACAGTACAATAAAATAAATAACATCAAAAGCACTAGCACATGCATAAAGCAACATACAGTTAAAAAAAAGTAAGATCAAAAGCACTAGCCTAAGCAACAGCAACATACAGTTGAAGCATAGCATAACAGCACCTAAAACTGAAGGCAACTAAAAATAACTAAGCAGTTTTAAAAACTGAAGACAACTAAAAATAACTAAGCAGTTTAAAGCAGAAGATAAAAAACAATTACTTGCAAGCAGAACAGTGACATTCAGATCCATTCCAAGACTGAATGAGGCTTTTAAACTGATAAAAACTGCCCTCAGTCCTGAAATGGTCTGGAAGGCTGTTCCACATTACAGCTGCAGCAAATTTAAAACTTTTCTTACCATAAGTTGATGTTTTTACTCGTGGTACATCCAAAATATTGTTATATCTGAAAGAATATTTAGATTCTTTAACATTTAAGAGATTTTGTAGACAAACAGGTGCAATTTTGTTTACAATTTTATATGTTTCTAGAGCCATAGTTCGTTGGCGTCTTATATGTGCATAAATAGTTCTATAACATAAAACCATGTTTATATATATCATTTTCATCTGACTTTTAAATATATTTTTTATTATTTGAAACAGGAACCTATAAATCAACGTTCGTTATACTAGTCCCAGTTTGAAATTTCACTAAAAACATAAAACATGTCAATATCCGATAAAAAATGTTGAAAATAAACATGAAATGAGAGGTTTTATTAATGGAACTAGTGCATAAACATTGGTAAGAACGTAATATTTTCAGATTTTTTTTTTAGACGAAGACCCGTATATTTTCAAAATAATTTATGAAATAATAAAATTGTGTGTTTTTTTTTAAACTATATAAACCGCTGCTTAATTAAAACTGAATTATTTTTTATTGTATTATTATTACATTTTTCAAAATTTCGTTTAGCTTTTTTTAATTTACGTTAGTTTTAAGGACTTCATATGCGATCCTATGTATGGTTCATTTCATTATATAAGTATCGAAATATAAGTTGCATTTTTTAAATAGTTTTAAATCAAAATATTTAAACCTTAAAATAAATAAAAATCAATTTCTGTTGTAGCTTTCTCTTATAATAAAGATATTTATTTTCCTTCTGTTTGCTCTTGCATTTTTACTACTGAGTTTTACTGATTTAGATGTCTTTTTTTTAAAACATACCTGTTTTTAAATCTTATTTTCAATAAAAATCATTATTTAAATTTACATTTTCGCGGTTTATTATGTCGGTGATTCATTTTTACCTTTCAACAAGTGTCAGGTAATAAATAAGTAATTAACGAATAAACAAGGCACAATTAATATACAACTACATCACAGCAATATCTTTTACCCTCCACGCCTCGTTCTCGGAGAATCTCGTTTGAGAGAGTATAGGATTTCCTGGGACTAGTATAACTAGATTTATAGGTTCCTGGAATTTCGAAATCGTCAATAGAAGTTATATTAACTTAAATATTTATACAAAGTTAGCCAGTCTGTAGCCTCATTTTCATCAGAGACATATAATTACATGTATGTCTCTGTTTTTATGTATTTCCACACAAGTATAGGAGACACAATCTGTCCAACAAATCAGATCTTGAATTCACTTAATTTTCAGGTTTTTTTTACTGGTAATAGTTTTTCTGTTTAGAATTGTTGAGATTTTGTTTGTTTGTTTGAATATTGTTTAACGCCATTTTCAGCAATTTTTCAGCTAAATCATGTTAAAATGGGGAAAGGAAGCCGGAGTACCCGGAGAAAACCCCCGACCTGAGGTAGGAAAACTGGCAATCCTTGTCAATTAAGATTGGAGTCGAGTACACCATTCCCGCAGTGAGATTCGAACAACAACAGAACACGTGCGTCGACCATTCCTTGTAACACCAATGATCGCCATGCACGTAATAGGTTTTACATTGCTGTTTTTTGTGATAACTCATGCTTAAGGATTCGCGGGCTCGTAGGCCGAGTGGTACGGTACTAGTTATATACTATTGATCATCGGCGTGTCAACACTAGGTTTACGAGTTTGAGTCCGATTTTGGGCTGGGTGTGTTCGACTTTATCCTGACGAAGGCCCAGTCTTGAGTTTTTACTGTTTACTCTGTCCTTCTCCCCAAAATAAAGTTGGACGGCATTAAATAGCTTAAAATTGCCGACAATCAAAAAAACTTATGGTAACACTTTATTACCATTTAGTACTGTTAGTTCCGTAGTATAATAAACATGCCACTACTATTCAAATTAAAGGCATTCAGTGCTGATGAAAATTGCCGCAGTGACCATAGAGGCTTAGAATGCTTAATGGTGATATGTGGTTCTAAAAAGGAACGTAACAAAATATTGCATCTTAAGATCGGGACAAAATCTTTTCTATTAACGTGTTTTGGGCATTTTTACACGTCTGCTAACTTTTTTTTTAAATAAAGCAACTGTTTATTTTTTTTTCAACTATAAGCTGTTATCTGTTTTCTTAAAATCGACATAGTTGTTAACTGTAAAAATAAAAACCAATTTTGCTCTTTATAGTCAGAAAACTGTTAACTGTCTTACAGATTTTTTCCGTTATCTGTTAATTCATTTTATTCACCAGTTGTTTTAATGTAATTGAGTCTTGATATGAAGGGATGAATCTATGAGATCCTGCTGTTATCTGTTTTTTTACCCTTTTTAAACTCACTGTTTTCTGTTTTCTCATGTAAATTGCTGTTAGCTGTTTTCATTATTTTACAATTACTGTTATCTGTTTTGGGAAAAATAAAAAAAAAATGTTAACCTGTTAATGGACCCCCTTTAGTCCCACCTCTTAAGAATAACCGTACTTTTTATTTTATTGACTGTAGAAATATCAATGGTAACAGTCCAATGAAAACTATCTACACGTATATCCTCTGCTAATGCCTTCAGTTCCAGCAACACAATTATTTTCTATTGCTTAAACTACAGTTTTACATGCCCGTGTCTAGTTTACGATACGGGTATAGTTCATATGGAACGCCGTAGCTGTCTTTACATAGGGATTTTGTCTATATTCCGGATATCGACATTATATTCTTATTTTTTACAAAATAAAAAAAATGCTCAAATTTTTCCCAAATCAGGTTTAAAGTTTTCAAAAAGATGGTGAAAAGGGTGAACAGCATTTAATAACTTGCTAAATGATTGGTTTCAACAATATATAGACACGTCTACTGAATATAATAATGAAAGAGCTTAACATATAGACATAAGCACTCAATATAATATAGATACAACATAAGTTGAGAGTACTGACTATACAGTCAAAACCACTCAAAATAAAGACATATACACTTGATATAAAGACATATTCACTCAATATAAAGACATTAGCACTCAATATAAAGACATTAGCACTCAATATAAAGACATAAGGACTCAATAAAAACTTGTTTCTACCGAATATAATGTCTATACAACCGAATATAGACAAAATAATCCCTATGTAAAGACATCTACGGCGTTCCATAAGTTCACATCTATACTCTAGCTATTTCGCTTTGGTTAAAACACGCATTATTTTTTCGTTGTCTTTATACCCACTAATAAATTACGTCGATGTTGTTGACCGTGTAGTAGGCCGAATGTTACTGCCATTATAATCCGAAGTTAATTTTGTGATTTGTCGGATTCCCCCCCCCTTAAAAAAATAAAAACAAAAACAAAAACTTGAGGGTACGATTATTCGTTTTAACAGTGGAGCAGTTGCTGAACGAGTTTTTAGGTTTTTTCTAATTAAATTAACTAGACGCGACTATTGTGTCTACCAGTGTTGAAAATACAACCATAAACAAAGAAATAATAAGAAAAAATCAATGTCAAGATCATGTAACCGTTTAAACTTAGCAGATACCATTGCAATTCAATGTTTCGACAAGATAACAATTGACACTAACTAGCATTATACTAGCTAATTTAATTTTAATTTAAATAGAAACACACCATCACGTATCACATAAAGAAATATGTGAATCGATTCTGTACCAGAATATACAAATAAAAATATTCTTAAGTCTACGAATATTCTTAATTCTTATGACAACACATGCATTCTAAAGTATTTGTTCAATAAAACCGAGAAGAAATGGTTCTCAGCTAACGATTATGCTTATGATTTTATCTTTTATATACATGTAGCATGGGGTACAATTATTTATTATACAGAGAAACAATTTCAATCACGATATATATTACAATTTATTATATATTCAAACAAAAACTATAAAGTTGGCGTTTACTCTCAATAAATACTGTACAATTATATAATAAATAATTTATAAATGCATGTGGAAATTATTTTGAAGAGGTATTTCACCATACAGTGATGTTTATCATACTATTCAAATTATATTTTTCGTAAACCGTTTATAGACTCGTGCAAAAAAGCTTTGTAATACGTTCTTTAATTTATTTGTCTTGGTGTCAATCAATCTTGTCTCACCAACGTGTATACCTTGTCTATTAACAGTCATATTTGCCCTTCACACAATCATGTTGTCAGAAAGAAATAAAGTGTTTGGTACGATAAATATACAGGTGTAAACAACTATTATGCTCCCAAAACAAAATGTGTCAAGACCCTAGTGTGCTTCTGAGTTGAAATATTGTATTGAATGAATTGTAAACCCCCATTAACGATACCCCACTACTGTATTCAGATGAAACCGAAGGTCCAAACTTATTAACATTTAGAATGTGACTGGTGAACTCCGTAACATACCTCAATCACTTCAGTACACCATCTTTGAACTAGCACTAACTTGTACAAAAATATGATTTATTAACTAACTGAGGTTTATTAAAGGTCCAGCGAGCAATATTTCAACTACATTCAGGACAAGACCAAGTGTACAAATAAATCAAGGGATAGGTGTGAACCAAGGGAAAAATAATTAGACTGCTATGGGAAAAACATGGATTATTGGATAAGGACGGAGAATTTCGCCTTTTATAGAACTGCAATGAGACTGCTTTTTTCTAAATCTAATTAAAGGTTCTTTATAATGCAAAGAGTGTGGACAAGTAAGTAACGAGAGAGCCCCTTTCCCCCACTTGGGGACGCGCTTGGCAGCAATCTGGGTGAACATTAAGAACCTTTACCCAGTAATAGTCCATGGCCCTGTCATTTTATTAAACTTTGTGATTTGGTGCAAATTCATTATTATTATCATATTTTATATAAATGAGAAGTGAAATACACTGTATAGTTAAAGTTTTTTTTTATTCACATGATGTAATAAATGCAAACATCCGTGTGCACTCAATTTGAACATCATCATCAGATTACTAGTAATTATAAGACCTATTTTTTTAACGAACTTAATAAAATAATAATAAAAAAGATAGGTTAGACATAAAGTAGCTGAAATATATATTACCGATCTGATATAAACAAACCCATTACAACACCCTTTTACCCAATTACAGAGTATGACGTATTTAGATGTACCATTTTATTGGCTTATTCTTGTTTCTTCTATACTAATGTCTAGGTTTGCCAACAGTGGTTATTTTTCTCGCTTTAAGTAGATATTTCTTTTCTTGACAAAATAAATTACTCCATAAATCTGTTCTTTCTAATATTCCAAATAAATTGTATTGATTCCGGAAGTTTATGACAACGTGCACAACTATTTGTTCGAAAATGTAAATTGTTAATGAAATTGGCTCACAATAAGCCTGCTTGTTACTTTACTACAGAATCAATTGTTTAATTCTCTGTATGACAAAAGAATCTGTTATTTCGAAGTATTGATTTCGGAATGTAATTATTTGGAAGGGACTGTTTCGACACTTATCTTTTCTTGTATGTCATTTTACTTTTGAAAAATATCAGTATATCACCGTATTTGATTTAATAATATAACAATACATTACGTTCGCTTGGATGAAGCAAAGTAGGAATCGGAACCTCTGGCTTGGGAGGATGTAGACAGTTATGCAGCTATTTGAAAAAAAAGAATCAGTTTAATCGTCATATTCTTTAATTCACACAAATACCAGGCATTCTATTGTTTTATACCATTGCTGATGAACATAGATCAAATTTTTATACTTAAATTTAAAAAATAATAAAAACATCTTTCTGACACAAATGTGTAAAATTTAACATGCTTTTGTGTTCTCTAGTCTAACCAGTGGAGTTCAAACAAAAAATATCAAAAACTATCTCTGCGCTCCATGTAATTGCAAATTAGCTTGTAATTAGAAAAAGAACTGCACAATTAATGGATCCCCTAACATAAAAGGTGTCTGATGACATATAGAAGTCTAGACTCGATCTGGTGATAATATCGACAGTAAAATAACGAATTCCTATGTAAAAATTGAAATGCAACTGAACAAATCTTGTCAACCGATAATCAGCATATATGCTGCTAGATTGTGTAGAGTTTGTTGAACATAAAGAAGCAAAGGCACTAGAAACTAAACACTGCAAAATTTAGTTGTCATCTGTAATAATTGGATATGAAGCGATGTTATGTACCTCCATCATCTGATAATTATAAACTAATTCTCGAAATAGCGTCACAAGGAAATTTTACCTACATATAAAACACTAAACTCTGTAGGAAAATATACCAGATATTTTCACAGGTACAAAATTAATGACTGTGTAAGATTTCGGGACATCAACAAGTAAAACAAGTATATCGCGATGAATTTGTGTGGAAAGTACGTTTTTACTATGTACATATTAACAATCTCACAAGTAAAAAAAAATGACTCGCAACAGAAAAATCTATTCCCTTTGAATTTAATCCCAAGAAGTAAACAAACTTTAATTATATAACTATCGTAGTTATTTAGAGTTTACATCTGGTCAACTTTAATATATATCGATTCGACAAAGCCATAAGAAGTGTGTTTGGTTATCTTTGATCGTTCAGTATACTTTCTTACCAAGACTTGATCGGTGCAAGTGATTACATTCACAGGTGAAAGACTTATTTAGGGAAAGTGTGCTTGCATATATTTAAATGTATGGCGGATAATTAATAGGTAAATGAAAACAACAAACAAGTAGAACACGTCAACAGAAAACAAGGTAAATAATTTTCGTTAAAATTTTATTTAAATGTTTTTGTTAATGTATTTTTCTTATTCAAGTTAAACTTATTCTGAAATTAACATCTTTAGACATACCGACTATATAGTTGTCAATTAGCGTGTTTAAAGACTACTTGAATGGCCATAGTAATTTGAAAGGCGTCCAAAAGATTTGTATGTTTGTACAAGACTAGTCATCCATATTAAAAACAAAAACACGAATTCAGATATTATACCTGCAAATAACAAAAAGTTTCATAACAAATAACCTACTAACATTTGTTGCGATAGTTCTGTTCTTAATCTTCACATTTCAAGGTTGATAATAATTTATTTGTGAACTATTTTTGTTTCAATCAATTATCTTCGGCATGAGATTGCTGACAAAGACAGCTATTGTTTACATAATATAAGCAGATCTAAAACGATCATCTTACAACCTACATATTTTATATTAGTTTTGTAGCCGTATGTAAGAAGATTTTAATAAGAATAAATTGCCTTTTTATTATATGAAATTAACTTTTTAATGATATAGACATGCAA
This sequence comes from Limnoperna fortunei, assembly GCA_944474755.1. Taxonomy (NCBI): domain Eukaryota; kingdom Metazoa; phylum Mollusca; class Bivalvia; order Mytilida; family Modiolidae; genus Limnoperna; species Limnoperna fortunei. The sequence goes on along the minus strand of OX104111.1, from coordinate 79,656,926 downwards.
TAAATTGTGTTATTGACATGTAGGCATTTCTCAACATCTGTATCTGATGGCTGAGTATCCGGTACATGGATATTGATCTTGTTTGAAGTCGTAAACCGTAATTAATGTTGTAACAGCTAATAACATAACAGAATTGTGCACTTTTTGTGTGAGTCCTCTGAAATTCACTATTAACAGAAACATTTGTGTTTACGTCATATTTCTTTGAATTTTTATGCAGTATTTAGTAACAATGTAAAATTGCATTTAGTTATGCCAAAGCTAAGAGTTGTTTCTCTTAAAACTAAAAATGTGCATCAAAGATTACATAATAGTCAGACTATTAACCAGATACATCATGCTTTGTGCTATAAAGATCAAGTTTATTTAGTAATTCTACATCAACACCTGTTGCATGCTTAAAGTAATATTTTCCTATGTACCTCATACGAAATCCACACGCTTATTCATCTTTTTGCTATAATATTGGCGTAATTAATCAGATTCTGGTATTGACATGTCGATTTTAATGCAAACGTTGTTCCCAGTCTTTGTTATTTAAATACATCAACACTTAATTGCTAATAAATTATTGCTTGTTATAAAAAACAAAACTCATATAACAGACATTTATAATAACATAAAATATAACACATCTTAATTATGTACATATTTGACCAATATGTACCTCATTTTCTCAACTCAATGAATTGCTAATTAAAATTAACAATTATGAGCAAAACATTCATATTTCAATGAAAAAAGTTTGTCCAGAGGACACCGAACTAATTCGTGTTTGCAAATTAAGTTTGTTTGGTACGTGGGATCTGACCATGCAAGTACACAAATACACGATCATCCTATCCGATCCTTTCATACGATATCTACCTTTCTCATATTTGTCTCGCAGACGCTTCTCACGGGAACACTTGATGCCACATATTTAATATGGAAACTGTGTACTTGTATATAAAATATGAAATCTAAACTTTGTTTTCTACAGTTACAACTATACATAGCGACGGATGGACGCCAATAATATATACATCCCCTTAAAACGATTAAATTTAGTATAATAGGTACACAATAAATTAATCGCATCGCATACGAAGTATTTTTGTAAACTATTGCTTTAGAAATCTCACGCTATGCAGTTAAAACTCTGAAACTGCAAAATTGCACGTACAACAGTTCTGTAATCAAAATATAATCAGATCATTAGCTACATGTACGTCAAGGATTATATCATATTACTGCCGATGCTAATCGAACGTCCAAGACCAAGGGAGGCTACTCTGATTGAACTATTTTACTAATTTCATGATGATGTTTCATTTAAAAAATATGTTCAAAATAATAAATAAACCGGTAATAAAATCTCCGTCTACTTGTACACAAATTTATGGCACATATCTTGATTGGATAGTACAATGTAAACAAATAAAAATATCACATCTTATCTACAAATTCATCCGTTGTCATTTATTTATTTTATATAGGTCTTGATTTACTCACAGTTAAAGTTTATCCTATCAAGTAATCAAAAATCGTATACCTCTTGTTCAGATAAATTGCCTATATATAGAAATGTGATTAATAAAGCTTGTCATTCGACAATGACATCATGTAAACGATTGGTGTAATCTCTCAAGAACTATAAGTATATAAATTGAAAGTAAATAATAATATCGAGTATTTTGTCTACTAAAATGGTAAATTGATAAATAAAATGAATCCGTCGCAATTTACTGCAACAAAAATGTAGAATAACGTCTTATATTCGTATTCATCGTTTAGCAATTTATTTAACTGATAACTTGACTTTCCTATGTATACACATGACCCATTGCAAATTCCCTTTACACCGGAGAGATTGCAATGTAGCCTTGTCTTGTGCAATTAAATTCGAAAGGCTTAGTTAAGTTTTGTAGAATATTGAATTATCGATAGAAAATTATAGGTTGCTGCAGTAAATTTGCTTATTCATTTCTACAAGAATGCCAGTTTCATTATTTTATATCTGCTGTGTACAGAGATTATTTGAATATTTCCACCATTTGATGAGTAATTTAAATTCAAGCTTTCATCACATAAATGACAAACGAAATAATTTACGTATGACATGGAATCATATTAAGTTGATTAATTCCTTTTAGTCGATTCTTCAAGAATTCTTGTAAAATATTAGTGGTTTAATCAAGCGAGTGTCAAACTTGTAAATCTAATTGGCCGTAATTCAGCAAAAGGAACGTGGGCTTTAACGCTGTTATTTTGCAAAAAAATGTAATAATATCGAGCATACGCAACCTTGAAATAACGAGAATACGTTAAGAGGAAACTAAGAATGCTATAAACAGTTAAAATGTGATTATTCGGTGTGTTTTATTGTTTGCTCAAGCGTAAAATCAATCTTAACGTTATCTTCTTTTTTATCAGTGGATATGTACTTATTACAAATGCTTTTTTGTTGTCATAATGCAATTTTACGCCTCTCTAAGCTATTAAGCAATTTATCAGAAAAAATGTGTTCGTTTTTCTTTTTGGATGACGTTTAACATCACTTTCAACAATGTTTTTCTAAATCATGGCGTATAGTATTTATTATGAGAGAAAGTTGGAGTCCCGTGGACAACTTCGGCCATTGTCTACCTTGACAGTAAATGTTAAAGTCGAGCACACCCTGGCCGAAGAACTTACAACCACAGTGTCGCCCCGCTGGCGATTGATAATATAACTACCTAGGCTACCCAGGCCTTTGTAAATCTATGCATGATACTAATAAGTTTCGAGAGTTTTAATACAATAAGATGGTATAATTAGATTTTGCCATCACTTGGCGTCCGTCGTAAACTTAAAAAAAATCTTCTCCTCTGGAACCACTGGGCCATTTTATTTTTCAAACGTGTCTACAATTATCCTTAAGGTACCTACATTCAAATTTTTTATCCAGAGTGTTGATTAACGAACAAAGATGACAGCTGTTACTAAAAATAGAACATAGTCGTCAACACACGTTTGTGGTCAATAACTCAAAAATTATAATAGCTAGAGAAAACCCTTACCTCAAACTTATCAGCACATTAAGCTTTACCATAGTTGCTATAGTCTGAAGATGTGTATTGGCTTTCTGTAGGATTTATTGTGAATTGTGATTTTTGACAACATTTTAAGTTTTTACAATATAATTTGAAAACTATAAGAGCTAGATGATCCTAGATTGATATTGTAAATTGAAATGATCACCAAGATAATTAATACAAAACACTTTTGGTCTGAAAATGTCTGATGGCACCTTATAGGAGTTATTGTACTTAATCAGAATATTTTAAGAAATGTTTAGTGTTTTTGCGCAGTAAAAAGTATAGACTGAAACTGTAAATTGCAAAAATTAAATATAGTTGAAGTCATTTGTGTTCAGGGGAACGCTTACAAACTCTTGGGATCCGCTAGTTTGTGTTTTCTAGACCACATAGACGTCTGTATTACATATATACATAAGAAAATGGTCAGAATTAATCATTTGGTGCCTACCAGCACAAATACCCGATGCAACGTACCAAGTCTGTTCCATACCGTCGGGGGCGGGTCCTGGGTATTAAGTAACACGTCTACTACCATTCGACTTCAATCTGTATTTACAAGAATTGCCCCCTTTTCCTGCCGAAGGACCGGGACACTCTTTGAGAATTTAACCCCCCCCCCCCGCAAATTAAAAATGAACGTCGTGATATCGCGGAATATTTATACCATACTTAGTTTAAAACATTCGATTCATTTTAGTTTTAGTAGTTTAATGAGAATTAGTAGCAGAGACTAAGGTGTTACAATACTAAATTTGCTACTACCAATTAAATTCGTTATTACAAGACATACCAATGTTTATTCTTACCTGTTTTTGTTTCATGTTTTAAATTAACAATACGTGATTATAATCTCTTACAGGATAATAAATTTTCAAATTTTTATATAATCAACGCGTAGGATCAGCTACCAAACGTTATTTGTTTCGTGGATAAGAATACAATCTACTTACAGAACCGTATCGACCGTAACAAGTAAATATAAAGTAAATACAGCAGTTCACGCTTAATTTGACGGATTGTAAGTTTTTTCTCAGTACTTGACACGTTTTTGTGTATACCTGTTTTTATTTTTAAATTGTGTCAACGAACACTCTCTTATCATCGTTGGTGACTTATCAGTTGACCGTTCATCTGGTCATTGATTATAAATATAACCACGGGCTCATATGTTAATAGCCCGTGAAGAAGAAATTAATATTAATGGAGTAAATTCATTTGTCATTTCTTTATGTACATATATACATACGGTACATACATACTTGTGGAGGTACTTTACCATCAGGTAAGAACGTTTATGTTGTTGATTTGTAGCAATTTTTAAATTAACAAGGTCAGGAAGTTTGTGCATGTTTAATGTTTATTGTTTCAAAATACAAAAACAACAAAACATACAAAATACACACATAACATGATTTAAACTTAGTTTTCGTTTTCCTTTTTGTGAGTCTTTACCTCTATTGCTTACTCTACATCTAATCTCTCTCTACCTCTCTTCATTTATACGCAGTACACAGCCTTCCACAAGTTAGCAATAAGGGTAAACAGCCTGTATTGCTGACTTGCGAGGGGCTGTAAATTACTCTCATGATGACGTATAACTTTCCTAGCATATAAACACACGGTACACACCCCACAGCAAGTCAGAGTATCAACACTCTACACACCCCGACACAAGTCAGAGTATGATCCCACCGCAAGTCAGCATATCAACACACGGTACACACCCCACAGCAAGTCAGCATATCAACACACGGTACACACCCCACAGCAAGTCAGAGTATCAACACACGGTACACACCCCACAGCAAGTCAGCATATCAACACACGGTACACACCCCACAGCAAGTCAGAGTATCAACACGGTACACACCCCACAGCAAGTCAGCATATCAACACACGGTACACACCCCACAGCAAGTCAGCATATCAACACACGGTACACACCCCACAGCAAGTCAGCATATCAACACACGGTACACACCCCACAGCAAGTCAGAGTATCAACACGGTACACACCCCACAGCAAGTCATCATATCAACACACGGTACACACCCCACAGCAAGTCAGCATATCAACACACGGTACACACCCCACAGCAAGTCAGAGTATCAACACGGTACACACCCCACAGCAAGTCGGCATATCAACACACGGTACACACCCCACAGCAAGTCAGCATATCAACACACGGTACACACCCCACCGCAACTCAGAGTATCAACACTCTACACACTCCGACACAAGTCAGGGTATGATCACACCGCAAGTCAGCATATCAATACACGGTACACACCCCAAACGAAAGTCTGAGTATCAACACGGTACACAGCCTCTCCACAAGTCAGCATATCAATACACGGTACACAGCCCCTCCACAATCAGAGTATCAACACGGTACACACCCACCAAAAGTCAGAGTATGATCCCACCGCAAGTCAGCATATCAAAACACGGTACACACCCCAAACGCAAGTCTGAGTATCAACACGGTACAAGGCCTCTCCACAAGTCAGCATATCAATACACGGTACACAGCCCCTCCACAAGTCAGCATATCAATACAAGGTACACAGCCCCACAATCAGAGTATCAACACGGTACACACCCACCAAAAGTCAGAGTATCCTACCGCAAGTCAGCATATCAATACACGGTACACACCGCAACGCAAGTTAGAGTATCAACATGGTACACAGCCTCTCAGCATACAGCCCACGGTACACACCCCACCACAAGTCAGAGTATCAATACAGGTATACACCCAACACAAGTCATAGTGTCAATACACGTTATACACCCAAGTCAGAGTATCAATACACATCTAACACAAGTCATAGTGTCAATACACAGTACACACCCCACCACAATTCAGAGTATCAATACACTGTACACACCCCAACACAAGTCAGAGTATCAATACACGGTACACACCCAACACAAGTCATAGTGTCAATACACAGTACACACCCCACCACAATTCAGAGTATCAATACACGGTACACACCCCACCACAAGTCAGAGTATCAATACAGGTATACACCCAACACAAGTCATAGTGTCAATACACGTTATACACCCAAGTCAGAGTATCAATACACATCTAACACAAGTCATAGTATCAATACACAGTACACACCCCAACACAATTCAGAGTATCAATACACGGTACACACCCCAACACAAGTCAGAGTATCAATACACGGTACACACCCAACACAAGTCATAGTGTCAATACACAGTACACACCCCAACACAATTCAGAGTATCAATACAAGGTACACACCCAACTACAAATATGCAAGGATATCGTATTGAAATGTGAAACGGCAGGGCACGTTAAAACTCCGGAAAACAAACAGCACTGCTAGTTTTTCGGACATGAACAGAGCAGGTTTATTCTTTTGTCTGTCCTTGACAAAAAAGTAACATCGGGTGCGTATACACGTTTACAATGTTTTCATCATCTGATGTTTTTATTTTAAAAGTTTCACCGTTTTCGTTTTTACAGTTTGAGAAGTTGGTGACGCAAGTACCTAACCCCGTCTTATGTTTGTGGTTAACCGTTTTTTCACCTAATATTTGAACGCTCTACTTTGTATCAATGTACGTAAAACAAAATCCTGTGATTTAGAAAACACTAGTAACAGACATGTTGCAGTTTATGATAGAAATGAAAAAAGATCTTTTCTGTAATGGCCATAATACCCCGTTTCATGCTTATGGTTGTCTGTACGAATCGATGTAAGACAAAAAAACAGGACATGTTAAAATCGACCAAGAAACGGCAGTCATATTATATATCATTAAACCGTTTTTCAAGTCAAAAAATATCACTCGTATCTAATGTGAAACTATATGGCCATTTGCTTCCGTCTTATTCAGTTTGTAAAAAAACTGTTGTAGTTGATAAATGAAGCACGATATTTTCATGTCTTTATGACAAGATTAACAAGTTTTTTTGCATGTTTTTTTCTAGAATATAATGTATTACAGTTTTTTTATATTTTTCATCTACAAATTCTTCAACCATGTAAATAGCTATTCTGATACAACTATAACATTTACAAGCATTCATTAGAAATTTTCACATGTAACAATAACATGGATTAAAGGCCAGTATATTTTAACAACATATTCAGACTGTAACTAACAACTGCAAATTACACGAAGTTTTACGTAATATGCATTTCATGTGTGGATGGAACATGGAAATAAATGTTTATCTTTTCTATGAAAATTGAACACGGTCACATGAACTCAACAAATTCTGATTACCTTTAATTAAAACACAATTTACCGTAAAGCAGAAAGACGTTCGGAGTTCGGTTCAGATAATAAAATGTCTGTAAGTTAATATTGAAATTTGAAAGCAACAGTTGTGCATCAAGGACCATCCTCCATTTCGATATATATTGATTTTTGTTCAATTTTTTTTTACATATAAGACATTAGTTGTGACATCCAACTACTATACCAACACTGTTTTGGGTTAGTGCCATAACATTCTGTATATGGTAGATTGTTATCTTATTCGTACAACATTATTTCGACTTATGAACAATACTTAACAATGTGCGTTTCCTGGAAGGGCAGAAAAAGTTCAAATTTGACCGCACAAAATTATGATTTTTGAATAACCGTTGATTTTCTGTACTTTTTCTAAATGTGATATGTATACTAATACCCATTTTATATAGTTCGTTACCTACATAGATTCAAATGTCAAATTCATTTATGGTCCCGAGTATAAAGCCACCTTGATAGTGACATTTGGGCCGAAGGTCGTTCTCAGGTAATTAAGTGACATGTATGTACACCAACGAATCTAGAACTCATTTGTCAACGATGTCATTAATTTACATACAATCTCTTCAAATGGACAACTGTCATTACAATACATGCGACTAGAAAATGGACCGGTCATTACATGTGGTATATGTCCTGTCCACTGTTTGTTTTTTTTTTGTTTGTTATTTGGGGGGGGGGGATTAAACATTACAACACACAAGAGGTCAATATATATTTTTAAATGACCACACAGTCTTAATCTTTTTGTTTTTCAATATAGAAAATCTTGTAATTTGGCATTTCATTATGAAGGAGTGAAAGTGGAATCAGAACACTTAACATAGGATGATGTTAATTTAGGTGAACAGATTTTTTTAATGTTTAGATTTCAAACAGTGTAATTGCATGGTGACTTCCGTGGTTGACAAATTGGGAGAAAGTTTACGGTAAGAATTGACATTTGATAGTGTTTAAACAACCCAGCAAATTATATATATGTATTTAAAATGAAAACTTCGCCTAATTACATCATTGACCACAGTATATTTCAATAAAAACAATCCAGCTATACAGTCACAGCTGTGTTGTGGAAATGATCAATATCCTATAATCTCCTACAATTTCCCGACACTCGTTTCCTGTTGTTTATATTTGATTTAAAGAAATCCGAAGCATTTAATATATCTTTATATACTTTTAAGTACTTATATGTAGCCTTTTAATATATACCAAAGCAAGTCATAGGCAAGTAGCAGAAGAAAAATCATTAATTTATTTTCTCTCGGCAATATATATATATATATATATTGATTGACAAGATGATACAGTTTGTAATATTTTACCGTTTTGTTTAGATATATTCGTGACATTAATAGTTTATGATAAGATTCGCGTATTCCAACATTATGCAAATTACACCCATTGGCTATATTATGTACATATAAATAGTTCTTAAGGTCGTGCTGTGGCATAACATAAAAAATGCTGGTCTGCACATTGTATTACATATTATTTCTGTAATGTACTATTTTGTCTTGTATAACACAACTTAGATCTAAGAAACTGGGTTGAGTAACCAGGGGCGGATACAGGATTGTCGAAAGCGGGGGCGTAAAAAGGGGATATCGGAAAAGGAGGGCCACGAACAAGGTTTTCATAGTGTTCAGTAACCTTTATTTGGTACAGTATAAGATAAGATAAGATAATTCTTTATTTCCAATCATAGGGTCCCATACAGAGCATTAATGACAATCACTGAATTACATAACATTACAATGCAGAACTGTTACAGTAGATTGTTGACTAAAAACATTACAAAGAATAAAAAAACAAGAAAAAATGGTATAAATATAGCACATTATTTGTTATAGTTATCTCTTTAATCATATAGTTCTTGTAAAAAAATCTGCTAATTTACAGTTGAAATCATAGTTTTCGTTTGTCATTAACCGATAGAAAAAATATACAACAGAGATATCATAATAAACGAATTAGTACCATTAATGCATTATTTATGGCGAGGACGACCAGGGATTACATTTTTGCCTTTGGCGCTGGTTGCTACCATCCATGTTCTCTTTTTTTAAAGGGGGCGTACACCCCTACGCCCCCCCCCCCCTGGATCCGCCACTGGTAACGATTCAGTTGTCTGAATTCTGAAAGGGACGCTACATTTTCCCAAAATGTATAAAAAATGCAATTATGACAAGATATTTGCAAGGGATAAGAGAGAGTTCCGTCTTTTTGTGTTATATTTCTTAATGGTTGTTTGAATTTGGTTTGGAAGATAGTTAAATCAATCTTATGAAGACTTCACCATCGATTTTAATAGGAAGATATGGCTCAATCGGAAAAATGGCAAGAACTTTTCTCTGGCCAGTTAATAATTTTTATGGCGATGAAAGTAATTATTATTAGATAAATTTAATATATTTGTCGCTGTTTATTTCGGTTGTGATACAAAACTTGTTAAATATAGTTGACATACACGACCATTTGTTAAACTCTTGAAAACGACTCTTTAATCTGATATCCACAAAAGCCGATATATATTCTATATTACTTACACTATGTTCACTTCTCTATACAAAAATAAACATACCTGTAATTTTCTAATTAACCTGTGGTTTTAAAACCTTAATTCTCCGTTCCCAGTGGTCACACTGGCCGATTTATTCGGAGAATAACTAATGGCACCATTTTCATTAGACGTTTGTTTTTTTCTGTAATCATAACTCAGTGTTAGGCTTTCGTAGATAGATTTTAATATTCGTAACGGTAAATAAGAATTGCCTAACTTTTAGGAAAGCTAATAATTGTGTATATATAAACGACACACTTTCTTTAATACCCATTGATTTTTCCACTATTTACTATGTTCGTTTAAATGGTATCAAAGTAGCCAAGCATACATTTTCATTAGAGATTTATGGGTTTAATTGTTGAGTTAGCCATTTTGCAAAAATAAAAATGTAGTAATTTGAAAACCGCAAGTCTGTTATATGACGTAATATGAGAGAAATACGCGCCGATTTGTATGCATGAAGTAATTATTTCTTGTTGATTGCAGGCTTAAAAGGTTAATTAAAATAAACATACAAACTTTGAGGGTTACATAGGAGGCGAGTGGGTAAACCGGCTAATTAGGTTTATTACCATAAATATGCAAATAGACTTTATGAATGCTATGGGATTGTTACTGCATAGTTTAACAACAAAGCCATTTCTGCTAGCTTTTTTAGCGACTTCCGCGTGTAACTCCGTAGATTTTGATATTAGCAGGATTTTTCCCAGGAGAGGAAGCACATCACTCCCAATAACCAAAATAAATACAACTACATAAACTAGAGACTCCCAGGAGCCTGTATCGCTCACCTGAACCTGACAATTCTTCCTTTTTATCTAGCTTTTCTTTCCTATAACGAATTGTCAAACACTTCTACAAAAAGCATTATTTTGACGTTATAAGGGGAATAACTCATATAAAGAGTTGTCCAACACATATGCACCAGTGATCATTTTTGCAGATCTTGAAGAGCTGAATAATTTTGAATGGGAAAGACTTTCTATAGATCTTCTTACAGGTTTTAAGATATTGAGGAAAAATGACAAAAATCGACAGTTTTGACAAATTAAGGGAAATAACTTCTCTAAAGCATCGTCACACATCTTCACCTCGTTTGAAAATCTTGTAGAATTTTTTTTATGCTAAGAAAGGAGGCACAATTGTATCGTATATACTTTTTGAACTATAAGCCAAAATTATCTTGACCCCTCACCCACACACTCCTGTACTATTTTAAGCCAAAAGCCATGTTGGTGGTCAGTTAGCTGTCATGATTTGCGCAATTTTGGCATGATGACATCTTAAAGATGATGTGTGCAAATTTTCGAAGCAAATGTTTTAAGAGGAGAAAATATGTGTTTTAATCAATTTAAATTGATTAATAAAAGTTCAAGGGGAATAACTCCTAAACAGTTCATCAATCAATTTTGGCCTTGAAATCATTTTGTAGCTCTTATTGAGCTGAACAATTAAGAACTGCTAACCTTTTCTCCTACAATGGGTTGTCTTACACCTTCAACTCAATGAAGAGTTTTGTAGAGCTTTTGATGCTGAAGCAGAAATTTCTTTCCCGTTTTCTTGTATCTGTTATACTTTTTGAACTATAAGCCAAAAACTGTATTTTGACACCCGTTCTTTTTTTAGCCAAGGCGGTCAAGTTGGTTAATCTGCGGCCATGGATTGTGCAAACCTGGTAGAAGACAGTTGACTTATGATGTGTAAAAAGTTGCAAAGCAGTCCTTTCAGTGGTTTCAGGGGAGAAGATTTAAATCAATTAAAACTGATTAAAAAACAGTTTAAGGAGAATAACTCCTAAACGGATAATCTTGTCCCTTAAGTCTTTTGTGTAGCTATCATAGAGCTGAATAATGTAGCACTGCTAACTTTTTCTAAAGTTCTAATAATTTCAAGATTTTGAGGACAAAATGGCAAAAATCATCATTTTTTTACGATTAAATGGCAATAACTAGAACAATGAGTCGTCATACAACTTCGACTCAATGGAGAGTATGCTGAAGAAGGAAAGTCTCTTCAGTTTTCCTGTATCTGTTATACTTTTTAAACTGTAAGGCAAAAACTGTAGTTTGACCCACGGTCCTATTTTCAGCTGAGGCGACCATGTTGGTTGGTCTGCGGCCATGATTTCTGCAAACTAGTTAGAATACATTTTACTGATAATATGTGCAAAGTTTCAAAACAATCCCTTCAGTGGTTTTGGAGGAGAAGATTTTTGAAGAAAAGTTAATGACGACGACGACGACGGACGCCAAATGATGGCAATAGCTCACCTCAACCTGAAGAGTCCAGTGAGCTAAAATGAGATACAATAAAACTATACTATATTTAAATATATACAGTTTTTTTAACGATATACAGCTTTGTATAGCTATTTAAAATTAAAATATTTTTTTTATCGTTAACTTCTTCGTGAGAGAATTCAATTGATTGATTGATTGATTGATTGATTGAAAATAGTAGTCATTACAGTGTCAGTATTGTGAAGCCGTAGAAAACCCCGTGCTGTAAAGTTGTTTTGTATGTCTTTCAACCACAACATCAGACACATATCTGAAATACAACTGTTTACCAATAATGATTCACTTTTTTATTAATCTGATACAAGATAGCCTTTAATCAATTATGCAGGGAAAAGGAATAACTCTATAAAATAGAAGAGTTATTCCTTTTCCCTGTATAATTGATTAAAGGCTCTCTTGTATCATATTAATAAAGAATCGTTCTTGCTGCTCTTTTTGTAATCTGAGTACATTTATTTAGAGAGTTGCGACAAATGAGCCGCGAAGAACTGTTGCATAATGTAGAGTTTTTAATAAAATACAATTCTTGTCTCAATGTTGAGCCATATTTTCATTAATCTTCTTGACAGTGATCGTAAAAATATCATTAACATAATTTAAGCATGAAGGGAGGAATCTATAGAACGAGTACGTTCTCATGGTTGGTTAAATTTATATATTTTGTATTTCATATTTAAAGCGTTGAACCAGACTACATACGATTCATTTTTATACCCCGCCACAAAAAGTAAAGCGCCATTATGTGATACCCTCCGTTTGTATATCAGTGTCCGTTCTTCCGTCTATCTGGTCATGCCACCGTGGTTTCCAAAAGCCTCGCATTTTCTCTTAAGTCTCATACAGATATCACCTATATGCATCGATAATTCATAAGTATTGTACTTGTATATTCTATGTAGAACGGTCTAATATGCAGAGCGTTCCACATATTTTCTTACTTCCTGCAAATATAAATTTTGCTTTTCGTTAAAATAAATATATCATTTTCATTAAACTTTCTATATTTTTATCTATACATATAAGTATTACTCATTTTATTTTATCGGATTTATCACCAAAAACTTCTGTATTTAAGAATCAAATTTTTGTAATTTCTAATTTAAATCTGACACTTGTATGTTGATTTATAGGTTCCTGTTTAAATATTCAATTTGCCTGTTATTGTATTTATTTTATAATAGTGTTTTTAATGATGACACAGATTGAAGACACCGCCAGTGGCTCCTTCAGTATTAAAGTTGGCGTGTTAGCTTTATATAGATTTCTAATCAACAATCTTAACAAACCGTATATATGATTTAAATACAATAAAATACCAAGACTCCTGTAAACGATTATGTTTGACTTATCCCCGGCCTTTCCTAATGATGTAGCAAAATTTGTATGTTCATATTTAGCTTTTCTGAAATAAAAAACAATTGGAGTTTGTGCATAATATAGCGATCATATTATAGCTATGAAACAGTTGAAAAACATATTGCTGTTTTGAAATATTATGAAAGGAATGTAGTAATTTCAATATGAAAGAATACCCAGATTCTTTTCTACATTTAATTGTCAACTAATACATGTACTTATAGTCAATAGTATTGCATTTCTTTCCGAACTGTCAGATTACGTACAAAAGGGCGCCTTTTTACCCTGTCTGAATTTGAATGAAACAAAGATGGCTGAAGCATTACATTTTTTCCTGTCTAAATCCACCGGTCAGTATTCAATTTTCTCATTGATTTATTAATTTAGACCAAATCACAGCACTTGTATATATTATTCTCAAGTGATTCGGGTTGCCAATTATATATAACGAGAAGTGAAATACAATTTAGATCTTTTTCATGTTTTCGGAATACTAAAATATTCGAAATTCTCTAATGGATTCTTCCATTTCACAAACTGCTATAAACAATGCTGATGCCTTACGCACGAAGTGATAGACAGTCGTTAAGATAAAATATCGCTGACTTTTGATTAGGGTTTGTTTGGTATTGATCAGAACTTAGCATTTAAAGGTTCATTGTTTAGTCCATGGTCTGTTTAATACTGTCATTAAAGTAATAGAATCAGAGCCTGAGGTATCAATTTTTTAATAATCTCCGTTTGATAATTGTCATTAAATATACCCTTTAGCTTTTGGAACCCTCGATGCTTTTGATTTTGATAATTGCGATTGTATAAGCAAAGCTAAATATCGCAGCTTGCAAAATTTCACAACCTGGCGTAAAAACAAATGCAAATTTGTGTACGGGGAAAAATCTGCTCGCATAGACGTGTGCGTGGGCTCTTTTATTATAGAATTTGTTTACATCGAGATGCTATTATTTCTGTATAATCAAACAAACAGTTTGCTGAAGAAAATATCGACAATGGCAAACCACTATAAACACACAATCTAATATTTTCTCCAAAAAGGACACAGATATCATTAACCAATGCTTTCATTAAGATTCGTACATTAGCTTCCACTCTTGAGGGATATGGTTATGTTAATATTAACATTAGCACATCATCGTTTACATTATCTTCTTAAAACACGCGATTAATAAACTTACGTGTCGATTACTACCAGATTTGCATAAATAAATTTTGTTTTGAAACGGAATAAACATTCCACTGGATCTTGAACTTCTAAATCTAATATAGTTTTCACTCGTCAAGACGTAATAATTAAGGCTTTCCACTTTCCGAGTGGGAAGCCTTCCTGTAATTTGTCTGTTTATTATTCTTTTTTTTCCGCCAAGTTTTCTTTTCCCATTATAAATTTTGTTTCGCGACATGTCGTAAAGACTTTTTGTACTATGGGTGTATGAGACATTACGCTTTCGCAGTTGACCCTGTCACACCGAACACTTTTTCTTTACGGAGTTATTTCCCTTGTCATAAAAATGCTTGTGTACAGATAAACTTTGAAACCGTAAAAGATTTTGCAATAAAAGTTGTTGCAAAATGGTCAGCTATTGATTGCGACAATTTGTTACATATAGCGCAAAGTATTTTGACGACTCCTTGTTGGAGTTATTTCCCCTTATTTATTGGAAGTACATTTTGTACCATTGTAACTCATGAACCAGATGTGATAGAGACTCAATATTTCACAGTTGGT
The DNA here is from genome assembly GCA_944474755.1 of Limnoperna fortunei. Lineage (NCBI taxonomy): Eukaryota > Metazoa > Mollusca > Bivalvia > Mytilida > Modiolidae > Limnoperna > Limnoperna fortunei. The sequence goes on along the minus strand of OX104111.1, from coordinate 79,641,592 downwards.
CATCATTGACCTTGACCTTGAAAAAGGTCACAAGGTCAAAGGTCAAGGTCACATTCTAATTTTTGACATTGTGTTGTGTACAGATCTCCTCCTTTACTATAATAAATAGAGAACTGAAACCTTTACCAAAATGTGAATCATATTAAGATCTTGAATCGTCACTTTTTTATTTGACATTTTTATAAGAGTTATCTCCCCTAGACCACTAAAATATATTGTGAATTGCATTATATCACTTTATCTCAGTAACTATAACAGATATTTATATGAAACCTTATATCATTAGTCATCATTTACCTTGACCTTGAAAATTGACTTAAGGTCAAAGGTCAAGGTCACGTTTGAAATTTTGGCATTGTCTTGTCATCGCTTTTCCTTTAAAACGGTAAAAGATAGGCAATAAGTTATAATGGATAAAATGTTGGTCTCATAAAGGCGCAACTTTTTCTTATTTAAAGGAAAAGGATCTGGCTTCATTTTATAGGAGTTATCCCCCATAACAACCTTTGATAATTAGTTTTTCATTAATTACTTATCAACTATTGATAGGAGAGGCATGGGGTCTTCACTATAGATCATAAGGACCCTTGACCTTGAAAACAAATACAAGGTCAAAGGTCAAGGTCATTTTCTCATTTTTTGTATATATTATAAGTAGTCATATCTCAATGACTATAAGAGATATTGACATAAAATCTTCAATGTTGATCACTGTTGACCTTCAGCATGGTCAAGGTCATGCTGTAAGAGTTAAGGTCAAAGTCCTTTTTAAGTTTTTCTTGGTACTATGTATTTTGAATGGCTTATTCTTTTAATGCTATTGTCTATAAGTAATATTTACGTAGATTAAAAGATCAGTTGTCAAGGTCATTCAAGTTTTCTTACGTCCTATTTAATGACCTTTCTTATTTTTAAAGCTATCTAACTAGTTTTTAAATTATTTTTGTTCTTATTAATTGCTATAGACAAATTACGTATGTTTCTTAGCTTTTCACTTTCAAGGTCATTTATTTAAGGTCTTCTTTGAAAGTGGAAAGCCTATTAATCGTTCTTTAGAACGATTGAACCTATATTTTTAAAGTGTGTTTTATCTAGTTTCGTAACAAAGAATAAAAGGTGGGCACAAACTTTATTTTGTTTGGAAGGCATTATTTTGTAGACAATAAGTGTTATTCGCGGGAGACTCGCATATAGTTTATAGTATTAAACTTGACCATTTCAGCAACCCAGTATGGCAAGCCGTTTTTACATATTTTGTTTTCAAGATAGGATATCTGATGTAGTATAAGATAGCTAACAAATTGAATAGAATATCTTAACAGGTTATTCAGATATCTTATACGTTTGTTAGATATTTTACTGTAAGGAGATATCTTTAAAACTGAGTTTTATCAATCTAATTAAAATTTAATCTTTCACTAGCTCCACCTTTTTGTTATTGTCGCTGTAAAAATCTAACAACATCCCATTACAGGTCTTTTCAGATTGAACTTTTGATATAAATATTATCCAATAAAAATATAGGGTATCCCCAAAAATTAACCAATCAAACGTAAGCTTTTATCTTAACTTCGGATTATCATAAGAAAAAGATACAATAATGCCAGAGAGATTTCGAATAATGACAGAGGATTCCCCAACATTAAAGGTTGGTGAAGACAGTTTTGATTGGTTAATACAGAAGTTCGTCCCAAGATGACCTGTAATGGAATGTTGTAAGATCTTCACAGCGACAATAACAAAAAGGGGGAGCGTGTGAAATCTAATTTTAATTAGATTGGAGTTTTATGAGTCTATAATATATTTTTCTTTTGATACCTTATTAGATACTGTGAATTAAATAACACAAAAAAATATGAATGCTTGTTGTTATGTTGATAAAAAACATGAAGCCCGTCCTCGCTCACATTGGCGGCATGTAATTTAAAATTATTCATTTGCTATTTATAGTAATGACCGCCATATCTGGACAGAGCTTAAGACAATCAGATCTAATCAAAGCAGGGTCCTCACGACACGAGAATCATTAATTTAGAGGAGAATTAAAATTTCATTATTTATTTATTTTTGTGAAACGAAATCGGCCTACAATGAGCCATCTCGAGGTAAAAAATTTGTCTTTAATTTCACCAGGTCATAAAATATGACCCCTCATGTCTGTAACGCTTGATTAGTTGATGGTGAGAAAAATTTTCTATATAAATTTATACAAAGTAGCTATTTATTATGCTGTGTAGTTTTAAAGAAGATTTATAAAACATTTTAAGTCAATCAGAAATAGGATTCCTAACATCAGCCCGGTTTCAAGGTTGATTAGCACCAAGGGGGAACCGTTGTAAATGGCAATCTAAGCATCAATCATCGCTAAGAGTAACTGTTAATTAGACACTGTGATTTACGAAGGACGGATTAAAAAAATCATTGCTTTCTAATGGCCGCAGTGCTTCAAGTTTGATTGGTACAAATTAAGAAACTTTGGGAGCGGACCTCCTATTGTAATTCTTCACAGTTATAGCTAAGTTGTTAAGGGCTTCGTAGCGCATCGTCTAGTTCTGTTACATTAAACCTTCCATTTAACCTTTATATTTATCATATTTATCGGTCTTTTACATTTTGTAATATTATTTGAAATTCGAGGTATTATCTGCTAGTGGAATTTTCTCGGATCTAAATTTTTCAGAAGTTCTTTATATTTCAACATGTGAAATACAATGAAACAAAATCATAAAGACTATACATGGTTTTATTAAATGTTCAATTTAGTAATCCATGTTTTAAATGTCGAGGCAAAATTTAAACTGGGAGCACAGGGGCTTGTAAAAATCGATTTACTTTCGCTTTCCAATTATTACATGGTCGATTTTGTTAAAGTGTGGGAGAAGGGAAGAAACAGAGTTTTTACCCGCTAACTTTAAAATTTTTTAAAAAAATATTACTTTACCCCTATCTACACGGGTTTGTAATTATGTCTGTTCCGAATTGGATTATCTTCTTAAATTTTAATGATTTCTACCAGTTTTAAACGAAACGGACAATAACTCTGGACGGAAGTGGTGACTTTATCGTTTGAGGCCTATCGGTACTCACTTTCTCAGTAACGATAAAGTTCACTTCCGTCCAGGGTCATTGTCCGTTTCGTTTAAAACATGTATAAATTATTAAAATGTACGAGTTTAATGCAATTGGAAGCATAAAGGTAGGGTTTTTCAAGAAGATAATTCAATTCAAATCTACTGCACCTAGGTTTTTTCGTTCTAATTTTGCTCAAAAATATCTTTGGAAAAACGCCGTAATAAAATGAAAAAAAAGCGCTTCATTTCAAAACGCTGAATATTTTGAGGAAATAATTGTTGATTTCAAAACATATTTTTTTATCTGCAAATGCAGCATAAACTCGGCCATTTGCGGTAAGCAGTTTTTATTAGTCAGAAAAAAACCTCAACCAAAACACGCTGACTTTTTAATATAAATATATTGTGGACTGTATGTTTGGGTTGTCTCCTCTGCATATCAAATTAGGTCGAAGGTTTCGGTTTTTTATAGAGGCGTAAGAAGATGTTGCATACCCAGCACAGATGTGTTGTGTTTTGTACGTTTACATATATGTAACTGAAATGACGCGATCGATTTAGAACGTACATCTGTCAATCATAATTCTAAACTTCAAAGCATTTAATTTGTGATCCTTATTATACTTGTTAGCAAAAACATTGTAAGATAAGTCAGTTATGCGTACCGTAATATATGTAAACATATAGTCACAATGAATAAATAGTAATAGATAAAATGTCAACTACGTCATACTTATGTGAAAATAACTTATTATTCTTCTTGTTTTGTACTGATACGTCCACTATGAAATTTGAAATCGATATTACATGTATTATTGTAAAGACTGGAGTGTTTCATTGACTATAATGCTCTTTTTTTAGGAATGAGAGAGTTCGTATGATATTAACTGCGAAAAATAACAATCTATTAAGAAAATGAGTGACATCATTCATAAGATATTCGGACAGAAGCACGGACATAGCAGTAAACATGACAACAAATCATCTGATTCAGAGGGATATTCAAAACAACAGATAGAATTTTGTAAGTATATTGTACTGGTTAGGTTAGAATTTTGTAAGTATATTGTACTGGTTAGGTTAGAATTTTGTAAGTATATTGTACTGGTTAGGTTAGAATTTTGTAGGTATATTGTACTGGTTAGGTTAGAATTTTGTAGGTATATTGTACTGGTTAGGTTGAAATAAGAAGTCAAATCTCAGCCTCAAGCAAAATGAACAAAACCAGATAGTTAAGGGATCAACTATTCTGTTATTTAGTACCGGCGTGGGACTTTTAATTCAGTCAAAACATGTGATTTTTAAAGTCATATAAATTATTTAAATAATAAGAGGGGTATAAGAACATTAAATGTTTTTGGTCAGACTGAAGACACATATTTATTTCAAAACAATTCGAGGCCTACAATAGATATTGTCTCTGATAAAATACTCTATTAGTTGTTGACGTCCGTTAACCACGTTCGGGTGGTATTGCGAAGCAATGAGGTAGATTTGTTTACATCCACAATTATAACAATATGTTAACATTTTGGGGAAGAAATGAAATTTGAAAAGGTACATATCTGTTTTATGATGTGTCTGATATGCGATCTTTTCTGTGCCTACTACGAATATTTTCTTACGAAGTTCACTACGTTGAGAAAAAACCGGGGTGTTGTGTTTCAAAACAATGTTTATACGCCCGTATATGGTATTTAAATGTCCAACCCGTCTGTCCATCCATCGTCCACAATGTATCTCGGAAATGCTTTCAAATGATCTAAAAACGAATTAATTTACGAATTAGACAGTATGTTGAGTGTATACTAACATTATGTTAATACGACTATGTATTTCACTTCGTGTTTCCGTTTCGGAAGATTACCCCGACATCGTTATGACTATGCAATAAAAAAACTTATAATAATAAAAGTCAACTAAAACGCACAGTTTGAGTTTCATTTCATGCTATCAAGCTATGAATGAATACTCATGATACACGTGACTGTAATAATATTAATGGGTCACATGTCCAGGTCAGGGTGTTCTCTCCAGCTACATACGGTTAAAACTTAAAACTCAGCTAATACTGACCACCTTGAAATAGCTGAAAATATTTAGACATCGTACTTATAAGTTGTCAAATCCAAATCAATCTATATATCCTGTTTTCATGTAATTTTTAAGTACCGTTTCTCTTAACAAGTGAGTACGAGTCTACATGACATGGTACGGTGTACTCGACTTAAGAATCAAGGGTTCTCACTGTGCACTACGGATTTCTATCCAAATAGAACTAAACGCCCCAATAAAGCTAAATATTATCTTGAGTGTGACGCAACACATCGCAAGTCTCAAAAACTGCACGAGTAATAAATCGACATATGTGCGACAATCCTATAGGTAAATAGATCCGTCAGGGAAATAGCTGCGGAAACGTAGCTCTTAAGGTCGTTTGACTATTTTTTATTTGGAGAACCATACCTTTGGCTATTTGTTTAATTGGCGGACCATACTTTTGGCTATTTGTTTAATTGGCGGACCATACCTTTGGCTGTTTTTTTATTTGGCGGACCATACCTTTGGCTATTTTTTTATTTGGCGGACCATACCTATGGCTATTTTTTTATTTGGCGAACCATACCTTTGGCTATTTTTTATTAAGAAAATAACATGAAGAACTAAAGAGCTACACTTCCGCTGCTGAGGGAAACAAGGGTATATAAGTCAGTGTTGTTTTGTTAACTTAACGATTCAGTGTTTTTTAATTATTCTTTTTTAAAGCTGATTTGTCTCAATCTCATTTTATATTTTAATCATTACACAGTCAAGTAAAGTCAAGGCTAACAAAGGACTAAATAAACACCGTCCCGGGAACAGACATTCACAAAATATTTACTATTGCTTAGAGGCATGAAGATATAGATAAAGTACTGATCAGTTTATGTTTTGGTGCTTCGAAACCAAAAACAAATCGACCGTTGTGGTTAAAGATAAAATGTCTATGAAAATTACCACTAAATGACCACCAAAAGATGACAAGATAAAATTAAATTTAGATAACATGCTTCCATTTCTTTATACACCACGACATATTTAATTTCGTCAATAAGTGACTGAAGGAGGTTTCTTATCACAAAACCCTCTTAATATGTTATACTAAATCCATTCGTCACTCTTTAAAATAGTTTTTAAAAGTTGATACTACCGGGTACACATACGCCTTATAGTAGAGGGTGTTACGTCGGAGTATCACACGATGTAAATATATCACCTGAGACTTAGTCGAGTGTGCCGGATATCTTAAACCAGTTTGATATTCTGTGTAACAAGCTCCACCACATTACCACTGTTATATTTTACTAATACGCTTTTCTAAATATTGTGTTTTTTGCTAATTTACTGAAATGAAATGTACACCTATGTGTTTTAACAATTTAATAATGTAACAACTATAGAAAGTAACAAATATGAAAATGTGAAACTCAAGAGAATATGGACTTGGAACTCAATTTCCGTTTAAGAAAGTGTTGAATCTAGAATCTAGAGGAGTATCTTATATCTTAAGGAGTGTGATATATCTAGAAGAGACCATATTATATCTTGAGGAGTGTATTATAATTAATGGAATGTGATATATCTTAAGGAGTGTGATACATCAAGAGGAAACGGACGAAAACGAGAGTATAAATTACATTGACCATTGGCATAAAATGACGCGTCATGGTGTTGTACCGGTAAAAAAGGGATTTTATTGTAGACACATATATCGTTTTCAAGTTATGTCCCTATATATAGTCTGCAAAATAATGATAATTTACATGTTTTCGACGATTATTTACTTGTGATCTTTATACGGTATTACATTAATATGAAATATGAAAACTAGATTTAGACTATTAAAATACTGGTCATGTTCGAAAATCGTCATCAACCCGACACCATTTCAGATGTACATCTGCACCCATCCACTATTCAGTTTACAATGTCCGTACTGCAACAACATTTTGCTATGAAAAAAAATAGTCGCGGTAAACGAAATAACAAAATTTGTTTGCGGAATAAACAATATAACGAAATAACACAAAGTATCGAACAACGAACAAAAAATGAAGCACACAAGAGCAAAATATTTAATTCGAGAAGACGAAACTTATATGTTGTCATTTTTCTTTTGAAATTTCGTTATTTTTCGTTTAATTTTTAGCTCACCTGGACCGAGTATGAAGTTGTGAATTGGCTTCTTGTAGGAGTTATTTCCCTTTATTGACGATTTTTGACAAAATTTTTGGTATTTACAATATAACCTGAAAACTATACGAAGTAGAGTGAAACTGTAAATGGCAAAAATGATCAGCAATAAAAGCCCTACAATTCACTTGATTGGTCTAAAATTGTCAGATGACTCCTTATATGAGTTATTGCCCTTAAATGGCAATTTTTTTATGAAATTTTCCGTTTTTGTCCTCTTACTTTAAAACTATAACAGCTAAAGTAAAACTGTAAATAGCAAAAATGATCACCAATACAAGCCCTACAATTCACTGTATTAGTCTGAAATTGTCAGATGACTCCTTATATGAGTTATTGCCCTTAAATGGCAATTTTTTATGAAATTTTCCGTTTTTTTCCTGTAACCTGAAAACTATAGCAGCTAGATTGAAACTGTAAATTGTACAAATGATCAGCAATAAAGGCCCTACAATTCACTTGATTGATCTGAAATTTTCAGACAACTCCTTAAATAAGTTATTGCCCATAAATGACATTTTTTAATGAAATTTTCCGTTTTTGTCCTGTAACTTAAAAACTGTAATAGCTAGAGCGAAACTGTTAATACCAAAAATGATCAGCAATACAAGCCCTACAAATTACTATAAAGTCTGAAATTGTCAGATGACTCCTTATAGGAGCTATTGCCCTTAAATTGCATTTTTTATGAAATTTACCGTTTTTTGTCCTGTAACTTAAAACCATAACAGCTAAAGTGAAATAACAAATTGCAAAAATGATCAGCAATAAAAGCCCTACAATTCACTTAATTGGTCTGAAATTGTCAGATGACTCCTTATAGGGGTTATTGCCCTTAAATGACAATTTTGTTATGAAATTTTCCATTTTTGTCTTGTAACTTGAAAACTATAGCAGCTAGATTGAAACTGTAAATTGCACAAATGATCAGCAATAGAAGCCCTACAAATGATTGCTTAGTCCAAAATTGCAAGATGACTCTTTATAGGAGTAGATTATTAGTAGAGTAAAACTGAAAATTTCTAAAGTACCCTAAAGGACAATGCCTAAAAACCATTTAATTTTCAGAAATTGTCTGATGGCACCTTATAGGAGTTATTGTATTTAACTAAAATTTTTGAAGAAATGTTTAGTTTTTGCACAGGAACTTAAAAGCTATAACAACTAGACTGAAACTGTTAATTTCAAAAATTTTAACATAGTCAATATAAGGATTCCAGGTGAGCGATTACAGGCTCCTGTGAGCCTCTAGTTTTTATTGTAATAATTTTGCCTTTTCACGGTTTTCTGTTTAAATTGTCGTCTTTTCATTATTTCATTATAACGAAATAACATCGGTGACGTCTAACAAGATTTCGTGAAAACAATGCAGCTAAGGGCGATCCATGTAAATAATGATTCTGATGTTACTCTTAACTGCAAGTCAAACGTTTTGTAACTTGATACAAATGATAACCGAAGTCCCCTACACAGATTTCTTACTTTTGTCTTGATCAGGCATAAACATATTTCTGATTGGGATAAAATTTAATAATCTCCTCTCAAACAACAAGGCCTCATTAGGAGGAGGTCATTAACAAAGACTCTTTATTTCTACTTATTTGATTTTAAAACGTCGATGCCACGGAGAATCCTTTGTATTATCTGAAACCTAAATAATCTTATCTACAGCTATAAATCCGAATGAAATGTTAGTTTTCCGGGATTGAAGTATTGCAGGTTCTTCAGTTTACTCATTATGTAGTTGCCTGGACTTAAGGTGCGTGGCAATTTAAAAGGAATCATTATAGTTTTTTGTGAGCGACAGTCTTCTGTAGGTCTTGTGGGTCTTTTGTACCTGATTTTTGTTATAACAATTTGCAAATTATTAATCATGATGGGTCGATCAAGAAAGAAAAATCAATCGCGGTGGAATATTTAACTGACTACAAAATGTATACCGTGGATTTTTGTTACCACTCTTTAGTTTATATAACAGACGATAAGAAATTTGAGTAAGTTCCCTTTGGTCGTTAAATGATATTTATGTGCTCGAAATTATTCCATGATTAAAAACAAAAATCATAAATCACAATTTAGACAGAAATTATTGTCATGCGATATCAACAGAGCATGAAATGTCAACGGGCGAAACAATGCACTATTTGTTGTGTTTTGTTCCCACATTTGTTTTCATGCAATTATGTTTTGTTCTATCTAATGTGACCTTAATGTGTTGATGTTGATGCATGTTCGTTAGCATAACAAATTCTGATGATGTCACGAACAATAAACAGCAATATGTATTTATGTCATACGAAATTAACATTCTGCCCTTTGAATGCTTTAAGTATGAATGCCGATGAGTAGAGAATACATATAAAAGTACACATATGTTTGATTTGATACCGTCCGACTAAGGGCATTAGGTTGTCCGTGTAGGACGTTAAAAACTCCCCCAAGTCAAGTTATTTGGGAAGAGTTTTACGATATATTAAAAAAACAGCTGTTTAAAGTTTGAACTTGAAATCCAAAATCATAGAGGTAATTGAAAGAGAGGTGAATGTGGATGTGGAAAACTAAAATCAGCTATTTTTTCGTTTTTGAATAAAATTGACACGAACACATACCGTACTTGACCTCTTTTTAACATTGTTCCAGACATTAAAAATAGCCGATTTAAACAAAAATAGGAGACTAGAAGTTGACAGCAGTTGGGTAATCTTATTTGAAATGAAGTTAAATACAAGTGCTCTCAACTCTATTAGTTTTAGAAACGTACCAATTCCTGTCTAAGCTCCCCTCCATTCTTTATCAAAACCCACAAAAAGTTCCCTTGAAAGTGGGATTATCTGTGTATCAAGTGAAATAGTTCTGGGTTGTTAGGAAAAGGGGTGCATAATGAGACGAAATCCAACTTTACGAAAGTTCCATGTTTGCTCAAAAGTCAGAAGATAGCCTTAACCAACGTTATAAATTAATCAGAACCCACCGTAACCTTAAAGAATAGCCAAAAATGGCGGTGATGAATAAAACTTTTAAAAAAGCCCGAAAAACTGGACACAACGTTTAAGAAAAGCTGGAAGAAGGACGGTCCCCAGCATTAAAGAATAGCGAGTGAAGAGGATGGACATTACTTTATACTAGCCAACAATAGCCTGACGAGAAGCTGGACTCTAAAGAATAGCCAGATTGGATTCAACGTTAACGAACAAACAGAACAGACTCTGAACCCTATGTTAGGGGATAAAGGGGTCAACGCCATACTCTGGCACGTTAGAAACTAATTCTGTAAAAGCTTGCGGTTTTTTATTTGGATGCTTTTTAGTATTGTTGTTGTTTGGTGTAGTAAAAGGACTGGGGTTGGGTATCCGAGAGAAAAAGAAATTTTAAATATTTGACTAGTGTACAATAAAGGGTTGTAGTAAGGGGGTGGGGTTGGGTATCAGATTGAAAAGAAATATTAAATATTTGGCTAGTGTACAATAAAGGGTTGTAGTAAGGGGACGGGGGTGGGAGTTGGGGTTGGTATCCAAATGAAAAATAAATATTAAATACTTGGCTACAATAAAAGGAACACGAGTTATTATCATTTATCCGGTATCGTTTGTAGTCAAGGATTTATAAGCTCATGTATATTAAGCTTCTTCTAAAAACCTTGACCGATTCAAGAATTTTAAAGTTACAGATAAGACCCGATATTTAACTTTCATCTGCCGTTGTTTTAGTGTATACTATTAGTAAATATATGACTATCATATAAATTAGTTCACATTTTATCTGCTATACCTATATAACTTGTGATAACACAAACATAGGGCCCTGATCGTTCTTTAAATAGACGGAGTTAAATATAGCAGCTCTCAGTTCTTATATATGGCATACTGTTTGTGGATTATAAAACTTTTCAATAGTTTTCATTTATTGTAATGTATTAATATTAATAGTTTAATCGCGCTTAAGTCGGCTGTGAAAGTAAGAAAGCGGCCATTATATATTTGTTGACTTCATCGAACAGATATATAAACTGTTTTATCTACAATTTCGTCAGCACATCAACAACCCGTGTAAACCATTATCTGACTTCATCATCAGGTGTGCTGAAATCTTTGGTGGAGTTACCATTTAAATAGTGGATACCCAACAATGATTTCCTTGTAAATATAGGATATTATTTATTCTTGTTTGTTTGGGATTACTTATAACAACGTGAATAGTTTATAAAACTTTTATGTCCTTGTAAAAATGGCAGACAAGTCAGAAAAGGAAGCCACATTCTGTAAGTACTTTGACAGAGGTCAGCATAAAAAACATAATTGCATGCATAAATAATATTATCTTAGAGATACCTGTAGATCTGGGGAATTTTCCTACTCTTAAAGTATGTAGCCGTACAAACATTGGCGTTCGTGCAACTTAAATGTTCGTAAATTTACTAACAACCACCTAGAATTACAAATATTTACGCACTACATGTAACCTTCTTATCTGGGACAATAGTAAGTACCAGGTTATCTTACAGCAGAGTTGCATCAAGTGTTGCATCGTGTGTGGCAGGAACATTTATATTATAGCGCTCAAGTTTTCATGAGATAACTGCTAATACAGTTGTAGAACAAAATGACTTTCTATGAAAAAGAAGTCACGACTGTACATAGTATTCGTCGCCATTAATAAATGTGTGTTTATTCGAACATTTAATTGATTAACATTTACTAAGCAATAAAAGCTCATAACAGTTTAAATGTAAATACAGCGGTATATGGATATTGAGCATATATCAATGATAATGTCAATTTTAAGGTGAAATGTAAACCTGAGCAACAAAAGAACAACTTTCAATCGCTAAAACTTTTGCCCCAACCTTGTTCTGTGTTTCTTTATCACACTTTGTACTGGATTGAATATTTTTTTTATCCCAAGTATCTTTCTTATATCGGTCAATTTAGTTATGCGACAAATGTTGTTTTATAGAACAAAATACGACCGTCAATACCCGTCAACCTACAACCTTGTTTACTTGAATAATAAGAATGCATTTTGTGTCCAAATTTTAGCGTTTGCCAGCAGTTTTGTCAAAATTCTATGCAAACTTACGAGCTTTAAAAGCTTTTTTATTGGTCGTGTATGTGCTTGTTGGTGTTAAACGTGATCTCAGATTGAAGTAGTTGTAGATTTTTATAGCCTTTATCTCTCCTGATAGCACATATATACATGTACTTATAGACCGTGTAAATGTGGACCCCGGATGTTTATCTTATTTCATTTACATGGTTACAATTAGCACTGTTTACTGATTGACTTCTGCATCTTGTTGCATTTCTACTTACCATGTTTATTACATCAACTTGAGATGTTTTGTACGTGATGTACGGTTACAGTTGTCAGTAAAACACTGCGAAAACTTATTTGTCGCATTTCTCTGTTAATTTGAATAAAACTTGTTAAGACGTGTTGCAAGCCCCTTTGTAACTATAAATATCTTCTATTGAAATATTTATTATAAGGGGATAAGGTCCAGATTCAATTAGATATTTAAACTTTGATAATAAACATTTGATATATAGTTACAAGAAATTATTTATAAGAAAGAGACTCTTTTCTGTGGCAAGCACTTTGAGTAAATTCATGCAAAGAGGAAAGCTTTTAAGTATACTCTCCACATGTATTTATTTACAATAACTGGATCAGATTTTTGCAGGGAATCCAATGCACAATGATCAAACCGTGATGAATTATTTCGAGCAGTTATTGCAAATACAGTGACTGTTTAACACTGTTCTATAAAAAGAACTCATTAGCGTATTCATCAGTGTTAAAAACATCTTTATTGAACTCGCAGCAAGAACGCCAAATTACCTGTATTATCAGAGACAGGCGTCTTCAGGGAAAAACAAACAGTTTCCAAGCAGTTTAGACACGTTAAATCAAGTAAAGGCACTTCTTTTTTCCCGAGAATTCAAGGTTACATAACAAAAAGAGACACGTAATAATAATAACTTGCATCATCAACTGCCTTTTGATGAAGTTGAAAGAAGGGAAGGAAAATACAAGTAAAAAACATTAAATCGTTCTATGAGGTTGGGTACAATTTGTCGAAAACATTCCGTAAATTCCCGACAAATACTGGTACCAGTGTAGTACTGATCATGGGTAGAGCACTGTCGGACCAACACAATGCGCTAATCTAGGCTCTATGAAACAAGCTGTAACCTCTCGTGTTGTTATCAAAGTCGAACTGTTTATTTTAGTACTTTGTTTAGTAATTTGATTTGGGTTGACAGGATTTGATGTTTACACAGTCAAAAGTGTAAACATTTTTGTCAGATCTTCAAAAGTGTCCTAAATAGGTATTTAAGTGCAGTGGTGTTCAACACTGTGGTTATCTCGAAATGCGTTGTTAGGAAAATAACTTCGGATGACGAATAATGCGAATAACGTCAATTCTGAAAATATGTATTACAATATACACGTACTTCAAACTGCACACTTGCTAAACTCAACATTGAATATCTTGACCTGTTTTTGAAATATATAAAATACAAATTATAAAACTTCGGAATAAGAAAATTTACAAAATTCTTGTATCAAGTAAGTATTATTTATCCTCCTTCAAGAAAAAACAAATTTTATTTAATTCGAATAAAAAACAAACACACAAGGAATTCTAACGCGGTGACAGGGTATAAACATGTTTAAAGTGGGATTAAGAACTATGTACTATCAACCACAAACTCAATACCGCTACCATTGTCTTCAATGGTTGAGAGATAACAGATTTAAACAAAAAAGCCGGATTAATGGGTACATGTAATAATTCTAAATCTCAGATGTTGTTTAATCAACACCTCAATATTTTCGACATAAATATTAAAATTTGTTTTACGATTTGGTATTGTAACTATCTTGTAAGCTCATTATACTAACAGAGCTAAAAACGGAATGAAAGATGATTTGTTCTTAGATTGAAGAGCTCTCTGATCCTTCTCAGATCAATATCATATTCACTTATTTATAAATCTCACGTCAACAACCGTTACGGTTTCTTTAGTCTTGAGACATGTACTTGCGTATATTGATTTCTTTAATATTATTAAAAATCATTTTCTCAATCTTTCAAGATCGGTAGTTTCAATGAATACGTTGAACCGATGAAAATTCCATAAATAGGTTCAATATGTATGGTTTACACATTATAAGCAGATTGATAGGTATTTTCTCGACATGATTTTAAATAAATCGTTGACAGCTGCATGCCTCATCACACTCTGATGTATATTTCATAATACCTTTGACATTCATGGAATCGTGTTGATTTTACATAAGTATTCATATATCATAATATTTGAATGTAACATATGCATTACATGTTAAAAGTGTTTTGTTGGTGTCAACTAGAATGAAATGAACAAAATCCTGAAATTAATTCAAGACATGCACTTTTAGGCTTTGTGTTGGGGGTAAGGGTAGAGAGGGATACAGAGATTTCTGTTAGAAGAAAAGATGTTCGACACAGATGGTGTAAGGTGTTTGATACTTGTTGACTGCTCGGTTTTCTTACATTATATCTAAGAATACGGAACAATCTTTAAAAATTGACCTTTTCCAATAGAGGCTTTGATAACATAAAATTCCGAAATAACCGAAAAATCAATATATGGATCACTGAAAATTCTTAAAATACATATAAAGAACAAGTTGTTTATTTGTTTGAATTGCGTTTAATGCCACTTTCAGCAATTTTTTCAGATATATCTTGGCGACTATTTTTTACTCGGGGAGGAAGCCGGAGTACCAGGAGAAAACACCTGACCTTCAGCAGGAATCTGGTAATCCTTGTCTATTGAGACTGGAATTGAGCACATCCTATCCGCGTTGACAGGCGTGTGATCAAAAGTAGATGACTAAGTCCCATAACCACTCTGTCACCGAGGCTCCAACATGCAAGTTGTAAATGTCCAGGAATACGATAAGTTTTAAGTGGTCCTGTTAGGCATCCGTACATACAACTGGTAGCCACTTTCCCGTCCGCAGGTCGGGGGTTTTCTCCGGGTACTCCGGCTTCCTCCCCCAATAAAAACTGGACGCCATGATATAGCTGAAAAATTGCTGAAAGTGGCGTTAAAACACTATTCAAACAAAAAAAATCCAAATAATAAGAAAACCCTAACCGAAAAATTTAAACTGTGGACTGTTATTGTTTAGATAAAATGTCATTTTATCTAGAGTTATACCCAACTTGAATCAATCATCTTTAGACTATGCCACTATAGCAGTGTTTAGATGACTAGCGATTAAGATATTCTCCATAAATGTTGAACTTTTTCTTTTTATCAAGTACATCGAGGATTTTGTACACGTGATCGCCAGATTCTTTGCGTCTTCGTTTAACGTTTAAATAAAGTAAACAACCCACAAGGTGATCAGTGTAGTGGTAGGTATGATATCCTAAACATCTTTTCAGTTGTTGTGTTGTTTTTCATCTCTTACGGATGTGTTGCTTCGAAACAACATTGCCTGTGTCCAAGAAGTTTGTGCATGAACCAGTGATAAAGACTTCTGTTTTGTGGTTTTTGATTGTTTTCATTTAAAAGTGCAATAAATATAATATTGCGTTGCATCCTTGGAAACCCTGTGTTGGTTCTGTCGCGTTCCTTACTCACAAGGACGCTACTGTATCAACGGTGGATTTTAATGAAGACTTAGGTTGTTGAACGGATTCGTCCGGTTATTCCAAAAACCTTACAAAAAGGCTTATGCTCCCATGGCTACATAACCTATACTTTTAACATGTACACTTTGTTAAAGTCCATCAAATAAGCAAATGGTGAACACCAAATTCTGTATTGAAGATGTATTATTTGTCCATGAATCATAGTTTTTCTATAAATATAAGGGTTCAGAGTTTGCAATAATAGTTTCAGTTTTCATTGCCGGTACGGTAATAGCATGGAGGGATTCCGTGATTGTAATACTAGTTCCTCCTTAGTATTTTTCGGGTTTTACTTTGAACCCTCTCACTTTTTCCGGTTTCGGGTTTTACTTGAAACCTCTCACTTTTTCGGGATAGGGTTTTACTTTGAATCCTCTCACTTTGTCGGGTTTTACTTTTATTAACTTTTTCACTTTTGTTCCCGCTCACTTTACTCAGTCATGGTGATCTTTTTGCGTCACTTTCGGAGATGGGATGGGACTTTATACAAAGTTGCATTTCTTCACAGGACTTTAAATATAGCTTCTCGAGAAAACGCCTGTTTTCGATTGCCTTCATTTAAAAGAAAATCTCTGAAACTATAATGCCAAATAAACTAACAGCAAGGATGAAGGTCATCAGTGAAATGTTCTCATTTCTTGTTGATTATTCTTTCAAGATGGCCACTACTTGCTATTGTTATTTCGTGACCATCTTTTTAATTAGGTCTTCACATACGACTTGTGAAAAGATTAAAACACAGACCAGCATCGTATAAGCGTAATTTGATGTAAAAAGAGTATTCTAGTTCTTAACATCAAATGAATAAATAATGCAATAGTTTGCAATTGATTAAAATTCATAAATATACTATATTTACATTTAGATGAAAACCTTTAAGTTAACTCAATTTTAAATTAACGTCAATCGGTATAGGTCTTTCAAAGACTACTAAACTTTTAATTTTGATACCAGAAACCATCAAAACTACACTAGCATTCAAACCTGACGTAAATTAAATATCTATTTGCAGCTAGACAATTTGATTATAAAGTCACTTGAGCCGAAAATCTTTACAGTTTTAGATATGTTGTAGCAGTAACATATGAATACTGTCTACAAATTGAACTGCTTGTTTGAAACGATGCCAGAACTGAAAGATTGAGGCCTGGTTTTATTTAACGACTACGTGCATTCCGTATTCCACCATAGACACTATTCAGGTTTTTATACTGTTGGAGGGCAATGGGTTTTTTCGTTTAAATATCATAATGATGTTTTGAGCACAAATGTCAACAGATTGTAACTGTTTGAAACTTTGTTCTATTTCCAGCTCTATAGTGTCTCCATATTGATTTTGATACAAGTACTTCATTCTTTAACTGGAAACTCGTAAAGTCGTGTTAGTCATTGGCATTTTGTAAAGACTGTCCATTTTCATTAGTATTTAAGTTTAGCAATCACTTGCTTTAGGAAGGAAGAATAACACTTGATCATATTGTTGTAAAAAAGAACAGTTTTGATTAATTAAATAGAAGAACTGTAAACTGTCTGTTTGCAATTCAATCTAATTAAAATTATATCTTTCACTTGCTCCCCCTTTTTGCTATACAACGTAGCGACCATAGCAAAAGATTTAATATTCATTATATTGTTTGCAATTGAACCAAATATGTCGCATGTGATGTCCAACTTTTCGCTTCTCTACCGTAATTTGTGCTTATTATTCTTAGGTGTATAATAAACTTGATGTTGTTAATCTATAAGAGAAATATAATCCTATTTATGTCTCGAAACATTGATCACTTGTTGTTCTGATTGTTGTAAAACAATCCGATTATCGAATTTAAATATGTCGTTTGGAGTCTTGATAGAAATTTGGAATGCTATTGATTGTTTCATCAAAAGTCACGAATAAATACGTAGCGAAATCCTTGTGAATTCTTATTTATGAGAAATTCTTTGTTGTTTTGCGGAAGTTGGAGATTTTCATATTTATCATTAGTCCGTTGGCTTCAAAATAACATAGGTTGAATCGAGCCGTGTTCTGGACTAAAAAGTTCACTTTACTTCAAATGTAAACGGATACAGAGGGACCCGCGTACATCCTGACTCACAGTCCCTGTTTGTCTGTGTAAATATTAATTGTATCCTATACCTAGACGAGGTTCTGTAAAGACGCCTAGTCCATACAGGATCTTTTGACTTTTGAATATTTACAAAATGATAATATATTCTTGACTTTTAAGATGATCATTTATTAAATGCATGTTATTCCATTTAAACCTGAGTTTCACATGATTAGTTTACTAAACCTAATAAAGGCGATTATTCGTCACTGTACGTTTCATGCTTGAGGTACCCTTCAAGGACTATATATCTACATTTAAACAATATAATATAATAAAGTCCTATTGTTATTGCGTGATCAATAATCAGACAAGGTAAATGTGACAGTCTATTTCATTAGTGCATTTTGTGAATAATCCGTTTTCTTGAATTGAAATATAGTTTGAGAATAGTTAATTGTCCCCGAAGGATTACAGCTGTTACATTGTAATGTACACTTCAGAAAAATACATTACTTGTTAAATCGATTGCTGAATCAAATTATATGATATTTTTACTTCACAAAAGGACTTATTTTGGATCTATATGACAACTTGATTGTGTTGTAAAAAATACATGTTGACAACCTTGCTATTCGAACACCGTAAAGGAGTATAGTATAACCCCCAGGATGAGTAAAAAGGAGAAACAAGAAAAAGGCAATTTATGTAAGTATCTGTCATATTAAATGCGTAACTGAACCCTTAACCGACATGGTTATTTACACCTTTAATTTAGATGTCAATTTCTGTCTGATTATTAATGGATATGATTTCATTTTGATGAAACTTTCATATTCGTATGGTTATGTTTATAATATTTACTGCAATTTGTTGTTCTCTTCCTGAGGGAGGAAACGTGTATAAGTATACTTCCCTTCTATTGCTACCAAATGACAGTGTTCAAAGTAGTGCAAGTGTGTCTGTTGCTCAGTATTTTTGCTAGAGGTACTATACTGGTGATAAGTCGTTTATTTGTACACTGAACAGGGTTTTGTGTTACCAGTTTTTAAGGTAGTTATAGTCCTTTATTTATCACGTGCATGTCAACACTGAGATTGTTACATTGCGGGGTCGGGGGAGCCTTACGACGGGCAGGGTGTGATCGACTCCAACCATAAGTAATACAGATATTTAGTTTTCTGTGCTCGACTTCAAGCCTAGATAGAGATTTATAGTTTTCTTGGCAAAGGCCGAGTGTTTCCTCCTGATACTACCCCCCCCCCCCCGCAACCGACCAACGGAAAGTATAGCTGACAAAAATTGCTGACTGGGGTAAAAGTCGTTTCAAGCAAGCAAAATATAGTTCAAGAACACATAACTATTACACTTAATAAGAAAGTCTTACTGATCGATTTGTTTTAATAATCATGCATAACATTGACCACACTAATAAAAAAGACGATGCACCTGTCTGATGTGTTTTGTAAAACACGTCAGTGTTCAAGCCCACAAAGCCTGACGTCACATTTTTATAACAAAGTGCAGATAAATACCCCCCCCCCTCCTAATACACACGAACACAGCGTTTTCAGCACGACTGGTTTCTTGTCTAAATTGACCGGGTTTCACTAACAGTACCATCTCACTCTACAATGCCTTGTCAACACAACTAGTTTAAATACAATTTGTTGTATTATAATTGAATATTCATTATTTAATCAAACTCGCTCAAATTATGTTTCGGCATAATTATGATGGTGGTTTGAAAACGCAAAATAAATTAAGAAACTTCCCAGTACCTTTACGCCATTGAACACAATTTCGATTTGAAATAGCTAACTTGAGAAGAAATCTAACAACCAAGATGGACATATATCACTGTGCTTTTAAGTCGACTAAGTATACATAGTATATGTATTATTTCAATGACGTATGTGTTATCAAAGGGTGGTTTCGGTTTATGCATTTTTGTCGAAAACTAATAAACATGTTTGCTCTGGAAAATATCTCTATATTCACAATAGATAACATTTTATTAAATGTCGTATCTTATTTAGAGTGATTTTGGAAAGATTTATTTGATCTCATAACCAACCTAACCATAAATTAAATCAGATGATAACAGAACAATCTCGAGTCAACTGCATGGAGTACATTTAAACCTCTTAAGAAATTGCGTAATATTTTTAGGATATTTATTAGTTGTGTTGTGTTGTTGTAAGAAAAATACAATTGCACTAATTTATACAGGTAAGCATAAACAACTCGAACATTTTATTGGCCCATAAATAAGAAAAAAATATAAATTTTTCTGAGACTATTTTAACTAACTTGATTTATTGGTTCCTGATTTATCTATTGCATAGATGTTTTAATCAACATTTTTGAGGAACAATAATTTCTGTAAATGAAATCAGCAAGTTTCCCTCCAAAGTAACCAAGATGGCCACCAGCATAATTT
Source organism: Limnoperna fortunei (assembly GCA_944474755.1). Classification (NCBI taxonomy): domain Eukaryota; kingdom Metazoa; phylum Mollusca; class Bivalvia; order Mytilida; family Modiolidae; genus Limnoperna; species Limnoperna fortunei. The sequence continues at coordinate 79,621,105 of OX104111.1, read as the reverse complement.
GTAAATAATACTATAGTGCTGTGATTACACGGTTGAACTAAACTAGTGCACTCAAATTAGTTATCCTTGAATTTTGTTCGTTCAATGTGTAAGAAAACAGTTTATTATTGGTATGTGATGTTGGCAGCAGGTTTTGCGGTGTTCTGTATTTACACTTATATTAACTTAAACTCTCTAAGATAACGACAAAAATATTGATCTAGTTCCTACTAAGCACGAGTTAAATCTTGTCCATATATTGTTAGAATATGTCTGTCGAATATTAGGACATAAAAAACCGTTGGAAAACATAGTTATTAACGATGACCATATGTGCTCAGGTAAAGATGCTAGAAATATGCCCATAAATGTGTTCTGTTATAAAATCTTTCATAATAATCATCGGTTGTAGAATTTAATATATCAAAATAAAAGATCGTATTTTTCAATTAAGTTACCTTGAATGACTTTTTATGACGACAAGAAATACAAATGTGTGTATATCTTTTACAACTTTGTGGGTTTTTTTAATTGGATGATGATTACAAACTTTGTAACAATCCGAATTCAAAATGACCGCCACCACAGGAATTGTTGACGATATGGGGAAGTTTTCTAATGGGTGCTTATCACTAACTTACAGCGCATGTTGAAGCCAAACTATTCAATCGTGGATGTTTACTGGATGGTCTTATACAAACTTTATTGAGCTCTTTACATCGTGCAAAAAAGTGGTCAGCTTGCAAACAATTGCATAAAAAAACGAAAATTCTATTTGCATTTCTCCTAACTTAGACTTGAAGCTTTCTTTATGGTTATTATAGCACTTTCTTCTCCTTCAAGCATTATAAAGCCAAATTGCTGACCACAGAAATACCTGCTCTCTTTTCTTATAAGCGTATAATTTGTCTCCTCTCAAAGCTTATCGAGTTATTTTCGTGCATAATAAGCAGTCTTTTTTCTTCATTAAATAATCAACTATTACTGTTGGAGCTCTATGGCACCCATTCGTGCGCCCTATGTCCAAGGGCGCTTGACCACGCATAAACATCATTTGTCTACTGGTGTGTGGAATTTTCGTAACCAATGGTATCATACTTAGAAGTGTTAAACATATTTAAATATGATGATTATAACATTTTGAATATGATTTTTATATGTGATTTCAAACAGTCTTCTCTAAGCAGTCAACCTGTGAAGTTAAAAGTTTACTGTTTGAGTAGTTCAAAACGGCCGCACAAATTTTCTTATGCACGTATACTGATCTATACTTTCACCCGATATTAAAAATTGGGTCCCATTGTGTTGGTATACATTAGAGTAAATAAAACTTTTGTCTTTATCTAGTCATTCTCACGTCAATACCTTGAGTTATCCGTATGGTTTCGTTTTCCATTTTTTAGGGTTTTTTAAGATTGTATATATTCATATTCACCGAAGGTCAGTTAAAAAAGTCGATTATAATCTTAGTAAAATGTAACAATTTTTAATTTCAGACAATTTTTGCAACCCGTATAAATCATCCTATAAATCAGGATTGTGTTTTGCTTCGAGAAAAGGAGTTTATTTATAAATAGTTTTTTTATCTAACAGTGATGTTAATGCCCGTTAATGATAATTTACAATTCTATTTAAGACAAATTTGTTTCTTGGCACAAAAGTTTATATAACTCAACATCAAAGAGACGGATTTATGTGCTGTGGAGAAAATTATACATCTTGTAAACAAACTCATTAGTTCATTATTCGGGTACCGCATATGCATTAAAGGTGCATTGATCTGTGGAGCTTATATAAGAATCAAACATTGGACCTGGAATCGGTAGGTGTTTCTTTTAGTCAAAATCAGAGGTATCTTTGTAAAAGTGTACTAATTATATATATATTTTCAATTTTTTTTTTACTTTCTGTGGAAGTTTTATCATTTTTAACCAACAGCCTCGGATTACTGTCCAACAAATATTATTAAATATATTGTGTTCCATAATTGTGCATTTTTACTTGCATGAATGTTTAGAGGAGCTTACAAAACCTGCCTGACACCTTATCATATATCTACATAATTGTAGCTACTTATCATACGGTACTCTTCCCATGGTTGATGAAATGAAAATTTGTGTTCCTATAAGTTTAATTTAGAAGTGGACATAATGGAGTTGTATCTTTTGCAAGTTCTTTTAAGAAGTTTCATAATAATTGTTTTATCCACGGTTTTATCCAAGACAATTTCAGTACTGGAACTTAAAAAAATATGTCCCTTATTCAGTGACTTTTTGTAGAGCAAATCGAATCGAATATCATCAGTTTTGATAAAATCGAACAATGAAGGCTGCATGCTTAGTCTTTGTTCGGAGGCATTAGTAGCAGACGTTAATTACAGCAAGCATTATTCAAATTATGCTTCCGTAACCTACACATCTCTTTTTGCACTTAAAAGTCACGAACTTGTTGTTAGCAACAACAAAACAGATTCTAACAGTTTTAACTATTAGTGTATCCGGAAAACGAGAGATCGGGATTTTCGAAGGACAGCATTGTGTCCAGTTTAACCTATTTCCTCTTTTGACAATCGCTAGAACCCTCCCAACACACCAATGCCTTTGTTGTAGTTGTTAGTTTTATTTATTTACTAGGATCAGCTACAGGCACTTAAAAAACTATTGTATACATGTTGAACTTTAAATATGTGGTAAACAAATGATAAAAATGCATAGATTCCTTGTTTACGAACGTGTTAAAGCGATTTATAAATGTGAACTTCCAAAGTGAGAAGACTGTAAAGGCTACTAAAAACCACTACAATACAAAATCTGCAGTTTATTGGAAAGTCGGTGATCTATTCCAATAGGTTTATTAATTTCCCTCAAAGATCACAAGTTTGTATTGAATTAAGACTTTCGCCTAGCCTTTGTCTACTTCAATCAATTTCTTAAGTGACCTTTAGTAGATAATTGAAGAAGAAGTGTTATTTGTAAACAGATGCATCGACACATATTGCATTTTTACCGACCTCTATGACTTATTTGTTATAAGGTTTTCTCCTAGTTCGATTTGATTCTACATGGTCGATTGAAACCAAAGTAATTAAAATTTGTACAATAAACTCAGCATAATGTATAAGACCACGGTGCTACATGTCTAAGCTTACTTTAATTTGATACCACTATACAAATGTCCACTTGGCGTTAAGTAAACAACATCAATAGGTTTCATCACAGTTTGATTGTTGACCTTTCCTTGAATTAGTTCTTAGACAACGTATTTACTACAAACATGGGGCCTCGGTGGCCGAGTCGTTTAAGGTAATTAGTCTACTGTTGATCACGTGCCTGTCAACGCTGAGGTTGCGGTTTCGAGTCTCTATGTGGCAGTGTGTGGTCTATGGGTACTCTATTGCAAGATTGTCATTTTCCTACCGAAGATCGGGGTTTTTCCCGGATACTCCGGCTACCTTTATAAAACTTGGACGCCATGATATGGCTGAAAAACGCCACGTTAACCACCATTCAAACATTACGAATATAGCTCTTATTTTATTCAATCATCCTTCTTTCAGTTCAGTGATGAAACTAAAAATTTAATTGTTTGTATTAAATCATCTCATTAGGTTGTTCTTGATTAAAACCAATCTTTTCATTAAGCTGTTCCCGGTTAAACCCAAAACAAAAATCATCTGTCGCGATGCCATTACTTGTAAACCTCCCTTGTATAAACTTATACGTAGTACATCATTTATTCGAACCCGACACAATGGCTGCATTGAATTTGATTAGAGTAAACTTTTATAACAAGGTCGAATATTTGACATTTTAAACATTAATTTTTTGAGTGGGATACCACTGTCTGTTTTTCATACGTTTGCAGTGCAGTCTGACAGACTTGAATAAAAACTAAAACAATAAAAAGTAATGATAGGTTAGTGTCCTTACAAATATATGCAGTCAACCAGATAATTTACACACAAAACTACGAAGAGCCCTGTAAATTGAAATAAGTTAATAGCTATTTGAACTGTGATAAACTTTTCTTGCGATTTATTTTTAGACCTTCAAATTCCAATGGTAAATCTTAATGTCACATGAAGATGCTAAGCAATACATTGCACATAGCTACCTAGAAGTGCTGACGACAAATCGTTAAGTTTAGAGTGATTAATAATGAGAACTTATGAAATGTTTAACTAAGTGTAAAAAGGGCGTTAGAAAAATAGCTGAAAATGACATGGGATAAAAGAAAAGTGTAGTTAATTTTATAGAATACATAATTATTTAACGTTGTATCACATTTGTCAACCGTGGCCGTGACATGTTTTATACAAACACGGAAGTAGTAATGACAAGCAGAACTAAAATTAAACCAGCTATCGAAAACACCTTACAAGATCATATTAATTGGCAAGGTACTGTGCTGAACAGTCCATTATACTTTAAGAGATTCGACTTGTACCATACTGGGAAGGTTCATAGTTCTTGACCCACAGAGCAGCCCTGCGCGTGTCCGGTGGTGGATAGGGGAGACCTAGAACTAATAATCGTACCCTCGCTTTTTTGCGAGTTTAATCCGACAAATCACAAGACTAGCATCGGATATTAACGGCAGTAAAATTTGGCCTAGGGGAGACCCTCTCGTTGGGGGTTGTCAGGTCATGAGACGGAAGGCCTGGCCGCGGATTAGTGGGTAATGTATTTGAAGAGTGCCACGTTAAACACCCCTTCTGCAGACTTCGAAAAATAGTAGGCTCATTGTAGCCTCTACAAAAGGCTAAATTTTCCTTCCCGTAAAAATGCGTCATACTTTCACACTTGCAGTCAAAATTTTGTTCCCAATGTCCAATCCCAACCTTTTTTCCGTTGATTTGTTGTTTGTTAACTTGTTCCCCTGAATATAGCTGAAATACTGCTCGTCGATCAATCAATAAATCTATCAATTTGTAAAATTCGGTGTTGATCCTACGATATTTGAATCTTGTTTATAAAACGGTTATCTCCCTTTCAATATAAATTTTAGGCTATTTTGTCGAACAGGAACACAGAACACAACGCCTTAAAAACCGGACTTAATATACTCTAAATTGAGCGAGGCATTAAGACATATATCATAAATATAATCCCGATTAGTATTAATCGTATGTTTTATTGTATACTTATGTTTTTGTCATATCTAACGGGTTGTTATCCCTAATTAGGGAGTGTGGGAGTGTGAATTTTTTCTATTGTTAAAAGGGAAACAAATCTTAAGTAGACACTTGCTTTATGATGTCTCCAACTTTCGGTCTCCCTCTTACGTTATTGTTTCTAAATTTCCTGAACTCTTTCCTAACCGTTTATGTATTTGTACTTGCGCATTGTTAAAGTTTTTATTTAGCATGTGGTGTTCTGTTGGTGTTCTATTGTGCAGGTGATCGCTTGTCAATGTGAAATGCATTTTAGTTGTAATAATATGAATTGTTCACATTTTAATTGTAATAATATGAATTGTCCAAAGGAAAAACATTAAAAAAGAAAAAAACATTGACATATCACAAAGTAAGTGCAATGGTTGTGATACATCCACCTAAGTTAGGGGCCAAGTGCACGTTCGCTCCCTCGACCAATTGACTTGGTCGGGTAGTTGACGCTTCTTAATTTATATAGCTGAAAAATTGAAGAAAGTGACCATAAATCACATTTAAACATAAACAAACACAATTGCTGGTTTTTTTTACAGTCAGATACAATGTGGAAGGGTTGAATAGCTTAAAAGGACATCAACTCTGCCCATTTATTGTTTTGCTTGACAATAAAGACCTATGTGTGCGTACTGCCACTTGTTTATGTAAAAATGACTTTTGTGCTTCTATATTCTTATCAAAAAGTAGGTTTTTTCGTTAAACTACAAGGGTAGAATCGCGATGTAATGATTTTAAATCTTCAAAATATTTCATAATTTTTTATTGTTAGAGTTAAAATACAAAATGGATGTCAATTCTTGCAAGATTATAAGCAAATTTATTTAGTGTGAAGTTTAATCAAATGTTTAAGATGTTTGGCGTTATTCTTTAGGAAAAATAAAAAATATGGAATTTCGTGTATTATCGATAATTTCATGATGGAGCGAACGCGGACTCGATCAGAACCCCTGACTTGGGAGGATGTCGATAGAATTATTCTGCGAAAGGCTTTTATGATTAAATTCAAAATTTGTCAAATATATGCAATGGGTAAAAGCCTGGTATTTTGAAACTATTTAACTAATTAAAATTTAGTCATTTACTCTTCTAATTTTTGTCTTATGATAACTAGGTGTTAATGTTCTATTCTACAACGTTGTGATGTGATTTATTACACGGTAGTTCAGACTAGCATGTAATTTATTGCAAATATTATCGCTCTTATACACATTTTTTCATAGATATATGTCACCATAAATGTCTATAAATGACCAAATTAATGTATGATAAACTGAATCAAATGTGTTGGTTACTAATTAGTAAGCAGTGCACGCAAGTACGGCAAATATTTAAAATAAAATAAAATAATATGGATTTTTCTTCCAAATTTTTGTTTGTTTTGTTTTTTAAAATTGGAATTCTCACTTATGTATCTTGATCAATTTATTATTACGCCTTTATTTGTAAGTCATTTAGATGAATTCCCCACTTTGCGCCTCATTTTTACTTTGTGATGAATTTGTCATTTACCTGAATAAAATTTAAATACAGAGCGTCCACACATACAATTCAGACAGTATTGGTTTTTAAAAGTACGCACCTTATAAATAAAACTTTTAATATGAATTCGTGAGTTCTCAGTAAAATTATTCAACCCTAATGAGTGATAGGTATTATGAATAAACCTATACATCCTAAAAACGTGCATGGCCGAGTAGTTTTTCTTAATTTTTTCTAATTCCGGCGACACTCATGCGTAAACGTAATGGATGAAAGAAAATGAGGCCACAAAGAATGATAAAACATCCTAAATTTAGATTAACAGTGTGGCACACGAAAGTTACAACTAAAACATACTAGGTCGAACAGGACTTATAGCACATGGAACAGATTGTTATGTGTCAATCAAAGTGAGAAATTTACATTTATTTATGTACACACAGTGTTTAATCATTATATAGTGTGGTTATGCCATTTAGTGTGAAATCTAACATGTGTATACTAAATTTGGAAACAAACAATAGGAATTGAACTATTAATATTTAAAGGCATTTTGTTTAAATGGATTGTATTGCACCCTATAGACTGATCAGATTTCATGTACACATAATGAACCTTTTCAAGGAATGTTTTAGGAGTTTTTCTGAATGACACATTTGTAAGTAGATATACAATATAGACATGGATTTTTTCTTTGACTTGTTCGATTCTGAAAAGAAAAGAAAGGCTCAACTTCAACAACAACAACAACAACAACAACAACAACAACAACAACAGAATCAGGAACAAATCAGAACTCGTACTGGGAGTGGTGGAGAACTCCCACCTCTCCGAAGGGGAGGATATAGAACTTTTAGTCTCAGGAAATATGACCAGAGAGAAACGAACAGAATTCGCGACGAGCGTTTAAAAAGAGAATTACATCGGCTTTACTTATGGGACAGTAAGTTATGCATAAAAATACATTATAATAAACAACCTGAACGGTATTAAAAAATCTCAATAAAATTTCTTTATTGAATATAAAATCCGGTTGGTTCGTCTTGCCAGTTGTTTGTTTACATATACGCATAACATTAGGCAATCTGCGCTTCTTCGCGTAAATTCTGTAGTTTAGATCTGGGATGTATGTGTGTTACACATATTTTAAGTTAATGATAAGGCAAGACGGTACTGCACGTGCATTGGTGTATGATCAGAAGTTCAAAAACAAACATGTTTTAATTTATATCGCAGACGGGTTTGGTAAGGGGAAATTACCAAAATAAATACTTTTTCACTGTTATCTGTATCTATACAGAACATACATATTTTAACATATTTTGAATCCGTCTCGAAACTGTACATGCAACATATTTTTAATTCCCATAGGCGAGATTATCACGGAATATTTGAAATTCGTTATTCATCACAATATTGATAAGTCTAATGTATATATATCTATTGCTATTGTGTTTCTTATTTCTTAACAGGGTCATGTCTTTTTTAAACTTAATTTACCATCCTTATGGTATATCCAAACAAGAAAACGTAACGTATTTTTACTAAATGTTCTTTTCATGTAGAAGTATACTAATGTCTACTTATACTATGTTGAAGCTAGTTCGTTTCCCTACCTACTTCTGCAGCAGTTGTGATTAGTGCCGAACATTGATATGTCAATATGTTTGCGAGGAAAATCTTACCATCCGCAACACTCTGTTCAACTCGAAGACCATTGTTGGTTATGTATTGCGTCCGCATATCGTGGATACCCCTGTAGTGGGATGTTGTACTAAACAAGTCCAACAGACCAACACCCTTGGTACCATTCATTACTGGGTTTTAATCAGGATATTGTTTGAAGCCTAATTAATGACGTTTCCATTATTACCGAGTGCATTTCAGTGGAGGAGAAAACGACCTTATTTCCAACTTTGAAATAATCAATTGTATTCTAACAAACAGAAAGCAATGATAAAGATCCTTTTTATTTTAATTGTTTGTATGGTACATTTATTTTCTTATTTTAACACAAAATTGTCACTTTTACGAAATTCCTTTCCCTTTTGTAGTGCAATCTTCATAAACTGGAGAAACAGTTTGTATTTCTGGAGCAGTTAATTAATGTCTATCTTTCATACACCTTAGCTGGCTACAATAATGTACCTCCGTTTTTATTGTCGGAAAGGGGAGCCACATTACTGTATCTAACACCTAGCGCATTTTGCTCTATTACGAGTAATGGGACCTTTTAGCTCCGTCAATATAAAAATGAGCTACATTATTGTAGTCCGAGAATCATCTGCCTTTCAACGCTTTTTAGACTTTGATGGGAGCTCTCTGACGTCCCACGCTCTCATTAATACTGATTGTTAATTTGTGGAAATTTAGTCTAAAAGTTTAGTTTTTAAACATATATAAATTTAAATTAAAAAATAAATGCTTCTTATATATAAATGTCATTTTAACCTGTTACGTATTTGATAACAGACCATCTGTTTTGGAAGATTGTGGAAGATTGGCACAGACATCCGAACAGAAAACGAAGAAATAATAAACTCTTATGTTAATGTAATGTAATGTAATGTAAACAAGTATGCCGATCATTTTTTTAGGATGGGGGGGGGGGGGGGTGTCCTTAATGGAAAGGGAACACTGAAACAATTGATTAAGTCCCATGGTTTTCTTTTTGGACCCTAAGGAAGTTTCATTGCGTAATTGGCGTAATTGTCCTTTTGCAACGCGGGGAACTAAGGTACAAACTTATTAATAAATCGAGAACTCCGCACGCAATGCTCTTCATCTTTATTATTTGGCTCATCGCTACCAATTCCAAGTACAGACAGAGGAATAGGCATGCAACAAGAATAAAACGTACACATATCTGGACAAGTTTTATATCTGCGTTATCAAAATATTCCATGCAGACTAATTAAGAGAGTCAGAGAGCACTAAGTTCATGGGTGAGAAAATACTTTAATTTTAATGTTGCATACAGAGATGACAGCTAAAATACATCTACAAGCTGTTAGTTATTGTATCGGAATATCATAGCACTAGTATTTGTGACTAGTGGAATATTATGAAATTATTCTATTGTTTCCATATATCTACCGATCTTTCGTTTATAATGTAATGTCCGTTGACTTAATGTTGATGTTCAGTATTCCTTATGATCATTTGGAGGCTGCATTTGTAGACAATGCTCCTTGTTGTCTTTATCGGAGCTGTTACGATTATTAAAAGGTTTCTCTCTGCGCCTAACCTGTTTTACAAGTATGAGGAAATCCAATAAATAGATCCGCTACCAAACAATCGGATCTATCAAATTCATTTTAATATGTAGCAACAGGTAGCTTCTGCTTTGCTTAAGATTTCCTTACGAGAATGAATGGGTTTGTGGGATCAAGCCGAATACCGAGATTCTGGTTTCCTTTTCCACAATTGTCTATGGTCCGAAACATCAATGTTTCTGAACTAGAAGAATTTCAAGTATAGTAGTGTACCTCGGTGGCTATGTTGTCCAGGTAATTCGCAATCTGTACCTTTTATCAGCTGAGTGTCAACATTGCAGTCATGAGCTTGCGCCCGACTTTTGGCAAGGTGTGCAAGACTCCAACCTTAATTGACATGGATTTTAATTGTTTCATGTTTTCATTAGATTCGTCTGCTTCCTCTCTTATAAAGCTGGACGCCAATATTATGGATGACAAAAAACACTTTTAACCATATATGGTAATTTTTGTAAAAGGTTTATAATTTTTCTGATATTCATTTGTAATTTTTTTTATAAATAACCTCTTTCGGAAATATGGATCGGCACTGCCGTAGCAAGCGGCACGGCCGGTACGGTCACAGTCTGACAGTATCACTTTCAATTGCTGGTACGGAAAACCGCACCAGTTTTTTTTTAGTAAATCGAAATAAAAAAATGCATGTTTTCAACTGGTAATGATTGTCGTTTTTAGTCATTCACTTTTAGTGCCAGGAAACTCTCAGAATTCAGGATTCCGCACAATTTACCCCACACCCTTTGTCGTGAAGACCAACCCGCAAGGGACACTTCGTATCCCTACTGGTCATATCTCCGTCCATACCACTTTTTTTCTTGGGGCTACGCTTATGATTGAAAACTCTAGAGGCGATGTACATGCATTTGGACTGAGTCCATCGGCATTATAAAAAGAATTAAGAAGTTTGTGAGCTTTTCTGAAGTTTTGTACTTTTTGCCAATACCACTGCGATTTACTTTCTATTACATATATATAGAGTCACGCCAATAAAAACTGGCTGTTGCACACGTAAATCTTAAACTAATTCAGTAACTTTTATTGTATCATGTTCTGAAAACGGAGGATTCCAAACAAGCAACAGAGGAAACGCCTACGAGCCCCGTTTCCCGCCAAAATAAAACGCTTTTCTCAGTATTGAAACATCAAGACCAATAAACAATAAACTTCACAGAAAGAGAAAATAACAAATTATTTTTTTCTTGATGCACATTTCAAATAAACAAGGTAGATTTAAATGCAGTCGCAAACAATCTTTTGTGCCAATATCTAGATACAAATTCAATTTTCAAATCACATATGATTGTGCCAAAATCTTGATTAAAATTCATTTTCATAAGCCGTTTGCATATGTTTTCAAATTACCTTTGTTATACTAAACTTAACCGTACCATTTAAAATACACCAATAAAGAGATCTTTATTTAGAATTTTACTGCTATTTTGGGCTCTGACATTTCAGATAAATTTTAATGTGTATCGAAGCGTTAATTTCATATGTTGTCATTTATTTCACTCGATCAAATTGTCTTGTATTTTTTTCTAAAGTAGTAAAAGTATCATGTTCTTTTCATCCACTGCAGTCTTCAAATTTATACGGCGATATTGTATAAATAAATAAATAAGTTTTCAGAATCAATTCTGATTATGTCCTAGCTCTGTTAGATCGGTTGAGGCCTCACCGGCGACCGAATTGAAAAAAAAAACTTTTTATAACATTACGCTGGGAGTAGTGTAACTTCCTGGATTACGATAAAGGGCGAGGGTTTGTTATCTCTTTAACCGATTCAATCTAATTGTTCCTAGCCAGTAGTATTTGTCATAGTATTTTTGTCTCTGTTATTTGGTTTTCCAATGGTTTGTTTTTGTTTAGCGTATGGTTTAAAACTGTCACAGATAATTATTGTTTTATTTTTTGGTTATTTCCCTTTGTATGCAATATTGTAAAACTGAAGACTTCTAATTTTTAAGTTTGGGTAAACGGGGAAAACGCAAGTTTAAACTCCCTGAAAAAAGAATACGGATCATTTGTACCTATATAGATAGAAAAAAAAATAAAATAACATAACATAAAATATGAACATTAATTAAAATTACAGATGATATGTAAACATTTTGGGCATTATGTTTCACACGTTACGATCTAACAGTATAAATAGTGATAATAACAGAGTATACCAATCTTCTTACACCCATGCAGGCAGGGTCTGGGGTACCGATTTTTTTTCACGTTGCATAATTCAATTCTCGCGTTGCGAGACCACAGATGTTATGAATGGGTTTCGTCTGCAAGTTTAAAATCGCTTCTAATATATTTTATCAAATAGGTTCTGAATACTCGTAAAAGAGTATGTCGGATTCGGATCTTGTGGAGACGGGGGATGGAGAAGGCGGTCCATCTGGAGAATGTAATTTTAGCATTTTTATTTGTAAAAATTGCACTTAAAAATTTAGTCCAACTCGAGACTGTTGATCGTGGACTGTCGAGTGTCGTCAAAATATATAATTTGGTATTGCAAAATGAACATGCATATTCTAAAAAGTATTGTACTACTTTTGCAACATTTAATCCACCTTAAACTGAAATCACTTTATGATTTAAAGTAATCAACTTGGTCTTAAATATGAACACAAGAAAACAGCGTTGTGTATTGGGTTGTGTTTATTGTGTTTATATTGGAAATTCCGCCGCGTAAGGATATAGTACCTCAATATATTTTGCTTTTCATCATCTGTGTAAACATTTGAAATATTGTAACTTTTTGTCATTTTATTTGTAGAAATTATAGGTTATATATATATATTTTTTTATCAAAAACCACGAGTGTATAATTTTATGGTATGATGATATATATTAGAAATCAATGCGCAGTGTGTATGTGTGTGGATTGTAATGGCCGAATGATCAGGATTTCAATTTCACCTAGCCAAGATATACTACACTGTGTACACAAAAATTAAGTTGACACACTATTTAGGGAAATGGGGAATGCAGCGACTGCAAAGAAAGGGGATCCAACAGAGAATGGTATGTTGAAATTTGGTAAACAAACATTGATCAATACACCGGTCGCATCTAAGATTACGGAGCCTGATCAGTAGAATGTATGAACATAAATTTTATATCGTATAATGACTCGATCCTTTCGTAGCTTCGTTTGCGTGACTTGAATTTATGTGTAGCAACTTAACAAACTAGATACATGCTGAAATACTGACATAAAAAAATTTTGTATAAAAATTATCATTCTGTTTAGTATTAGTAACATAGAACATTTCATTTTCACATTTATTATGATAAGTTTTCCAACACAAATATAACATTTGTATTTTGTCAAGTCCAATTCATTGAATAAATGTGTGTATGTATTGGAAAAAAAGATTTCATTTATTATATAATAAATATTTAAAAACAATTATGTTTTGTATACTTGAGTTTGTTGTTGTATTGTGCATTTTCATAAAATCTGTTTGCATTTCATCTGCTGGTTTCTGTGGTTTTTATGCTTATGATTCTATAAGTATATTTGATTCTTGTTCTCATACAGAATAAAGAGAAAAAAGCAATGAAAACAATAATTCAAAACTGTTCAAATGAGTCACTAAACATTCATTTGGTATTTTGGTTATGTCTGTTGCAGCATATCATCATATACAATGTACCATTATTTGTTGTCAACAGCTGCTTTAGCCTAGCACATTAGTCTCATTGATATTATCTTGTTTTTATTCCCTCCTTCATTTACTATGACAAATTCCCATTTGTCTTGTCAGTATATGCTTCAAATTTATTACTGTTTTTCTGTCTTTTTTAGTCAAAGAATTTTTAACAAAGGCAAAAGAGGATTTTACACAAAAATGGGATCATCCCACACAGGTATGTACATTTATCTGCATGTTCAAGGCAGTTCCTGAAATTTCTGACCTATCAGGTTTAAATGTAGAGTGAAATCATAAAGTAAAAGATAGTACAGAATTTAAATAAATATCTTGGTTTTGTTTGTCCATCATTTATTTAAATCAGTATTTAAATTTTAAAATGTGCAAAATACAAAATTGTCCAACATAGGTGATTTGTATGAAGCTATTGTGGACAGAAGTTCAACTTTGTCAGCATCTTTATTGGCCGGATTTCACAGAGTGAAAATCCGGGTTATATTATGGTGAATGTTGGGCATTTTCTCAGCAACTACTAATCACATTCTCTTTCTTGAAATTTGGTGTGCAGCATCAGCATGGCCTCCCATAACCTGGGATTCAATTTCAGGTCTGTCACTCACCTACTTCCTGTTAACCGACTTAGTTATTATGCCCCTGCGACGACAAGGGGGGGATTAAGGTACGAATTTCCGTCAAGCTTTTATCAGAAACCGTACATGAGAACAATTTGAAATTTGGCAGGGTGGTTCAGAATCATAAGTAGTACGTCCTAAGCAACTTTAAGACCTGTCAGACAACTACTTCCTGTTTGGGACTTCATTTAGCGGGGGCATATGTGTCTTCGATATTTTTTTTCAAAGTCTGGCTATTTTTTGTCTTTGATCGATTTTTATTATTATGACACAACTGTTGGATAGATGTGTCTTTAAATGAATTGTTTCATGTACACAGATTGATCAGTACACCCTTTTCTGCTTGTAGTGGCATATGCAGCATTTGCAAATTTAATGAAATACAATGAATTTTTGATAACTCTCAAAGTTAAATGCCTCACATAGGTCAGAAATGGTCAGAAATACTACAATTACACAAAAAAATCTTTTGCTTGCATATATTTTTCATAAAAAAAAAGATAAAAAAGTTGCTATTAGTTACATGTATATGATATTTTTTGCTGAAATACTATCATTTTGCTATCTAAAATTGGTGTATTAGAGCAGCTTAGGAGGGATTTTCCCCTAGACCTGGTGTGGGCATTGAGCGGCCTCTAGAACCCTTGTTGAGTATGTTTTGCTTGCACATCAATTTATCTTTAGCTACAACCCCTCTGTATCAACATTTTTTTTAATGAAATGTTTTAGAGATTTTCATTAACATGGACAGACATTTGGTCGGACAACATTAAAACTCATGTGGACAAAATTCTAGAAGACTGGTTTATCCCAGTTGCTGGAATTGAATGTTAATATTAAACTTAATTTTTAGAACATTTTGACAGCTAACACAAAGGCTGAAATTTCAGTCAGTTTAAGAAATAAATCCATAATCAATATACTTGTACTAGTACATGTGTAAAGAGAAATTTGTAAGTGAAGTGTAATGAAATTTCAAAAGCTACAAAATTGGTGATAGATTGATACTGTTTTAAATTGAATCTAACAATTTATTTCAATCCTCGTTCAATAGACAGGCTTCTAGCGTACAATGTACTGTATATATAGTAATACAAATAAGTCTTGTAAAAAAATTGTTGTCATGGAAATTTTATTATAAATATTGATTTTTTTTTAAACCTGCATTATACCTCTCAAGTACCATTAATTGACACTGATTAAAAAGAAACTTGAGAGGGCCATCAATTTATGTTCCAACTTCTGGTACATAAATAACTTTCTTTGTGATAAATATAGAATACACTCTTGTATTTCATATATTCTTGGTAATTTGTGTTCTAAGTATTTGGGTTTTAAATAACATATTTTGTGTAATTAGGTTGGATTTTGGTGTTTTGTGTGCTTTTGCACTATAGGAACAATATGTTCTTTTCTTTTTTTAATGTGATTAGACTTGATTCTTCTTTTCCAAGATTGAATGTTTGATTTTATTATTGAGATCCTTTCTTTTGCACTTTTTTGACATGTACATGTATTGTATTAGAGAATAATTTAAAACTAATATAGACATGTATACTATAAACATATATGACTTGTTTTTTTTGTATGCAAGCTATATGTATTTAAATTAAATTTCAGATACTTGCAATCTTAATGACTTTCTAGATATCTACCTGTCTATTCTTTGACAGCTTTTTAATAATGGGTTTTAATTTTTATTGAAAAAATGATATTTTTTATCAAGCTGTTATGTTCATTTTGTTAGTATTGGTTTTAGCCTATTTGTTGCAGTAATTATGATTAGCACGTGCTCTGCATCATGATCTCATGTCTTATCTGAAGGGCACATACTATTACTAGTACATGTATACTACATCAAAGGATGAGTGCATTATGTTTTTTAAGAAAGGAAGTGATCTGTCTACAATTTAATGCTAGTAAAAAACCCAGAGCTGTCTTTTGAAAACTTGTGAAGGACTTCCAATTTACAGTTTTTAACAATGCCGATAGGAAACATATACATGTTATTCTGTTTTTGCGATCTGAAGAACATTGATACATTGTCTTTTTCATTAGGGAATGGGGAAAAGACCATGTGATGTTCCAATCGTCATTCTTCTAGTATATGAAAACAAGTGTTTTATATTTAGGCTTGTACGATCATGATAATCAGACTAAATATTATGTTTGGCAGGTCTAGTTTAAATGGACCCCAGAAGCCAAAGAATGCTTTTTGTGCATAGAACCCGACCAACTGAATTGTCTTAAATTTATTAGGGCTTTTCCAGAAAAAAATGTACAGGGGGGCGAGAACGCAGCTCAAAAAATGGGGTACCACCACTAAAATTTTAATTTTTTTAGAGGCACAACCTAGAAAATGTTTTTATGGAAAGTACCCCCCACCTATAAAATAAAATTGATATATCAATATGATTATTATACCCCCCGCAAACTTGTTTGGGGGGGGGTATATAGGAATCACCCTGTCTGTCTGTCTGTCCATCTGTCCACATCCCTTGTAAGCGCAACTCCTCCTAAACGGCTTGATGAAATTTAATGAAACTTAGCATAAAGGAAGTACATTATATGTAGATGTGCATGAAGGATTTTTATTGACCTCATATATCATTTAGGGAAGATCACTGGACTTGAAAGCAAAGCGGTGGGTATCGCTTTGTGAGCGTGCTCACAGTCCACACTTGTGTGATTATATTCGAATCCTTCTTGTTATGCCAGTTGAATTGTGTCACCATTTATCGTAAAAAGCCACGAGGTTGTTTACCAACATGACCAAAACACATGCGAGTTTTCAAATGTTAATGAACACAAATCATGTTTAATCCACGAAACTGTCGTTTTGAAGAAGAAATGTTTGTTTAAATTTGACATTTAGCATGACTCGTTAAAAGTCTAGTATATAACGAATTCCCAAGAATTATTTTGTGCCAAGACATGGTGCAATTTGATAGGAATTGAGGAAAGCTCCATGTGCCTTCGTGTTTGTAGTGAATTTGTATACACAGCAGACATAAGACGTATAATAGTTTCAAATATGCTGTCTGTTGATAATTAAATGTTGATATATGTTTTTGGCATTTAATAACTCATATTACACCTAGAGTGACATAGCCCCCTACCCCCTCCCCTTTTCACACACACGTACACACCCACCCCCACTTTTAAGAGGGTAAACCTTTAAGGAATGAAAAATTCATATATTTATAGTGTCATAATGTTTATATTGAATTCCAACAATCACACAGTTTAATGATGCCTATAATTCTATAACCAACCATTTCATATACTGTGGCCTCCACAACTTCTAGTTGAATTAAAAGATTTTTTTCAGCTGGCCCATACATGTAGGTTACTTTTCACAACAGATGAATTTAAATAACATACTGCTTACATCAAAATAACTTGTTAATATTTCTGACATTTATTGCTGTGATGTTAATTTTTCATCATTATTTTGCAACTTATTGCTGTTTAAAACAAGTGAGGGTCTTTATTATTTATAACCATAACTGTTTTACATGTATATATACATTTTGATTTCCAAATAAAGTCAAATGTAGTAGCATCATGCAGTTTAAAACAAAGAATTTATTTAATTTTAGAATTTGATGTCATTGCTTAAATTTATTTATATGGAGAAATTTATATACATGTCAAGTATTTTATAAATAGGCTTTGCTTTTTTATGTCTGAAAAAAGTGAGCTTGGGAGATTAAATTTTGAGCAGTAATATAATTTTTTGGACTTCATTGTGATAGTATAAATCCCTTTTTTTACAAACATTATCGAGTTAGCTATTATGGTAGGTACAAAATTTATCTAATGAAGGTTTGCTTCTATGATATTCATTGAATGTGAAGCTGATATTGCATGGCATAATTAACTTTTCTTGATAAACCATTTAGTAAACTTAAGCATCCCTTCCAAAAAAATTTAAGACCTTAAACAAACACTTAAATCAAACTGGTATTTTTTAATATTATTTTATAGTTTACAAAAATGTGATATTAAAATTTATGGAAACTTATCTCCGGCAAGAAGTAAGATTTTAAAACTGGCAGCTATTAACACAATTTTAAAGTCTGTGATCATCCCTTTAAACAAAAGAAAAAGGGAAATAAAATGGGAAGTAAGTTCTGTGTATTAAAGGAACATGCATTTTTTAAAAGAAATTTATAAAAATAATAGTGTCAATAGATCTATTTTATAGACAGAGATATATTCCTTAAAATGAGTTGTTGGCCCTAGCATGTGAGTTTATAAAGAAATCTAAAAATTCATCACAGCATTTGGGGTCAGTATAATTTGTTTCTATGGAATAAAATGACAGTAAATGAGTTTTATAACATGTATTCACTCATTCAATAAGTTAATGTCTGACCTGTCTCATTGCAATATATTGCCTTCAGAAAAAATGATAAATTTCTCATTGAATAATAGACTAATAATGAGAAATTCATGCGAAGAGAAAAAAATGTGTAAACAGGCAGCTAATAACGCAATTTCATACCAGTAACTATCCTCTGTTAATTAAAACTGGATGTAATAAGAAAATACCAAGACAACAAAGTCCCTGTAAATTATGTAATGTCTTTAAAGATGAATATAACTTCTTCCTTAATTGTTCATGTTATTATAAATTAAGTTTTTTTTTTCATAAAATTAAGATGGTCAGAAACTTTTCGATTACTAAAATATGTATTATTTTGTATTTCTGTTATTTCAATTTTTTATTTAATTTTGTATTTTACAACCCATGGTTGTTATTATGCCTGAATAAATTAATATAAATTTAATGTTTTGTAAATAACATTATGTTTAAATCTTTCATAGTAGCAGTTTTATGTAGTTTATGGAGTTTTCTTCACTATTTATACTGACTGAAATAAGTGTCATGTAGTTGAGTCAATCAATCCATCAAAAAAAAAAGAAACATTGTTTCCATTATGCTTATGGGTCACTTATGGTCACTGTATTTTGCATTGTGTCTACTAAGTAAATCTTAGTGGACTTTGAAACTCTTGCAAGGAAAATTTGCGACATTGAGAATTTTAAGGGTAGCATATTGACTGATGTGTTTAACTAGGACAAGGAGTGCAACTTTCATTGTCTGTACAAACCCTCAGTGTAAAAAGCATAGGGTCTTTAATGCTACAACAACAAAAAAACATTTTTCCTTTACTTTTACATTGTTTTCCAATGGCAGACAAGAATATTTGTCTACATGGTTTAATATTCCTGAATTGAAGGTTTAAAAATTTGTTCATGTCTTGATTATATACTTGTATATATTGAACAATTATGTTGATTTGGGATTTCTATAATATATTTTAATGATTGTTATGATTATACCACACTTTTTTTCTCTAATGCACATGCAGCTCCAAAAATTTACCATTACATTGCAACAAATGTATTTCAGCCTCCCCCACTTTTTGTAGTAAAAGCCGACACAAATTTGTTCAAAGCTGCTTCGAGACCCACAAATTACACAAAAGACGTAATACTATTATATATTATATATTTAATGAGTACTGATGCGTTATCTATTCTACTTTGGCAGACAGATGCTAAATATTTTTCGAAGCGTACGTCGAGTTGCTTCCAACACCCCCCTTTTCGGCATTTTGTCACCGAAAAAGCTGACACAAATTTGTTCCCGGTGGTTTTGAAAGCTGAAAATTGGAACGAAGACGTAATATTATAATTGATTTATTAATTTATAGGTCGCGATTAGTCACCATTCCTATTTATATTTTTAATTTAGAGTTTTCTGTCCGCCGAGTTCATATCAAAACATGCCACTTCAAACGGCATTTTAACCTAGTAAATTAAAACTATACGGTACGAAATTTCTATAAATGACAGGTAATTGTCTTAGGACTTTGCTGTATTTCATTTTATTGATGTATGTTTCGGCAGTGCTACGTAAACTGAGACGCTACCACGCTTACAAAAAAACCGACAAAAAGTTGACCATGTGGTGTTTTGCATTTTCGGTATACTCGGGCTTTTACAACATCTGGTTAATAATAGAGCAGAGCAATCCAATATAGAAAATCGGCAACCAGTCCCATTCGGAACTTTCGGGCGTAAACATTCAAAAGTTTATTTATGATCGGTTATTCCCCTTGCATTCATCCGACAAAATCGTCAGTCAAAAATCGCGCGGACGTCGTCGAAAGCACCGCGTTTGGCGAAATAGAAACAGAAAAACACCGACAACCGCGTTTATTTTAATAAGAACGTACCTACACCCACCAAAATAGAAATACCCTCAACCCCCCCTACCAAGGAAAAAAAAATTAACCTGCGTTCTCGCCCCCCTGTACATTTTTTTCTGGAAAAGCCCTTAAACAGAAGGGGACACTTGTCAAATTAAATCTGATATAAATGTTGGTATTGTCATAGTAGTATATAACAATACAAACTAGTTGATAGATAATTCAAAATCAATTACAAAACAAAAAATTCCCAAGATCATACTATTAAGACCAAAAAATGTGTTTGTTTACAGTACAACTTCCAACCCTTTTATAAACTGCAGACCCTAGACATATTTATTGGAAAAGTTGGTAAAAATTTAAAACTCAAAATTCTGCCTTGTTTGCAACTGATTTCTTGTATTACATTAAATAAACTGGCAACCTCCAGTTGAAGTTGGTGTTCGAGTGTTTCTGTCTCTAATCTACAATGAATGTAGCCACAGTAAAAAGCAGAAAATTGTTATAGCTCTGTCATTTATGCTGTAGCGCTCCATGCCATTTTAAACAGTTTAACATGTATCATAAAAAATAAAAATCTTTAACGTGACCTCACAGCTGGGCCCACAGAGATGGTTACCATCTCACTGATATCTAGTCCCAATCACTGTAGATCTTATTGTTGAGTAATTTTCATAATTCAATTTATTGATGAGAGAATAGCTAAAGCATCCACCTTTTGACCATGTTCTTAAGTATGGCCATGTTTAAGTATGGTTTTTATTTCATGATGGTTCAGTAATTAGGACTACCTATTGTCCTATATTGTAAATGAACATCTGATGGACTTAAAATGTACATGCAACCTGTAGATCATAAATTTTGTTATTAGCTTAAAGTGATAGTGTCTACGATTTTGAAAATTTTTTAGTAGCGGTTTTAGTTGTTGAAATTGATTTATAATGTCATAATTAGTCGGTAAAAACACTAAAATGTTAAAAATTAAACATATAAATATTAAATAAACATTAAAATACATCGCTAGTCTTTCCATAACAACTAATTAATCATGCATCGGGTCCAGGTTTCCGATGATTGCCGATTTAGCTGATTGGCGGTGCACATAAATATGGATGACGAGGTAATCACGTACATTTTACAAACAGATAAAATATTTCGTTGATAACTTATTTCTGTAACTGACAGTAACATATATTACCTACAACAGATAATAAATAATTTAATTTCAACTTGCAGAAAACGATAAAATAAAAATTTCATTCATATTGTGGGAAAATTTTCCCCTTCGTAGACCCCATAAATACCTATATTTATTTTAACAGAACAAGTTGCGTTGTGAAAAGCGCATTTATCAAAAGAGACACTTCCAGATAGAAGTAGCTGAACGATATATATATTACAAATCTCTTCAATTCTATATGTAATTTACAGTTATTTTAATCGTTTTACACACATACCCATCCAACAACAATGTTGACCACTTCAGCATGACTGTCGACTCTAAGAATGCTCTTAATTTCATTCCAACGATTGATTTCACTTCCAATATTTATCCTTCCTAAATGATATTTGGCAAGCACTTCCTGTCTTTTTCTCTTTCATGTTGAATCGCTCAAAATTATCTGTCTCCCTCTTGCATTTTGCTGCACGTGCGACATTGTTTACATTCAAGTCTGCATCTACGCATGTGTGGTAAACCGGCCGAACAAAGGTGATGTGAATGTAGGCGGGTTTCCGATGGAATTATTGTCTACCAGACAAAATTTGATTTTGATTGCAAAACTGTATTTTTACATAAAAAGACAGTTTTAATATTACTTTTTAACCAGAGATTTGAATTTTATGACCTTTTATAAGAAGTATAAGACTAAAATTACAGTTTCATTTTTTTAATCCAAATCGTAGACACAATCACTTCATACATGTACATGTACTGGTATGCAGCCATTGCCCATGTAGTAGTATACTTACATGTCAAATTTCACCCACTGAAAAAACAACTCCTCCTTATAATTGGCCATTTCCAATCATTTGTAACTCAACTTAATTGTTCCATTTATTTTATTTTACCAATAATTCTAGCTTGATCTGTTGTGATTTCATTGCACTTAAAGTTCATCTTGGACACTATGATTTTATGATAGCCATGTTATTTGTAAATGGTCACTTTAAATTCCTAACAACTTATTTTAACAGTTCAAACATATGTTATTATTCTGATTGAGTCACTAAGGACCTAATTTCAACTGTGCAGCAGTTTTTCTTTGAATATTTCTGTTCAAGATGTTTAAATATTTTATGTGGACCAAAAATGTTTCTAGTTGTTATAGAAAACTAAGTCTTCAACATTTCTAGACAGCTAAGCAATTTGTTAAGAAACATTGGTACGATTATAGAAAACTATTGACAACTACACTTTGTCTGGAAGGCCAATAATATTTATGGTAAACAGTATTGAAAATCATTATGATAATTGGATTTATATTAAATATTGGTCCATAAAAATACATGTAAGATAATTGCCTGAATCATACTTACTAAGCTACAGTGTAAACAAACCTGATAAATGGATTTCTGTATATTGTTAGTGACAATAATTATCTTTGATAACAATATGTGAATCAATCTGCTCATTGTACTATATAATATACCGTATACTGTATACACTTGTATCAAAACAACAGTTTTGTTTTAATATATGATGTTGTACATGTGTACATTTATTAAGTTGGTAAAAAAAGTTTGTGTACAACTTACATGTATTTACTAGTATGACAATCAATATCTCTTATCAGTACATAAATATTTGTATGTGAAAGTCTATGCCAATCAGTCATTGTTATTTTATTATGATATACAAAATGTATACACTGTATGTATCATCATTTTGTACCTGTGTTAAGTCTTCCTTAGTACAAAGAATGTTGGGGGTTCTTATGAGGTACTCTTTAAAAAAAAACCTGAGGCTGTAAAGTACATGTAGACAGCTGGTGAAAAATTGTGGCATAAAATCTCAAACACACAAAATCAAGTGTAGTGTAAAGTATATATACATGTAAATTCTATTTTTCATGTATAATCAAATATTCATTTCATGTACAGAGTACTGAGCATTTAACACTGAAGATACACATTAAATTACATGTATACTGTCTGAACTGAATCCATATTATTTAGCTTACCTGACCTGGTGAGCTATTGACATCACTTAGCACACATTGGCCACGGCCAGTGTTCAATCTAGAATTTGGCCTAAGGAGGTCAATAAAACCAATATAGGGACATGACAACTGAACAAAAAGTGCATGTTTGTCTCAAATGGGAGTAAAATATGAAGAAATACGCTTCATCTTGTAGCATGAACAACACATTTTAAAAAATCGATAATATATTGTCTCAAAGCCGTTGACTATAGGGGAATTTCTCAAAGCAATGAAAAATTACATTGCGCCAGTAATGACCCAGGAGGTTTTTTAAGCATGTCACTTCAACAAAAAATGCGGGAATGGCGCGCTCTAGATTGAACACTGCCTTAGCATGGTCTTCTGTAAACTTTTTACATTTCAATCTTCTTCTCTACAACCAATTGACCAATTGAAACCGAACTTGGTCAGAATGTTCATTGGATGGACCTTGACAAAGTTTGCATTTTTTATTTTGATTGGAAAACCATAATGGCCTCCTCCAAAGGATTTAGTTAAAATGTCAATAAAAATAGTTTTGGCCATAGCAGACTAAGTTTAACAGAGGACTCTGTTGGAATAATTTTCAGATGTTATCTATTTGAAAATATCAAAGCTAATTTAATCCATGATTGTATATGTAACGGTATGTGAATGTTTTTTGGGTGAACAGTTCTCTTAAAAGTTTATGCTTGGTTATTTGATAGAAAATCAATGAATGCTGCAATTCATTGTGGGAATTTATTTGACATTGAAACCTATAGGAAAATGTTAAAATAGCTTCCTAGCTGAAACTATTAAACCAGTTGAAACCAAACAGCAATTCACTTGATGGTTTTAACAAAGGCTAGTAGAAAATTGAAAATTACAGGACAGTTTAAAATCAGGGAAATGCCATTTTCATAGCGACCTATATTAATCAGGTGAGCGATAAGGGCCTCTGTTTTAATACATTACAAATTACAAATTATTTTGTTTTTCAGAACACTGCCTGTTTAGATGATTTTGACAGAATTAAGACCCTGGGTACAGGATCTTTTGGTAGAGTAATGCTAGTCCAGCATAAAGCAAATAAAAATTACTATGCCATGAAAATATTAGATAAACAGAAAGTAAGTACAACTGATTTTTATGTATGGAGACTGGATGAAGAAAAGTGTATGTGGTGTATGTTAACATATCAATAGTTGCTGTATATACATGTACTTTTGATTAAACAAAATTTTTGTAAACACTGCTTTTTAGCCCATGATGTTTATATATTTATATTTGATGCTTAACCAATTTGTTGTCAGCTAATTTAGAATCAGTTCATAAGTACTGAAATAAGTTGTTCATAAATTGTATCACATGATGGGTTAATTGAACTCGTGTATTTGTTGCCTGTTGAGCAGAGTCTGCATTGTTCTTTAACTTTGGCACATTTCTTTTACTCATAATAGTCAATTTAAACAAAAGGGTTGATTGATTGATTGGAAGTTTGCTTTACGTCCAGCGTTCAGTATTTCAGCTATATTCAGAACAGGAACAGTAAACAAACAATGGAAAGGGGGTAGGATAGGACACCAGGAACAAAGTTTTGACTGCCACTGGAAAAGTATGGAGTATTGGGTAGTGTCGAATAATTTAGCCGTTTGTAGTGGCTACAATGAGCCTACTCTTTTTTCAAATCTACAAAATGGGTCTTTATGATGCAAGGAGCTAGCACTCTCCAAACACATCCGCGACCAGGCTTTCCGTATAATGACCTGACAACCCCCCAATGAGAGGGTCTCCCCTATCCTCCACTTGGGGACACGCATGGTTGCTCTGTGGGTCGAGCACTGGGAACCATCCCAGTATGGTCCCAGAAATGAAAAGGGGTGTATATTTTCAGCTATTTTGGCAGTTCCTTCTTAACTATGTTAAGAAAAAAATCAATGATCAAACTTTTCTTAAACCAAACTTTATCAAACCTTTTTGTATGAGCTACTGATGTTTAACATTATTTTTATAAAATAATTGAAAATTAAAGGAAAATTGAAACTAAATGTAACTGCTGATGTGTACGAGCTATGCATGTTGTTGAAATAATAAACTTTATTTAAAAGCATTGCATTTTTTTTAATAATTGAACTGAAAAGAGAGGTACAGTTTACATGAAGCATCTCTGATATAAATCACCTCTAAAACTACATGTAAAAATCAAGCTTTTCACTCCGGTGAAGTATTCTTAAAACGTTTGGTGCAATTAAAAGCAACAGACATATTTCATGGAAGATTATGACCTACACCTTTAAGTTCTTCATTCAGTATTTATATGCCCTTCTTTTACTGACCTCTTATAGTATACAAATGTCCATCTGTCTGTCCACTTCTCATCCAGATGTTGCCCTGTATCTGCACTGATTTTCTTCAAACTCCACACAGTTGTTTATGGTCTGTGTACTTTTTGGTAAATTTCTGATTTTTTGCAATGGAGTGAGACTCTCTTTTTGAAAGGGGGGAAGTTTATAGTTTTCAGATGCTAACTAAAAAAAACTAAGCATATTTCCATATATTTATAATTACATTGTATTGTGTATTTTTTTACATTGTAGGTTGTGAAATTAAAACAAGTTGAGCACACATTAAATGAAAAGAGGATATTACAAGCCATTAGTTTTCCATTCCTTGTTAGTTTAGAGTATCATTTTAAGGTGAGTAAGATAGAAACAAAGTGAGAAAATAATCACAGAAACATGAAAAAAAACTTTGAAATGCTTCCTTTATTGAACTGTTTAAAGAATGGAAACCAAACTATATTTACATTAATTGGATAATCCCTTGAAAGTTAATGTTTTAATCTAAATTTTATTTAAATTTGTGAAATTTTTTCATATCCATTGTAGTCTAATGTTTTGTATGTTGATCTCTTTTAGGATAACTCTAATTTATACATGGTACTGGAATTTGTCACTGGAGGAGAAATGTTCTCTCATTTGCGGCGTATAGGAAGGTTCAGGTATGTGTATTGTTTTGTGGTTGTTTATTGCTTTTTACTATTGCAAACTGTTTCATTGATGAGTTTAAATCATTCATAAAATAATTACATCTACAGGATTGACTTTGCATTATGGTCAGTATGGTCTTCTTCACAGGTGAATCAGATTTGACTGTGCTGATGGTATGTTTGTTTATTTTACAGCTGTGCCTGCATTGCATATATTTGTATATTAAAGTAATGGAAATAGTCTCATGAAGTAAATTATAAAGTTATTCATACAAAATTAATTAAACGGTTTTTTGCTTAGTTCTTGGTAAAATAAAATTGTTTATGTGTAAATTGATTTTTTATCACTTAATGGCTACCATCTTTTATTTATCAGACATTTTAAATCAGCATATTTAGTGAATTGTATGCCTTTGTGTTCTTTTTCCTACAGTGAGCCACATTCCAGGTTTTATGCAGCCCAAATTGTATTGGCCTTTGAATATCTTCATTATTTAGATCTTATATACAGAGATTTGAAGCCTGAGAATTTATTAATAGATTCCCATGGTTACCTTAAAGTAAGTAAAAGCATTAGGATTTAGCCCTGGATATTGTCCTTTATTATGTAATGCATTTCAAACTATCACCAACTATAACCAGGTTTTTGAATGCAGAAAACAATATTTTACTTCATATTATTATTTTATTTTACAAAATTTAAAGTCTGACCCATCTCATTGCTAATCATTCTGTAACTTGGTTGATAGTTTGGTGATAGTATGAAGAATTTGGGTTTTTTTGTTTCCCTCCTGGCATATTTTTAGTTGACATAATATGTTTTGTTATTTTTGACAGTGAGCATCATTCCAGGTTTTATGCTGCACAAATTGTCTTGGTATTGGAATACTTACATCATTTGGATATTATGTACCGTGATTTAAAACCAGAGAATTTACTTGTTGATACGATGGGCTATCTGAAGGTATAGTGTGGTGTTGTTCTGGACGACTACTAGGATTGTTCTGTTGCTTCTAGCAACTTGTCTCACATCTCTCCTCACAGCCAGTTCCCAAAGATTGTCATATTTCATGCTGGCTAAGACAATACATTTATCTGAAAATTATTTTATTAACCACACAACTTTAAGCAGTAGCTTGTATTAATATTTTGATTGACCAGTGTTTAAATTTTAAGATAGTTTTTTTAATGCTTAAGATATAAAATAATTATAATTGGAATCTTAAAACAATAGTTTAAGAAATTCACAATTGTCATAGTAGTGTATAATTAACAAATGTAACTATTTCAGGGCAATTTTAGAAATGAATTCTGCTCATTTATATCTTAATTTAATTAATAAAGTTAAGTAAAAAAAATATAAAAAATTGGGATATTTTGAATATGTGTGCTTTGATATTGCAAAAGGGTCATTTAATTAAAACATTTTACTAAACAGCATGAAATGGTTGTTGTTACTAGCATAAAGTATGACCAGTCTTTTGTTACTGGCTGTATCTGTATTGGCCTGGGTAAGCTTACTTTGTGCTGCATTGTTGTCAGGTAACTATGGTAACAAGAGAAACTTATCTGACTAATACTGATAACACAGCTTATAGTAGTAATAAAATAGCATGCTGTTTGTCTATGGTGGCGGTAATATCTTGCTTTTGTTGCTAAATACTTTAAATCCCCTGCTTAGTTGTATTTGATTCTGCCTTGGTGATAGTTTGATAATATGCATATAGTTACTTTTCATTAATAATGGTGTTTTGGGAGACTTATTAATGTAAAACACCTGTCTTGTCTAGTTGTCTTTATTTTTTTCAGTTAGTGACTTGAAAAGGGTGTAAATTATTTTTTCAATCAATCAGTAATTTTTTCCATGTGAACTGTCCCAAAAATTCTGGATTGTAACATACAGTCAAACTTCGATGGCTCGAACTCGAAGGGTCCGACAAAAATAGTTCGAGAAATCGGGAGTTCAAGAAACCGGGGCTTGTGAAGTCCGGAAATGATTCATGTGCGAACCGGAATCGATATTGGTTTATATATTTCTGTTAATTTCCTGTGTAACATTGGTTTTATTTAATAAAATTGTGTTTCTTTATTGCATTTCATATATAAATCTTATTTTTAAGTAAGATTTTTGTTTTTATTAAAATAAAAATGTTTACTGTTATATTTTTTGCCTAATTTTGTGCACGAGGATTGATAAGTATAATTGCATTACGTAATTATGAAATGACCTCGATTCGGATTTGATAGCAATTAAATGGCGCACATTTTAATTTATTAAAAACTACTTCAACAAATTTGCCTACAAAGGAGTACATAAATACAAATTGATGACATTAGGTTAATAATTAGGGATTATATCATTAAAGTCAAGCTTGGCACTTTACAGGTATGGCTTCGATCTTTACACCTTTTACGACCAATTAGTCATGCAAGGTGTCAATAATTTTAGTTCGAGTTATTCATGGTTTTTTCAATAGATTTTTAGTATTGGGACTGCTGATTAAGTTCGAGTTTTCGAGAAATCGAAGTAATTTTAACATTGATTATATAGGGGGAAAGATCCGTACTTTGATAGGTGTTCGAGAAATCCAGGGTGTTCGAGCCACTGAAGTTCGACTGTAGTTCTTATTTTTTAATTAGGATTGAGGTCGTAGTATAATGTGAAATGGATTTCTGCCAAACAGGTTGTTTGTATATTTAGGAAGGATATTTGTGAAATATTGCATCTGGTTAAAATTGCACAGCTGTTTTATAATAGGAAGACACCATTTTTTATCCTTAGGTGTTTAAGAGCTTTAAGCATCGAACAGGCCTATTTCATTTTCTATTTATATTAAGAAGGAACAGATTTTAATAAGCCACACATGTTACTGTAAATTTTAAATTTGATGAGAAACTCATGGATTCAAGAAAAACATTAGTTTGAGTTTTATGAACTGGCCATGTATAAATAGCTAAAAAAAAGTAAGGTGTTGGTTTAAATGTCAATTTAATTTGTATATATACATGCATGAAAACCTTCTCGGACAACAACTGTAACATTCCTTTCATACACACAAGACAGCATATATATTTGCTGTTTTAATGTCTATGCTTATTATTATTTATGCATTTGTAATCTAATCCTTCACAACAGGTAATGGTGGTGAAAGAAATAATGCCCCTGACCTCTGTGTGGCTTTCTGTCATATGCATTTGTCTTATTCTTGTTCACCATCAATAATCTTACACTTAGAGACTTCTTGTACTTTAAATCTATGTTGGCAAAAGCTCAGGTTGTTTGATTTAGGTTTCATGCTTGTCTTAGTTCATTTATTTTATCAACAGAAATTTGATTGTGAATCATTTATTGAAACTTATTTGGTATCACTGATTTGATTATAAAAATATGCAAGTTTTAATCGTAATGTTACTGTCATTTCAAAGAAAATGTCTTACATAAAAAGCAATACATTATCTTGTTTTTGTATATATATTTCTATTGCAGGAATTTATTCCAAATTTACTGCAATATTTTGTGTTTAAACAAGGGATCACTGGTCAACTTTGTGCATATTTTTGATCGGCATGAACATTCATAGCCTTTATACTTTTGGAAAATATTTGAAATTATTTCTTTCAAGCTGGTCAAACAAAATAAATGTATTTCCATTGGGGACTTAGAAATGGAGATGTTTGACTTATCATGTTATACCCCACAACCTGCTATAGTACATGTAACTGGTCATCCCATTCCCTTTACATGTAGCATTTGACCATTTTAGCTGAAGGTAGTTTTATTTTCCTGTCTTTCATTTTGCATGTTCCCAGCTTGAATAACCAATATATTGTAGTCAATAACCAATAGCTTGAATAACAATTAGTGTTTGGACTATTTAAATAAAGATATATAGATGTACATCCTTAGGGCATTTCTATAAATAGTTATTAAAGTTTCTCTTGACCTTGTTACATGGTTCACTTGGGCTGTATAAATATGTAATATGTCCAATTACTAGTTCATCATGTCCATGTATAGATTTGATGACCTTTTGATAACATACAATGTAAAGACATGGATAAAAAACAAGAGAATCCTTTTAGAATAATGCCCTCTGGTTCAGATCCTGTCTGGTGATAAAATTATGTGAGCAAAATTTATATTCCAGTGCTTTCAGTTATCAGATCAAAAATTTTTCTTGTGTTCAAGTGTGTTGGTATAAACACAATGACCTTGGATTAAACTATGTTATTATACAATTGAAGAGAGAACATTGCCCCAAGGTAGATTTGTGCTTTAAGTCAGCGGTGAAAAACAACATGCCATAAATTTTGTTACAAGTCTTTTATAGTTAAGGTTGTTCAGTAAGTCTAATCCCATGTGGGTATTTAATAGAAAGTTATTTTTAGTCCTAATTCAAGAAAAATTTGTTGTGACAGTCTGAAATGGATGTGTGATTGAATTATTTATAGTGTTTACTTACACCTTCATAGCAGTTTCTTTAGATCAAGCTGATTCTGATAAGAAATTCTCTCAACTTTAAAATTAAGTTGAAGAGATTTTAATACTATGAAAAGATCAATAAAATTTAAAATTTGGTAAACACCTATAAAATATATGTAGAATTTTCATTTGTCAGAAAATTGTATTTTTCATTGTGGTGCATTGAAAAATGACATTGAACCTTAACTATAAAATGTCTGTGTGGCAGGGATTGTGACGTAAATGAAAAGGTATGACAACATATCCTACGTCATTGGATTAAAAGACAATTGACTTACACTACAATAGGCCTAGTAATCTCTTGTTCATTTACCTAAACAAGTCAATATCTATGTCTCAAATGATTTGTTTGTTAGTATTTTTTAATCAATTTGATTATGTTGTCATAATTTGGTTCAATTCCAAGTATTAAACCATGGTTGAAAATGAGTTGCATTTGTCTGTCAAGGCTGCTTCTCTTCTTTGGTAGAATGGTATTTATATAAGAATGCTGCATTGTTCTTGATTTGTCAGTTCCAGATGACATTGAAGCGATTCAAATGTCTGTTATTATGCTGCTGTAATGCCTTAGTAAAAATCAGAAGTCTGTATTGTTGTGTTGGGTTGATATGATAGAATAGTGAAAGACAGGATATTATGTAATATTAATTATCATGTCACATGATATTAGTTTAAAGGAAAATCTTATGTTTTTGATTGGATTCAAGAATCAAAGGAGATGGGAGATCAAGGGTGGAGTAGAAAAAAAATATTGAAAAAAAAGATTGACTTCAATATTAAACTTAATTATGCAACTAATACTTATTATACTGTGTAATACCACCTGAATTGTATACAAGAATGAAGCATTTTTTACACAGAACTTCAAAGAATATTAATTAACCAGCTTATTTCACACTATGCATGTGTCAGTCAAGACATGTATGACAGCAGAATGCTTATTATGTTTAAGTAGTATTAGGTTTCAGAAAAGTGCATATTGTTGAATAGAGGACAGGAGGCATTTTAGCTTCCAAAATGTTAACATGTTACAATGCATTTCTTAAAAGATGAACTTATTAATCTTAATTTCCATAGTTATGTTAATATTGATTTGGTTGTGAATGGAGTTGAATTTCGCTACATCAATGAAAATTAGTTTTAATTGCATAAAATGTTAGCTAGGATGCAGCAATTTTTGTTTGCTTGTATTGTACTAAAACTGTAAAAGATTATAATTTATAAAAATTTATATAAGCAAATTGATCCACCCAGTTACACAAATTATGTCATAAAGGTGGATGACTAGTAATGAAATATGAGATGTAGTGATATGAACTATGAAGCTTTCTGTATTATACATGTATGTTCATGAATATTTCAATTTTTGGTTTTTTTTCTCAAATTAAAATTTTGTGCATGTTGGTGTTTAAATATAGATAATAATATGTTATGAAACCTGATAAATACATGTAGTACTGATGAATTTACAATATTTCTGGTAACAAAATAATTGAAACTGTTTTTAAATTGTAGGTTACAGACTTTGGTTTTGCTAAAAGGGTAAAGGGAAGGACATGGACATTGTGTGGTACTCCAGAGTATTTGGCACCAGAAATCATCCTCAGCAAGGTCAGTTTTAACTTGTCTTTGTATTTAATGCTATAAGCAAGTAATCATATTATGGAAGGTTGTGCATTTGGGGCAGCCATGATATCAAAGATTTTTGTTCAACCGCAAAGTCTGAAAAATTTGAATTCCAAGGTTTGGTAAATAAAATACCATTTCTCAATGATCAGTATAGGACAGAAGGTAATTACATAGAATGCAGCATGCAGTGTTAGGAAGTTCTATTTCTAATATCTTAACTGCTAGAACAGTTATTTTATGGTAGATTATTTGTGGTTGTAGGGTTATAACAAGGCTGTTGACTGGTGGGCATTAGGAGTTCTAGTCTATGAAATGGCAGCAGGATATCCTCCATTCTTTGCAGATCAGCCCATTCAGATCTACGAGAAAATTGTCTCTGGAAAGGTAAGATTTTAAAAACTTGCTCACATGAACATTACTTAAGGTCATTCCAAGTTCATACTGGACTGTCACATTATTGATATGACTTATTATCTGGCACTGTCAAAACATTGATAAACGAGCAATTTTTCATTGTTTGTCTCTCGATGTAAAGGTTTCACCATGTTTAAAATGGTGGATTATGTTTTGTTATCAAACAAGTTAGCTATTTATCATTGTTGGGGATGTGCCAATGCATGTTGATGGGATTTACACAACATGATAAAATGACAACAGTCCACCAATAATTGTGAAATCTAAATATATTTTTCCTGTATGCTACTTTTTTATTGGGTCTCTTTCATGTAATTCCTAAAATTCTTCTGGTATTTATATTGTAAACTAAAAATTCTTCTGGTTTTGTTTTGTGGGTTATGTATATTCATTAGCATAGACAGGTGGAGATACTTTTGGCTTGGTTACTTTCTCCTGTAATAAAATATTTAATCCTGTCTCACCACAGTGAACTCTCCCAAGAACAAAACTATAAGGACTGAACTTTAAAAAGTTCATGATCCTATCAAGTCAAAAGTATATTCTTGTTTACAATATTAAATGTAGGGTTTAAGTAAATATATGTTAATTTATGTATTTTATATTAAACTAATAAACATTTGTCTTAATGTAAAACATAATAGAAGGAAAATATATAGAATGTGTCATAGTTGAATATGTATGCAAGCTTTGTCAACATTAGTATAGTTGCAACAAATGTTTTAAGTATACAGATTCTGTAGCTAAAAGTATTTTTGGGTGGGTAATTTTAAAATGGATTAGTTTGTTCATTAATTATATAGATTTTGCAAAAATGTTTTTTGAATCTTGATTATTTCCTAGCTTTGTTTGTTTGCTTTTTATTTCTCTTTTTATCTTGCATGGATAGCATGTTGTGAGGATCAGACTTTAAAACATGACTGCAATGGACAGTTAATTCTGATTGGTTGAGATCTTAAAAAAATATTTTCTGAAATTACATGTACTATGCCAAATGGATTGTAACTATGCAGTTATCCTTGGGAAAGATTCCTTATTTTGTGTTATTTAGATTTAAAATTACATAATAGGAAATTCAAATTTCTGAGTGGCAGATTTGTATTTTAATCTTCTTTTTAGCTCACCTGACCCAAAGGGTCAGTGTGAGCTATTCTCATCACTTTGTGTCCGTCCTCGTGGTCTTCGTCGGCCGTAAACTTTTTACAAATATTCTTCTCCACAACCACTTGGCCAATTGGAACCATACTTGGCAGGAATGTTTATTGGGTGGTTCTTAACAAAGTTTGAGTTTTTGGTGCTGATCAAATATGAAACATGACTGCCAGGGCCATTAATGCATTCTGATTGGCTGAAATTCAAAAATCTTCTTCTCATAAACTGCTTGGCAGATTGATTTGAAATATTGCAGAAATGTACCTTAGATGGTCCTCTACAAAGTTTGAGTTTTTTGTGCCTATCCAAAATCCAAGATGGCCGCCATCGCATTACATAGTTTAACATAGGACCCTATGGGAAAAACATATAAACAACTTCTTCTCTGAAACTGTTCCACACAATGAAGCCAATTTAATAAGGAAATGAAGGTTGGATAATTATCATATTATTTTGGGTTTTTCCAGCCAATTGCAAATTCAACATGGCTTCCAGGGACGTTAATGCGTTCTGATTGGCTGAAATTCAAAAATCTTCTTCTCATAAACTGCTTGGCAAATTGATTTAAAATATAGCAGAAATGTACCTTATGTGGTCCTCTACAAGGTTTGAGTTTTTTGTTCCGATCCAAAATCCAAGATGGCCGCCATCACAGGACATAGTTTAACAGAGGACCCTATGGGAAAAACATACAAACAACTTCTTCTCTGAAACTGTTCCACACAATGAAGCCAAATTATGAAGAAATGATTAATGGATATTTATCTTATTATTTTGAGTTTTTTGAGCCAATTGCCAATTGAACATGGCTTCCAGGGCAACTACTGGGTTCTGATTGGCTGAAATTTCAAAAATCTTCTTTTTACAAACCGCTTAGCAGATTGATTTGAAATATTGCACAAATGTACCTTAGATGGTCCTCTACAAAATTTGAGTTTTTTGTGGCGATCTCAATTCCAAGAGGCCACCTTGGCGGAACACAGCTTAACATAGGATAGATGGTCATCTACAAAATTTGAGTTTTTTGTGGCGATCTAAATTCCAAGAGGCCACCACGGTGGAACACAGCTTAACATAGGACCCTATGGGAAAACCATACAAACAGCTTCTTCTCTGAAACTCAGTTCTACACAATTTAACCAAATAATGCAGAAGTGAATCTTAGATAATAATCTTATTATTTTAAGTATGTTTCGAGCCGATAGGAAATTCAACATGGCTGCCAGAGCTGCAAATGCATTCTGACTGGCTGAGATTTTAAAATTCGTTTTCTCACAAACAGCTTGACAGATTTTAGGATATGTGATATTGTATGGTTCTCTACCAATTTTGAGTTTTTTGTTTCGATCCAAAATACAAGATTTCTGCCACTATGGAACATCACTAAACATACTAACCTATGAAAAAACATAAAAACTGCTTCTTCTCAGAAACACTCCTACTGCTGATTGTAAATTCAACATGGCAACATTCATAGAAACAGCATCTTCACATAAACTCTTTAGCATTAAATATCAAAATTTGCAAGTCTTGTCTTAAAAAGTTTTTTTGTAAGTCAGGTGAGCAATACAGGCTCTTAAGAGCCTCTAGTTTTAAACTGCCAGGATAAATAGATTGTAACTTCTATATTTAAGTATGGAAGGTCTTTTATTACAAAGTTTACTTGTTTACTGTAGTTTCATTTATTTTCATGGGTATCAATTTTTGTGGTTGGAGGAAAAAAAGACATTTCCTGGGATTCTTAAATTCGTGGTTCGCGGGATAAAAAAAAAAATCCAAAAATGAAAAATGAGGGACTTGCTTACAAATTTTCTGTATTCATACTCAGTCTGTTAGTCTGTGCAATTTCAAATACATCATTTTCAAGATATAATCGCTCTCGAGAGGTGACATTTGTAATGCTGATCACAGGATATCGTAATAATTTACGGTACATTTATTGAAAGGCGACAACATTAAAACCAAATGGTACAGCTTAAGAAAGACGATGCAAAACCAAACCTGGTTCTTTTTGTTGTTGTGGCATGGTGCAAAGCCCACACTGAACATATATTATAAAAGGGGTTGCGTTTTTTAGCTCACCTGACCCAAAGGGTCATGTGAGCTATTGTTATCACTTTGCGTCCGTCGGCGTCGTCGTCGTCGTCGGCGTCTGTAAACTTTTTACATTTTAATCTTCTTCTCGGAAACCACTTGGCCAATTGAAACCAAACTTGGCCATAATGTTCATTGGATGGACCTTTACAATGTTTTTTATTTTGATTGGTAAACCAATATGGCCGCCACCTCAAGACTTAGTTTAACATAGGACCCTATGGGAAAAAAGGTTAAAAGGGCTTCTTCTCTGAAACCGTTTAACCAATCAAAACAAAACTTACTAGCAATATTGTTTGGATGGTCCTCTATAAAGTTTGTGTTTTTGATGGGAATTGGAAATTCAAAATGGCCGCCACCGCAGGACTTAGTTTAACATAGAACCCTATGGGAAAAAGTTTTTAAAGGCTTCTTCTCTGAAACCGGTTAATCAATTGAAACAAAAACTTACTTGCAATATTGTTTGGATGGTCCTTTATAAAGTTTATGTTTTTTATGGCAATTGGAAATTCAAAATGGCCACCACCGCCGCAGGACTTAGTTTAACATTGGACCCTACGGGCAAATAAAAAAAATCTTCTCTATACAACCGGTTAACCAATGAAACAAAGCTTTCTAGTAATATTGTTTGGATGGTCCTAATTAAAGTTTATTGAAAATTACAGGACTAACTTTAACATCAGGGAAATGCCATCTTCATTTCCTATAAAATCAGGTGAGCGATACAGGCTCTTAAGAGCCTCTGGTTTCAGTTTTGTGTCGTTTCTAAACATAATTTTAAAAGACTGTTTGTTGAGTAAAATGCCTTAGGCCAGAGTTTTTTTATTACTTGGTTTACGGGACCGCCGGTCCTAATTCTGATGATTTCAAAATAAAAATAAAATTGTATCAAATGTTTTTTATTTTATATTTCCCACCCGGTTGTAACAAAAATTTCCAACGAAAATAAAATTTTGAAACTGCATTTCATTTCAATAGTTATTATAAGTGAAATGCGAAGATCCATCGTACAACTTGATATTTACATTGTTCCAAACTCCGTCGGAACTCCTCGGGTGACTAGTTTGGAGAGTATCGGAAACAGCCGAAAAACCGGAAGTATTAGATTTGTCTCCCATGAATGATGGCAACATGAAAGTATTGGTGTTCAATGGACTGGAAAATATACGGTAAATAGTTAAATAAGTAATTGTTCCTGCCCCTGGCATTGTTGATATTCTAACGAAAAATCTTTAAATAAAATGGACACTTCCAAAACCATAAAGCATAATTTATTAATAAAACATTTGATTGTGCAAAATTTTTGAAGCGAACCATTTTTATATGTCAGATTTTATTCATAAATCCGGACTTAATAATTGGCAACAGGACCGGAATTGCTTCTGTAATATTCTATAAATATTTATATTTATAAAATCATAATAAAAATGTCTTGAAATTGAATACATGCACGAGTACACTGCTTTATTGCTATGCCTATATACATGTATGTCTTTTAAATTGTCTTGTAAATTTCATATGATTTTTTCTGTCTTTCCTTAATATCTTTAGGGCTAGAAAAAAGTTAATGGCAAAATTGATCAGCTCATTAAGATCTGTACATGCCCTTTTATTTACCATGCATACAATGTAGTTTTCTATTTTTTAGGAACAATGGTCTATGTGTGTGGCGCAATCCTGTTTTCTGGGCATAAATAATTATTACCAGAGAAGGAATAAATTGCAACAGCCAAATTGACGTTAGTCAGGTATATGTTTTATGATCCATCTACGAAATAAGGGGGCATATAGTGTTTGGGTCTGTTCGTCGTCCATCCCAAATGTTGCAAGATGGGGCATTATGTCTTTTGGACATATTCTTGTTTGTAAAACAATTGAAAATTCTGTTGAAATGCCTGTACCAAGTCAGGACCATTGTGATCTTCAGTTTCTCCAGAAAGTCTTAGCCTTGATGTGTTTTTTCTTCCTGGACTGATGAGATAAATCATCCCAGTTCAGTAGTTTGATTAATATTACCTTTATTTTATATTATTTAAACATAGGTTCCTGGTTAGTGGGGACATATTTTTCCTTTGTCTTGTTTGATAGATCAATACATCAATCTGTTTACACTATATATATTTTAGACACTGATACCAAAGAATTTATATTTTGTACTAAGTTAGGATCATTTCTAGTGCAAGTCTGTATTGTAAACCTGATTTTTTCTCTCCACTTTTTGCAAGTTTGATAATGCTGTTTTATCCTCTGTCTTACTAAAGAAGTATTTTGTTTGATAACAAATTGACTTTTGTTATATTCCAGGTGTAACCATGACGTTTGATTCCATCTGTATCCATTGTGGGGACTTAGATGTATCCACTAATGACTATATTATTAACTTAAGAGAGAACTCTGGGATAGTTCGCCCATTATGCAACACAGTCTTCAATCTGAAAAACCCATTGTAACGAGGAATGCTGTCAAGACAAAAAAGACCAGAAAATGAACTATGCTAAAATAAAAAAAATTCAACTATCTAGACCTTTTATTTTTATTTTTTTCATCGACTCCTCAATTTCAGTTTTTGTCTCGCCTGCGACGGAATCGCTGGAGGCGAGACATATGTATGGGAATCCGGCGGCGGCGGCGTAAACACTTGACATCTTGCTTCATATCTTTGTAAGCCCAAGCCCTAGGTCCATCAAATTTGGTCCAGAGGTAGCTTATGATGAGTACTTGCCAGTCAGTCACCTGTCACCTGACCTTGACGTCAATTTCACGGTCCAGCGACTATGTTAAATTTTTTGGGTTACGACAGTTCCTCTGTAACTACGCATGGTAGGATGACAATATTTGGTGTATAGGTTGCTGATGACTAGTACATGACTGTCTGGTAGGTGTCACCTGACCTTGACCTCAATTTCACGGTCCAGCGACTACGTTAAAGTTTTTGGGTTACAACAGTTCCTCTGTAACTACGCATGGTAGGATGACAATATTTGGTGTATAGGTTGCTGATGACTAGTACATGACTGTCTGGTAGGTGTCACCTGACCTTGACCTCAATTTCACGGTCCAGCGACTACGTTAAAGTTTTTGGGTTACGACAGTTCCTCTGTAACTACGCATGGTAGGATGACAATATTTGGTATATAGGTTGCTGATGACTAGTACATGACTGTCTGGTAGGTGTCACCTGACCTTGACCTCAATTTCACGGTCCAGCGACTACGTTAAAGTTTTTGGGTTATGACAGTTCCTCTGTAACTACACATGGTAGGATGACAATATTTGGTGTATAGGTTGCTGATGACTAGTACATGACTGTGTGGTAGGTGTCACCTGACCTTGACCTCAATTTCACGGTCCAGCGACTACGTTAAAGTTTTTAGGTTACTGCTGTTCCCCTGTAACCAAGCATGGTAGGATGACAATATTTGGTATATAGGTTGCTGATGAATAGTAAATGATTGTCTGGTAGGTGTCACCTGACCTTGACCTCAATTTAACGGTTCAGCGACTTCGTTAAAGTTTTTTTATTAGGACAGTTCCTCTGTAACTATGCATAGTATGGTGACAATAATTGGTATACAGGCCGCTGCTCATAATTAATGCTATTTACGTAATGCTTATGACGAAATTTATTTTCGTTACTGATGCGGAATTCAGGCAAAACGTTTTTCTGTGTCCACACTTGTTTTATTTTTATTTTTATTTATTCCTTCCTACTCCATTTTTTCAAAATCTGTCCCGTAAACCAAATAATAAAAAAACTCTGGCCTTAAATAAAATCATGCGATGCCATATATCACGCGATAGTGTACATGTAGCTACCTATCTTGAAAACAGCGTACAAACTGTTTTGTTTTGAAAGGAACATGAAGTAATAAAGATTAAACAGATTTTGTTTTATAGCCGTAAACATAATTAACACAATAAATAAAAATGTCACTTTATTAAAACCAATTTAAGTAAACAGTTCATTGCAAATCCGTCCTACATTCCCTGGGGCAAAGATTGTGTGTTTGTTTGACAATAAACTTGATGATATAATTAGTGGTTTTCAAAGATGGAAATCAGTATAAAAGATGTAAAAAATAAATTGCTTTATTGATCTTTATTTCAATTAAGAAAGTTACTTTAATATTTGTGTATACATCAACACTTTACAACGAAAAGGCACAACAGGAAGTACGTTCATTACTGACGGGATTACGCAATTAAAACTAACAATGATGTTTTTTTTAATCAATTTTATTTCTATTTAGTGTCATAAACACAATAAAGTTGTTCATAATGCAAAATTGTCATATCTATTGAAAACATATCAATATAACGATGCATCTTGAACATCAGTCCATGTAAACAACTGTCCCATGGCAGTTTCTCATGTCAGCTTATCGTTAATATAGATTTCTTGAGATTATTATTTGTTGAATTCTTATTTTCGTGGTTTGTCCCCACCCACGAAAACGACGAAAATTGGTACCCCATGAATAAAAATGAAACCACAAAATCATCAGCATTCATCAGAGCTGGCCTCAATGAGAATCCTGTTACTTCTATTCCCAGATAAATTAAATACTTTCAGAGGTCATATCTGGACAAAGTTGTTTTAACATGGTGTCATCTTGATACTACCAAGAATACACACCAGTTATATTTTAAATAAACAACCACTACCCAGATGTGTTTTATGCAACAGTCTGTAAACAATCACTCATGTCTTGATGAACTGTTTTGACATGGCCAACATTCAGGACAGTTTTCATTAGTTTGATTCTTTTTCTGCTTACACCTGTTGCTGATCACAATTTTAGTTTTTAACAAAAATTCTTTAATGTAATGAAATATAATGCTACTTCAAGTATAAATAGATTATACTTCTTAGCTCCTGACACGAAGGGTCGTGTGATCTATTGCCATCACTTAGTATCTTCCATCTCTTTTTGTTAAAAACCTTCCCCAAAACCACTGAAGGGAATGCTTAGGAACTGGCACAGATGCTTTACGAAGACTGTACAAATCATGGGCACAGTGGCTAAAATAGAACAGTGGGGGTAAAATAAAGTTTTTGGGTTGTAGATGTAGTGCATAAAGTATAATAGAAGTAAAATGAAACAACTATTCTACAGCATCAAATGCTCTACAAAACTCTCCTTTAGTCAAAGTTGTACTGATTTCTTGCAATTAATATCCCTTTATCATGAAAATTTAAGATTTTTGCTGTTTTACTGTAAATTATTAAAAATTACTAGAACTAGATATAATGTAAGCATTTCAAAATTGTTCAGCTGATTTAGATCATCAAAAATGCTTATTTAAATCTTTAAAAAATGCTTCTAGGGTGAAATTTGTCCAAACACCTGTATAGGAGTTATGGCCCCTTAACTGTTTTTTCATATCTTGTTCACCTTTCTTTAAAAATCTTCTAAAAAACCACTAATTGGATTGATTTGAAACTTTGCACACTTTACTTTTAGAATATCCTATACATGTACCGAATAGCACAAATCATGGCTGCCAAACAACCAAGATAGCTGCCATGGCTTAAAATAGAATGGAAACAGAAAAGGGGGGGTCGGAGGTTCAAAAAGTATAACAGATACAGAAAAAAAGAAGTGACACTCCTTTCTCAGCATCAACAGCTCTACAAAACTAT
The DNA here is from genome assembly GCA_944474755.1 of Limnoperna fortunei. NCBI lineage: Eukaryota > Metazoa > Mollusca > Bivalvia > Mytilida > Modiolidae > Limnoperna > Limnoperna fortunei. Next base: position 79,579,121 of record OX104111.1, on the reverse strand, counting down.
TGAATTAAAATTGTATGATGACATCTGATAGGAGTTATTGCCCTTTAATCATCAAAATTTGCAATTTTTGCAATTTTTTTCTCAATATCTTGAAAAATGTAAAAGCACATCAAGATCTAAAAGATGATTTTCATTGCATACTAGTACATTATTGTACATTTATGTGTTGGATGACCCCTTTAAGGTAGTTATTCCCCTTTTAATATTGATCAGATCCTGAATAAGGCTGAAATAATGCCTGGAGGATACAACTCAACAAATAATCAATGTTTCTTAATGCCTTTAATTTAATCTCATTCTGATTCTGATTGAGTGCTACTATCTATGGTATCAGGTTAGTAATACTGCTTGAGGTTGCCCCATAGTTTCTAGCTGAATGAAGAATTGACATTGTTTTTAGACTAAACAGTTTTCTAAATATGCCGATGGGGAAATAAGAAAAAAGTATTATGTTAGGGGTTTTTGGTCTGCTATTTTTTTCCACCATTGGATTTCATACTTTATATTTCAGGTCCGTTTTCCATCTCACTTCAGTTCAGATTTGAAAGATCTTCTTCGGTCATTACTGCAAGTCGATTTGACAAAGAGATTTGGAAATCTGAAAAATGGTGTCAATGATATAAAAAACCACAAGTGGTTTCAATCAACAGACTGGATAGCAATATACCAAAGAAAGGTCAGTGTTACTTATTATCATAATGTTACATAATATAATTTGGTAAAAAGGAAAAAATAAAAGTGTTTGTATGTGTAACAACCATGTCAATGTATTTACACAGTATTCTGATCCAACCAGAATATAAGTAGTGATATCCTTTGTCGTGTCATGTCTTGGAACCTGCTTATCCAGGGAGTACCAATACCCATCAGTGAGGTGGCCATCTTTGATTAGTCTTTATTGAATATAAAAGTAATTGTTCTAATCATCTTTATTTGTTAGGTGTTGGCTGTTTACTTCATAAACAATAATGCATAACATGTTAGGTGTGGTCTTTCATGAGGTTTATTTTGATACTGATTACTTACATGAATGTTTATTCTCGTTAAAAGTATTAACTTGAAAAATGATTGCATCTGTTTACTGCAAGAATATTAATTTGAAAATTCTTAAAGATATGCATTGGAAGAAGTTGAACAAACTCACCAGTCTGTTCATATACATTTTGCACAATATTATCCAGTTTTCTTGGCATTATTAACAACTATCAAACTCTAGTTTTAACTGTTACATTTTTTTGCATCATTTATTCATGATTTGTCTAGTTTGGTGTTATGCACATGTATACTGAACACAATTCGGGATACTGATACATTCAGTGGCAGAAAAATAAAAAATTGTTAACTGTGGCAAAGATGGATTAGTTGTAAAAATTATATTAGAAAACTTTGAAAATTGAATTTAACAAATTTATGGTTTCAATGGGGACAAAGTTATAATCTTGACATAATTTATTGATTGGTATCTATTTATCATTTTGATGACAACCTGTCTTCACTATTTATTGTCTCTGTAACTGACACATATCCCAATATAATGACTTACACCCAAGTTTTTGTGTTTGGAATTTTGTTTTACTTGGCAGGAGACTTTACTTTTATTTTTGACAGAGCTCAAATTAATTTCTAATCCAGATCTAGAGATTTGCATTGTACCCTTGAAAAATGTTTGTAACCCAAACTTGGCTGGAGTGGTCTCGAGGATGAAAATAAGTTCTTAGGCATCACTTGGCATCCTTTGTAATCAGTAAACTTTTCACATTTCAATTTTCTCTAAAACCAATTAGAACAAAACTTGGTAGGAATGATTAATGTGTGGTTATAAAACAAAGTTTTTGATGCTGATCAAATATTCTACATGGCTACCACCTTGGAACATAGGTTAAAAATAGGTTAAAAAATGGGGAAAACATACAAATAGTTTATTCTTTGAAACCATTTCACACATTTGAACCAAGTGCTGCAAAAGTAAAGGCAGAATTGTCCTTTTAGTTTAAGTTTTTGTGCTGATCCTAAATACAAGATTGCAAACACAGTACAACATAACTTAATATGGAACCCTATATGTGAAGAAGTCTTTTCAGAAATCGTCCTATAAATTAAAACCAAATCTAACAGAAATGAAGCAGGATAGTTCTCTTTTAATTTTGAGTTTTTTCTGATTGGAGATTCAACATTGTTGCCAGAGCTGTGAACGCTTTCAAATTGGTTGAAATATTTACTTAAAAAAAAAACTGCTTGGAAGAATGAATTGATATATTGTTGAAATGTGTACATCTTCTAATAAGTTTGAGAATTTGGTGAAAATTCAAAATCCAAGATGGCCTCCAACATAAGACATAGATTTATATGGGACTATATGGAAACTACATAGAAACAACATCATAAACCAGCTCATGAAAATTTATGTCTCCTAATAGGTTTTTTGTAAGTAAAGTGAGTGGTGCAGGTTCTTCAGTGTTACAGGTTTTAAAAACTTGATTTATTGTATTTACACTTCAAAAATATTTGTAAAAAATATTATATGTTTTTTAAATACACATAAGAGATTTCAAAACTTATTTACATGCAGGTGGATGCTCCATTTATACCAAAATGCAAAGGACCAGGTGATGCCAGCAATTTTGATGACTATGAAGAAGAACCCCTCAGGATTTCATCAACAGAAAAATGTGCTAAAGAGTTTGCAGACTTTTAAAGAACGTGTTAGCTGTCGAAAAGTTCATGTGGGTCATTATAACCAACACAAGAATAGCTGGAGAGATGGAGTGAATGTACCAGAAACATTTATCATTAATATCTGTTTAGATCTCATCCAGTTTTTAGCCCCCACATGTGCAATATAATTATGGAGTCATCAGTGTTAGGTTATGTGTGTGTGTCTTGTATATCATCTTCAGCAGAGGAACAATCTGTGATACTGATTGTCAACATTACTGCCAGTATTGACAGCATTATTTCAAACATTGTAGAATGCTGATAGAATGAATAGGACAAACAGCAATTGAGAGTTTTCATGAGACAAAAGTGAACAAAAGAATTTTTTATTTGCATCTTACAAACGACAAAATATTTATACAAACTAGAACTGTCACAGAATGTAATAATTGGTATTTAAAGACAGTGTTATTATTTTATTGTATTTAATAGCCTTGAATTAAATTTTCAGTCAAGGATTAGATATTATTTTATTTTCATTAATTTGTTGTCATAAAGTGTGTTGAGATTTCAGGTATTGCCTTTTCTGTTGAAATAGGGATTAAAAATGAAATTTAAAATCTAAACATTTTGTAATATTTTAGTATTAAGAAAATTATAGATTCTCATGGTCGCCAGATAAAAACTACTGTTTATAATAACTTACCTCCAAAGTGTACACTGAGTATACGAGGAATGTTTTTTAGCAAGAGATTATAGAAGGGTAGAAAATAGCATTGATTTTCATGTTATCTGCATTTTAGAATCAATAGACATCTCATTTCATGAATGGCGTATTTAATGACAGATGTTTAAAGATAAAAGCAAAAAATCATTTTGTTAACTTTTTAATGATATAATTTTATTTTTAGTTCAAGTACATGTAGATTTATACAATCTATAAGGTTTTTACTGTGTAGAGTTGGTTATATTTTGTTAAGATTTATCTATCCAAATATATGTTTAGTGGTTCCTAAGAAATTAGAGCTAGTCTATTACCATATGACACGTTTGTAATGTGCATGTGTATGTATATACTTGTAAGATTGATGTGAAAGATTTATTGTTCGTGATATCTATGTTATTATAGCTCTGATACTCAGAATCTTGTGGCATACACTAGATTTTTATTTCTCATCAGTACATTTGAACATTTTATGATTTTTGAACATTGAAAAACTTGTTTGACAGTTTTCTTAACATCTGTAACGAGAAAAACAGGGTAGATAAAATTCAGTTCCATATGATTTATTTAAAGTTAAATTTTGCAATATGCATGAATCTCAGAAGTTCTTAATCAGAGTAAGGAATTAATGTACTTGTGTTGTTATTTTCTTCAAAATTGCAGATTTTTGTGTGTTACGAAATAAAAAATATATTTCTATTATTTCCCTCTAAAAATTTCCAAATAAGGAATAGGTCACACACTAATCATTATGAATTTTTATTTATTATTATCCTGACAGCATTACATTTGTCTTACAGAAATGCTGACAATTTCACTAAAACAGTTTTTCTGAAAATATGTAATGAAAGTGGTATTTTACAGTCAATAATGTTACATGTGTAGATTGATACTTGTATTCTAAAATTGTTTTGGCTTTTTTTGCATGTATTGTTTTTTGGGGTGAACAATTCAGAAAAATCATTCTTTTGTTTCATTTCTGTGAAAAAGTTTAGGATACAAGTATAAAAATGTTTACATTTTTGCAGCAAAATTGGAGTGTTAAAAAGGAAATGAAAGTCATAATCTTACTTTTTTTCAGAGCATTGTCCCCTGTGCTTCTTTTTATAGCATGAAGTGTTAAACATGATGTTATTTTAAGCAAACCTAGGTGTATATATTTATTATTTTAGTTAGCGCTTTTTTATTAAAGTGTTACTGATGTTCTGTTGTAATCTCTGATATTTTCTTCTGGAGTAAAGAATTTGCTTTAACAAAAAAATTAAATTTGAGATGTATGTTACTGATAGTTCATCATACTTCTTCCTGTAAAAATGATGTATAGAATATCATTAAAAAAAAGAAAAGAAAAGATTTGAAGAAAAGTTATATCTATTTAAACTTGTTTGATTTAAATTCTTATATTGTATTGTGCAAGTGTTTCTTTGTTCATTTATTGAAGCCAAAAAAGAAACTTGGTTAATTAAAAATATTGATCGCTGTACTGTTTCTGAGGTTTTCTTTATATATGGTTATGTAATTGCAAATCCAAACCCGAAATAATAAAAGGATTAAATCTATTAAAGGGAAACTTCACCAAAAAAAAAAAACAAAAAAAACCGAAACTACAAACAAACAAAATGAAAATTGATATGTTATTCTTCAAACAAAAAGAAACATATTTACCTTTTGATATTTTATTATATCCTCAACAGTTCACTTCTAGAGCAAACTGAAGGTAGTCAAATTTCGTATATATGGGGGCCACCATATTAACAGTTTATACAACAAGGACGTTTTGATATGCAGTTTTCAGTAAAAAAGATAGATAATTCAGTTGAAAAAGATGTTTTATTTCCCTTGCTCTTTGAAGCCACCAGCTGACAATATAAGATTACCAAATACATTTATGTTTAAAAATGATCTTTGTATAAATAGAAGTTCTTTAAGACAAAGTTTTGAACCGGTCTTTATTTATTACATTAACTTATATCAAATTTTACTTTGAAGAAAAAAAATAATTGTAAAAAAAAGATATTATAGGATTAAACACTGGGTTTCAGGAAATTATTAATGTGTTAACTCTGGCAACTAGCTCTCAAATTAAATAAAGTAGGATGCAAGTTTTTAAGTGAGTTTACTTATTGATAATTTCCTAAAACACAGTGTTTAATCCTTACAATTTTCTGAAGTAATGGTTGTGTTATTTTAAGCTGCAAAAAAGTTACCGAAACCCATCTAGAACTCAAAATGTACCTAGGCCGGAAAGCGTAGGAGTATACAAAACAAAGTACCAAAGGAATCTTGGTTCTGAAGACATTAATAGAAAAAACAACAAAATGAAACCCTATTTTTGTTGTTACATTTTATTTGAAATCTCAATCAATTTAATTAGAAATCATTGTGGCAAAAAAAACCATAGTACCCTTTCCCTTACAATACACTAGGAGGATGCCATCTTGTTTACATTGGATACTGAAAGTAGTCAATCAGAGGATTGAAAAAATCTATTTATAAATTATCTGAGATTATGTAATTTAAGTGTTTTTATCCAATCAAAGCACGTTATATAAATAAATTGCAGCATGAATAGAATTATATTTATATAATAATTTTTAAACAGAACATAAAATACCACATACTATTTTGCACGTCTTGACATGGCAGTTGTAGCTGGACGTGAAAATTTAACAGGTAAATAATTTCTTGTGATTTAAAGGTAATTAACAGATTTAGCAAGTAAACATGATGTTTATTGCAATTAAGAGATCATTGGACGCCGACTTAAAGGAATGAATATTTGAAAATGTTCAAAGGGTAATCAGATTAAAGGGGAATTATGTAATTAGCAATGTTATCATATTGGAATTATTTGATTTGAATACACTGAAGTGTCATAGAATGGGATGTATATTACATTAAGAAAACCTTTATTAGATGCCAGGTCACATGTCACTGACACAGCAACACAAATAAACGTGTAAAATTTTGGAAACTGTTTTATGTTTATTGACATGCACACACAAAGTTTTTAGCTTCTTTTGTAACAGTAATAGCAAAAATGATAGCAATACAAGTCATACAATTCACTTTATTGGTCTGAAATTGTCAGGTGACATCTTATAGGATTTATTGCCTTAATAAAAATTTTTGGTGAAATTTGTAGTTTTTGCCCCGATAACTTAAATGCCAGAACAGCTAGAATGAAACTGTAAATTGCACAAATAATCAGCAAAGCAAGGCCTACAAATCATTGCTTAGTCCAAATTGTTATATGACTCTTTATAGAAGTTATTGCCCTTTACAGGCAAATTTGGACAAAATAAGTTTTTTTGTTATAAATTGAAATCTATAACACCTAGAGTAAAACTGAAAATTACTAAATTAAGCAAAGGACAAGGCATACAAATCATTTAATTTTCAGAAATTGCCTGATGGCACCTTATAGGAGTTATTGTACTTAATCAGGAATACAAAAGGTACTCGTGCCATAACCTCATCTTATAGTACAATATTCTGCTTTGCATTGTATATTGATATGATTGACCATTTAACGATATTGTCATACGACAACCATTAGTTTGTTGGCTGACCAGGGATTTCTAGTGACGACAAAATTGCGGACCTCCATTTGTGCATTTTTTACATGGTCAGTTCACTGTTTAAACCTAACCATTGAAAATCAAAAGGCAAATGTGTTCCTATTTATATGAAGAATAACATATCAAAGCGATTTTGATTGGTGAGTCAGAGTAGCTATTGGATTGAGTTTCATAACCTTAACTGGCCCAAAGGGTGTCGTCATCGGCTATAAACTTTTCCCATTTCAATTTTTTCTCTAAAACTACTTGGCCAGATGTAACCAAACTTAGCATAAATGTTCATTATGTGGTTTCTTGTGCCGATCCTACATTCATAGCTTAACATCCGACTATGGAGAAAATGTACAACTGGCATCTTCTCATGAACTGTCCAACACATTAAATCTAAATCATGTGAATATAAAGCCAGGATAGTTGTTTTATCTCTTTGAGTATTTTCTGCTGATTTGAGATTCAACATGACTGCCAGATCTGTTAATGCATTCTAATTGGCTAAAATTTCTATATTGTTTTAGACAAACCAGTTGGCAGAATAAATTGTAATATTGTAGAAATGTACATCATATGGTTTTTTACTAATCTTGAATTTTTGATGCTGATCATATATTTTAAAGTGGCCTCCACCCACTCAATAAACAAAGTACATAGAAACAGTTTCTTTTAAGAAACTGTTACACTTGAGCATTTAAAATCAAAATTTGCACAAAATTCAGGTCTCCTTAAAGGCTTTTTGTAAGTCAGGTGAGCTGTTGAAAGCCTCTGGTTATTTGAACAGATGCTTCACATCCAGCGAGGAATATCTCATCACAAGTTTCGAAGTGTAGAAATATATAAATAGCCCAAGAAAATGTGTTGCCAACCATCTGATGAAAGTGTTCTAAAAAGGTCAAACCAGATAGTTACTAAACATTCAAAAATCTATTATATTATTACACTAAAAATTTCAATTGTCTAAGTATGTTTACTACCTTAGACGAAATCAGGTTTGTAATTACTTATTTGAAAATTTATTAGAACCTTTCACCTGAATGGTGGTTGTATGCTAAAATTAAAAATCAATATTTTACTACCAGATTTCAAATGTCCACAATAGACCCAAATTGGAGCAGGTTACAGCAGAATTTGTTGAATAGCCGGTAATTAGTTGGTCTGTTTGTGGCAAAATTTTTGACGGGCTATGTTAAATCCGTTCTGCAAGTGACAGGTAATTTTTCTTACTCCAGGTAACCATTCTATTTTTGGAGTGATGTTATAATGATTTAGGTGTATATTAATGAAATGAAGCATTTTCATAAATATATTGAAAATATTAGTCCAATATTAACATGATGACATTTAAAGAAGCTTCTGCAAATGTACAAAACCCAAGATCCAGTGGCGATTTCATTTGTCAATACTTCAATTATTGGATTTGAACAGTTTGAGAATTTTATAAATCATTGACATTATCAAAAGATTTTCAACAGTAATCAGTTTATTGGCCTTTTTCATCAGCGATGATTAATGAAACTCATCTAAATTTAGTTTTCTCATTCAAACATTTCTTTAATGTGATTAAATCTTGTGTGCTATACGCACGTGTCAAAAACAGCATACCATGACAAAGTTAAATACATGATATTAATATTTTTATGTGTGTTACAAAATGTGGCCTTGTCATACAGTTTACCTTTTATTTTCTCTGGTCATTAGTATATGTTTAAATTCAATAATCTGATAAACCTATATATCAAGGTCAGTGGAAATAAGTTTCATATGGTCAGTTACTTACTGAACTTTAAAAATCCTTGGTTGTCCGAGTTAAGATATCTCAATAAATGTTGACAGGGATTATAAATAAATCTGAATCCAATAATAATTATCTGTTAAAACTATGCCAAATACTTGGTAGATGTACAATAACTTCATATTTTTTTTCAGTGACACTAAGGCTTTTAGTTTATTATACTGTTCATTTACACACAAGGGGCAGAATTTTTCATTATCACATTCATTTCATATTCTATAAGGTCAGGATGGCACCTCCTATCAAAAATATGGATTAAGTGATGAAAAAGTTTTGTTAAGTGTATAAAGCTTTAACTTTTTTAAAAGGATCAATTGATTAATGACAACACTGTTTGAGATGATCGTTCCTGCAATTCTGTCAAAATCCTGTCTTTTTTTGGCAGATTTCTCGAATTTGTTTGCTGGGACTATACTGGGAGGGTTCCCAGTGCTCAACCCACAGGGCACCCCAGCACATTCACAGGTGGGGGATACAGGAGACCCTCTTGCTGAGGGGTTGTCAGGTCATAATACGGAAAGCCTGGCTACAGCTCATAGTGGGTGACATTTTTGAAGAGAGCCACATTTGTTGCAAGATAAAAACCACTTAAAAACGAGTAGTCTTTTGTAGCCGCTACAAAAGGCAAAAGTCTCCGCCCCTACCGAATACGCTATACTTTTCCAGTGGCAGTCAAAATTTGGTTCCCTATGTCCCATCCCACCCCTTTTCCCCCTGATTTGTTAATTTGTTCTTACACTGAACATAGCTGAAATACTGCTTGCTGGACCTAAAGTAAACATCCAATCAATCAATCAATCAATCAAATTTTGTTTGGGTTAAAGATAGGCCCAATTTGTATAATTATCTGTTTTAAGCAATTTTTTTACAGAAAATAAACATGTTTTTGGTAAACGAGGTCAAAAGCCTGTTTCAGGACAATCTGAGCCAATTCTACAATTCATAGTATTCTTGTTTATATTGTAAGGTATGGTGAAATATAGAGCACCTAAGGATGTTCCTTAATACTCAATATTTCTTGCTTACATGAAGCACCTAAAAAGGGCCATTGGAAGGGGAAATAAGGGGCACCTTAGGGTCACTGCTAATTCATTTGTTTATGTGAGGGAAAGGCTGGTGAAAATAAAAAGCCCTAAAGGCAACAAGTATTATTCTTTTACTTTAATGGAAGTGCATGTGGAAATTAGGAGCAAATAAAGGCTACTGTTAATATTCTTGTTTACATGATATAGGGGCTTGTGAAAAACCAGAGGCTCTTAAGAGCCTGTATGGCTCAGCTGATTTTATAGGTAATGAAATGGCATTTCCCTGATGTTAAACTAAGTACTATAATTTTCAATAAAATTTAAAGAGGAACATCCAAGCAATATTGCTAGAAAGTTAAGTTTCCATTGGTTAACCGGTTTTATAGAGAAGATTTTTTTTTTAATTTTGCCCATAGGGTCCTATGTTTAACTAGGTCATGCGGTGGTGGCCATTTTGAATTTCCAATTGGCAACAAAAAACATAAACTTTAAAGAAGACCATCTAAACAATATTGTCAGTAAGTTTTGTTTCCATTGGTTAATCAGTTTCAGAGAAGAAACCTTTTAAAACTTTTCCCATAGAGTCCACTGTTAATCTATGTAATGCTGTGGTGGCCATTTTGATTTTCCTATTGGCATAAAAAACATAAACTCTTTAGAGGACCATCCAAACAATATTGCGAGTAAGTTTTGTTTCTATTGGTTAACCGGTTTTAGAGAAGAAGCCTTTATAACATTTTTCCCAAAGGGTCCAATGTTAAACAAAGTCCTGCGGTTGTGGCCATTTTGAATTTCTGATTGGTATAAAAAACATACACTTTATAAAGGACCATCCAAACAATATTGCTAGTAAGTTTTGTTTCCATTTGTTAACTGGTTTCAGAGAAGAAGCCTTTTAAAACTCTTTCCCATAGGGTCCCATGTTAAACTGCGTCCTGTGTTGGTGGCCATTTTAAACTTCCAATTGTCATAAAAAACATAAACTCTTTAGAGGACCATCCTAACAATATTGCTAGTAAGTTTTGTTTACATTGGTTAACCGGTTTCAGAGAAGACGCCTTTTTTCACTTTTCCCCATAGGGTCCTATGTTAAACTAAGTCCTGCAGTGGCATCCATTTTGAATTTCCAATTGGCATAAAAAACATAAACTTTATAAAGGACTATCCAAACAATATTGGTAGTAAGTTTTGATTCAATTGGTTAACCAGTTTGGGAGAAGAAGCCATTTTTAACATTTTTCCTATAGGGTCCAATGTTAAACAAAGTCCTGCAGTTGTGGATTTTTTTAATTTCCCATTGGGATAAAAAATACAGACTTTATAGAGGACCATCCAAAAAATATTGCTAGTAAGTTTTGTTTCCATTGGTTAACCGGTTTCAGAGAAGAAGCCTTTTAAACTTTTTCCCATAGGGTCCTATGTTAAACCAAGTCCTGTGTTGGTGGCCATTTTGAATTTCCAATTGTCATAAAAAACACAAACTTTATAGAGGACCATCCAAACAATATTGCTATTAAGTTTTTGTTTCCATTTATGAACTGGTTTCAGAGAAGAAGCCTTTTAAAACTTTTTCCCATAGAGTCCAATGTTAAACTAAGTCCTGCGGTGGCGGCCATTTTGAATTACCAGTTGGCATAGAAAACATAAACTTTATAAAGGACTATCCAAACAATATTGGTAGTAAGTTTTGATTCAATTGGTTAACCAGTTTGGGAGAAGAAGCCATTTTAAACATTTTTCCTATAGGGTCCAATGTTAAACAAAGTCCTGCAGTTGTGGCCATTTTGAATTTCCCATTGGGATAAAAAATACAGACTTTATAGAGGACCATCCAAACAATATTGCTATTAAGTTTTTGTTTCCATTTATTAACTGGTTTCAGAGGAGAAGCCTTTTAAAACTTTTTCCCATAGAGTCCAATGTTAAACTAAGTCCTGCGGTGGGGCCATTTTGAATTACCAGTTGGCATAGAAAACATAAACTTTATAAAGGACCACCCAAACAATATTGCTAGTAAGTTTTGTTTTAATTGGTTAAATAGTTTCAGAGAAGAAGCCATTTTAAACTTTTTTCCCATAGGGTTCTATGTTAAACTAAGTCTTGCGGTGGCAGCCATATTGGTTTTCCAATCCAAATAAAAAAAAACTATTTAAAGGTCCATCAAATGAACATTTTGGCCAAGTTTGGTTACAATTGGCCAAGTGGTTTCAGATTAAAATGTAAAATGTTTACAGACGCCGACGACGACAATAAGATGCCGACGGACGCAAAGTGATAACAATAGCTCACATGACCCTTTGGGTCAGGTGAGCTAAAAAGAGACATTGATAATACTCTCATTTGCATGGTGTAAGGGCTTGTGGAAATAAAGAGCACCCCTGAGACATTGATAATACTCTCGTTGGATGGTGTAAACGCTTGTGGAAATAAAGAGCACCCATGAGACATTGATAATACCCGATGGAAGAGATGGTGGTAAAAAGGAGCACCTTAACTCTGGTTTACATGAAGGAAGGGGAGTACAAGAGGCATCTTTTTACCAGTATATTCTTTTGTACTTAAATGGGAGTGCAGGTCGAAATATCGAGCACCTAAAGTGCCTAGCTACAATCATGTAATTCCCTTTTTAGCTCACCTGACCCGAAGGGTCATGTGAGCTATTGCCATCACTTGGCGTCCGTCGTCGTCGTCGTCGTCGTTAACTTTTCTTCAAAAATCTTCTCCTCCAAAACCACTGAAGGGATTGCTTTGAAACTTTGCATACATCATCAGTAAAATGCCCTCTACCAAGTTTGCCCAAATCATGGCCTCAGACCAACCAACATGGCCGCCATGGCTAAAAATAGAACAGAGGGGGTCAAAATACAGTTTTTTGCTTATAGTTCAAAAAGTATAACAGATACAGGAAAACCGAAGAGACCTTCCTTCTTCAGCATCTTAAGCTCTACAAAACACTCCATTGGGTCAAAGTTGTATGATGACTCCTTGTAGGAGTTATTGCCCTTTAATTGTCAAAATTGATGATTTTTGACATTTTTGCCTCAAAATCTTGAAAATTATTAGAACTAGAGAAAAAGTTAGCATTGCTTAATTGTTCTGCTTTATGAGGGCTACAAAAATGACTTAAGGGTCAAGATTGTCTGATTAACCGTTTAAGAGTTATTCCCCTTGAACTGTTTTTTTTTTATTTTTTTTAATTGATTTTTTAAAATCTTCTCCTCTGAAACAACTGAAAGTACTGCTTTGAAACATTGTACACATCATCTGTCAAATGTCCTCAACCAAGCTTGCACCAACCATGGCTGCAGATTAACCAACATGGCCACCATGGCTAAAAATAGGAGGGGGGGGGCGGTAAAATACAGTTTTTGGCTTATATTTAAAAACGTGTAACAGATACAGGAAAACCGAAGAGACATGCCTTCATCTGCATCAAAAGCTCTAAGAAACACTCCATTGGGTTGAAGTTGTATGATGACTCCTTATAGGAGTTATTGACCTTTAATTGTCAAAATTGATGATTTTTGCCATTTTTGCCTCAAAATCTTGAAAATTATTGGAACTAGAGAAAAAGTTAGCATTGCTTAATTGTTCTGCTCTATGAGGGCTACAAAAATGACTTTAAGGTCAAGATTGTCTGATTAACCGTTTAAGAGTTATTCCCCTTGAACTGTTTTTTTTAATCGGTTTTAATTGATTTTTTAAAATCTTCTCCTCTGAAACAACTGAAAGTACTGCTTTGAAACTTTGTACACATCATCTGTCAAATGTCCTCAACCAAGTTTGCACCAACCATGACTGCAGATTAACCAACATGGCCACCATGGCTAAAAATAGGATGGGGGGGGGGCGGTAAAATACAGTTTTTGGCTTATATTTAAAAAAGTGTAACAGATACAGGAAAACCAAAGAGACATGCCTTCATCTGCATCAAAAGCTCTTAGAAACACTCCATTGGGTTGAAGTTGTATGATGACTCCTTATAGGAGTTATTGCCCTTTAATTGTCAAAATTGATGATTTTTGTCATTTTTGCCTCAAAATCTTGAAAATTATTAGAACTAGAGAAAAAGTTAGCCTTGCTTAATTGTTCTGCTCTATGAGGGCTACAAAAACGACTTAAGGGTCAATATTATCTGATGGACCGTTTAGGAATTATTCTCCTTGAACATTTTTTTAATCAAATTTACTTGAATTTAAAAAATCTTCTCCTCTTAAACCAATGAAAGGACTGCTTTGAAACATTGCATACATCATCTTTAGGATGTCCTCTACCAAAATTGTCTAAATCATGACACCTGACTACCTACATAGCTACGTTGGATTAAAATAGAAAAAATGAAAAAAGGGGGGGGGGGGGGGGGTGGGGTCGAGAGAGTTTTCGACTGATAGTTAAAAAAGTATAACAGGTACAGAAAATTTGAAGTGAACCTCCCTTCTCCCTCTAACCACCAAAAGATCCTCCTTATAGGAGTTATTTCACTTAAAAGGTCAAAATTAATGATTTTTGCAGAAGTGTTGGGCAATTCCTTGTAGCAAAGAAAAGCTGGATAAAAAAGGGTTGTTTGGTTTCAGGTTCAGGTGAGCGATACAGGCTCCTGGGAGCCTCTAGTTTTATGGACGGAGCTACAAAGAGGTCCCATTACCCGTAATGGAGCAGCCAGGAGTGATTCACACCCGAGGGGTTTTATGCATATAATCAGCTATTAAACTGTTTCCCTATTCATAATCATGGCATTGTTGTCCATCCATAAAAAAAGCTACATTATTGTAGCTAATAAGTGCCATCTTTAATACTCTTGTTTACGAGAAAGAAGAGCTGATGCAAATAAGGAACATCTATAGGCAACCATTAATACTTGTTTACTTGATGTAAGAGCTGGTAAAAACAAAGAGCATTCATGGTACATTGTTAACACTCATTTACTGTAAACCAATTAATATTCGTGTAAGCAAACTTTCGTGGTTTGTATTCAATGGACTGATTCGCGTATACAAACTTTCGCGAAATTGATATCATTAAAAATAAATATTTGCGGATCTACTGCCTTGTATAGAAAATGGGCACAAAATAAATAAATATTTGAGTTGTCGTTCTGTTGTCTTCTTTTTTTTTGTCAATCGATTTTTATTGCTGACTGATTCACGTGAACATAAACTTAAGTACATGTAGTTCAGGTGAGTTTACTAAATATATTTAATTTGTGAAAACAGAAATAACTAGACAAAGTCGATCTAGCGATCGCTGATACCCCCGCTTTTGTGAAAATTTCTAACGTTTTTCGTGGATTGTGACCTTGAAATTGGATGGATTTCCACCAAAATCAATAGGCTTCTTACCAACAAAATATATAAGAATATTTTACAGTTTCATTAAAATCGGATGAAAACTTTTTGAGTTATTTTCCGGAAACAACTTTTTGTAAAAATTTCTAACATTTTTCATGGACTGTGACCTTGAAATTTGACAGATTTCAACCAAAATCAATAGGCTTCTTACCAACCTGATATATAACAATATCCCAAAGTTTCATTCAAATCACATGCAAACTTTTTGAGTTATCATCCGGAAACAACTTTTTTGTAAAAATTTCTAACGTTTTTCGTGGACTGTGACCTTGAAATTTGATGGATTTCCCCCAAAATCAAAAGGCTTCTTACCAACCTGATATATAACAATATCCCAAAGTTTCATTCAAATCGGATGCAAACTTTTTGAGTTATTGTCCGGAAACAACTTTTATGTTAAAATTTCTAACGTTTTTCGTGGACTGTGACCTTGAAATTTGACGGATTTCCCCCAAAATCGATAGGCTTCTTACCAACCTGATATATGACAATATCCCAAAGTTTCATTCAAATCGGATGTAAACTTTTTGAGTTATTGTCCGGAAACAACTTTTTTGTTAAAATTTCTAACGTTTTTCGTGGACTGTGACCTTGAAATTTGACGGATTTCCCCCAAAATCGATAGGCTTCTTACCAACCTGATATATAACAATATCCCAAAGTTTCATTCAAATCGGATGTAAACTTTTTGAATTATCATCCGGAAACCAAATGTGGACGGACGAACGGACGGACATGAGGACCACTATATACCCCCGACTCTGTCCAGCGGGGGTATAAAAACAAATGATCTTAACATGTGTTTACATAATTAACACATTAAATAGAATAATTTTAAAGTTGACAATTTTGATGAACCGTTTTCGCTCAATGGCCTTGTCATTCCTACAGGTGAACAGGTTGTTCATTACCAGGATGATTGTTGTTTTAATAACGGCTAATAAGTCGATTGACCTTTTGACACCTGTCATAATTAAATAATTAATTCGTCCTTTTAAGTGCAATACAGATGTCAATAAGAGGACTCGTAAAAGACAAATAATCATACTTTAATTAAAAATCGTTTTATCAACTGGAAGTTGTCATTGTGAAATTTATAGTTTTATGGTAATTCCGAATAAGTCTTTTCACATAAATTTGGTTTTTTACACGATGTTAGTAGTGCCACCATTCCTCATCATTCATTTTCCAAAACCTTTTCGCAGATATAAACTTTCGCGTTTGTTACCTCCTCTCGAAATCCGCGAATGTTTATATCACACGAACTTTTATTGGTTTACAGTACCTATGGGCCATCATTAATACTTGTTTACTTAATGGAAGTGCAGGTAAATATATAAAGAACCATCCATGTGACATTGTTAATACTTGTTTACATGATGGAAACACCTCTGGGCCATAATTAATACTTGTTTACTTCATGGAAGTGTAGTCGAAAATAAAGAACATCCATCGGACATTGTTAATACTGGAAACACCTATGGGGCATCATTAATACTTGTTTACTTGATGGAAGTGTATGGTAGGTGAAAATAAAGAGCTTACATGGGACATTGTTAATACTCTTGTTCACATTATGGGAACACCTATGGGGCATCATCAATACTTGTTTACTTGATGGAAGGGGTGGAATTATGGAAACCTAAGTTAAATCGTCAATACTATTTGTCACTTTGGACAAACTACTTTGTAAACATTGTTCAGTTTACAGTTTTAGATTTTTTTGTACCACATGAGTAAACAGGACAGGGTTTCATTACACAGATATATTTGCACTAACAGACTTTCGTTGTACTTTCTGAACATAAAAGGTTTCATGAATCCATCATTATATTTAATTTATGCACATAAAGATTAAAAGAAATATATGAAAATGATATTGAATGATAAAATGAATGAATGTTCAATGACAATTGACCAGTATAAAGCTATATCATCAAAGAACAAGATAGCAAACAATAAATCAGTTGGTATGAGAACAGGATGGACTGGTGATCAGAGAATTAGGGTTTTAGAAGGGAACAAGGGATGTATTCCAAGAATTTAACCTTGCAGCTGTCTACCTACTAACCATTTTTACATGCTTGCTGGTTAGGATTTTTCACTGACACAAACCTTATATTAAATGAACCCAACTGATAGCGCTTTTAGCGTTCTCCTTTTTAGAAATATTTTACCCACTGTAGCTATGAATCCAAAGGACAGAGGAAGATTATACTGTAAATATTATTATTAAACCTCACTTAAAAAGAAACCACTTACTGATTGGCTCAAAACAATATCACGTGACTTTTATAAATGAGATGTCTTTCTAGACAACACCAAAAATTTGATTGCAGAGGGTGAACCTCGAAAACCCAAACGGAAATAGGGTGACAATACCATTCCTCGACCTAAACAATCCAAATTCATTAAACTCACGTAATTGATAATTGAAAACAGTCTGTATTATTTAAATTTGCAATACTGAATGTGAAAGAAGTTTTGAAAACACATAATTATGAGAAACTAGAGGCTCCCAGGAGCCTGTAATCGCTCACCTGGAATCCAAATGACTTAAACTATATTAAAATTTTTGAAATAAAGTTTCAGTCTAGTTGTTATAGCTTTTAAGTTACTGTGCAAAAACTAAACATTTCTTCAAAAAATTTGTTAAATTTCTTCAAAAAATTTGTTAAATTTCTTCAAAAAATTTGTTAAATACATTAACTCCTATAAGGTGCCATCGACAATTTCTGAAAATTAAATGGTTTTTAGGCATTGTCCTTTAGGGTACTTTAGAAATTTACAGCTTTACTCTACTAATAGGTGCGTTATAGACTAATTTATAATTAAAAAAATGTTCATTTGTCCAAATTCATAATGAAAGGGCAATAACTCCTATAAAGAGTCATCTTGCAATTTTGGACTAAGCAATCATTTGTAGGGCATCTATTGCTGACCATTTGTGCAATTTACAGTTTTAATCTAGCTACTATAGTTTTCAAGTTACAGGACAAAAATGGAAAATTTCATAACAAAATTGTCATTTAAGGGCAATAACCCCATCTGACCATTTCAGACCAATTAAAGGAATTGTAGGGCTTTTTTTGCTGATCATTTTTTGCAATTTATTATTTCACTCTAGCTGTTATGGTTTTTAAGTTACAGGACAAAAACGGAAAATTTCATAAAAAATTGTCATTTATGGGCAATAACTTATTTAAGGAGTTGTCTGACAATTTCAGACCAATCAAGTGAATTGTAGGGTCTTTATTGCTGATCATTTGTGCCATTTACAGTTTCAATCTAGCTGCTATAGTTTTCAAGTTATAGGACAAAAACGGAAAATTTCATAAACAAGTGTGGACACAGAAAAACGTCTCGCCTGCATTCCGCATCAGTAACGAAAATAAATTTCGTCATAAGCATTACGTAAATAGCATTAAATATCAGCAGCGGCCTGTATACAAAATATTGTCACCATACCATGCATAGTTACAGGGGAACAGCCGTAACCCAAAAACTTTAACGCAGTCGCTGGACCGTGAAATTGAGGTCAAGGTCAGGTGACACCTCCCAGACAGTCATGTACTAGTCATCAGCAACCTATACACCAAATATTGTCATCCTACCATGCGTAGTTACAGAGGAATTGTCGTAACCCAAAAACTTTAACGTAGTCGCTGGACCGTGAAATTGAGGTCAAGGTCAGGTGACACCTACCAGACAGTCATGTACTAGTCATCAGCAACCTATACACCAAATATTGTCATCCTACCATGCGTAGTTACAGAGGAACTGTCGTAACCCAAAAACTTTAACGTAGTCGCTGGACCGTGAAATTGAGGTCAAGGTCAGGTGACAGGTGACTGACTGGGAAGTACTCATCATAAGCTACCTCTGGACCAAATTTGATGGACCTAGGGCTTGGGCTTACAAATATATGAAGCAAGATGTCAAGTGTTTATGCCGCCGCCCCCGCCTCCGCCGCCGGATTCCCATACATATGTCTTGCCTCCAGCGACTAGGCGAGACAAAAATTGCCATTTAAGGGCAATAACTTCTATAAGGAGTCATCTGACAATTTCAGACTAATACAGTGAATTGTAGGGCTTGTATTGTTGATCATTTTTGCTATTTACAGTTTTACTCTAGCTGTTATAGTTTTAAAGTTACAGGACAAAAACGGAAAATTTCATAAAAAATTACCATTTAAGGGCAATAACTCAATAACTGTCATCTGACAATTTCAGACCAATCAAGTGAATTGTAGGGCTTTTGTTGCTGATCATTTTTGCCTTTTACAGTTTTACTCTACCTCGTATTGTTTTCAGGTTATATTGTAAATACCAAATATTTTGTCAAAAATCGTCAAAAAAGGGCAATAACTCCTACAAGACGCCAATACACAACTTCACACTAATAGCAACTATTGTAGACCTTAATGTGCTGATCAATTTGAAGTAACGGTTTTCTCTATAGCTATTATAGTTTTTTAGATAATAATCAAAAACCTGTGTTGACCCCCATGTTCTATTTTTAGTAACAGCGGCTATATTTGTCTGTTGATCAACACCCTGGGTACAAACTTGAAACTAGGAACCCTGAGGATGATTGTGGCCAAGTTTGAAAAAAATTGGCACAGTGGTTTCAGAGGAGAAGATTTTTGAAAAAGTTTATGACAGACGACAGACGACGGACGACGGACGCCAAGTGATAGCAAAAGCTCACAATGGACCAATTGTGGCCTTCTTAATCAGTGGACATACAGAAATTGTCAATTTGCTTGGGTTGTCTTCCCTCCGGCTAAAGCCCTCTAAAGACAACCCACACAAGTTGACAATTCTGGATGTCAAAATATTAAGAAGGCCATAATTGTATAATGAATTTTGTTGACAATCTTAAAGAAATACACAGTGTATAAATATTTTATTTAAATGTACTTAAGACTGGCATGATTTTAATTGAAAAAGTTTCCTATAAAGCCTGTTTATATACATCAACATCAGAACATAATATACAGAGTATATAGATGTCAACATTCTTTTTACACTTATCTACAAGGTAAATAAATGAAATATTGCAATTCATGAAATAAATTATAACCAATCATCTCTATGTATACTTGCAATTTTGTTCATTGATCATAAACAAAAAAAAATGTGAGGAATTTCATAAACACATTTAGCAATAAAAAGAACAGAAAAAAACAAAATTGTAAATAATAAATGAAGTATTGGTATCATAAAAAAACTGGTTGTAAATCTTGCCATGTAATTGCTGTTATGCTTGATTATTGGAAAAACTAACAATAATTCACAATTTTCTTTGACTATGTTTTATATCTGATTCATACATAGGAATATTAACAATTCATTTTCAATTTTCTGTCATGTACATGTATAAGACAGTTTGACATAACACAATTTTATTGTTATAAGAGTAAAAGAGAAATACTCATTTGTAGGTCATGTAAAGCCATAAACATGCTATTTACTATTTTGAAATATAACATTTTTTCTAAGAAAACATAACAAGTATCATAAGCCTGACAACAAGACAACTGCTTGCAGGTAAAAGACTCTCATAAACAATAGTTCAGGGTTTACCTTTAATAGAATGCTTGAAAATATCAATCAAAGGTAGATAACTCTACATATGTATTGTAACAAAAAATAATGGAAAACTGTACATAACAAAAAATAACAAATATCACTTCTTTCATAATTCATAAACATGCATACATGTACAAAATCTGTAAAAAAAACATAGATTAATAAACAGATGAATGCCAAATGGAGTTTATAAATATAAACCTAACTGAAGTAAAGAAAAAGATTTACAAATTAATTTCAACCTACCATCTCTGTACAAAATCTGAAGTTTCAGAAGAAATAAACACAAAATACAAATTTAAGTTATATTCCATTAAATTGTAAGATTGTTTACAACACATTTATAGAAATTAAATTTTTCTTTTTTTTAATCAATGAAAAAAATAGACAACCTTAGTTCGGTTTAAAACCAGTACAATCTATATGGTGAGGAAGGAATTGACAACTCTTCTCAATTTGTAATTCATAACTAAAATGGTTTCTGGTTATGTTAAAATTTGTTTCAACAAATAGTTCTTTGTAATTCTGCAGTTCTGCCAAGGCAATTTTTGAAACAAAAATATCAACAACAACATGTATTATAACAAAAACAAGCACTTTTTTGCATTTGATCAAATAAATCATCGGATAACTCCATTCTGATGGTATGAACTAAGCAGCCCCATGTCATATTATGATGACATATGTACAATAAACTTTACAGGTATTAAAAAAAAATTGTCAACATATATGAGAAATTTCAGGTTATGAAAACCACAGCTGAAGTAAAAGACATTCATTGGCACCTTCTGCTCTGGACATAATTCAATGACGTTAGTTTCTGTTCTGTTTCTTGGAGTATTCCATGACATTAGTTTTTTATCATGTTCCTTGGAGATATCATGTTAGTTTCCTTTGGGTTCCTTCTGTTCTTCTACAGTTGACATATGTGTGTCACTGCTAGTATAACTAACAGTTTCCTTTTCAGTATCTAACTCTGCCCTATTTCCATTGGTATCCATGTCAGCAGAAAAACCTTCCTGTGATTCTATTTCTGTCAGCAATGCCTTAGCTTCTTCTAGTGTGGACTACAAAATTTCATTATAAAATTATTTTTAGTATTATAACAGTATGTTTCTAGGAAGATTTACCAGTATTGGTGGGCAACTGCATTATTTAAAGATCTAAACAAAGTAGGACAGCAAATATTATCTAAATATCCCAGTGGGGCAGAGATATAATGCCCATCATTCTAAATAACATTCACTGAGTAATCTTGTTGGAAGATAATCAAGGAATGGGGAAACCAATAATACCTGACAAGAATTCACATTTCTAGTGAATTCAATCCTGTATTTTTATTTGTTGTATAATGAAAACTTATATTTTAAAAACAAATCCTAAGTAAATTTTACCTGAGCACTAATAGTTCTCTGGAAGGATTTTCTGTTGGAATCTTCATTGGAAACTGTTGATGTTATGGAAGGACTCCAGTACTCTGACATCTAATGGGTAAAAAACAAAACAAATCAAATCAAAATTCTTTTTTTCACGGTTGATGTCTTTATGACTCAAATATACTGACTGACTGTATTTAAAAGTTTTAAAAGTTTAAATATCACAAAAATCACAGGGTAGTGGGAAGACGATTTAAGGCCAGTACCTACTGACAGCAATTTTTACAAACTAATTGTTAATAAGATAAATTTGAAGAAAAAAATATATTAATACATTTTATTACCCATAAATATTACTAAACAATAAATTGAAACAAACCTTCTTCTTGAGCCAGTTTACAGACCACTGCCACTTTGATGGAATCTGTATAAGGTATTCTTTGACTGGAGTACACTTGTTAGCCAGATTAACTAAGAACTTAATACAGGAATATGATCGCCTACTGTCGTTTATATGGCTAGATCTAATAACATCTAAAATTAGAATCAAAAACTTGTTACAATAAATATATACATGTACATATTCATAAGCTTTGCATGTTTGTAATTTTTGCATTTCAAAGGTAAAAAAAGATCTTTGTCATTTTTAGCAGTTTTCCTGTTATATGATGGAAACCAAACACAGTTTGTTTGTTTGATTGGTGTTTAACGCCTCTTTCGGGCAATTTTTCAGCTATATCATGGCATCCAGTTTTATTGGGGGAGGATGCTGGAGTTCCCATAGAAAACCCCCAACCTGTGGTAGGACAACAGGCAATCCTTGTTAATTAAGATTAAAGTCTAGTACACTCTGCCTGCAATGAGAATCGAACCAGCAATCTGTGTTTACAGACCACGTGATCAATAGATAGATGAACTACCTTAACCAATTAGACGTCTTGGTTTAACCCATGATAATAAGGTGCTTTGTTGTTTAAACAAGTATAGTTCATTTCTAACTTATTGTAGTATGTTTTCACATGTGTTTGTCAAGAGTATTTCAAAATTGAATATATTAGATAAAAAAATTAACGACTCATTTATGAAAGAAGACAGTAAAAATTTTTAAATAAAGTAAATATATGAGAAGGCAACAAAAAATACAGCATGTGCAATCTTCCCATGAGTTACTGTTAAAGGCTGCTTCTATCTAGAGATCAAGTACTCAATCTACATACTTCCAAAGAGCTCATACTGATGCATTGCACTGCAATGACTATAGTTACTAAATTGCTCAATATATATTACGTTTATGTGTAAACAAGCATTAGTACATACTGAGTAAACCATCATATTCAGTACTGGTGTCATCGATGTATCCATCTATAACGATTTGTAATCTCTCTCCTTGCACAGGATCTTCAAGCATCTACAAAAGTTACAATATCAGAAACCGTTACCTAAATGCTTAAATATGAATGACAGAATTTTAAAGGCAAAAAAAATAATTTTCTAAACAAATTTTAAATTTTAATCCTGCCTCTTTCATTTCTTGGAATAGACAACATTCATTGCTTTTTTCAGAATTTTTTGTTAGAACTCCTCTGGCTTTATAAATTTCAAACCAAAATTTTTGTTTTTCCTGTAAACAGCCAATTGACAATTGTAACAAAATCTTGAAATTTCTTCACAGATTTTCGAGAAACAAAACCTGACAAACAAAAGCTGAATAAGAAAATATGTAAAACCGCTCCTTTTTCTAAGTTCACTCAAGGGTGAAGTATTGGGCACATTCCTACAGAATTTTGCAAGTGAGGAGATCTTATTAAGTTGTAACTGTGTATCAAATTTCATGAAGATGTAAAATCATCTTCATAAAAAGGCTTCAATGCAAAGGTAAACCTGAGAAGAGATGAATGAATAGGCAAACACACCGAAAATTTATGTATTCCAACCATAAAAATCATAAGAAACCAGTTCCCTGTCATATTTTGTATTTGCTAATATCTCAAAAATAAGTTTGGTGACCTACATGTATCTATTAGTTGTTTATTTTTGTCTCAAACAATGACAGTCATTTGAAAAACCTTGCTTATATACTTTGTCAAAATTATAGCCAAAAATTATCATTTAAGTAAAATTTCCCAGTAAAGTTCATATATACATTAATATATTTTTAACAAAAATTAAATTTTGTTCCTTGTGTTCTTTTTAAATTACTTAAATTGTTCTGGCAGCTGAATAGCTAAATGTCTAAACTACATACCAGTAAATCTTCTAACAAAGTAAAAATTGGTTTCAGCTCATTTGAGGGTGCAGTGGTATACTGGTGCTGAAGATAAAAAACATTGAATGGTGACAGTAAGAAAAAGCCTTGGTACATAAGTCTAACAGATAAAAGGTAAAAAATCTGAAGACAATAAATTTCAGTAGAAGGGATTCACATGTGTTTGTTCTTGTTTGTTTGTTTGAATGATGTTTAACGCCATTTTCAGCAATTTTTCAGTTATATCATGGCGTCCAGTTTTTTACTGGGGGAGGAAGCCGGAGTATCCTATGGTAGGAAAACTGGCAATCCTTGTCAATTAAGATTGGTGTCGAGTACATCCTGCCTGCAGTGAGAATCGAACCAGCAATCTTAGTGTTGACAGACCACGTGATCAATAGTAGATGAACTACTATAACCACTCGGCCACCGAGACCCCTGTGCTTGTTCTTGATGGCTATTTCAGAAATCACACAAAGGTGTGAAAAACCATTTTGTAGAACCAAAAATAGATATAATTTTTACTCATTAAGCAGCAGATTTCTTTTATCTTGCAAAAAAATACCTACCACCCATGCCCTTTTTATATTATGGTACCCATGACCTCAAGGTCATGTCTATGATGTAACTTAATACTAATAAGTACAATTAAAAAATATAGCAACTGACCTTTTGTGCTTTGTAAAAAAAATTACTTGCTTTAAGGTTAATGACTATATTACAAGGTATCTACAACATATTAATAAGAGTTACATTTTTAATTCCATGAAATATTTCAGTTGTTTAGTTAACTTAAGGATTGACTAATTTTTTTAATTTACAAACCATATTCCCCATGTACCTTATTATGTTTTATTGGAACAACCCTTAGCTAATACGTAAACTTCAGATTTCTACATCTTACTCACCATTACATGTTTAAGAACAACCCGACTGAAATCTGCATTACAAAAACTACACTGTATTAACATATCTGCTATACAAGCGTAGTTATGGCTACCAGTGACCTCTCTTACTGCATGTACAACCTGGAACAAAAACAAGTTCTTCACAAGAATAAAAACTGACAAACATGGAACTTGCAGATTACTATTGAAATGGCTTCTCATTTAATGTAATCTTAAATAGCTAAAATTATAGTTTAAGATCGTTATTAAAAGCAACTTCAGACATTATTTTTCATCATTTTTTATATAGTGTTCCTTTAAACATGTTAAATATTAACAACTAATAAATAAATGATGCCACATACCTCTCTGATGTACCTATTACATTCAGTACCAAACACATACTGTTCCATTTCCGGTGACAATCGTAACACTTTAGATGGATTAACTGTTGTAGGCTTACGAACTGGAAAATCACCAGGTTCTACAATATTACAGGTCAAAATTAATAATAACATACCTAAATACCAAATACTTTATAGACCATGGGGACTACAAGTCCAATCAGATTTTTTTTCATATGCTTATAATGAATTATACACTAATATATGATAAAAAATTTACCAAAAAAAAATAATATAATGTTTTTAAAAGACATTGTTAACTTACCAAGCAAGTCTTTTTACAACTTCACGCAATTCAGGGAGAGAACAAATACAAATAATTTTCTAATTTACCATAGTTTGATATCAAATATACATAAACATATCAAGAACTATGTCAAAGAAAATTGTACTGAAATAAATACTGTAAGCTTTTCTCCTGCTGACGAGTTTTTAGATAATATTCTAGCAATAAAAAAGGTGAAATTTGTGTACACAGGTCTGATAAGTACAATATTTATTCGTCCTGTTGCAAAAATTTTAAAATGGGAGGAAAAACTTCATGCAGAAAATATAGACTGGGAAAATTCTTTTGTTATATTAAAAAAATGTTGTACAGATACATATCTAAAAAACTTTCAAGTTATTACATAGAGTTTTGCCTACGAATTCATTTTTGTTTAAAATCAAGTTAAAGAACACTGATCAGTGTTCCTTCTGCAAAAATGAGGAAGAAACATTGGAACATATTTTTTATGATTGTAATATTGTTAACAGGATTTGGGTACAATTTTTTAAGAAAATAAAAGATTATGATATAAACTTTGATTACTATATTGAAAAAGTTTTGCTTGGAAGTAAAACTTACACTTTATTTATTAATGTAATTATTTTGATTGCTAAAAATTATATCATTATAAATGTAAGTTTAAAGAATCCTTACCAAATGTTACTGGTTTAAAAAACAAAATCATGCAATATCAATCATATGAGAGTTATATTGCTATTAAAAATAACAATATATGGGCATTTGAAAACTTTTGGGCCCCTATGGGTATCATATTTCCTAATTAAGTTATTTTCAGTTTGTCTTTTTTTTTCTTTCAAAACAATATTTTTATAAGTATATATAAATAGTCAGTAAATTATACAATATTTTAAGTTATACAAAAAAGAAATCTTTAGCATCACTATTTTGCAGTATTTTCCTTTGATCTTAATGTGCGGTATTATCCCATCTCACCACTCTGTCAAGACCTCGTTAAGTAAACATTGTGACGTCACAATGTAACAAAACAGTGATAAGCAGATTATTTACGTTTTATGAAACATCATCTCATCTCATCTCAGGGCTGTCGCATGGGAAAATGCATCTCGTTTCAAACAAGTGTGGACACAGAAAAACGTCTCGCCTGTATTCCGCATCAGTAACGAAAATAAATTTCGTCATAAGCATTACGTAAATAGCATTTAATATCAGCAGCGGCCTGTATACAAAATATTGTCACCATACCCTGCATAGTTACAGGGGAACAGCCGTAACCCAAAAACTTAAACGTAGTCACTGGACCGTGAAATTGAGGTCAAGGTCAGGTGGAACCTACCAGACAGTCATGTACTATTCATCAGCAACCTATATACCAAATATTGTCATCCTACCATGCGTAGTTACAGAGGAACTATCGTAACCCAAAAACTTTAACGTAGTCACTGGACCGTGAAATTGAGGTCAAGGTCAGGTGGAACCTACCAGACAGTCATGTACTATTCATCAGCAACCTATATACCAAATATTGTCATCCTACCATGCGTAGTTACAGAGGAACTATCGTAACCCAAAAACTTTAACGTAGTCGCTGGACCGTGAAATTGAGGTCAAGGTAAGGTGACACCTACCAGACAGTCATGTACTAGTCATCAGCAACCTATACACCAAATATTGTCATCCTACCATGAGTAGTTACAGAGGAACTGTCGTAACCCAAAAACTTTAACGTAGTCGCTGGACCGTGAAATTGAGGTCAAGGTCAGGTGACACCTACCAGACAGTCATGTACTAGTCATCAGCAACCTATACACCAAATATTGTCATCCTACCATGCGTAGTTACAGAGGAACTGTCATAACCCAAAAACTTTAACGTAGTCACTGGACCGTGAAATTGAGGTCAAGGTCAGGTGACACCTACCAGACAGTCATGTACTAGTCATCAGCAACCTATACACCAAATATTGTCATCCTACCATGCGTAGTTACAGAGGAACTGTCGTAACCCAAAAACTTTAACGTAGTCGCTGGACCGTGAAATTGAGGTCAAGGTCAGGTGACACCTACCAGACAGTCATGTACTAGTCATCAGCAACCTATACACCAAATATTGTCATCCTACCATGCGTAGTTACAGAGGAACTGTTGTAACCCTAAAACTTTAACGTCGTTGCTGGACCGTGAAATTGAGGTCAAGGTCAGGTGACAGGTGACTGACTGGCAAGTACTCATCATAAGCTACCTCTGGACCAAATTTGATGGACCTAGGGCTTGGGCTTTCAAAGATATGAAGCAAGATGTCAAGTGTTTACGCCGCCGCCGCCGCCGCCGGATTCCCATACATATGTCTCGCCTCCAGCGACTTTCGTCACAGGCGAGACAAAAACGCTCATAGGATATAAATATCAATATCACATAACAATAACCTGGATAAAGTTTGTAAGTTACTGTGAGCCAATGCTCCCTGAGATACCCCCTCTTTAACTTAAATGTTGTCCGAAAGTAAATCCCATAATGTAGCTTGATCATACCAAGCTGTTGATAAATTTTAACATTGTATAATTTATAATTGCTGACAAAAATGTGAACCAAAGGGTTACAGATAGACAAACACATGAACAGAAAACAGTGTACCCCGTATTCTTTATGAGAAGAGGGGTTATAATAAGCAATAATTTCAGTCTCATATAACACTATTACACTTGTCTCTTTATGAGATCAAGCCAATAACAAGTACATCCTCCTGTGGTGGACAGACCTCTCTGTGGTAAGTTGATATACCTGACTACTGATCATACTGAGTGCAATGCCACACTCCTTTATAAGCCTGACCACTGATTATACTGGGTGCTATGGCTCTCTCCTTGATAAGCCTGACCACGAATCATACTGGGTACCATGCCTCTCTCCTTGATAAGCCTTACCACTGACCATATTGGTCGCCATGCCTCTCTCCTTGATAAGCCTGACCAATGACCATATTGGGTGCCATGCCTCTCTACTTGATAAGCCTTACCACTGATCATAGATGGTGCCATGCCTCTCTCCTTGATAAGCCTGACCTCTTATCATAGTTGGTGCCTTGCCTCTCTCCTTGATAAGCCTGACCACTGACCATATTGGTCGCCATGCCTCTCTACTCGATAAGCCTGACCAATGACCATATTGGGTGCCTTGCCTCTCTCCTTGATAAGCCTGACGACTGATCATAGATGGTGCCTTGCCACTTTTCTGGATAAGCCTGACCACTGACCACATTGGGTGCTATGCCTCTCTCCTTGATAAGCCTGACCTCTGATCACAGTTGGTGCCACGCCTCTCTCCTTGATAGGCCTGACGACTGATCATAGATGGTGCCTTGCCCCCTCTCCTTGATAGGCCTGACGACTGATCATAGATGGTGCCTTCCCTCTCTCCTTAATAAGCCTGACCACTGTCCATATAGTATGCCATACCTCTCTCCTTGATAAGCCCGACCACTGATTATATTATATTACCGGTATATACTGATAAGTCCCCCCTTCCCTTCTATACAAAATCTCTGCTCAATTGGTCCTTTCCCTTTCTCAATTTTTTTGTTTTTTTAACTTGTTCTTGATCAATTAGTCCAAAAACAAGTTTACTGATTGATTAGACACTGAAGGACAGAAAAAAGCAATGAACAGACAAAACTAAAATTAAAGAAACCATGAACTCCCATAAAAACCAGGATACTTTTTAGTGTTAGCACTCCCTACATCCTAAACAAACCCATCATGCTTCTTTTTAATATAACAACTGATGACCCTTAATACTAGAAAACTTTCATGTACAGTCATTCTTATAACAAAGGTCTCTGTGAATAACACTCCTGTACTCAATGTTTACTGGTATAAATAATGTTGTGTTTCAAACCATATGATTTACTGTCAACATGACTATTAAATCAACTAACCACATGTTGCTTTTAATGATACATCACAGTTCAAAACTAATAATGCTATTGTTGCATGGAGATTGCCAAATTCTCTGGACTGTATGGAACTCCATCTTCTGGTTGATGATTCCTGGAAAAAAGACCCCAAAATACTATAAGGTCTATAAAATAAGAAATTATTGAATGAACTTCCATTAGCATGTGATAGTATGCTGTAGATTCTTATCCAATTTTCATCAAAATTCTCAGTACAGTTTGAAATAAATATAATTGTCGATCTAGAACAGAAAGGGCCTGGTTTTTTCATGGAAAACACAACTGAGTCTTTTTATTCCCAACTATATATTTTTCTATGAATGAAGAAGTGTTAAAATATATCAACATGGTACTTCAGGTAAAAATTTCTTCATACTAAAAGAATTAAAAGTGCAAATGTCTATCAAACATATGGCCATAAAATGTTTTGGAACCGAGCCTTAGACACTGTACCCTTAATTCCAAAAAAGTATACCTGATTTTGTTCTAATGATAGTTGTCCCAGCAGAAAAGAGATCAGACGTTGGAATCCACGTCTATAGAACATATGAGTGCATGCTTTGGTCCCCTGTAAAAATAATACAGTATAAAGCTTTATATCTTTACAACATTACTGAGGAGTGCATTTATAGACCAACTTTAGCATTATCAGTATTTAAATATATGTTTAATATCTAAAATGTGTTCTATGTAGAGGCTGTATAGTGCTGTGTTTTGTTTGATCGAGTTTGTTATGCACCTAACAGCAATTTTCAACAACATAATGGTGTCAATTACTCATTTAGGTTGGAGTCAAGTCCACCCTGCCTAATTCAGACTAAAACACAACAAAATTGTTAGTGTTAACACATCGGTGATTTAAAGAAAAATTATATGTACCTACATGACCCAGCCACTTCACAGAGTAAGTAAAACAAATATGTAACATATATATGAAATTATACTGATTTGTTAAATACATTATATCAGAAGCATTTACACTGTCAATGTTTATGTTTTGTTTTCAAGTCCAGTACAGAATGGCTTTTGTCTCTAGAAATGACAGAAAGTACATGGAAATACTGGATACTTACTCGTTCTAGATAACACCTACGTACATTGCACTATTGGTTACTTACCCATTCTAGATAACACCTAAGTACATTGAAATACTGGTTACTTAGTTCTACATAACATCTAAGTACTTGTTACTTACCAGTTCTACATAACACCTAAGTACATTGAAATACTGGTTACAGTTTTTACAGTGGTCTATCACATCTTTATTTAACATCTGAAGCAAGTTGTCTAAGATTTCATCAAAGTGTTTTTCAAGCTGAAAATTGAACAAATTTGAACATTCAAGAGATGTATTAATTAATGGTGAAATAATTAGTAATTACATATACACATTATAAATAAGTCATACTGCTGAATACTAATGGCAAAAATGTCAATATTTTGCTACAAAAAAAATAAGTGTGGATAGTTTTGTTCAAGTAATAATGTCTCCTACCAGCAAATACAATTTTCTGAGTCCAAAGGCCCTAATTTTTTCAAAAATAATTTGACCTGAACCACATTCAAACTAGGTCGGTAACTCATGTAATTGACTCACATACTACAAATTGGCTCATTATTGGCAAGTGTTTAGAAAAATTAAAGAACCTTAGTGAGCATACTCACATACCCCAAGTGCCCACATAGCTATCAAGTTCCATAAAGTTGTGATCAGTAGTTTTTGAGTAAAAGCACTTAGAAGTTGCTTCAAATATATATTTTGAGAAATTTCTAAATTGAATAGGGCATAACTGCATGAAAAAATATCTGATCGATTATAACTTCTTGTTGATATGCACAACTATATATGGTGTCCTTCAATTCTACTAAGTTTCATAAATTTCTGATCAGTGGTTTAAGAGGAGTTGCACTTTTCAAGAATAGGACTGACGGACCCATCAAAAACATTATACCCTTCACAACTTTGTAACATGGGGAATAAAAAGTCTGGAAAAGTATTATTTAGAAAACTGTTGTTTTTAAGTCCAATGGCCATAATTTAAAAAAAAATCATCGGACCTGAACAACATTTAAACTTGACCTGTAACTCATGGTAATTGACTCACATACAAAATATCTGCAAGAGTTGAGGAAAACGTTCGGAAAAAGTGTGTGACAGAATGACTGCAAACCTATAATCCCTTTCAGCAAAGTTGGTTGGGAACTTAAAAGGTTGCATGCTAACAATCATTACTTTTATGGTATAGCATAGTCAACCAAGCAGTGGTTCCATCTACAACACATGTCAATGAGACATGAGTTTCTTTCCATCTTTGTACAGTTAAATGAAAATAGTTGCACTTGGTTCATTGCTATTCAATATTTTTAACATTATATACCAATAATACAACTACCCTCATGGAAAAATATATTACTATTCCTATAGAAATGAGATATTGCTGACAAAAGGAGCATAAAAAAAAATCCTTTGCAGAATACATGTATATGTTATATTGTTTTCAAGATATTCTTGCCAAAATTTTCCTTTTATGTAATATCTACACACTCTGCCGACCATATATAGGTACTGTTATACCTGTGATCCACCATGCTGAAAGAAGCTGGACATGACTTCCTGTAAAATGGCTGCTGTGGTGCGCCGTACATCTTGGTTTGGACATTCTAATAAAAATGGTCTGTTAGAAAGAAAAAAAGGAACATAAAATCAGTTACAGTAAAAAAGGAACATTCAATGTATACATTTCATAATAAATCATTAAGTTAGCTGTTACATGCTTTTGTGATTTAATTGACACTTGTTAAAAAAAAAAAATAAGGATCTTAAACCGGTGGGAGGGCAAGAAAATCTCAGACACCAATGTGAAAAGATTTCTGTCTCCAACAAGGCTCTGCCAAGTTGGAGACCAAAAGAAATCTTTCAAGCAGTTGTCCGAGATTTTGTCTTGCCCTCCAACTGGTGTTTGATTCTTTTTGTCAATAATTTGTTAAAAAAAAGAGCTGTATAGTTGGAAGATGTCAACAAATAGAGTTATCTACCCTTACAGTAATCTTCAGCATATCTTTTTTCCGTAACCGTGTTAGTTTAGATGTGTACTGCTATCATATTGTGGCATAAATTTGGTCGAGGAAGCTCAGATATATTGTTTGTATGTTAATATATAAAGTGGCAGAGTTAACAAACATTGCTGAACCGAAAGCTGACGTCACGATACATTTTTAGGGGGAAATTCGTATCTCACTAACAGGTTGAGACAAGAATGTCTCAACCTGCTCAAAATATTTTCCACACTGTATAAATTATTGAGAAAAACCAATTTCTACCAATAATATTTATTTAAATTGTCTGCAATGATTTTGTTTCAGATATTTATATAAAAAATTATTGATTACATACAGAGGAGATAACCCAAACCTCAAAATTCAGGTAAGACAGCACAACCAATCACCAAAATAAACGGAAATAACAAAGGACAAATTTAAGTGAAACTAATGCCTTTTTTTTACAGTCACAGAAAACATTATGTGTTGTTATTATGTATCTCTTTTCACATAACAAAAAAATTATTTTGCAATTTACAAATTATTACTTTATACTTAGAATGTTTAATAGATACCATTGTATGTTGTACTTACTTTATATATGAGAATCCCTCCTGAGATGATAAGTAATCAACCAGCCACATGCAGGCATCCTTACACTTGTGTAGTAATATATCAAACACTTCTAACCATTCATCTAAGTCTTCCCTGTAATAAACACATAATCAGTAATGTATCAAACACTGATGACCTTTTTTCCTGAAGCCAGCACAAATGTTTTAAACAATCTTGTACATTCGATTCTGCATTATGCAATGTTCATTAATAACTCCTTGTAGAATATTGTTTGTTTGAATAGTGTTAAATGCCACTTTCAGCAATTTTTCAGCTATATAATGCCATACGTCCTCAAATCGACGGCATATTCAATAGGAACATACTCAAATCTGTGGCACGTACATCATAGACGCTTCCAATTTATGGCACATTTTGGTAGCTCAAAATCTAACATTGGTAACGTAACCATGAAAGTTGTTGGATGCAACAGAATGTCGTCTAGATGTATAAATTTTACATAAAATTAACAACTAGGAAGTTTTATTACAGGTTTAATTCAACTTGTGAAATTGTGTTTCGAAATGAAGGAAACCCACCCAAAGTCGTCTATAGCCAATAATCTAACCAAAATTGAAAACAATTCTTATATTTTAAATTTAACTAGAAAGACGGATTTTTTTAACCCGTGGTATTGTTTTTTGTGGTTACTTTTATGAATGCAATATAAGGAACACAACTGTACGTTAATACGGCAGGGATGGGTTGCTTTGCAAAAATTTGGGGTCGTTGTCTCTCAGAAATTAACCAAAATGTTTATCATATATACTACTAAAATTATAGACCCCTATAAGCGGTTTATGTACAGCGTAAACCCACCCAAAGTCGTCTATATCCAATAATTTAACCAGCAATTGAAAACAATTCTTATATTATAAATTCAATATTATGAAAAGAAATAATAAAAACAATATATAATCAATAGTCAAATAATATTTGCAATTCACAATTATTAGTGTCGTCACTTGTTGTTTTGCGGAAATGTTTAGTCAACAATCAGTAACGAGCTAATATATCAAGTTAGGTTATACGAAATAGACAATGATGCTCGGCTATTGAGTATTTAAAGGAAATTAAAATATTTAAGGATTGTTTTCAATTGCTGGTTAGATTATTGGATATAGTCGACTTTAGGTCGGTTTACGCCAGGAAATTAAAATATTATCAGTCCTTTATTTTAGAGTTCATCAACGTTTGGTGACGTCAAAGACCATTGATCATAGAATTTACTTTCGTCTGTGACGTCATCGACCATTGATCATAGAAGTTACTTTCGTCTGTTACGTCACCTGCCATAGATTTGAGAAAGCGACTTCGATTTGAGGACGTACTTCGATCTGAGTCTAACATATTTATTTATATTTATTTATTGTTTCTAATGCCATTTGATCCCCATGGATTATTGTAGTTTAGCATTTCCAATTTAGGCAATGTCCTCCAGTGGTAATTGTATCAAAAATACATACAACTTCAATCTACTTTTTTTGCACTTGCCATGGAAAGGATAGCTAAACTATATATGTATTGTTACCATATCAACATATACCTGTAGTCAATCACACTTGCTATTTATAATTGTTATACTGTATAGTTACAATTTTCACTTTCTTTTGTTGTTAGTGTAGTTTATATACAAATCAATATCTTTCTCTTTTTTTGTAATTGCATTGTTTGTTCATGCACTCCACGGGCCGATAATTGGTTAATAAAGTATCTTATCTTATCTTATCTTAAAGATTTCTGACCAAAATGGGAATAAAATTGAAAGGTGACATATAATAACTGTTCAAAAACACAGGGTTACTTAACTTGGCTTTTTATTATGATGAACACTGACAAAGTGGGAACACGATAAGGCAACTTGTTCACCTGAGACTGAGACGCCTTCCAAAGCAAAATCAGTATTCACTCTATGTAGCAAAGGAAAGCTAGATTTTTTAGTTAACATTTCAATGTGACATTTATTTTAAAACACGCAATTTGATTGGCAAAATTGTTCCAAATCAACACCAAACCAAAATCAGGGTCAAATGTATAGAAACATCAATCACAGCAAACATACAGAGAGTCATCGAACCTTAGGTGAATTGTTTCACCTCTAATACTTAATGAACTGCATAGATCATCTAGACAGTCTAGCACACGATTATCTGACAACAATGTCTAACTCAGCCATGGTAGGTCCCAAAAAAAACCTTGATTAAGAAACTAGAACAGTAAATGAGGCTATCTATTGTCACAGAAGAATGTCATGTGAAAATACTGTAAAAGAAGTCCATGGATAGGAATGGAGCTGGTGTGGCAGACAAGGACTGATGTGGATGGCAAAGGATGCTGTCAAGCCTTATGAGCTGAACATGGATCTAAATAAGTAATTTCAAATTCTACTGATTTAATTATGTTACAAAACATATACACCATGCATTATTCGTTAATATATTTAAACACACATGCTATACACCTTAAATTAAAAAAATATATATATCAAAGAATGTGTCCAAGGGACACAGATGCCCCCGCTAAATAAAGTCGCAAACAGGAAGTAGTTGTCTGACAGGTCTGAAAGTCGCTTAAGACGTACAACTTTTGATACTGAACCACCCTGCCAAATTTCAAATTGTTCTCATATACGGTTTCTGAAAAGCTTCACGGAAATCATACTGACGGTAAGACAGACGGATGGACATGAGTAAAACTTAATGTTTAACTTGTAAAAGGCGTGGTATATATAATACATATACCATGGCAATGTATAAAATGATCTATTTAAATACCTAAAAATAATCAATATAACCAGAGTAAGTAGTTCTGATCCAGAAGATTTTTATAATTTTGTACTTAAATACCTGGGAAAAATTTAATGAGGTCAGCAAGACTTTCCAGTTTAAGAAGTCATTTGTATTATATACAAATTACAAATATATTGTAGGAACCTGTAAATTAAATAATTGTGTTATTGATTGATTGATTAATGGTGTTTAACGCCCGAGCAGCAATATTTCAGCTATATTCAGGCGATGAACATGAAATGGATGATAAAATGAACATGAAATGATGATGAATGAAAATGGGATGGGACACAAGGAAAAACAGGGGTAACGGATTTTAGATTGCCACTGACAAATGGGAGGATGGTTAGGGTCGGGCAATTTAGCCTCCTGTAGCGGGATCGAAATCCCTACTCATAGCGAATACTACAGCAGTGTTCTTTAACGTGCGAGGAACGTGGCATTTTTCCCAACACGGTGCACTAATATGGTTTGCGGTCAGGTTTTCCGTATTATGGCCTGACAACCCCAGCTTGCCAGGGGTACCCCATTCAACCACCTGGGGCACACATCCCAGTCGGTCTTTAGGCAAACCGACCTGACACGCCGGTCAGGGTACTGGGTGCTATTTAGTCGCCTTTTACGACAAGCTAGCGCGACTGCGGTCTATTCTTTTAGCCACCCGGATCCCGCACGGGGCAAATAATTGTGTGTAATAACTATTTAAAACTAAATGCAAATAAAATGAACAGGGATTACCTTGTTTTCAGCCTTGATCTGAAAAAAGTGTTAAAAAGGAATTTGACTCCAAGCTGTAACCCTTGTACACACATACTGGAGTAATCTGCACTGTCTATCTGTTGCTGAAAAAGAATATCTGCAACCGTTGAAAAAAAGTAGATGAAAAGTATGCCCCACAGCTGAAAATTAAAGCTTGATGTGTTAGTGACAATGTTTTTAGAAAGTCAAGTGTGTCTGCAAGACCCAAATGATGCCCCTGCCTGACCATTGACATGACAGGTGTGTTGCAACAGAAAAGGAATTTTAAGAAAATTGAATCAAAATCAAAGTCCTTTGGTCCAGCATATTGTGTACAAACATGCTACTAAATATAAATGCTTTAGTTCAATAAATGAAGTAGAAGATAGTCGGACAAGGCATGTACCCTACAAATTGACCAAGTACATCCATCTGTATACATACATACAAACATCCCACTAAATATAAACGCTGTAGACAAATGTAGAAGAAGTTAGGCAGAAAAGCCAACCTGGAATGATGGACAGACGGACAGACAGTGGAATAGACCCATGGATGGACAAGGGTAAGTTAATATGCCTCCGACCTTTCGTCTTGGGGCATAAAAGTCCAGAAAAAGTGTGTTACAGTCTGACTGACAGATGGAGTGCAAACCTATAGTCCCCGTCCATGAAGCTGCTAGGGGACTAAAATAATCAGTATGAATATAAATAAACCAAATCAGCTTTACAACCAATTATGTGTGTTCCATTTAAACATGCATGGTACCAAGGGAAGTAAGTTTTAAATTTGGGTGACATTTCATAATAGACATTTCACCATACATGTGATATCTCACGGCGTGAGACAAAAACTCACGCAATTCTGAAGGTCCCCACGCTCTCACGGCGTGAGACAACGATCTCACGCAAAACAAATAATGTAAAGTAAAAGAAAATTGATATTATTTCAGCACGAAGCATCTTGCTATTTCGTAAGCCGCCATCTTTGTTTACAATAGATTTTTCATTGAGCGGTAGATAAATCCCGAGATTATCGAAATTACACCTATTGATTATTTTGGGTGTTACTAAATTAAGGAATTTGGTCAAAATTAATTGGAAATAAAGTGACAATGTTTTTTAGGGGTAAATAAAAGTTAATTAATTAATTAAGAATTAGTTCAAAGACAAAAATAATATTTGTTCATTAATAAATTAAGAATTAGTTCAAAGAAAATTATATTTTTAAAGTTTATTTTGTACAACAATTTCTACTATTAACTAATCATAGATTTGTAAGGTCACCTAAATGGGAACATTCATGTACATAATGCTGGCTATAATTTTTATATAACAAATATTACAAAATTCTATATTTACAACTTTCAAAGAGCTAAAACTTGCTGAAATACTTCAACTTTTATTCATTTCATGAGTATCAGGTACAGTCCAAGAGGGGACAAATATATATCCAATACAGGCTCCACCAAGAACAACAGTGAATAATCATAAACATGGTTAAACAATAAGATGAAACAACAAAACAACAAACAAAATCAAAGAATGAAACGCTAATAATAACGCAAAATCAGGGTCGACTAAAAATCTCACACAAAATCATCAAATCTCACACAAAATTTAGTCCAGTCTCACACATTGGGCTGAGAGAAATATCACATGTATGCATTTCACTTTATCGGAAATTATTTCAGAGTATCTTAATTAAGTGCCATGTATGTTTGAATGGAACAGTTCTTAATACTTACACAATTTTTAGCTGCTAAATCTCTAACAAATTTGAAGTATTCTGTATTATACACATCCCTATTTTTGACAAAAGTTAAATTTTCTGCCTGTATTACTTGATGTATTCTTGCTGGCATGTCATCCATAAAAATTCCACGTCTTTCTCCTTTATGAACAAGTTCAGTCAATTCCATCAAACTGTTAGAATCCATTCTTCCCTTCCTATAATTATGAACAATGAAGATACTGAATCTGCTACCCAATGTATACTTTTAATAATAAAAAAAGTGCATTAAAGTGATTTTCAATATTGTGATACAATGGGCTTTGAATTAGCTTGATAATTTTTAGGCACAAAAAGGAATAACATTTCTACTCATCATTAGTTACTTATATGCCAAATTTGAAGTGTATGTAGCAGGTTATTTTCTGGCCAGGTAAAATAAACTAAGGTGGATAACTACAAAATTAACTGAGGTACAGTAATGGTTCTTGAGCAATGTACTTCTAAACATCCCCAAATACCTCAATAACTAGGTTGAAGTATATCCAAGTATATTTACGATGTCACAATATTAACAATATAAGATATATAGAGGGCACAATATGGTAAAATATTCAATAAATGTTTTGTTGAAGTGTAATTTGTCCACTGTACATTGCAAACAAATTTTCATCATGAAAATGGAAGCAAGAAAATCATGGCCTACAGAGCCCGCTTGAATTGGAAAACACTGGATTTTGTGATATTAAAATTGTAACAATTCATTCTGGGTATAATGTTGTACTCATTTACAAATGGGCAGGGCTTTTATATTAATATTTTCTACCTTGCTATTGCTTGGCAAAAAATAATCCAATATACAGATCCAGCCCATGTGTAAATGAGTACAACATCATGAATTTTTTTTATAACAAATATGTAACTAGATAACAGTGAGATGGTTTCCTTGAGGTCAAAGTTCAAGGTCAAAGGTCATCAACCTCGGTATGCGACACATTGCCAATATAGCTTAAAATGTGAAATAATTTCAAATGCTAAAAAAATTAACATAACTTTTTTACATTAAACTTACCCTAAATCTTGAACTGGACGTTTAGTTGTAATTCTGGTTTTCTTTGCTGATCCTGGAGTTTTTGTTTCTGCCATTTTTTCATAAAATAACATATAACCATTCCAATATCTGACTCTCTCATCTGGGAAGGTTGATGCTGGAAACAATGAATATTGAAAATGACTTTTAATATGTAAAAAAAAAATAGACAAACCAAACACTAATATAAATTAATCTGGCAAAGAAAATAGGACAACAGAATCAATAAAATATATAATAGAAAGGACACAATAAATACAGAGCATAAGCTCCAAATTAGTTTTACTTAAAAAACGTTTATCAAAGTATAATGCCATTCAAAGTTCTGCATGACACAAGAAGAATACTGCTTTCTGTCAATCTAAATAAAATTAAATCTATCATTGCTCCCCTCTTTTTGTTATTGTCACTATGAATAACAACAAGTGTGGACACAGAAAAACGTCTCGCCTGCATTCCGCATCAGTAACGAAAATAAATTTCGTCATAATCATTACGTAAATAGCATTTAATATCAGCAGCGGCCTGTATACGAAATATTGTCACCATACCATGCATAGTTACAGGGGAACAGCCGTAACCCAAAAACTTTAACGTAGTCGCTGGACCGTAAAATTGAGGTCAAGGTCACGTGGAACCTACCAGACAGTCATGTACTATTCATCAGCAACCTATATACCAAATATAGACATCCTACCATGCGTAGTTACAGAGGAACTATCGTAACCCAAAAACTTTAACATAGTCGCTGGACCGTGAAATTGAGGTCAAGGTCAGGTGACACCTACCAGAAAGTCAAGTACTAGTCTTCAGCAACCTATACACCAAATATTGTCATCCTACCATGCGTAGTTACAGGAGGAACTGTCGTAACCCAAAAACTTAAACGTAGTCGCTGGACTGTGAAATTGAGGTCAAGGTCAGGTGACACCTACCAGACAGTCATGTACTAGTCATCAGCAACCTATACACCAAATATTGTCATCCTACCATGCGTAGTTACAGAGGAACTGTCGTAACCCAAAAACTTTAACGTAGTCACTGGACCGTGAAATTGAGGTCAAGGTCAGGTGACACCTACCAGACAGTCAAGTACTAGTCATCAGCAACCTATATACCAAATATTGTCATCCTACCATGCGTGGTTACAGAGGAATTGTCATAACCCAAAAACTTAAATGTAGTCGCTGGACCGTGAAATTGAGGTCAAGGTCAGAAGACACTTACCAGACAGTCATGTACTAGTCATCAGCAACCTATACACCAAATATTGTCATCCTACCATTCGTAGTTACAGAGGAACTGTCATAACCCAAAAACTTTAACGTAGTCGCTGGACCGTGAAATTGAGGTCAAGGTCAGGTGACACCTACCAGACAGTCATGTACTAATCATCAGCAACCTATACACCAAATATTGTCATCCTACCATGCGTAGTTACAGAGGAACTGTCGTAACCCAAAAACTTTAACGTAGTCGCTGGACCGTGAAATTGAGGTCAAGGTCAGGTGACACCTACCAGACAGTCATGTACTAGTCATCAGCAACCTATACACCAAATATTGTCATCCTACCATGCGTAGATACAGAGGAACTGTCGTAACCCAAAAACTTTAACATAGTCGCTGGCAAGTACTCATCATAAGCTACCTCTGGACCAAATTTGATGGACCTAGGGCTTGGGCTTACAAATATATGAAGCAAGATGTCAAGTGTTTACGCCGCCGCCGCCGGATTCCCATACATATGTCTCGCCTCCAGCGACTTTCGACGCAGGCGAGACAAAAAAAGCAAAAGTCTGAAATGGCCGGGATACAAAGCAAGTACCTAAATAAATACAGAAAGGAATAGAATTTGTTGGAAGAAGGTTTGTTTGGTGAAAAAATGTAGGAGTTGATTACACAAAATAGGTACCGTCTTCTGCAAATTTTTAGAAAAATGTTCCCAAGTCTGGTAAATTGGGGAAAAAAATATATATCCTCAATTCCTTAATAGCAGGTGCACAACTTCAATAAATTTGCAATCTTTCAGAGAAATGAGTTGAAAACTGTATTAGTTGATTACACAAAATATATACCCTATTTTTTATGCTTGCCCACCAGCCTGACTTCACTCTTCTATAACCTGGGTTGAAACTACATGCAACCCGACCAAAAAGGGGGGGAGCAAGTGAAAGATTGAATTTTAATTAGATTAGCATTCTGTATGCCCCCTTATCAAACCCAACTAGTAGTTTTATTTATAAATTATGCATACTAGTTATGAATGTTTAATTTTATATGAAAGTATATTTTTATTTTGTAGATCAGACCTAAGAGATTTGTCTGATATAACAATGGCATTTTATGGTAAAGAAATGTGTTTTGTTTAATAGTATTTACAGATGATGCAACATTTGTCTAGAACAATTTTTATTTTGAATATTTCTGTAACTTACAGGTGACCTTAGTTTTTCTGTAATATCACATAAAACAGGTTAGACTGATGAATAAATCAGTGATTTACATAAAGCTAGAAGTATTTCAGCTTTATAGATGATGACAATTAAAATGTTTGATGGTTTAAATGGGATTTAATACCACTTTCAGCAATTGTTTACCTATGCTATGGTTTTGTATCTTTTATTAAGGAGGGAGACTGTTGTACATGGTATAAAACTTGGAGTCGAGTAAAACCTGCCCACAGTATGGCCATCGTCAGAAACCCACTTCTAGTCGATTTATCGCTTTGCTACCACTTAATGACCATGAGCACACTGTTAGATATTTTCTCATTTTCATGAATATTCCTTAAATTTAATTAGCCAATTAAAATGACATTTATTGGATACAACTATTTGATTAGTTTTAAAAGCATCACCAGAAGTACAAGCAATCAATCAAAATAGGACATTAAATATTCATGAAAACAAGAAAATATCTACAAGTGGTAGCAAAGCAAGAACATGACAGAACGTAGGTATTTGATGATACAGTATGGCATGAACACTCAACCTCATCGTTGACAGGCATTTGATAAATGAAGTCATGAAGTGTGGATTGTGAGCTAATGCTCACTACTGATACCGCTGCTTTCACAAATATTACTTTCATAAGTATTCAGTAAACAGGAAGTAGATGGCCAAGGAGCACAAAATCACTATACACCATATGGTAATAGGATAAAGCAATATCCAAAATATCAATCTTCTGCATCCTATAGTTGCTTAGAAAACTGTAATTAAAATTTTTGTTATGGACA
The DNA here is from genome assembly GCA_944474755.1 of Limnoperna fortunei. Lineage (NCBI taxonomy): Eukaryota > Metazoa > Mollusca > Bivalvia > Mytilida > Modiolidae > Limnoperna > Limnoperna fortunei. The sequence continues at coordinate 79,536,053 of OX104111.1, read as the reverse complement.
GACGAATGAATGGATGAATGAATGGACAAGGGTAAAACAGTATACCACCTCTCTTCTTCGAAGCAGGGAATAATTTCTACCTTAAAATATTTACAACATACAAAAACATTTATCAACCAACATGACATCTCGTTATTATTAGCTTTTTAAGTTACTCCAAAACATTTAGAATGTACAAAACCATTTATCAACCTACAAGAATTCTCATTAATTTTAGCTCTGTAAGTTCCTCCCAAACATTTACAACATAAAAAACCATTTTGTCAACCTACATGATGTTTTGTTATTTTTAGCTTTGTAAGTTCCTCCAAAACATTTAAAACATACAAAATCATTTATCAACTTAAAAGACACCTCATTAAGTTCCTCGCAAAAATTTACAATATACAAAACCGTTTGTCAACCTACATGATGTCTCGTTATTTTTAGCTTTGTAAGTTCCTCCAAAACATTCTGCTTCTACTGAGGCATCGTTCATATCAAACTCTTCTACAATGGTGTCATTGAACTTAAACCATTTCCCTTTGTTTGGATTTGTTATGGAATTTCCTCTGAAATACAACAAAATATTGTCAAAATAAAACAGCCGTTTTACATGTAATGATAGCATATAAGAAATGGAGAGAACGCTTGAATAAAAAACAGAAAGTTTTATCAAGTTAAGAAAAATCGGATAAAGATGGTAGGGAAGTAATGTAAATACAACATGGTTGTAGCACAATGGGTAGGGTAGTAATGTCTTTACAACACAGTTGTAGCACAAAGTGTAGGGTAGTAATGTCTTTACAACACAGTTGTAGCACAATGGGTAGGGTAGTAATGTCTTTACAACATGGTTGTAGCACAATGGGTAGGGTAGTAATGTCTTTACAACATGGTTGTAGCACAAAGTGTAGGGTAGTAATGTCTTTACAACATGGTTGTAGCACAATGGGTAGGGTAGTAATGTCTTTACAACACAGTTGTAGCACAAAGTGTAGGGTAGTAATGTCTTTACAACACAGTTGTAGCATAAAGTGTAGGGTAGTAATGTCTTTACAACACAGTTGTAGCACAATGGGTAGGGTAGTAATGTCTTTACAACATGGTTGTAGCACAATGGGTAGGGTAGTAATGTCTTTACAACACAGTTGTAGCACAAAGTGTAGGGTAGTAATGTCTTTACAACACAGTTGTAGCACAATGTGTAGGGTAGTAATGTCTTTACAACACAGTTGTAGCACAATGTGTAGGGTAGTAATGTCTTTACAACACAGTTGTAGCACAATGGGTAGGGTAGTAATGTCTTTACAACACAGTTGTAGCACAAAGTGTAGGGTAGTAATGTCTTTACAACACAGTTGTAGCACAATGTGTAGGGTAGTAATGTCTTTACAACACAGTTGTAGCACAAAGTGTAGGGTAGTAATGTCTTTACAACACAGTTGTAGCACAAAGTGTAGGGTAGTAATGTCTTTACAACACAGTTGTAGCACAATGTGTAGGGTAGTAATGTCTTTACAACATGGTTGTAGCACAATGGGTAGGGTAGTAATGTCTTTACAACACAGTTGTAGCACAAAGTGTAGGGTAGTAATGTCTTTACAACACAGTTGTAGCACAATGGGTAGGGTAGTAATGTCTTTACAACATGGTTGTAGCACAATGGGTAGGGTAGTAATGTCTTTACAACATGGTTGTAGCACAATGTGTAGGGTAGTAATGTCTTTACAACATGGTTGTAGCACAATGGGTAGGGTAGTAATGTCTTTACAACATGGTTGTAGCACAATGGGTAGGGTAGTAATGTCTTTACAACATGGTTGTTGCACAATGTGTAGGGTAGTAATGTCTTTACAACATGGTTGTAGCACAATGGGTAGGGTAGTAATGTCTTTACAACATGGTTGTAGCACAATGGGTAGGATAGTAATGTCTTTACAACATGGTTGTAGCACAATGGGTAGGGTAGTAATGTCTTTACAACATGGTTGTAGCACAATGGGTAGGGTAGTAATGTCTTTACAACACAGTTGTAGCACAATGTGTAGGGTAGTAATGTCTTTACAACATGGTTGTTGCACAATGGGTAGGGTAGTAATGTCTTTACAACACAGTTGTAGCACAATGTGTAGGGTAGTAATGTCTTTACAACATGGTTGTAGCACAATGGGTAGGGTAGTAATGTCTTTACAACATGGTTGTAGCACAATGTGTAGGGTAGTAATGTCTTTACAACATGGTTGTAGCACAATGGGTAGGGTAGTAATGTCTTTACAACATGGTTGTAGCACAATGTGTAGGGTAGTATTGTCTTTACAACATGGTTGTAGCACAATGGGTAGGGTAGTAATGTCTTTACAACATGGTTGTTGCACAATGTGTAGGGTAGTAATGTCTTTACAACATGGTTGTAGCACAATGTGTAGGGTAGTAATGTCTTTACAACATGGTTGTAGCAGAATGGGTAGGATAGTAATGTCTTTACAACACAGTTGTAGCACAATGGGTAGGGTAGTAATGTCTTTACAACATGGTTGTAGCACAATGTGTAGGGTAGTAATGTCTTTACAACATGGTTGTTGCACAATGTGTAGTGTAGTAATGTCTTTACAACATGGTTGTAGCACAATGTGTAGGGTAGTAATGTCTTTACAACACAGTTGTAGCACAATGTGTAGGGTAGTAATGTCTTTACAACATGGTTGTAGCACAATGGGTAGGGTAGTAATGTCTTTACAACACAGTTGTAGCACAATGTGTAGGGTAGTAATGTCTTTACAACATGGTTGTAGCACAATGTGTAGGGTAGTATTGTCTTTACAACATGGTTGTAGCACAATGGGTAGGGTAGTAATGTCTTTACAACACAGTTGTAGCACAATGTGTAGGGTAGTAATGTCTTTACAACATGGTTGTAGCACAATGTGTAGGGTAGTAATGTCTTTACAACATGGTTGTAGCACAATGGGTAGGGTAGTAATGTCTTTACAATTCAGTTGTAGCACAATGTGTAGGGTAGTAATGTCTTTACAACATGGTTGTAGCACGATGGGAAGGGTAGTAATGTCTTTACAACATGGTTGTTGCACAATGGGTAGGGTAGTAATGTCTTTACAACACAGTTGTAGCACAATGTGTAGGGTAGTAATGTCTTTACAACATGGTTGTAGCACAATTGGTAGGGTAGTAATGTCTTTACAACACAGTTGTAGCACAATGTGTAGGGTAGTAATGTCTTTACAACATGGTTGTAGCACAATGTGTAGGGTAGTAATGTCTTTACAACATGGTTGTTGCACAATGTGTAGGGTAGTAATGTCTTTACAACATGGTTGTAGCACAATGGGTAGGGTAGTAATGTCTTTACAACACAGTTGTAGCACAAAGTGTAGGGTAGTAATGTCTTTACAACATGGTTGTAGCACAATGGGTAGGGTAGTAATGTCTTTACAACACAGTTGTAGCACAATGTGTAGGGTAGTAATGTCTTTACAACATGGTTGTAGCACAATGGGTAGGGTAGTAATGTCTTTACAACACAGTTGTAGCACAATGTGTAGGGTAGTAATGTCTTTACAACATGGTTGTAGCACAATGGGTAGGGTAGTAATGTCTTTACAACATGGTTGTAGCACAATGGGTAGGGTAGTAATGTCTTTACAACACAGTTGTAGCACAATGTGTAGGGTAGTAATGTCTTTACAACATGGTTGTAGCAGAATGGGTAGGATAGTAATGTCTTTACAACACAGTTGTAGCACAATGGGTAGGGTAGTAATGTCTTTACAACATGGTTGTAGCACAATGTGTAGGGTAGTAATGTCTTTACAACATGGTTGTTGCACAATGTGTAGTGTAGTAATGTCATTACAACATGGTTGTAGCACAATGTGTAGGGTAGTAATGTCTTTACAACACAGTTGTAGCACAATGTGTAGGGTAGTAATGTCTTTACAACATGGTTGTAGCACAATGGGTAGGGTAGTAATGTCTTTACAACACAGTTGTAGCACAATGTGTAGGGTAGTAATGTCTTTACAACATGGTTGTAGCACAATGTGTAGGGTAGTATTGTCTTTACAACATGGTTGTAGCACAATGGGTAGGGTAGTAATGTCTTTACAACACAGTTGTAGCACAATGTGTAGGGTAGTAATGTCTTTACAACATGGTTGTAGCACAATGTGTAGGGTAGTAATGTCTTTACAACATGGTTGTAGCACAATGGGTAGGGTAGTAATGTCTTTACAACACAGTTGTAGCACAATGTGTAGGGTAGTAATGTCTTTACAACATGGTTGTAGCACGATGGGAAGGGTAGTAATGTCTTTACAACATGGTTGTTGCACAATGGGTAGGGTAGTAATGTCTTTACAACACAGTTGTAGCACAATGTGTAGGGTAGTAATGTCTTTACAACATGGTTGTAGCACAATTGGTAGGGTAGTAATGTCTTTACAACACAGTTGTAGCACAATGTGTAGGGTAGTAATGTCTTTACAACATGGTTGTAGCACAATGTGTAGGGTAGTAATGTCTTTACAACATGGTTGTTGCACAATGTGTAGGGTAGTAATGTCTTTACAACATGGTTGTAGCACAATGGGTAGGGTAGTAATGTCTTTACAACACAGTTGTAGCACAAAGTGTAGGGTAGTAATGTCTTTACAACATGGTTGTAGCACAATGGGTAGGGTAGTAATGTCTTTACAACACAGTTGTAGCACAATGTGTAGGGTAGTAATGTCTTTACAACATGGTTGTAGCACAATGGGTAGGGTAGTAATGTCTTTACAACACAGTTGTAGCACAATGTGTAGGGTAGTAATGTCTTTACAACATGGTTGTAGCACAATGGGTAGGGTAGTAATGTCTTTACAACATGGTTGTAGCACAATGGGTAGGGTAGTAATGTCTTTACAACACAGTTGTAGCACAATGTGTAGGGTAGTAATGTCTTTACAACACAGTTGTAGCACAATGTGTAGGGTAGTAATGTCTTTACAACATGGTTGTAGCACAATGGGTAGGGTAGTAATGTCTTTACAACACAGTTGTAGCACAATGTGTAGGATAGTAATGTCTTTACAACATGGTTGTAGCACAATGGGTAGGGTAGTAATGTCTTTACAACACAGTTGTAGCACAATGGGTAGGGTAGTAATGTCTTTACAACATGGTTGTAGCACAATGTGTAGGGTAGTAATGTCTTTACAACATGGTTGTAGCACAATGGGTAGGGTAGTAATGTCTTTACAACATGGTTGTAGCACAATGTGTAGGGTAGTAATGTCTTTACAACATGGTTGTAGCACAATGTGTAGGGTAGTAATGTCTTTACAACATGGTTGTTGCACAATGTGTAGTGTAGTAATGTCATTACAACATGGTTGTAGCACAATGTGTAGGGTAGTAATGTCTTTACAACACAGTTGTAGCACAATGTGTAGGGTAGTAATGTCTTTACAACATGGTTGTAGCACAATGGGTAGGGTAGTAATGTCTTTACAACACAGTTGTAGCACAATGTGTAGGGTAGTAATGTCTTTACAACATGGTTGTAGCACAATGTGTAGGGTAGTATTGTCTTTACAACATGGTTGTAGCACAATGGGTAGGGTAGTAATGTCTTTACAACACAGTTGTAGCACAATGTGTAGGGTAGTAATGTCTTTACAACACAGTTGTAGCACAATGTGTAGGGTAGTAATGTCTTTACAACATGGTTGTAGCACAATGTGTAGGGTAGTAATGTCTTTACAACATGGTTGTAGCACAATGGGTAGGGTAGTAATGTCTTTACAACACAGTTGTAGCACAATGTGTAGGGTAGTAATGTCTTTACAACATGGTTGTAGCACAATGGGTAGGGTAGTAATGTCTTTACAACACAGTTGTAGCACAATGTGTAGAATAGTAATGTCTTTACAACATGGTTGTAGCACAATGGGTAGGGTAGTAATGTCTTTACAACACAGTTGTAGCACAATGTGTAGGGTAGTAATGTCTTTACAACATGGTTGTAGCACAATTGGTAGGGTAGTAATGTCTTTACAACACAGTTGTAGCACAATGTGTAGGGTAGTAATGTCTTTACAACATGGTTGTAGCACAATGTGTAGGGTAGTAATGTCTTTACAACATGGTTGTTGCACAATGTGTAGGGTAGTAATGTCTTTACAACATGGTTGTAGCACAATGGGTAGGGTAGTAATGTCTTTACAACATGGTTGTAGCACAATGGATAGGGTAGTAATGTCTTTACAACATGGTTGTAGCACAATGGGTAGGGTAGTAATGTCTTTACAACATGGTTGTTGCACAATGTGTAGGGTAGTAATGTCTTTACAACATGGTTGTAGCACAATGTGTAGGGTAGTAATGTCTTTACAACATGGTTGTTGCACAATGTGTAGGGTAGTAATGTCTTTACAACACAGTTGTAGCACAATGTGTAGGGTAGTAATGTCTTTACAACACAGTTGTAGCACAAAGTGTAGGGTAGTAATGTCTTTACAACATGGTTGTAGCACAATGGGTAGGGTAGTAATGTCTTTACAACACAGTTGTAGCACAATGTGTAGGGTAGTAATGTCTTTACAACATGGTTGTAGCACAATGGGTAGGGTAGTAATGTCTTTACAACACAGTTGTAGCACAATGTGTAGGGTAGTAATGTCTTTACAACATGGTTGTAGCACAATGGGTAGGGTAGTAATGTCTTTACAACATGGTTGTAGCACAATGGGTAGGGTAGTAATGTCTTTACAACACAGTTGTAGCACAATGTGTAGGGTAGTAATGTCTTTACAACACAGTTGTAGCACAAAGTGTAGGGTAGTAATGTCTTTACAACATGGTTGTAGCACAATGGGTAGGGTAGTAATGTCTTTACAACACAGTTGTAGCACAATGTGTAGGATAGTAATGTCTTTACAACATGGTTGTAGCACAATGGGTAGGGTAGTAATGTCTTTACAACACAGTTGTAGCACAATGGGTAGGGTAGTAATGTCTTTACAACATGGTTGTAGCACAATGTGTAGGGTAGTAATGTCTTTACAACATGGTTGTAGCACAATGGGTAGGGTAGTAATGTCTTTACAACATGGTTGTAGCACAATGGGTAGGATAGTAATGTCTTTACAACATGGTTGTAGCAGAATGGGTAGGATAGTAATGTCTTTACAACATGGTTGTAGCACAATGGGTAGGGTAGTACTGTCTTTACAACATGGTTGTTGCACAATGTGTAGGATATATGGGTGACAGTACATTACACTATATGTAGATGGACATGTTACCTATCATACATCTATTTATATCAAAGCTGACTGTACTATACTATACCAGCAGGGATATAATCAATATGTGCCAAGAAGCTAGCAAGCAGTGTCTTATCCATTATTAATGAGGCATTTATAAATTGGTTAATAAATGCATGTAACATAAACTTTAACACTTTTTACTTGTCAAATCCAACAAGTTCTCTTCACAGATTTTTTGCCAATAACAACTTGATTAGCCTATACAACAAATACTCACTGGTAATAGTAAGTGATATTTTACCTTCTTTCTTTAATAAATGAATAATAATGTCCAGCGTTAGCCTGTCCACTATGTACAACTATTCCTACAAGTTCATAATTAATTTGTTTGCATTCTGGAGTAATTGCTATAACAATGTCTGTCAATTTTTCCTCATTTTGGCTTGCATCGCCGGAATCTGAAGATTCAGAACTGGTTTCTACTGCTTCCTCTCTTCTAGCCATGCCCTCTGTTGTGTAGGGTTCCATATCTAGAATCCACGGAAACTGTAAAAAGATGTTTACTTTAGAATTATGAAAATTATATAGACTGTTGAAATTTTTTATACAAACATCAAATGTACAATATACAGACACTCATATCCCTAGTAAAATCTTGTTATTTGTTAAGCTTAAAAACATGGAACAATATTTCTGCTACAAATTGCAAAATTTTATTCTCCTCAACTTTAAAAATTGTAAATAACATCAAACAAATAATGAATCTATGAAGTTTTTTTTAACTCCTGCTGACAAAGTAGAATAATAACTTATTGATACTGATGGCTTACCTTGAAATAATCATCAAACTTGAGTGCTCTGTTAGCCTCCCAATCATAACCAAACCTCTTTAGCTGTATACACAGTAATGGTGGCAGTGTCTTAATACACATCCTTTTCATTGTATTTCTCTGGAAATGTATAGCACACTATTAATATTCATGCAGTGTCAGATAAGTTATCAAAATTGTACAGTAAATTATTTGCAAAATAATTAGAGTAGTCATAGATACTGTTGAAGAATGGTAATTATTTACAATTATGAATTCCTTGTATTTCACATAAAACCTATTGTAACCACCAAAAATATTCTAACATTTTATGCAATGTGTTAGCTTATTAGGGTTCTTCAAATCAAACACATTTATTATACTTCATGTATGTAAGCTGTAATTTCATTGGATAAGGCAGTTTAGTCCCTTTACTCGTAATGTTTGAAATAAACAATTATAACTTTGATCTATTTATACAAAATTCTAACATAGTCAACAAATCTTTACATAATTAAAGCTTCAAACATTGTGAAATTTCAGAATTTTGTCTTTGAAAAATACTGGTTGTTGCCGCCAATATACGACGGTTCATTGGTAATTTTTCTACATGGACAACAGTTACAATTGTCGTAAAACCATGATACTCTTCATTCAACATTAAACATTCTGATAATGACCAAATATAGACCATAATTTACATATACAACACCTTCCCAAGATGAAACACACCTTTCCGGGTTCTCATTATTTTTTAGGTAGTAAACCTAACTAAAGAGAGACAGGAATGTCAATTAAGACCATAATGCACAGCAGATAATAAAAAAATGACAATAATTTTCATCAGGTAGCAATAATGAGCGATCTTAAATATGAAACTGATTAAAAAAGATGAAATTGAGCAAGTCTTGATGTAAGTCCGAGTCAAACTAACAACTGCAGTGTTGATATGCCGTCATCGACAACTACTTGGACTTCTTGACAAAAGAGGCCCTAAAATATATATAGGTTGTTCAAGATTTTGAAAGTTTGTTAAACAACAAATAAAGTATGCTACTATAAGATTAGTTTACCTTAGCCTGACATTTTTCACAATAATATGCATTGTCACCATCAAGTAGCTCTCCTTTAACAAACTGATCTAATGAGTCTTGCAATGTAGCATTTTTAACTGTTAAATTTAAAGCAAAGAATTCTTCTTCACGTTCATATCTGAAATCATTAAAAAGAATGAAATAATCTTAAATAGGCCACCTAGTCAGCCATTAAATATTAATCTCATGTCCTGGGTATACTGGATTGACTGGATGTGCACTTCTGTTAATAGAGTGAAAAGCTCAACAATTTCACTTGTTAGATGTGATTTTCATACAATAAGTTTATCATTTTATTGCATTAGTTGTAAATAGTATACATAACAGGATGCTGTCAACACAGATAAAAACTCTCAATGTCTGTTAAAAATTTGATGCCTATCTTGTAATGATTTATTTTTTTCAAGCAAGACACAACAATTTAAAAAAAAAAAAAAAACCAGATCCACAGAAAGATATTGAAATTCCAAAATGAACGTTTCTTACGTTTACCACCAATCAACTTTTTTATGATAGGATTTTTTCATCATTATATTGGTTACAATCTAATATGAGATTTATAGATGGACCAGGAAAGCAATATCAACTATATATACACAAAAAAAAATGTATATTGTACAAAGCTTCCTAAAGACTGAATTGGAATATCATTTTCTTTTTTAAAGTACTTCAAGTCTGATTGGAAGTAGATGTCCATTATATTTACCTGTGTGGACAATCTTTGCATATTTTTTGGTCGGAGAAGATTCCTTGGAATGTCTTTTTGAATATTTCTGACTTCCCGATTCTCTGCAATATGGAGTAAACAAGTTGTCAAATAATATTGAGCTGTCATAACTTTCTGATCAATAAACATATTCAATAAATAAACACTTGTCATTGATTTCGTTTATTGATTTAATCAGCAATGTTCTCTGTTTATATAGGATAACTACTTACCTTGGTATATTCATCTCCCTGGTCAATTAATGCTGTGAAAAAATCAAAGGCATCTTGTTGTTCCCTGATGTTGACAACTTGTCCCCAAAGCTTGAAAACTTTCCAGAATTTCTCTGGTTCATAAGACTGAAGTTTACTTTCTAATAATTGGCCAAATACTTGTTGGAGTTGATAAAACACACTGAAATAGATGTTGATATGGTTATTTAGAAATATATATTTTTTGGTATAAAATTGCTTGGTTTAACTGTTGTAGCATTGCTTTCGTGGTACTAAAAGCATAGAAAACTTATCAGAAAGCAGAGTTAATGTCAAAAACCTCATGAAACAGACCTGTAAGTATATTACTACACATGCATTTATTAGCAGTCTTCTGCTATTTGATTCTACCTTTAATGCAATTATTTTTTTCCGAACCATGTGTTCCAAATTGATTTATATCATCCTGGTGTTGAATAATAGTGACATTTACCCTAAAAAATATTGTTACTACCTGTCTTCGTCTGGATTATCCTCTACCACACCCAGCACACTTTCTGGTACCCCTGGAGTCATATATAATTGCTGAATAACAGAGTTCATGTAACAAGTGGCACCACCATTCCGTAAACCGACATAACCACATCTAGCCCGCCCGTCAACTGGAGGCAAATACTAAATTAAAACATAAACATATTAAGATATCTATCTTTTAGTACATATTTTTAAGAGTATATACACTAAAGCAAGAATGGATTATGCCAAGTCCATGATGGACACCGATTGTAGTATGTGGAAATTCTTGATGGACATAAGTTTTTTAATCGCAGACGCTGTAATTATCATGTCCCACATTGATCTGCAAATTCCTCAGTAAGTCCGCAAACGTAATGTAACTATTAAGGACTGAATGTGATATATACTTTATGTGTATTGTTCCAGTCATTATTAAATCACTCTGTATAAATTCTGTCCAAGTCATCAGTAGTACATCCTCCAGAAGGGTACTCCATTAATTTTTTTCACAAAATATTACTTTCAATTGAATTTTAAAAAATGGATAACAATAAATAGGTACAGTAATCTTCTACACAATAAAAGTGTGTTTTACTCTTATAATATATAATATAAACAATATGTGTTAATAAATTAGGATATTAGGATACCTTTCTTTCACTGGATGTAAAATAGAACGGTCCATTGATTGAACACCTGGCAGTAAGATGTGTATATAAATGTTTGTTTGTTTGTTTGAATGGTGTTTAATGCAACTTTCAGCAATTTTTTAAGCTATTTCCTGGCATCCAGTTTTAATTGGGGGAGGAAGCCGGAGTACCAGGAGTAAACCCCTGACCTTCGGTAGAAAAAATGGCAATCCTTGTCAATTAAGATTGAAGTCAAGTACACCCTGCTTACAGTGAGACTTGAACCCATAATCTGAGTGTTACCATAATAACTCGGCCACCAAGGCCCCTTTGTATATTATTGTAAGAATGGAACTCAATGTATTGATAGTTATGAATTACGTATATTTTCATACTTAAAATAAAAAATGTCGCACTGGGACGCTTCCTGTACAGGCAGCTGTTTTTAATTGATAAAGGTACCCAACAAATGGATTTGTAATGTAAAAGTTACCATTTAATTAAAACTAACGAAATAAAAAGAAAATGTGTTGCTTGTCTAAAACAATAGTTTTTCCCACAAGTTTTAGGAAAAGCATTTTCCAAACTTTGTTCCTAGTACAAGTGGCATGTTTATTACAGCACACATTACTGTAAAGTACAAAATAGACCATGGTGCAGTCAATTTAACTACAGATCAGACTACTGACAACTACATATATATTGATATCAGTACTACTGACTACAGTATGTATATATAAGGACACCAGTAGATTACCTATAGATCAGACTACTGACAACTGTATGTAAGAACACCAGTACTACTCACTACAGCATGTATATATAAGGACACCAGTAGATTACCTATAGATCAGACTACTGACTACAGTATGTAAGAACACCAGTACTACTGACTACAGCATGTATATATAAGGACACCAGTAGATTACCTATAGATACTGACCTCCCATTCATTGCCACAGTCAGGATGAGGCTGATGATGCATGTCTACCAGCTGCCTACAAATGTCCTTGAGTATAGCTAGACTGTCCTTGGATAACTCGATTAACAAATCATATGCTGCTATCCGTGATTCTGTATTACGACATCTACAATGATCAAGAACAATTGAATTAATTATCTCACAATCTGCACAGATATTAAACTTCTGTCCATAAAGATAATGACCAATCATGGATAGACCGAACTCTGGCTTTAAATGTAATGCATTCTTATTACCACCTGTAAAAAATGATATTAAAAAATTTAAAGTCTCTATATTTAACGAAACAAATCGCAAGTGGAGAGCAGCAGAACAATCAAAATTACATAAAAAATTTCAATCACATTGAAGTTCACGCAGGATTTCCCAAAAATTCATGAAGTTTACAGAAGAAATAGGTACTTTCATGAACTCTGGGGAAAGCCTTCGTGAACTTCAATGTGAAAGATCATCTAGTCTTCAATAAACATATGTAAGAACCTCTATTATACTTACTTAGGATTGACTTCTGCTAATGCAGTTTCTCTTTTAGCTTCATCCATACTGTCCATCATTATTTTGGATGCAGGAAACAGGAAGTCATAGAGAAGATCATATACTAAGGTCCGACCTAAAACCAAATCATTTGATAACAATTTCTTCACCAATTTAATTAATAATACACATATTATAATGTAAGTCTAATTAGCTAATCAAAATAAAACCAAAAAATCTGTTTTATCTTACTTAAAATTATTCAACTAAAATGTTCCAATTCTTGTTAACAACATTATATCCATACATTAAACAGACTAATAAACATACAGTCATTTGGTGTATATAACTAATCACCCTTTTCCAGGAGAATCTTTTAAAGTTTTTTTGTATGTATTAAATGCACAGACTTGAAACAAAGAACATCTTAGTAATTACTTTTATGTATTAAGTACACCTTTGAAAAAATGCAATTTAGAAGAATAAGCATGTGCTTTGCCTTTATGCACAAAAATTATGGTACTACTGACCGTTTAGTGACATGAAATGTCAAAACAATGGGTAGTTTACCACAAGAAAAAGTATAAAAACTGTCATGTAGTACCTGTAGATTTCATCAAATTAAAGAACAAAATATATACTAGACACATGTTAACAAAATAAATTTACCAAATTCTTCTTTATCTACATCCTCACAGGTAAACAATGTCCTGATCAGCTTCAGATGACCTGCCAGTAACAGATTATCAGCATCAATCAAATCTGGATTTGAAGCTATCTCAAAGTTCTTTAACCATGCAATTTCATCTTCCAACATGCTAGGGATGTCTAAATTTAATTTGGTCTGCTCTGATTCTAAAACAAAGTTAACAATTATAAAATGCAATTTTACCTTTTTTATTCCAAGAACACCTTGTGTTATATACATGTACTTCATTTATTCGCTGTAAACAAAGATGAGTGCAGTTTTGCATCCCTGCAGATACATTACCAAATTATTTTACTTAATAGGAAAACCTTACACCAGTTTGTTGAAGATTCCAAAACATTAAAAACTTTAAGCACCTATGAAAACTGAAGATTATTGTGCTTTTAATTTATTGATCATTTTAAATTTTATTGAAATTCAGAAACTTTTTCCTTTGCATACATTAGTGAACAAAGCATTGCTATATTTACACAATTGTTTTGGCTTAACTAAATATTAGCAAGTGCTTGTTCCAAAAAATGAGTTTATAAGGCATATTATTTCCATTTATTAACAAAAAATATATAATGAGGCAAATAAGTCTTTTTTCTCTAAAAATTCTCAAATTTACTTGCCATTATGATGTCATAACCTATGAAGTGCATAGTTTGGGTCATTTACCTCATTAGCAATCACTTAAAAACTGGAATGTTTGAAATGTTTAGGAAACTTTTTAATTTGAGGTGATCATCCAACTTTTTCCTTCAATTAATTCAGACTATTTGGAATTATACTAATTTTTTATCTTTATAATCTGTCTTTCTTTCAACACATTATGCAAATACATGTATTAAACTCATAAGACTTACTTGATAGATTTTCTAAAAGTTTACATCTCAAATCAAAGTACTGAGCACACTGTAGGATTAATCTAAGAAAAAACAATAAATCAGTAGTCCAAAACTATCACATGTACAGTTGCACTTTAAATCACGTTAATAGAAATGTGAATACAATAGACAATTAGTTATTTATTGACACAATAAGGAAGTAAATTGTTACTGGGACAATACTAGGAGTGTTTCCAGTGCTGGACCCACAGAACAGTCCAAGACAGTCCCCAGGTCGTGGATAGTGGAGGCCCTCTCATTGGTGGTTGTCAGGTCATAACACAGAAAGCCTGGCCACAAACTGTAGAGGGTGATTTGTTTAGAGAGTGCCACACTCTTTGCAGGTTAAAAACCCCTTTTGTAGATTATGAAAAAGAGTAGGCTCATTGCAGCTGCTGCAAAAGGCTAAATTATCCGCCCCCACCCAATACCCATACTTTTCCACTGGCATTGAACATTTTTTCCCTTAGTCCATCTTTTCTGAATTTACTGTTTGTTAATTTGTTCTTGTCCTAAATATAGCTGAAATACTGCTGGCTGGATGTAAAGCAAAAATCCAATCAATCAATAAAGTAAACTGTTAATGGTTGTATCTTCCTAGTTCATTTACCTGGTTAGGTAAAATTAAAAACACTGTACAAACCTTCCTATGAAATAAAAACAATATGGATAACTACCTCTTATTAGTGTTTATATCATAAAGGCAGGCATATAAATAGTTTATATCATAAAGGCAGGCATCTAAATAGTTTAAGTCCAAACCTTTGAACTTCGTAAAAATTTGTGTATACCTTGCTAGGCTAAATCCAAAAGCAGGAGGTAACTAGAATAACTCGAGACTTACACATCTAAATAGCACCTCTAGTGTTAATGATAACCAGAATATCAGCATTTATTAATACTGACTGTGTATTATTAAATAGGGATTGTTAAAGAGGTATAAAATTCTAGCTTCAATATTTACCTGTGACTAGCACCTCTTGTGTGTGTTGATGATACCCAAAAAGGGAGGTAAGCCTTGAGTAAGACCTTTAACATAAACTGATGAGGTGTTTGCTGCCCAGAATCTGAGGATGTTGTTGTCTGGCTGAGGATATAAAACTGCTCCAGAGCTGCAGTCCTAATGTCAGCTTGTGAACAACCCACTAATATATCTATGATGAAGTCGCTGATGCATGGCAGAGTATAAAATGAAGCTGAAAACATACAATAAATCCACATCAAACAAAACATAATATATACAAATGAATAATAAAACAATTATGTTCTCACAGACACTTATCATTTTTGGCTTTTTCATGAATGGTTGCTTTTTACAAAAAGAAGAAATGAATGAAACAATATTCAGCTTCTGTAAAACATTATTTCAGTCCAAATATTATCATAAATGAATGCAAGGTCTACTAGAATTAATAGTAATAACAAAACTGAAATAAAAATGTGACTATTTGTGACAGCATTGAAAACACAAGTAATTACCACATTGCTATCCAAAATTGCTGGGGAGAACCCTGTTCCTAGACAAAACTTTTAATTTAACTAGAGGCTCCCAGGAGCCTGTATCGCTCACCTGAACCTGAAACCAAACAACCCTTTTTTATCCAGCTTTTCTTTGCTATAAGGAATTGCCCAACACTTCCGCAAAAGTCATTAATTTTGACCTTTTAAGGGAAATAATTCCTATAAGGAGGAGCTTTTGATGCTTAGAGGGAGAAGGGAGGTTCACTTCAAATTTGCTGTACCTGTTATACTTTTTTAACTATCAGTCAAAAACTCTCTGACTCCCCCCACCCCATTTTCTATTTTAAGCCGACGTTGCTATGTAGGTAGTCATGTGTCATGATTTGCAAAATTTTGGTAGAGGACGTCCTAAAGATGATGTGTGCAATGTTTCAAAGCAGTCCTTTAATGGGTTAAAGAGGAGAAGATTTTTTAAAAGCAAGTAAAATTGATTAAAAAAATGTTCAAGGAAAATAATTCCTAAAAGGTTCATTAGACAATCTTGACCCTAAGTCATTTTTGTAGCCCTCATAGAGCAGAACTATTAAGCAATGCTAACTTTTTCTCTAGTTCTAATAATTTTCAAGATTTTCAGGCAAAAATGTCCAAAATAATCAATTTTGACAATTAAAGGGCAATAACTCCTATAAGGAGTCCTCATACAACTTCAACCCAATGGAGTGTTACGTAGAGCTTTTGATGCAGATGAAGGCATGTCTCTTCGGTTTCCCTGTATCTGTTACACTTTTTTAAATATAAGCCCAAAACTGTATTTTACCCCCCCCCCCCTCCATTCTATTTTTAGCCATGGCGGCCATGTTGGTTAATCTGCAGCCATGGTTGGTGCAAACTTGGTTGAGGACATTTGATGGATAATGTGTACAAAGTTTCAAAGCAGTACTTTCAGTGGTTTCAGAGGAGAAGATTTTTGAAAAATCAATTAAAACTGATTAAAAAAAACAGTTCAAGGGGAGTAACTCTTAAACGGTTCATCAGACAATCTTAACCCTAAGTCATTTTTGTAGCCCTCATAGAGCAGAACAATTAAGCAAGGCTAACTTTTTCTCTAGTTCTAATAATTTTCAAGATTTTGAGGCAAAAATGTCAAAAATAATCAATTTTGACAATTAAAGGGCAATAACTCCTATAAGGAGTCATCATACAACTTTGACCCAATGGAGTGTTTCGTAGAGCTTTTGATGCCGATGAAGGCATGTCCCTTTGGTTTTCCTGTATCTATTATACTTCTTGAACTATAAGCCGAAAATTGTATTTTGACCCCCCCCCCCATTCTTTTTTTGGCCATGGCGGCCACATTGGTTAATTTGCGGGCATGGTTGGTGCAAACTTGGTTGAGGACATTTGACAGATGATGTGTACAAAGTTTCAAAGCAGTACTTTCAGTGGTTTCAGAGGAGAAGATTTTAAACTAGAGGCTCCCAGGAGCCTGTATTGCTCACCTGAACCTGAAACCAAACAAACCTTTTTTATCCAGCTTTTAGTTGCTATAAGGAATTGCCCAACACTTCTGCAAAAATCATTAATTTTGACCTTTTAAGGGAAATAACTCCTATAAGGAGGAGCTTTTGATGCTTAGAGGGAGAAGGGAGGTTCACTTCAAATTTGCTGTACCTGTTATACTTTTTTAACTATCAGTCGAAAACTCTCTCGACTCCCACCCCCCCTTTTTTTCATTTTTATTTTAAGCCAACGTAGCTATGTAGGTAGTCAGGTGTCATGATTTGCAAAATTTTGGTAGAGGACGTCCTAAAGATGATGTGTGCAATGTTTCAAAGCAGTCCTTTAATGGGTTAAAGAGGAGAAGATTTTTTAAAAGCAAGTAAAATTGATTAAAAAAATGTTCAAGGAAAATAATTCCTAAAAGGTTCATTAGACAATCTTGACCCTAAGTCATTTTTGTAGCCCTCATAGAGCAGAACTATTAAGCAATGCTAACTTTTTCTCTAGTTCTAATAATTTTCAAGATTTTCAGGCAAAAATGTCCAAAATAATCAATTTTGACAATTAAAGGGCAATAACTCCTATAAGGAGTCCTCATACAACTTCAACCCAATGGAGTGTTACGTAGAGCTTTTGATGCAGATGAAGGCATGTCTCTTCGGTTTCCCTGTATCTGTTACACTTTTTTAAATATAAGCCCAAAACTGTATTTTACCCCCCCCCCCCTCCATTCTATTTTTAGCCATGGCGGCCATGTTGGTTAATCTGCAGCCATGGTTGGTGCAAACTTGGTTGAGGACATTTGATGGATAATGTGTACAAAGTTTCAAAGCAGTACTTTCAGTGGTTTCAGAGGAGAAGATTTTTGAAAAATCAATTAAAACTGATTAAAAAAAACAGTTCAAGGGGAGTAACTCTTAAACGGTTCATCAGACAATCTTAACCCTAAGTCATTTTTGTAGCCCTCATAGAGCAGAACAATTAAGCAAGGCTAACTTTTTCTCTAGTTCTAATAATTTTCAAGATTTTGAGGCAAAAATGTCAAAAATAATCAATTTTGACAATTAAAGGGCAATAACTCCTATAAGGAGTCATCATACAACTTTGACCCAATGGAGTGTTTCGTAGAGCTTTTGATGCCGATGAAGGCATGTCCCTTTGGTTTTCCTGTATCTATTATACTTCTTGAACTATAAGCCGAAAATTGTATTTTGACCCCCCCCCCATTCTTTTTTTGGCCATGGCGGCCACATTGGTTAATTTGCGGGCATGGTTGGTGCAAACTTGGTTGAGGACATTTGACAGATGATGTGTACAAAGTTTCAAAGCAGTACTTTCAGTGGTTTCAGAGGAGAAGATTTTAAACTAGAGGCTCCCAGGAGCCTGTATTGCTCACCTGAACCTGAAACCAAACAAACCTTTTTTATCCAGCTTTTAGTTGCTATAAGGAATTGCCCAACACTTCTGCAAAAATCATTAATTTTGACCTTTTAAGGGAAATAACTCCTATAAGGAGGAGCTTTTGATGCTTAGAGGGAGAAGGGAGGTTCACTTCAAATTTGCTGTACCTGTTATACTTTTTTAACTATCAGTCGAAAACTCTCTCGACTCCCACCCCCCCCTTTTTTTCATTTTTATTTTAAGCCAACGTAGCTATGTAGGTAGTCAGGTGTCATGATTTGCAAAATTTTGGTAGAGGACGTCCTAAAGATGATGTGTGCAATGTTTCAAAGCAGTCCTTTCATTGGTTAAAGAGGAGAAGATTTTTTAAAATCAAGTAAAATTGATTAAAAAATGTTCAAGGAGAATAATTCCTAAACGCTTCATCAGACAATCTTGAACCTAAGTCATTTTTGTAGCCCTCATAGAGCAGAACAATTAAGCAATGCTAACTTTTTCTCTAGTTCTAAAAATTTTTAAGATTTTGAGGCAAAAAATGTCAAAAATAATCAATTTGGACAATTAAAGGGCAATTACTCCTATAAGGAGTCCTCATACAACTTCAACCCAATGGAGTGTTTCGTAGAGCTTTTGATGCAGATGAAGGAATGTCTCTTCGGTTTTCCTGTATCTGTTACACTTTTTTGAATATAAGCCAAAAACTGTATTTTACCCCCCCCCCCCTCCATCCTATTTTTAGCCATGGTGGCCATGTTGGTTAATCTGCAGCCATGGTTGGTACAAAATTGGTTGAGGACATTTGATGGATGATGTGTACAGAGTTTCAAAGCAGTACTTTCAGTTGTTTCAGAGAAGATTTTTAAAAATCAATTAAAACCGATTAAAAAAAACAGTTCAAGGGGAATAACTCTTAAACGGTTAATCAGACAATCTTGACCCTTAGGTCCTTTTTGTAGCCCTCATAGAGCAGAACAATTAAGCAATGCTAACTTTTTCTCTAGTTCTAATAATTTTCAAGATTTTGAGGCAAAAATGGCAAAAATCATCAATTTTGACAATTAAAGGGCAATAACTCCTACAAGGAGTCATCATACAACTTTGACCCAATAGAGTGTTTTGTAGAGCTTTAGATGCTGAAGAAGGAACGTCTGTTCGGTTTTCCTGTACCTGTTATACTTTTTGAACTATAAGCAAAAAACTGTATTTTGACCCCCCTGTTCTATTTTTAGCCATGGCGGCCATGATGGTTGGTCTGAGGCCATGATTTGGGCAAACTTGGTAGAAGACATTTTACTGACGATGTGAGCAAAGTTTCAAAGCAATCCCTTCAGTGGTTTTGGAGGAGAAGATTTTTGAAGAAAAGTTAACGACGACGACGACGACGACGACGGACAACGACGGACACCAAGTGATGGCAATAGCTCACATGAGCCTTCGGGTCAGGTGAGCTAAAAATCAATTAAAACCAAATAAAATAAACAGTTCAAGGGGAATAACTCTTAAACGGTTAATCAGACAATCTTAACCCTAAAGCCAATTTTGTAGCCGTCATAGAGCAGAACAATTAAGCTATGCTTACTTTTTCTCTAGTTCTAATCATTTTCAAGATTTTGAGGCAAAAATGGCATAAATCATCAATTTTGACAATTAAAGGGCAATAACTCCTACAAGGAGTCGTCATACAACTTTGACCCAAAGGAGTGTTTTGTAAAGCTTTTGATGCTGAAGAAGGAAGGTCTCTTTGGTTTTCCTGTAGCTGTTATACTTTTTGAACTACATGTATAAGCCAAAACTGTATTTCGACCCCCCTGTTCTATTTTTAGCCATGGCAGCCATGTTGGTTGGTCTGAGGCCATGATTTGTGCAAACTTGGCAGAGGACATTTTACTGATGATGTGTGCAAAGTTTCAAAGCAATCCCTTTAGTGGTTTTGGAGGAGAAGATTTTTAAAGAAAAGTTAACGACGACAACGATGACGGACGCCAAGTGATGGCAATAGCTCACATGACCCTTCGGGTCAGGTGAGCTAATAAAAACTATAATAAATAAAATAGGGTATTTAATGGGACATTAAATGATACCTCTGCCACATTGCATTGTTTTTAATATTCATGAACACATTTTACTGAATAACTTATCAGTCTACAGGAACAGCTGAGCATGATAACAGTCCATATCAGAAGAAAATTTTTACCTTGACCCTAGACCTATAAAAATTATTTCAAATTGGAACAACTCAAAAACTACAAATGGGATTGTGCTAAAAATTCAACCCAATCTCCATTTTATAGTACTTAACAGCTGTGCAAAGTTAAAAAAAAATGTTTTTCAAGTTATCATCTGGAAACTGCCAATTGCTGACCAAAAAAAACCTTTGAATTGGCCAAAGTCGAAAACTACAAATTGGATTGTGCTGAAAATCGAATTGGTCTTCATTTTATGGTATTTAATAGCTGTGCAAAGTTTAAATAAAATGTGTTGATGGGTTTTCAAGTTATCATCTAGAAACTGCCGAGGCACGGACAGACAGATGTACACTCATATCCATATGGAGGGTATCACATAATATCCCGCCACTTTGTGTGGCGGGGTATAAAAAAAGTGGGGGAGGGGGAATGAAACTAAAAGATAGATGTGTGTATATATACTGTTTCTTTCTGAATGGTGTTTGATGCCACATGGAATCTAGTTTTTATTTGGAGAGGAAGCCAGAGTACCTGGAGAAAACCACCCGACCACCAGTAGGAAAACTGGCAATCCTTGTCAATTCAAATTGGAGTCTAGTACACCTTACCCGGATGCAAATTCAGTGTGACGACCATGTGATCAATAGTACACTAATCACCTTCACCATTTGAACACCAAGGGTCCCAGAAGATAGATATATACCTGTAAGTTCACTACGCAACTGTAAACATGTAACAAGGATTTCTAAGGCTTCTTTGGCTATGGTACAGTCCTGAGAGGATATAATTTGTTGACGGATACAAACACCAGCATGAAGGCTCTGACAATCACTGTCGCTGTTAGTACTACCTGTACTGCCTGTGGATGTAAATAGAACAACCTGACACAAACCTAACATCTCTATTTACTGTTGTCAAATAACTCTTGTGTCAAAATACCTATTATATATCAATGTTTTTGTAATAATGGCATATGCACTAAAAATAGGGCATCTAATGGGACATTAAATGATACCCTGCCACGATATTCATCAATAGTTAAATAGTATACTATACATCCACTATATACTAGTATATAGAGACAGAAAAAAAATTAATTATCTTTCTTAGACCAGAAAATTTCATTATTGTCTAATTTGAAAATTTATAAAGTGGCAAAACTTCAATAATATTTTTCGGATCATCCTGAAAATTGAACTTGACCTGTATTTTATTGTACTGAACCGCTGTGCAAATATCATTCAAATCCCTTGAGGCGTTTTTAAGTTATCATCTGGAAACCTTCAGGGGACGGAACAGACACCGAACGAAACTAAGGGTATAACATAATACCTTAGTTACTTCGTGTGGCGGGGTATAAAAACTAAATAATATCTAATTATACATATACAGAGTAAGAAGCATGTTTTTTTACATTTTCTGTCATACCAAATTTTTAATCCGCAGTGCAAAATAAAAAAAAAGATTATAATTGTGACAAAAGGACACAGAAGGGATTAAAGTTCAAGACAGATAGCATGAACAAGATTATAAATTAGTCTTTCTTATCATTATTTCTGGTACATGTTTGTGTACAAAAATTACCTTACAGAAATAATTCATTAGGTTCGCTACAAAAATATTTCAATGCATTCTGATAAATTGTCTGAACCTATTTAGGCACAGATATTCGAAGAAATTACAAAATTATGTAAAAAAAACTGTTGCATCCTATCAAAACATTGTATTTGCTGTCATAAACCTGTTTAAATTTCTCACGGCAATCAAGCGTATCGAACAGATATTACACAGCACATGCTTTGAATAAAACAAAATGCTGTCGCTTCAAAACAGCACACTCTGTTGTACGTCTATGGTAAATTTTTAATATATATCTGAATTTAATCATTTTTAACTAAAGATGACAATGAACATAAATTCGATTTTCTGTCAAATTTATTCATTGTTCTATGTTTACATGTTTCATAAAAAAAATCATACTTTCACAAGAGATGAATACTGAAATACAACATATCTCAAGTTCTAAATTTGAATAAACTAAATTTACCAGTGCTACTCTGTCGACTTCTGCCACAACCATACAAACCAGTAGAACTTTCAATGATTGGCTGGGAGGAACCTAGTAGGTGGAGCCTTCCTGCAGCTGCAGCCCATGTCACTCTCATGAAGCAGGACACTGTTTCTGTAAACTCATACACTCCCATTGTCTAAAGTAAAAATACACATAATATAAAGCAATTTTAGTCATTTAAAGAAAAGAAAAGGCATTTGAATTTAATCATGAAATTTTGTCCAAGTGTAATTTGTATGCATCTCATGCTCTTTTACTGTGAAATTTTGTCCCAGTGTAATTTGTTTGTATTTCATGTTCTTTTACTGTGTTTTAACTTATTTGCAGATCACACTAATTTAAACATTTTATTTTACTGTTTTTTAACTGTTTATCAAATTCTATGTTTTGATTAGTATTATATAAAAAAATGAATTTTTTGTTACCTTTATACATTAAGCTGATGTCATTGATTTCATTGTTACAAGTATAAATTTAAATGTCATTATTCTTTAATACATAGACTAAAATACATGGCATTAGAAAAATAATAAAGAAGATAGTATGCATCTGTGTTTGAATGGTGTTTAATGCCAAATTCAGCAATTTTTTATCAATATCATGGCATCTAGTTTTATTGGGGAGTAAGCCAAAGTAGCCAGAGAAAACCCCCTACATTCTGTAGGGAATCTGGCAATCCTTATCAATTAAGATTGCAGTCGAGTGAACACTCCCTGTAGTGAGACTTCAACATGCAACCATAGTGTTGACAGACCACATGATCAATAGTAGACAATTACCTTGACCACTTGGCCTAGGAAACCCCACATTTACATGTAAACAGCGTTATACATGTGGTGGGTGTATTTCCTAGCCTGCTTTGTCAAACATTGATATCTAATAAGTTTATTTTGTTAGCATACTATACAGAAGGGTTAGGAAAATATTATTGAAGTCATGACAAATTTAAAATATTAATTTTTCTGAATTAAATCACACTGCCAATTCATAACATTTTTACAGCCAACTGGTGATTAGTCTGATTAATCTATACAACAAGAAATTTTTTTCAGATATCAATAAATGGATAACACAGAACATGCTTTAGTTAAACCAGGATAAGATTGAACTTATTGTTTTTGCACCAAAGACCTGTATCAGACAACTGTGAGCTGTGTCGCTTATAAACGTGCAACATTTTATGGGAATGTATTTGACTTCATCTTATAGGAGTTATCTCCCATTCAACCATTTGATAAGTAATTTTTCATTAATAACTCATTAACAATTGATAGTAGAGACATAGGGTCTTCACCATTATGACCCTTGACATTGAAAACTCATAAAAGGTCAAAGGTCAGGGTCATCTTCTA
The DNA here is from genome assembly GCA_944474755.1 of Limnoperna fortunei. Taxonomy (NCBI): domain Eukaryota; kingdom Metazoa; phylum Mollusca; class Bivalvia; order Mytilida; family Modiolidae; genus Limnoperna; species Limnoperna fortunei. The sequence continues at coordinate 79,511,832 of OX104111.1, read as the reverse complement.
ATTTTTGGCATTTATTATAAGTAGCAATATCTCAATAACTCTAAGAGATATTGACATAAGACCTTGAATGCTGGTCATTGTTGACATTAAGAATCGTCAAGGTCACGCTTTTAGAGGTCAACATCAAAGCCCTATTTTAGCATTTTTTTTTACATTATTATTTCCTATTTATATTTAGTAGCTCATTCTCATAAATTCTTTTTTGTACTTGTAATATATGCATAAATCAAAAGGTCAGTGCTAATTCAAGTTCCCTAATGTCATATTTAATGACCTTTCTTATTAAAAAAATATATCTTAATAGTTTTTCTACCAATTTGTTAATTTCTACAGACAAATTACTAATGATGCTTAGATATTAAATTTCAATGTCATTTATAATAGGTGTTCATTTAAAGTAGAAGAAAGCCTATTAAGATTGAACCTATATTACTCATTATTTTTCTAAAGTATATAAAGTTTAGGTCATGAAGGTTTTTAATAATTCTTATTTCTTGCTATTTTTAGTGGTTACTATAATGTATTTATATATTTATGTTTTTTCCTAATTTATAATTTATATTGTACCATGTTTGACTATATATGCTTGGTAAAGCATGTAGAGTAATGTTGTATTATATAATGCACAGTAAAAATGGTTTATATTATTATTATAGCGGACCACATGAAACCTTTCCTGAGTATAAGCTGGTGTTGGTCAGGGTATTTAAACTTTTGGAAGATGAACTGTCCCATTGTTTGAATACAATACCTATTGTTCTCTCAGCAGTTTATTCAGTGGGTACTTTAAATATGACAAGGAGAAGTCAATCATTGATTGATTAATTTTCATATGGAAAAAACTAAACTCCTTATGAAAATATATATGCTTAAACTTAATTGTATTATTATTAATGGTGACCAAATAATTATTGTAACAATTTGATGTCAATGAATTCTGAAGAAAACCATATTTTATTTAATCTGTAGAAACTCAAAAAGATGATATCCATCTGCAATTTGATGAATTTGTAGAATTAATAAGCATTAAAAACCCATTTTCCTTACATTTTTTTGATGAAAGTGGTGTTATAAAGACTACTGGGAATAGGGATTATGGCAGTTCAGTCAAAGGTTCTAGAGCATTTGAATTACAAAGATATGCTTCAAATGCTAATTATACAGTTAATCTGTTACATTCAAGATTTGGTGTAGACTATTTTAATGTTATTGATGGTCCATATAACAGTTTGGAGCTTTTAAAGTTTTTTGCTGAGGCTATTGATATCAATAATGATAGACTAGCACATGGACAGCAACCTCTGTTTGTATCTGGTGACACAATTATTATGGATAACTGTGCCTTCCATCACTCACATATAATAAACACTAACTTAACTTACTTGCTAAGACCAGCAGGAGTTACCATGATATATCAACCACCATACCACCCACAACTTAATACATGTGAATACTGCTTTCATATAATGAAACAGATATTGAGATCAAAGAGTGATTTCACTTTTGATCACACAAGAACTGCAATTTGTGATGCTGTGTTAGATGGAATAACTCATGAAAAATCAGAGAACATTTTTAAACACTGGATATATTCATTAAAATTATCTCCCTTGTTGAGTGTCAATTTTCAGTTATTGTTACTAATTTTACAATTAAGAATTTAATGTCTGAAAAAAAGAATAAATATGTTATTGTCGTTTTCAGATTTTTTGACAAATCTATGGGGGCAGTTCCTCACATAATGACACATAAAATTAATTACATCAACAAGCCCATGATCTCCCCAGATATAAACATGGTCATTATTAAGTACATGTACTAGTTGGTCACACCAAAATGTTAAATACAAATTTTAATACATGTAACATATATAGTTTGAATAAAAAATAGAAATAGAATTAAATTGGAATTGGACAAAACAATTTTTTTGGGACATTAAAACATGTTGCTAGTACATGTATATGAAAACATAGCAAAACAGATTGCAAAATTTTGAAAAAGTTCAGCAATGGACATTTTTGTCCTAAATGATATAAATGATAAATATGGCATATAATATAATTCAGCATTGCACAACAATTCCCCCCTACAATCAGTGAAGTTTCATGTATTTTCACCATTGGGGAGTTTACTTTTTGGCAGAGGAAAATTAATCAATGAGTGATTGACTTTTCCTTGTCAGATTTAAAGTACCCACTGAATAAACTGCAGAGAGAACAATAGGTATTGTATTCAAACAATGGGACAGTTCATCTTCCAAAAGTTTAAATACCCTGACCAACACCAGCTTATACTCAGGAAAGGTTTCATGTGGTCTGCTATAATATTATTAAAAATCCTTCTACAGTTTAATTAAAAATTTACAAACAAGTGTTTCAGAACTGTTAACAATGTACTGTAAATGTTAACTTAAACAAGTTTTACCTGAACTGCATGACTTCCAGCTGACTGCTTTTCTACCAGTATGGATAAAGGCTGACTTAATGGGGGCGGAGTTACTGGTATAGCTCTGCCCTCCAATGAGGAAACAGATCCAAGTCCATCACCTGTCACAGTTTGTCCACATAATAAAAACCTAGCCAACTGCAGACATATAGAATAACATCCTTGTCTTATTGTATAGTTTATATCTGGAGCTAATGCCTCTGGCTGTAATACATTCACTACTAGTTGCAAACCTCCAGCATTCAAAAAGTCCTCACAGAAACTTTGAGCACTTAATTTGCTACCAACATCTAGTGTAACAGGCATAAGTTTACTACTTAAAACCTGCAAGGTAAGTAGAAATAAGATATTAGATAATTTACAAATGTGTGGCCGATTACTGACCATCTAAAAACAGCTTAAACTTTGTAATTATATACCAACACATTATCATTATTTAATTTAATAATTTTTATATTCACTGTAAAATGTTTTAAACAACTAATTTTCCTCCATATTTTGTCAAAATATTATAAGATATACTGCCACAAAAACACCTTTTTTGGTTATTCCCAAGGTTCACCAGACATTGGCAAAACTTGATATATAATTTTTTTGAACCGGTAAAATAATGCTGTCAGTCTGACCAGTTGTTTGGTAAAGCTGAATTTTTGATTTCATCAAAATATTGTATATTATCAAACATTTTTACAAAAAGCTTTACCACCAGTATATTTTCTTACAAAAGTAATTTTCCTTTTTCTATTTTTAATGATTTGTTGTTGTGATATGGGGTTTACTTTTTTTACCATGCAGTTTTTTTTTTATTTGAATCAATTCTGATTTAAATATAATATGAAATCAAAGAAACTTTTCATCAATAATTACAAGATTGCAGATTGTCCTTGGACCAGGATATGTACAGGAAAGCTGTTTAAATAAAAAGCAGCGTCAATTAAGATGAAAAGCATGAAAAAAAAAAGCGAACAAAAATATGAAACTAAATAGTATATACATGTATGACTTAACATAGAAAGATAATTAAGATCCAAAAGGAACATTCATCTTTCAATTGAATGAAATCATATATAAACAAACCTCTAAATTGTATAAAACCCTGAATGCTGACATGTCATGTGACTCACTGTCAAACAATGATCTGAGAACATCTTTTGGTGGTAATCTGGGACTAGGTAAAGGTGTTATTTTTCTAGGACTGGTTCTTGGACTTAAATCTTCTCCAGAACCAAACTGTTTATTACCCTACAAACAAAATATACCATGTAAATAAAATAACTTTTTACTTGAGTACTATCACTGTTCTTTGCTTAAGTATAATACAAATTGCAATTAATCACATACAAACAGTAATTATTCTTGATGTTAACTATCATATTTCAGATTTAGTGTTTAGAATATTCATCAATTTTTATTGAAAACTATCTATCGTACTCTATAATGTTTAATGCTATTCCTAATAAAACTTGTTTAAATTCATAATTTTGCACATTTCTGATGAAAACATAAATTCATGTTTTACCTGATTCTTAATAGAATCTTCATATTTTAAGAATTTTTTATATTTATGATAGAATGTAAAGAAAATTGTTGCTTTACCTTATTACCGATAGAATCTAACACATCTGATACACCCTGATCTGTGGGGATCAACATCAACAACTTTCTCACTCGTGATGTTATCCTAAAATATAAATTATGGTTCGATGCCAAGAATGAACAAAATGGCTGAATACCCTATTGAGTACATTTCACAAGAATATTTCTTCATTACATTATATTCTTAGGAAATAAAAAAATTAAAATTTTTAACTTAAAAGAAACTTATAATAAAATTTACAAAAAAATGTCATCAAATAATCTTTAAAACAAACCAACTGCTGCAAGAAGAACTAAAAATTCAGATACAATTTCTTTAGATTATGCAATATTCATTTTAGAAGGAGTGTATCTATAATGACATGTTGTTAAATAACTCTCCTACATCGATGGAGTAACAAAAAAATGACTGCAAAATTGCCCAATCAAACAAAAACCACAAAAAAAAAGGATCTGCTATATAAAAATTACCTTGCTTCATCTAGGTTAGCTAACTGATAAAGCATTTCAAAGACTTGTCCACCAACTGCCATTACAACACCAGGTAAGGTTTTCTCCTAAAAAAATTCAAAGTTTCATTGTTCATTGTTTTAAATGGTTTTTCACACCACTTTCTGCAATTTTTCAGCTATATTGTTGTAAACAGTTTTTATTGTGGGAGGAAGCAAGAGTACCTGGAGAAACCCCAACCTTCAATGAGAAAACTGGCCCTATTTGTCAATTAAGATTGATGCTGCATGCTCAAACACACAACCTCAGTGTTGACAGACCACATGATCAATAGAAGAATAACTACCTTAACCACATGGCCACCCAGGCCTCCATAGTCTCAATGTAATTATTCAATAATGTTCAACCATCAACTACAACATGATTTAGTATTCTGTGTAATTTAAAATCTTGGGGTTTTTTTTGGTTTTTTTGCATCAAGGTTTATTCCAAATTTAGGAACCTTAAGCTATATCAGGGCTGGCTTCCAGTTTTTATTGTAGGAAGAAGCCACTTGGAACTTGGGCAAAAACACCAGCTAAAATCTTGAGTAATATTATTATTTAAATATCTCTACTATTACTAAAACATGACATATTTGAATTTGAAAAAAACATTAAGGACAATGAGTAAATTAAACTGACAAGTGTGAGCTGTAGGTATATATACAGTTAAAATATCTACATGAATCCGACATGAGTAATTTCGATGTTTTTATATACAAACCTGTTCTAAATCAAAGGTCTGTTTTGACGTGGGTGTCACAGCTACCTAAACACAAATACAAATAAACATGCACTTAGTATTGACAAAAAAATAACAATTATTTTTTTAACACAATAAAGTTTGATAATGATTGCAGAAAGACTTTTTCAGATCTAAAAGTAGCATATTTTTTTTACATTTAGTCTAAGTGGACGATAAGTCAAATTTTTTGTAAAGTTCTGGCAATAACGAAATCACAGAACATTTGCATGTTGCTTTAAAACTCCAAAAATCCCCTCATAATTATTTACGACTTTCGACACAAATTATGGTACAATATAAAGATGTTTAAATACTTCTTCTTTAGCCAAATGGTGCACTCTGACATTAAAATAAACATTTACTGTCAGGCAAAATCATTAATGCTATCTGAAATTAAAGAACCTTAGTGAGCATGCTCACGATACCCCATGCTTTCTCATTACATCAAGGTTGTATTTTGTATTAAATTGGTATATTGAAGTTTCATGAAAATCCATGAAGACATGAAAGGCAACAACATTGAATATACATGTACATGAAAGTTGACTAAGTCTCCTGCCAAAAATATGGTCCCCTTTGACAAAATTCCCTGAAAATCAATCCCATTCAAGCAACTAGTATAAGTAACAATTTCTTAAAGTTTCATGAAAATCAATGAATAAATGAGAGCGCTATCCAGGCCACAACAGTATGACACACGGACGGACGACAGTTCAAAAACATTATACCCCCGGCAATTTTGTTTTGTGGAGTATAATTATCTTTAAAAAGTTGAACTTCATAAAAGAGCTTATAGTGCACTGAAAAAACATATGTTGATATTTTATTTATTTGAGATAAGTAAAAAAAGTATAAGATATGGAAGAAAGATTGTTTAATTTTGGGGCATAGGTAGTAGGATATTAGTCAACATTAGCTCATTATGTAAAGCAAACACTTTTTAAAAAGTCTCTTGGTTGTGGGACCATCTTTGAACTTTCCTTAATTGTTTCATGGTATAGCACTTACCTGAGATGACTGAACAGAGACAGGTGTAGTCAATTTGACTGTAATTGTCTGATTATCTTCAAATTCTAACTGATGCAATAACTTCTGGTCTTTTTTGGTGTCCAGCTGTCAGTAAAAAAGATATTCAGATACGTGTTAGTATAAGTGTCTCTCTATTTTCATCCTCAATTATTTTAATTTTATAAGTCTTTATTCAGCCCAACATTACTACGTATCACTTAAACTTATTGATGTAATTTTTCTTTTGAATTTTCAAATTGAGATTTAAAGATAGTTGATTTGCTATTTCCTGACAGTATACAGTATATTCTGTGTACAGTATACCCGAGAGGATGCTTACTCAAACACTCAAATGAGAGAAATTTCCTTAGTGTTACACAGTGTGACAAATCCCAGTGGTCTGGTGCCCAGAACAAGTTTTCTATGGATGTCCTTTATTGTATGTTTTACATACTGTCTGAACAATTTTAAAAATAAATACGTTCGAATACATCTTCTATTTAGCACCAAGCCACCTTACCATTTTTTCATTAACAATAATCTGTATGGTTTCTGAAGCTTTCTTCAGTCTGTTTGATATTTTAGTTCTCACAGAACTTAATGTTTCATTACTATGGCACTGTAACAGTAAAACAAATGAACATTATATAACCTTTAGTTAAAAACTGTACACACAAAGAAGATTATTGGTCTTACAAAGAGGACGTGTTTCATCTGCAAACAGAATTCCTTCTGAAAACTATAAATTATTTTATTATGAGAAGAATACAATAGACAGTCTATGTAACAACTTCCTATTTTTAAACTTTGTTTACTGAGTAAAATGAAATATTAAGGTCAAATTTGTGCATATTTTGATATATACATTTAAAGAGATTTAGTCCAATATCCCAAATTATAGAAAGTTATCTTTTTCAACAAAAATATCCTCACGGTAAAATACCAACAATACAGTGCTTTTATTATAGGCAGTTGTAGCCGATCATGTGATTTATGGTATCACTGGATTTTATTTATTGGACCTTCTTCTTTTAATATCATGGGAAAAGCATAAAACTTGACCCCTTTAATAAATTCATGTTTAGTGTAGGCTAGGCACTCTGGCACAACAAAGCTTGAATTCAAAGGTAAACCTGAGGCAAAACCCCCATTTTTTTCTAAGTGCACTCAAGCGTGCAGTATTAAGATTTAGAGAATTCTCCTAGTAATGAGATCTTGTTGTTACTAAGTACTTAGTTTCATGAAGATGTCAAGATATATGATAGGATGAATGAATGGATGAACAGATAAAAAATCTATGTCCTCCAACTTTAGTACATAAAGATAAATTTGTTGCTATGGGTGGACACCCTATTTTAGTACCTTCCCTGTATTACCATTATGTGGAATAGTACTTACCGAGAAGCCTAACTAATACTTACAACAGACATAAATTCTTCTTTAGTTGATTCACATGTTACATACAAATTTATCTGGTATCCCTGGAAAGAAGCCCCATGTGGGAGAATTGTTCGTGGGGTATTATAGGATTCCTCTACATTTAAAACATAAACTTCAGCAATCCACAGTAACCGTTCTATATTCTGTAGTTTTATTGACCTGTAAAATAACAACAGTATCTATCTATTTTATGTACACAACAACTTAAGTGGTAAGTGCTTTCCCCATTGCCAACACTGGGAATGGACATAAGGTGGGTAAAAGTTCTATCTTGTCTTCTCTGCCCACTTCTCCAAGCAGATTTACCCTTTCTTAAACTTTATCATACCCTTGCAAGTATATACATAAAAAAACAAATAAGCATGTGTGTAAACTATTTTACAATTTTGAATGGGCATTCGTGGGCTGCCAGCTGTGCTGTGGATTGGTACAATCCACCTCAGCTGCAGTGACTGGGCATTGGTGGGCTGCCCCCAATCCACCTCAGCTGTAGTGTACATGTATATTAAAAATTTTGTTGTACCTTTAATTCTAATATGACATCTGTGGTAAAAAAATGATTTATATATGAACAACTTGTGACAAGGAGGGCATTTTTTAAGGGCTGTTGCAATTAATTTTTACCAGAAAGCTATTGTGCATTTTTTACCTATTAATCTTATAAATAGTGACACATGCTATAATTATCCATTGCAATATATTGTGTTACATTTATGGAACAGCCAGTTTATGTTGGAAATTATTTTCTCTTTTGGTACATAAATATCATAAAATGTACCATATATGGCAGCTAAAAATGGCATGAAAAGGAAAATATGAAAATTACATAAAGAGTTATAACAGAAAAACAATCACAAACCAAAGATTGTGAAGCACATGATATCCAAACAAAAAAGATTATTAACATCATTTTTTATAAAGACATATACTAAACATTTGACTTACCGACAAGGCAGAGGTATAGTAGACACTAGCTGTACCACTGGAGCTGTCAGGGTCTAAGAAGCTGATGATATACACTGTGCTTTACTAAACATTTGACTTACCGACAAGGTAGAGGTATAGTAGACACTAGCTGTACCACTGGAGCTGTCAGGGTCTAAGAAGCTGATGATATACACTGTGCTTTACTAAACATTTGACTTACCGACAAGGCAGAGGTATAGTAGACACTAGCTATACCACTGGAGCTGTCAGGGTCTAAGAAGCTGATGATATACACTGTGCTTTACTAAACATTTGACTTACCGACAAGGTAGAGGTATAGTAGACACTAGCTGTACCACTGGAGCTGTCAGGGTCTAAGAAGCTGATGATATACACTGTGCTTTACTAAACATTTGACTTACCGACAAGGTAGAGGTATAGTAGACACTAGCTGTACCACTGGAGCTGTCAGGGTCTAAGAAGCTGATGATATACACTGTGCTTTACTAAACATTTGACTTACCGACAAGGTAGAGGTATAGTAGACACTAGCTGTACCACTATAGAGCTGTCAGGGTCTTAGTAGCTGATGATATACATTGTGATTTACTAAAAATTTGACTTACCGACAAGGCACAGAGGTATAGTAGACACTAGCTGTACCTCTAGAGCTGTCAGGGTCTTAGTGTCTGATGATATACATTGTGATTTACTAAAAATTTGACTTACCGACAAGGCAGAGGTATAGTAGACACTAGCTGTACCACTGGAGCTGTCAGGGTCTTAGAAGCTGATGATATACATTGTGCTAACACAGTGCCTCCTATACCACTGGAGCTGTCAGGGTCTTAGTAGCTGATGATATACATTGTGATTTACTAAAAATTTGACTTACCGACAAGGCAGAGGTATAGTAGACACTAGCTGTACCAATGGAGCTGTCAGGGTCTTAGTAGCTGATGATATACATTGTGATTTACTAAAAATTTGACTTACCGACAAGGTAGAGGTATAGTAGGCACTAGCTGTACCACTGGAGCTGTCAGGGTCTTAGTAGCTGATGATATACATTGTGATTTACTAAAAATTTGATTACCGACAAGGCAGAGGTATAGTAGACACTAGCTGTACCACTGGAACTGTCAGGGTCTTAGTAGCTGATGATATACACTGATTTACTAAACATTTGACTTACCGACAAGGCAGAGGTATAGTAGACACTAGCTGTACCACTGGAGCTGTCAGGGTCTTAGTAGCTGATGAGATACATTGTGCTAACACAGTGCCTCCTATACCAATCATAGCATTCTACAAAGATTATGTAATATAACAGAATATGCATTAAACCCACTAAAAAAATGACAAAAATGTTCACTTTAACCTGTAACATATAATGCTAGGAATATTTCTACACATTCACATTACTGTAAGTTTCCTTAACAAGAAATGATACACTTGTTTAAAAAAAATTTGGATTAAGGTCAATTTGTTCATAACTAAAATATGCTAACTTGCTTTTAGAAGTCAATTTATTTTATTTGGATTTAATGACAGAAGGTTCAAAATCTATGATATTTGTGTTTTCAAGAAAGAAAAGCCAAAAACTATAATTTAAAAATGGACAAACTTAAGGACATTTTCCACCAAGGTTGTGGTAGCTTACCTCTAATCTTTGGTAGCATTCTGTTATGAACTTCTTGTGTAGTGTGACTGCATCCTAAATAAAAACAATAAATGAACAGTTTCATAAACAAATTTCAAAATAGCAATAAAATCTGTGATGTTTTTATTTAACTTTAACTTCAGCTAAAATGTTGTTCCTTTTTGTTTTGCATCAATTGGTTACTTATGTGATTTATTCTGAATACCCATTCATTATAAAAAACCAAGAAGTTTCCAAGAATACTTGGATTAAAATTTATGCAGAAATGAAATCCCCATACCATTTAATTTAAACAACTTTAGATTTGCGAGATTAATTCAACAGAATGATCTACAAATAACTTCAGAAAGGGGAGTTAACTCATCTGCAATATAACTTACCATAATTTTAATGAACAATAACTCAGATGGCTAAGAATATAGGCACAATAATGCTACAATTGTCAATTGTTTGCACTGAAATCAATTGTTTTTTCTACAATGAATCATTATTACAATAAGTTTGCCAGGATGTTATGAACACCAGTACTTATATCAATTAGGAATATGATGATTTTATAAACACTATATTACATTTATCACTTATATTCTGGTTTATAGATCTATAAAATACCACAATTTATGAAATCTACATGCAAACTTGAAAACATCAGCTCTACAGGTAATAACAACATACCTTCTTCAGCCTGGGAGCCAGGTTTGTGTATGAAACAGTCATTAACAACTGTATAGATATATTGGCAATATTCTCATCTGAAGTGTTCAGACAGATATCCCAGATGTAGTCTAAGCCTAACAGCTCTGTCTTCTCCACAATCTACAAAGAATCAAATCCATGTTGTAATGTTAATAAAAAATAAATTGAGTAAGTTTACAATTAATTTATTATAACTTTTCAGATGATATTACTATGCAAAGCTGAGAATTAGGGATGGAGTATTTTCCCAATAAATACCAATACTGGCTGTCGGAATGGTAACACGTATCGTAATATATTGTTCAGAGTAATCAGAGCATACAAATGCATTTGAAGTTATACAAGTTAACCATTAATTCATTTAACTTAATAAGTAGATTGGTGGTAACTCTGCACAGGTTTTGAAAACAGTTTTAAGTTATTTTTTAAACATTTAAAAGCAAGAAACAAGGCAATTTGTGACATTAAAATAAGGCTTAACTGTTTTAACGAATTTTTCCCAGCATACAGATTTTGAGAAACCATATCAATTCTATGTTTTGACAATGACCCATAATGAAATTCCCCAGTATATCTTTAATACAGCTCTCCACTACTGCAACAGTATATCTGTAATACAGTGCTCCACTATTGACACCAGTATATCTGTAATACAGTGCTCCACTACTGACACCAGTATATCTGTAATACAGTGCTCCACTACTGACACCAGTATATCTGTAATAAGGTGCTCACTACTGCAACAGTATATCTGTAATACAGAGCTCCACTACTGACACCAGTATATCTATAATACAGCACTCTGCTACTGACACCAGTATATCTGTAATACAGAGCTCCACTACTGACACCAGTATATCTGTAATACAGAGCTCCACTACTGACACCAGTATATCTGTAATACAGTGCTCCACTACTGTAACCAGTATATCTGTAATACAGTGCTCCACTACTGACACCAGTATATCTATAATACAGCACTCTGCTACTGACACCAGTATATCTGTAATACAGAGCTCCACTATTGACACCAGTATATCTGTAATACAGAGCTCCACTACTGACACCAGTATATCTGTAATACAGAGCTCCACTACTGACACCAGTATATCTGTAATACAGAGCTCCACTACTGTCACCAGTATATCTGTAATACAGTGCTCACTACTGCAACAGTATATCTAAAATACAGCACTCTGCTACTGACACCAGTATATCTGTAATACAGAGCTCCACTACTGACACCAGTATATCTGTAATACAGAGCTCCACTACTGACACCAGTATATCTGTAATACAGATCCCCACTACTGACACCAGTATATCTGTAATACAGAGCTCCACTACTGACACCAGTATATCTATAATACAGCACTCTGCTACTGACACCAGTATATCTGTAATACAGCACTGCACTACCGACACCAGTATATCTATAATACAGAGCTCCACTAATGACACCAGTATATCTGTAATACAGATCCCCACTACTGACACCAGTATATCTGTAATACAAAGCTCCACTACTGACACTAGTATATCAATAATACAGATCCCCACTACTGACACCAGTATATCTATAATACAGATCCCCACTACTGACACTAGTATATCTGTAATACAAAGCTCCACTACTAACACCAGTATATCTATAATACAGATCCCCACTACTGACACTAGTATATCAATAATACAGATCCCCACTACTGACACCAGTATATCTGTAATACAGATCCCCACTACTGACACCAGTATATCTGTAATACAAAGCTCCACTACTGACACCAGTATATCTATAATACAGATCCCCACTAATGACACTAGTATATCTGTAAAACTGAGCTCCACTAATGACACCAGTATATCTGTAATACAGAGCTCCACTACCGACACCAGTATATCTGTAATACAGAGCTTCACTACCGACACCAGTATCAGAGCTCCACTACTGTCACCAGTATATCTGTAATACAGAGCTCCATAACCGACACCAGTATATCTGTAATACAGATCCCCACTACTGACACTAGTATATCTGTAATACAGAGCTTCATTACTGACAACAGTATATCTGTAATACAGAGCTTCACTACCGACACCAGTATATCTGTAATACAGATCTCCACAACTGTCACCAGTATATCTGTAATACACAGCTTCACTACAGACACCAGTATATCTGTAATACAGAGCTCCACTACCGACACCAGTATATCTGTAATACAGAGCTTCACTACCGACACCAGTATATCTGTAATACAGAGCTTCACTACTGACATCAGTATATCTGTAATACAGAGCTTCACTACCGACACCAGTATATCTGTAATACAGAGCTTCTTTACTGACACCAGTATATCTGTAATACAGAGCTCCACTACCGACACTAGTATATCTGTAATACAGATCCCCACTACTGACACCAGTATATCTGTAATACAGAGCTCCACTACCGACACCAGTATATCTGTAATACGGAGCTCCACTACTGACACCAGTATATCTGTAATACAGAGCTTCATTACTGACACCAGTATATCTGTAATACAGAGCTCCACTACCGACACCAGTATATCTGTAATACAGATCCCCACTACTGACACCAGTATATCTCTAATACAGAGCTCCACTACCGACACCAGTATATCTGTAATACAGAGCTCCACTACCGACACTAGTATATCTGTAATACAGCGCTCACTACTGCAACAGTATATCTGTAGGGGCCTCGGTGGCCGAGTGGTCAAGGTAGTTCGTCTACTATTGATCACGTGGTCTGTCAACACTGAGATTGCGGGTTCGATTCTCACTGCAGGCAGGGTGTACTCGACTCCAATCTTAATTGACAAGGATTGCCAGTTTTCCTACCGCAGGTCGGGGGTTTTCTCCGGGTACTCCGGCTTCCTCCCCCAATAAAAACTGGACGCCATGATATAGCTGAAAAATTGCTGAAAGTGGCGTTAAACATCATCAAACAAACAAACAAACAAACAGTATATCTGTAATACAGATCCCCACTACTGACACTAGTATATCTGTAATACAGAGCTCCACTACTGACACCAGTATATCTGTAACACAGATCCCTACTTCCAAAAAGCTTTTGACAGTGTCCACAGAGACACCTTGTGGAAAATCCTTGGAGCCTATGGTATACCACCCAAAATCACCTCTCTAATAAAACTCTTATATATGAACTTTAAATGTAGTATCATACTTGGACATACCATCTCCGAACCTTTCAATGTTAGATCTGGCGTAAACTTTTTTAAATTATTTTTATTTAATTAAACGCCTATTTCTATATTCATATTCAACGGCGTTGTACATAGGTAAATAAATAAAATCATAAAATAGTGGCATAACAGAAAATAATTAGAAGTAAATAGCAAGTAACGACAAAAAAAAATAAATAAATAAAAATATCATAAGGCCAATATTATAAAATTAAGAATTTCACACTTTAAAACGTCATATTTTTTTTTTAGAAACCAACCACAGTATGTAGTTAATGCATATCAATGAAGAATATGATATAACATGATCTTGTTAGAACAATGAGTAAAAATCTGTGAAATAATATGTTTTAACATTTTTCTTAAAAACGTCAACGGAAGGTGACTGTCTTATGTATAAGGGAAGTTTGTTCCACAATACAGGTCCTACGGTTCCAAAACTTCTGTCCTTAAAAGTCTTCCTTTTGTTAAAGGGAACAACATAGCAGTACTCAGAATTGTCAGCTGATCTTAGACCTGACCTTTTGGGAACAGATTTTTGTAAAATCTCAGTTAAGTAAGAGGGTGTGTTGCCAGTGAAACAGTTATACATAATACACAATATCTTGAAATTTATCCTGGCCTTAATTGGTAACCAATGCAGTTCGTATAGAGACTCCTTGGAACTGTCATACTTTCTACGGCGCAACACAAGCTTAGCACACATGTTTTGGATATGTTGCATTTTTTGTATATGATATTCTGATATACCAAACAATATGGCGTTGGAATAATCCAGGTGAGACATAACTAATGATAAAACTAAAATTCTAGTAGCGTCCTCGTTCAAATACTTTCGAATGTTTTTAATTCTTAAATAATTTAACATCGCAGTCCTGCATTTGGTTTTAACGTGAGTATTTAATTGAAGGCTTTCATCTAAAGACAAGGATGCATACTGTCACAGGGCTCGAAATAAGCGGTAGCCCGGCAGCCCGTGACTCCCTAAAACTTGGAAGGACTCCCTGGGTGTTTACTGTAAGAGCCCGTCAGGCTCCTTAAAAATTTAGCAGGGCTCACCACATTGGGCGAAGTGCGCGAGAAAGTCTCTCTGTTGGCAGTTATTTCCCTAAAGTCACCCGAGGGTTAACAGTAGATATTTGCATATGATCTGGCCAAATAATTCACACAGACTTCCAATTTATCAGTAAATGTGTAATTCCAATAAAAACGGCAAACAATATGCGTATTTAACATTTTTTCAAAGGATTTACGTCTTTCAACTGAAGTACGCGCCATTTGTTTATTTCCCGGATGTGACTAATTACCGGAAGTGAACAACGAAGAAAAGTAAAGTACAACGGCCCATAATGAAAAATCGTATTTTTTTTATAAACAAACACTTTCAATTTGTGACAAACTTCAGTTTTTTTCAAATTGTATTGTATTTTAACAATTTTCTTTGATAAATATATGAGCTGCACTTGAAAGAATAAAGATAAAGAATAATTATTAACATCATGATAAGTTCTGTAAATGGGTGTCCCATGAAGCAATTTTGATCAGCACAACTTTGTCCAAGTGGAAGTGTGCTGAGCAAAAGAGTTATTTATGGGTTTAGTGAAATGTTATTCTATCTATCTTTGGAAATTTTGCTCAGATAAACATGGCATGTTCATAACAAACTGTTAGGTATAGTATGATGTATACAAGAACTTCATGAATGATCAGTGCGAAACCAAAACTGCAATAAATTCAGACAAAAAAATAGTGTTTTTCAGAATGGAAATGTACCCTCAGAATACTGCCAGAATGCATATTTTTGCACCAAAACTCCCAGAGCTTCTGGGGGCGTTGAGCGGCCCTCATACCCCGGCCGTAAGGACCACTGCGCAAGCGCACAAGGTCAACAGGCTGTGCCAGTTGAATAGGACTCCCTGCATTTTGTAAGGACTCCTGAACTGCTTTATTAGGGAGTCCTTTTGACTCCCATAGTTACTTTTCCTATTTCTACCCCTGCTGTCACCTATTTTGTTTTTAATGACAATTGATTGGGTTCAAAGAAAAACCACCAGCACTAAACATGTAATCCAATGGTCGATGTTTTCGCAACTAGAAGACCTAGATTTGGCGGATGACCTTGCAGAAATTTCTACATCAAGACATCATTTACAGGAGAAAACAACATCCCTCAACTATTATGCAGAACAGACTGGTCTTAAAATAAACACCACCAAGACCAAGGTGATGGTTGTTAATTCAAAACTGTCAGAACCCATCACCATTAATAACAACCCAATAGAGACAGTTGAAGACTTTACCTACCTTGGCAGCGTAATAAGCTCAGAAAATGGCACCACGAAAGATATTCAGGTGAGATTATGGAAAGCCCATACTGCCTTTGCAAGACTAAAACCAATTTGGAAGTCAAAAGTGTATAGCAAAAATACAAAAATAGGCATATACAACAGTAATGTTAAATCAGTGTTGATGTATGGGTCAGAGTGCTGGCGTATTATCCAGAGTGACTTACAGAATTTGGAGGTGTTTCAAAACAAATGCTTGAGGTGGATAAAGGGCATATTCTGGCCACAAAGGATAAAAAATGAAGAGCTGCTAAAGAAATATAACTGCCATTCCATTGCAACAGAGTTGAAAAGGAGACGCTTCAGATGGAGGGAACTGGTTATGCCCTTAAGTCCCACTGGGGATGAAGAGGATAGGTGAGGTGTGACAGATTACTACTACTGACACCAGTATATCTGTAATACAGCGGGCCACTACTGAGAATATCTTCTTTCTTGCCGACACATACTTTAATTTGCTTGTATTCTTGTTCTTTGACTCATTAGCCAATTGATATTAGTTCATTAAGCAAAATGTCTGCTATATTTTGGGCAATGAATAAATTTATGGCTATCTTCAAACATGGGCAAACAATAGGCCTAAGTGTAAAGGAAGGATAAAGCATAAACCATTTGGGTCATTACATTATGGAAAATCATTAACCCAATTGCTACATGGGATCTTTTACATGCACAGAATTTTACCCTGAATGGAGAAAAAGATCCTATTTCTACATGAGGGGATTCTTTATGGGAGATGTTGCTCTTTAATTAACATGACCTTCAATTTAGACAACTTTTATCTGCACTGATATACACAACTTACCAATTTATTACCCTCAGGTTTGAGTCTGTGTTCATACTTATTTACATTTTCAAGAAAGCTCTTAAAGCAGGCAAACCCTAAAACAAAAGCAGTCATGAAACTTTAGTACACCTCCACAACAGCAATTCAGTTTTTATTTAATACACAATGGCTTGGCAGTGTGAACAGTTAAAATTGAAGGCAAAACATTTTTATAGCTTATATTATTAATGATTTACAATAATTTTTTCTTTTGATCTTACACTCAATAATATCTATCCATGGTTCCCACAAAGATTTTAATGACTTTTCAAGGTCTTTTCATTAATTTTCAAGGTCCTTTTTATAAACATATACCAATTGTTATTGCACTTATTTTGAAATACTGTTACTTAAAGCACAGGAGTGATTCCACATGTCTTAAGCAATGTATCCTGATTCAACTCTTATATGCAAGTTATCTTGCCCTTTTAAAAGTAACAATGAGACAGCAAAACTTTGTAATATAAATGGGTATGGTAAACATGCTGTCATTTCCCTTATTTGTGATTTTTATAATTGACTTTTTCTGACCAGAAGGAAAAAAATCAGTCTTTACGTGTTTTTAAGGTCATGTGTGAACCCTGAATTTATAAAGTGACATAACAATATACCATCAGTTTGTAATGTGTACTTATAGTATGTTTGATGTCAATAATGTGCCTTAACAAAACAATTAATAAAATTGTTCATTATTGATTAGTTTAAACGTAATAGAATTGTTAATCTTGCATCTTGATATAGGTAGTATGAATTGCAATAATTTAAAGAACTAACCTTTTTCACTGAGTTTTACTGGATCTAGTTTCAGCAGTTCTTTTTGGAAAAGCTGACTCTGTGTTTCCATTTCTAAATCTGGTAACCCTTTTGTAAACCAGTCAAAACATGTCTGTAAAAATACAACTGTATCAGACATATTGGAAATAATTTTTTTTCTAACATATGTTATGAGTACAGTATGGAAAATAATAAGAAGTAGTAGCATTAATTAAGTCACTAAGAATTTATTTCTACTTAGAACCATTTTGGACCATATTTCAGTTCTATAGGAATCTTTGCACAACCTTGTTTAAAAAGGTCATCATGGGTTAACAGATTTAAAATTTTGTCATACAACTTATATCATAATTTAAAACCAATTTATCAGCACTGCCTTTTCATTAACTAAGAAATCTTACTCTCTATAACTGCTATCATAAATTTGACACAAATTAAGCTAAAAGGTATAATAAAGTCACAAGTGTGTTCACCATATAATAACATAATACCTCTCTATCCCATTCACAAGCCTCTGGATTAGCCACAAGTGTTCCCCACATATCTCTGGCTCTGCTCCACGGTAAATACAGAGCTCCTTCTTGTAACATATACTGTAGAAATGACAGGTGGGTTGTTACCATCTGAAATGAAGGATAACAGGAAGAATTCATTACCTTCTTAAGCATGAAAAGATCTTCTGTACTGGAAGGATTTTTTTTGTTTGTTTAAAGTTTTTCAAAATTTGAAGCCATTTTCAGCATATCATGGTGTCCAGTTTTTATTTAGGGAATAAAAGACACTACAAAGTAAGAATAGTTGACCTCAGTAAGGACAACTAGCAATACTTGTCAACTGTCAAACATACTATTATACTTGTTAACTTAAGTTAGTCAAACATACTTCTGCCATAATTAGTCTTGAACTTGCAACTTAAATGTTGACATGCCAGTAATCAATTGTTGATGATTAATTATCTAGCCCACTTGGCTATTGAGGCTACAGTATTTTAGGAATGACAAGAATTAAAAATGTGTTGTTAAATATTTTATTTAATGCAAGGAATACCCTTTAAAGTATATGCAATACAACAATTATATTTTGACATTATTTCAAAATTTATAAAGGTTACAGGTTTGACTCTCACTGCAGGCATTGCAAGTTTTACTACAGGAGATCTGGGTTTTCTCAGAACTATGGCTTCCTTACATGATAAAAATTGGACACCATGATATAGCTGAATCATTGCTGGAAGTGTTGTTAAAAAACAAACAAAATTTATTACATAAGGCCCCAGTTTCATAAAACCTCTCAAATTGAGATTTTCCTAAAATCCTTGAGTTTTACCTCAAATATGAATTTTTAAGCAATTTGATTGATCAATTTTCGAGTTGAGGATATGTTGAGAAAATCCTCAAATTTAAGATGTAAATAAAATCGGGCCCTGCTGAGATAACAATACTAACAAAAAATCAACTGCTTATAATAACCAACATTTACAATAATGTAAAAATGCTATGTAGGCATTAAATGTCATAGACTTTAAATCATCACAATAAAAAATAAAATTCAGTTTTACAAAATGCTGTACAATTAACAACATCATGTAAAAACCATACAAGAAGCAACAGACTACACAAAATAACTAAAGATTTTCTCTCCCCACCAGACAACTATACTATACCCAATTTTTTACTTCATGTAATCTATCTAAAAAATTGCAGAATTAATAATTTCCACGTTGTTTACTACAACCATGGACATAAACAGCCACAAAATCTCATATAAAATAAAATATTTAGATTAAAAATTTGACATACTTCTGAATGAGCATATCTTCCATCAACAACAGTGTCTGGTCCCAACTGACCATCTCCTACTGTTCCTATGGCCTGCTTGTGACATTTAACTAAACTTTGAGTAACCAGTTTAATAACATCATGATTTTTGTTTAAATCATGTAGAATTCCCTGGAGAAATAAAAAAAATCTTTGTAAACGAATAAATATGTATAGGCATGTACTTAAGCAACATATATATATCTTATATATCTACATTATATGAACCAAGAAACACAAAACACTTTTCAAATAAAAGAAACAGTTTATGGTTAATCAAATCTATTTAGATCCTCATGAAATAATAAATAACATTCCACATTTGATACATTTAACTAATGAATGAAGATACAACTTTAAACTCAATCGAATCTTGGTCAGACACAAAATATACACTTAACAAACTATAGAAAACCTACTAAAAATGTGCAAATGTTTTCTCTTACCTTGTCTGTTTTCTGTGAACTAAGCTTAAGAATGTTTTTACATATATAGAGTAACTGCTTCAGTGATGGCAACACACAGGCTCCCTACAACAAACAAACCAAGACATGGCAACTACTAAACATTCTGAAATTATTGCCATTATTGAGCAGCAGATAAACTGCTGCAATTACAGAAAGTATGTTTACTTTACACAAAAAAAAAAGATTTGAGTTCTTATCTTATTGAATCCCTTCTCACATTTTAGCAATTTTTGGATTGACAATATGTTTATACGACCTGCTCTATCAATTTATGCCATACTTTTTTTACAAACAAACCTGCTATACATAAAACAGATAAAAAATTGCTCAACTCAAAATTAAACCCATTCCAGTTAATTAAATAACTCTATAACTATATTTTTAAGGGGTAATACATGTATATACTGTCAAGTGAATATCTCAAACCTAATTATTATTGTTTGTTTGTTTGTTTGTTTGAATAATGTTTAACGTCACTGTCATCAATTTGTCAGTTATATCATGGCATTCAGTATTTATTTAGACGGAGAACCCAGAGAAAAACCTTAACCTTCAGCTAAGAAGCCTAAGCTCTTCTGTCATACAACCAGTATTCTTTTAATAATAAAGGTTTTTTTTACCTTTATTTACAGTATTCATGTTTATCATATTTGTTTGAAATAATGTTTACAGACAAAATATAGTTTATAGTATTTTGTATAAGCATTTAAAACATTCCAAGGACAGCAAAAATGTATCACTCTTCCAGGGAATTTTTTAGCACTCGCCTCTTTCGACATTGATGAAATCATTTGAAAATTGACGATAGACCTCTAAATCAATTTCGTCACATGATTTCTAACAAGTACTAAAAATTTTCGTTACAAATTCATTCTACCAAGTGTAAAACGACATATTTATGAACCCAAAGTCAATTAAAAGGAAATTTAATTATTTCACCTCGATAGTTTTAAACAGCAGATGTCAATCGCTGAATCGATGTTTTTACAGGTAATCCGATTAACAAGATTATAAGTGGTGCTCCTGGTCAACATACGCAAACAAAAGTGTCGTAGATCGTACTGATGCACACAGACTTCCACCTTTTTATTAAATATGTAATGCAAATAAAAATTGCAAAGATTTTGCATATTTAACTCATTTTTCGTATGTTTTGCTGGTTTCAAAAGGATTACGCGCCATCTGTGTACATCCTAAATACGTCTAATTACAGATGGCTAACACTTAGAAAACGAAGAGTACAACGGCCCTTAATGAAAAATTGTAACGAATTGATATAGAAACGGTTTTTAAATAAGTTTTAAAATTAAACTTCTTTGAAAATTTATTAACATTTTGTTATAATCATTTTTTAAAACAAATTTATACACTGCAATTGAAAGAATATAATTTTTTTATACTATGATATTTCACCAGTACAATGAATGCATGCTTCTGAGCAGATGCTTATATGGCTGATCTGCTAAAGTGACTAAAGCCCTCAAAATCCTAAAAAATTCCCTGCTCTTCACATATTTTAACTAGATATCAGTGAGATGGTACCCATCTTTGTGGGCCCTGCCAACCTTGAGGTCAAGGGTCATCAACCATGAAATGCTACACATCGCCTTGATATTATCTACCCACATTCCAAATATCAAAAGCCTACCTCAAAAGATAAAAAAGTTACAACTCGGACATGAATTTGTTATTCAGAAAGGAATAATGTGACCTTAAGGTCAAAGCTCAAGGTCACAGGTCAACAACCGCGGTATGCGACACATCACCCTGATATTATCTACCTACATTCCAAATATTAAAAGCATATCTCAAAAGATAAAAGTTACAACCCGGACGTGAATTTGTCATACAGAAAGCAATAATGTGACCTTAAGGTCAAAGTTCAAAGTCAAAGGTTATCAACCACGGTATGCGACACATCGCCTTGATATTATCTACCTACATTTAAAATATCAAAAGCCAACCTCAAAAGATAAAAAAGTTACAGCCTGGACACGATTTGTTCAGACGGACGGACTCACAGACAGACTGATCACTGTAGGGCGTCCGCCACAAAGTGGCGGGCCCTACTTAAGTGTACATAAGTTGTTGCTTTTAACATCATTATCTGAATGTTTTCACTACACAATGGTTTAATAGACTACCTTTTTGATATCATCCACACACTTGATCACATACTGCCGTTTGACTTGTTCCCTAACACTAAATGAGTCACTCAGAATAGCTAGGTGCTCCTCCAGAGCCTGTTCTATAAGATGTGTTGATAGAGCTGGCAAATGAGACAGATCCCACAGCAGTTCCAGTACCTGAAATTACAATACATGGTCTGCTTTATAAGATATGTTGATAAAGCTGGTAAATAGAACAGGGCTTGGTTTCATAAAACATCTCAAATTTGAGGATTTCCTCAACTTGTCCTCAACTCAAAAATTGACCAATCAGATTGCTTGAAAATTCAATTTTGAGGAAAAACTAAGTTATATGAGGTAAATCTCAATTTGAGAAGTTTTATGAAACCCAGGCCAGATCCCACACAGTTGTCTGTGGATACAGCTGGTTAATGGGACAGATCCCACAGCATTTCTTTGTGGACAGAGCTGGTTAATGGGACAGATCCCACAGCATTTCTTTGTGGACAGAGCTGGTTAATGGGACAGATCCCACAGCATTTCTTTGTGGACAGAGCTGGTTAATGGGACAGATCCCACAGCATTTCTTTGTGGACAGAGCTGGTTAATGGGACAGATCCCACAGCATTTCTTTGTAGACAGAGCTGGTTAATGGGACAGATCCCACAGCATTTCTTTGTGGACAGAGCTGGTTAATGGGACAGATCCCACAGCATTTCTTTGTGGACAGAGCTGGTTAATGGGACAGATCCCACAGCATTTCTTTGTGGACAGAGCTGGTTAATGGGACAGATCCCACAGCATTTCTTTGTGGACAGAGCTGGTTAATGGGACAGATCCCACAGCATTTCTTTGTAGACAGAGCTGGTTAATTGTACAGATCCCACAGCAGTTCTTTGTGGACGGAGCTGTTAATGGGAAAGATCCCACAGCAGTTCTTTGTGGACAGAGCTGGTTAATGGGAAAGATCCCGCAGCAGTTCTTTGTGGACAGAGCTGGTTAATGGGACATATCTCACAGCATTCTAGTAACTGGACTACAAAACAGTCTGCTAAGTGTGAATTCCCAACCTTTGTCTGGATAAGTCAATTAAACTTGAAGTGGTGCCCACCTTGCCTAAAGTTAGGCGTGAAGTTAAAACTCAGAGGTCATGATGTTTGAATACCAGTCAACACAGTCATGTTGTCAGCTGGGAAAGAGTGAATTGTAAACCAGTAGTTTGTTTTATTAAGTAAAAAGTAAAATATAACATTTATTTTATGCTGTAAAGAAAGTAAAAAAAAATACAACAATTATGAGTGTTTTCCAACTATATTAGCATTCTCCATTCAGTTGTTGTGGTTTTTTTTCATCGGTTGTACTGGTTTCTTGTGTTTTAACTATATGCTCTAGTCAGAAAGCACAAGTCAGTTGAGAACCAGTGTACACAGGTTTGTATTGATTATTCCTCTTTGTAAACAAAATGGTGTGAACATATAACAAACACTCGCTCGGGCTAATATCACCATTTCCAACACGAATAGCAATAAAATCGAGTATCGACACTGACAACCATCAATTAACAGGGCAATCTGAACTGCTTCTTAGATGATAAAAACATTTTTGATTGCTTCAAACTTTAGTTTTACATTTTGAAGAAGCTTAATAATTGACAATGGTCTTCAAATAAACTTTTCATCAGGCAGGTTTATTTATTGTTTAATTACTTTAACTGTCTCAATAGTTGTATTTAGGTTTTCTCAGTAAAAAAATGCAAAATTTGTTTGTTAGTCACTTAGGACAGGAAGATGTTATATAAAGCTAAAATGAATGGGAAAGTGCTGAGGAGGAATAAATACAGTCGGATAACACAGAAAGTTGGAAGGGTTTTCTAAGACAAGTTTGACTGTACCATGTACTAATGTTGTCCTTACCCGGGTTGTAGTTTTTGGTTCTCTGCCATCTCTGCCAATTCTCCCTATCAAACTCAGCAGTTTTTCTCTCATCCTGTCAGATTCTTCTTGCCATTTCTGTCAAAGATATATATATATACATGTTGCCTCAAGATACGAGGAATATTAAACTGCAGGCTACATCACTCATGCTTATGTACATTCCAGTCATAATACAGACTTTGTAACATTTTTCCAAGATGACAAATTTTTAAAACACCAACCTTGCAAATTTGTAAATATGTATTTATAATAGTCAAACTTGTGTATAATGAGGTAAGAAAACAGAAAAAAGTGTTCTTTATGAACAAGTTAATATTCTACTAATTAAATTACAAAATTTTTCGATTTTGCAAAAAAAACCCATTATGATTGTGATGTGCAGTCTAGATTTTCTTAATTAATCCCAATGTGCTTTTCTGTTTTAGTTCACACATTACTTTTGCAAGGATTAGAAATGAAGCAATTGATTTATTCAGTTGTTGTAACCTTTTACCTTTTGTATCAGTAAGAATAGACTTTCTAACTGACTGGAATCAAACTTGACAGCTGCCGCAGCTATAATTGTATGCATATTGTCAATAACGTTGTTTGTCTGTCCAAGCTGAAAATATATAATATACGGTAAGTAACATTATTTAAAGAGAATCTTTAGAAGATCTTAAAAGAAAAATAACACTTTCAGATCATTTGTTGTACACAAATAAATTAATTTAACATATGTTACTGCTCACAGAGAAATATACATGAATTGAATGGATTGTATTGTGCACTGAAAACAAGTAATAAACTGAACACACTTTATTGCTTACTTAGAAATGAGCTGTTATAAACCTGGGAGCAAAAAAACAACACACAAAAAATGTATTATTATAGATTGAACATTATTGTCATTATAAATGAAACAATAGCTTAAATGCAGTCCTAAAAAATATAAATGATAAACAGCATGTTAGAATACAGAAGTGTTCAGGGATTACAAAGAGAATTGTCATATTTAAAACTTTTTTTGTCTTTGTTGAGCCAATATTATTTCCACATAGACATTACACACAAAATTTGCAGGTATTGCATATAGTTTTTAAAGATTATCAACAAAAATTACATTTGATGAATGTTTATGATTTTCTGAAAGGTAATTAGAATTAGTTTTGCTTTAATTTTCAGATAAAAAATACTTTACCGTGGTACCTAATTTATATACTGTGTTAAAAAATAATAGTGGTTTGTTTATGCCCGAGTTTTTTTTTTTTTGGTATTTATTGTCTGTGTTTAAATTATGTCATTTTCTTTCAGTTTTCAGTTTAATAGAAAAATTTTTGCATCTCCACTGCATTGTAGGATAGTCAGCAATAAAAAGTCGAACTTCAGTAGCTCGAACTCGGATCGCTCGAACACCATTAAAGGAAAGGAACTTTTCACCAATATAATCAATGTTAAACTTGATTTGATTTCTCAAAAACTAGAACTAAGTTAGCAGTCCCAATAGTAAAACTCTATTGAAAAAACCATGAATAAATCTAAATAAAATTATTTACGTCTTGGATGATTAATTAGTCATAAAAGGTGTACAGATAGAAGCCATACCTGTAAAATGTCAAGCTCGATCTTTAATGATATAATCCTCAATAATTAACCTGTCATCAATTTGTATTTAGGTACGCCTTTTTTGTAAAATTTGTTGAAATAGGTTTTAATTAATTAAAATATGCACCATAAATTGCAAGCAAATCAGAATCGAGGTCATTGACACAATTAATTACGTAATGCAATAATACTTATCAATTCAGAAACATTTTTATTTTAACCAAAACATAAATATGTATGTAAAAACAAGATTCATTTATGAAAAAACACAATTTTATTAATCCAATGTGACAGGAAATTGATTGAAGTATATAAACTAATATCGATTCCAGTTTGCTCATGAACCATTTCCGCAAATCACAAGACCCGGTTTCTCAAACAATTTTTGTGGGCTTTGAGTTCGAGCCAACGAAGTTCAACTGTATGTTCATTTTAGAAAATAAAAATTAAAAAAAATATATGATATTTTTAAATGACGTACAAATATACATGTACTGCCATTACATTACCTGCATCTTCCAAATCATGTTAAGTTCTTCAGTAGATAGCTCAGATCCTAGAAAATCTACTAATCCTTTTATTTTTTCACAGTATTGTGCTTGGTCTATGTTTCCTAAAATTTAAAAGTTACAATTAATAATAAGTCTCAGATGTATGTAGTTTAAGGGAAAACTACACACATATAAAAGTTAATAAACAGAACACACTGAGACATGTATTCTATTTAAATATGGTTCCTAATACAGCCAAACCTCTTCATGAGACTGGTGCACTTAAGAGTTTATAATTTCAAAGCTGTACAAGATTACTTTGTATGTTTGTTTGAATATGGGTTTAACACCACTTTCAACAATTGTTTAGCTATTTCATTGCATTCAGTTTTTATTTGGGGGGAGGGGAGAAACCAGCATACCAGGTGAAAACCTCCGACCTTTTGCAGGAAAACTGGCAATCCTTGTATATAAGGGTTGAGTCGAGCACTCTCTGCCTGCATTAAGGCTCGAACTTGAACTCAGTGCTAAAAAGCTGCAAGTTCCCTATAATTCCTTTCAATAAAATAGGAGGATAAGAAGTGTGAAGATGACAACAGTGCCAAAAAACAATGAATCAGGATTCTTATGTGTTTACTCTGCTTATTAGGTGACACAGAAATCATCCATTTTTGTGAGTATATTTAAGTTACCTTCCAGAGCTATAGACAATATTTTATTCTCAACAAGCCAGTGCTGAATTTTGGAAGCATTCATAGCAGTTTTGGGACTTTTTGACGAGGTTGCGTCTTCTATTAATTTTGATACCTAAAAAAATACAGGAAAATTACAAAAAAAACCACACACACAAATAAAAACTACATAAATTTAACTAGGCTTTTAACAAATAAAATATATATGGAGTTCTGCGGTTATAATATAATAATAATGCACAAAGTAAATAAACCATTCATCTTTGAGCACGTTTTACATCTAAATCCTAAATGTTAGGATCTTACACGCTTTTTCATGAACTTCTGATAGAACATGTAAGACGAGATGCAATTTAAAAAATGCAAACTGAATCTACATTTAAAGAGGAATAACTCTGGAATTTTTCAAACAGAAATGTGTTATGAATATCTGAAATTTTTACTAGAATTTTGATAAGAACAAGTTTGGTATGATCAAATGAACTAAAGAACCTGTACTAACCTCTTTTAAGGAATTCATTTTAGCATTAAAATGAGGTGACTTTAACATTCTAAAGGCTATATCTAATCTGAGATCATCTAAAGAATCTGTATGTTCAGGCCACATCTGAATACATAGTAACTTCATCGAGGCTAACAATTCTGACACACATCCGATTTTCTGAAAGTCAAAGCAGTAAAATTAGGTACCTAATTTATCATATCCTGCCATAAGAAATACAAATTTTCATTAAGGAATTTTTTTTTCATTGATGTGGAATACACCCATTTTTACAGGTTTATGACTACAATATTAACCAATTGTTAAATGAGTACAAGGAATAAAACAAACATTATCTACCAATATACCTTAGGATTAATTCATTAAAAAGCATTTGAATGTGGTTTAATGTCCTTTCAGCTATTTCCTTGAATGCAGTGTTTATTGAGGGAGGAAGTCAGAGTAACAGATGCCAACCCTGATTTTTATTGGAGGAACAGGTGAGAAGCCACAACTTTTCACAGGAAGGTTTTTGCTTTCTCTTATGGTCTTATGACTTTTGATGACTCATGACCTGAAGTTAAAAATCTCATCTAGGCCCACTTTTTAAGGAAACAGTTCTTCTAAAATGCTGACTATTTTCTGTTATCAAAAGAAAAATACAAAAGAAAATTACCATTAAGTAAATGTATTCTGACCTTTTGCTTAAAGTCTTTCTCCTCTAAATTCTGTACAAACTTAATACATTTCTCCATGGCTGGTGCTAATACATCAGTTACTACCTTAGGGTTCAGGAACTCGGCACACACTCCAAGAGGACTCAGTAAGGCAGATATTGACTGCAAGTAAATATAAATGTACAACATCAAATTTATTTACTGTTACACCAGTGGCCTTGTCTTTGTAACTTATAATTTAAAAGTAAACATGATAAAATACATAGATGCCAAACATACTGGCACACAAATTCTAGTACCTGCATCAGTGTGAGTGCTAAACATGGAGATCAATGACTTTGTAACAAACAATGGTTTTTTTATCACCTTGTTTGCCCATCCAGTGATTCAGAGCATGTAAAGTATCCATGGTCTAATAGTTGTCATATTTCATTGTCAGACAGTTATCAAGTGCAAACACATCAGACTACTCTTAATGTCATGGAAAACACAAATGTTAATTTGAATAAATTTTTCCAAGTATAACCAGTCCATATTTTATACCATGCCTTTTTTGTTTAAATGTCACAAATCGTCCTTGACTTTTGCTACAGTAATTTTACATAGTAAGTCAGCCACTTTTGTTTCTAAAGGGAACTTGTGTTGTTTACAAAAGTTTGTCTGCTTTCGTGATGTTCAATGGTATTCGGACAAATTGAAGACTTCTCCTGCCTCAACTGCAGACGACGATACCTTCAGAATTTTGAATAGACAACAATAGATTGCTCTTAATGTACACTTCCGTTCTAATTTAGGTCAAATTTTACTATGTAATATCATCCTATCAAAATGAAAAATCTGCCACATTTTAAAATATGATTGTTTAGATCTATAAAAGGACCATAAACTCAAACAAATGCGGTAAGCAGTTTTCATTTGTCAGACAAAAAACTGCTGCACAGACACAGAAACTTTTAGTATAGTTGACTAGTTTTATTTAAAAAAATACATGTATAGGCACAATATTACAATTCCTGAGGAAATAAACAAGGAACCTGTAAGCCACTGCTCACTCAGTATACCCCACTATTCACATCATTGAACTGAATTGAAGTCCGTAAACAGAAAGTAGATAGGCAACAGACCTGAAATCATTACTTGCAATATAGGAACACATGGTAAAGTTACATATAAAATTTTAAGCGGTTGTGAAAAAGTAGTTGTTGAGAAGTGGGGGTATAAAAACATTGTTACAAAAATATGGACATGAAAGTAATAGAACAAATTTGACAACTTACAGGAGCATCCAAATCTTCATCTTCTAACTTCCTTCTGATGTGTTCAAAACCATTTTTACAAGCAAACTGAAAAATGACAAATAACTGAGCAAGGTATTTGGCTATTTCATGACTCTTAGGTCCTGTATTAGGGGAGGAAGCTGGAATATCTAGAGATCCCAAAACTTTGGCAGGAACTCCAACATTGAGAACTATTATCATAATCATGATCAAGTTTAAAGTATGTTGCAACCTTTTTCCTTCATTTTTTTACACATTTGAATTTTTTTTAAATTTGCTTTCTTTCTATCTCAGTATGGATCAACATATTATGGTGATAAAAATTATCCGATTTAATATCCTAATTTTAAACTACTTTGTAATCCCCAAAATACTGTCAAATAAATCAACAAGTTTTACCATATATTGTTTTCTTTTGACTAACATTTGACATGATATATTTGGTAATGTTATTTATTTTACATTCCATTTTTGTCAATACCATATTCCCCCTTCCCACCAAATTTGCTTTGAATTTTATAACTATAATAGAAAATATCTCAACAAATCATGTAGAACAGATTTAAACATACCCTGTTAATAAGATGAGTAAGCCATCCATAAGGATCCTGAAATTTAAAAAAAAACATGCCACTTTCAGCAAATTATGGCAGCCATACCACAGTTATCAGTTTTCATTGGTGGAGGAAGCAACAGTTCATAATGAGAACCTTTAACTTTTAATGATACTAGACTGGAGATATAGAATATCCCAAAATATAAAAAACTATGTACACTATAAAATACATGTAGAAACAAGAAAGGTGTATAAGACCAAACAAAAAATGTGTGTTTACAGTTCCTTGCAGAAGAAAAAGACAGGTAGGTCAGATTTTTTTTAAAATGATGACAGATGTTAAAATGTCAATGGACCATTTGATGTCATTGACAGGAGCCACAACACTCTTTAGGGTACAGGTGGCTTCATTCATTAAAGGTATACAGGTTTTTTTAAATGACATTTCTTGGACTATACTGGGAGGGTTCCCAGTGCTCAACCCACAGAGCAGTCCAGCGCGTCCCCGGGTGGCGGATAGGGGAGACCCTCTCGTTAGGGGGTTGTCAGGTCATAATATGGAAAGCCTGACCCAGGACCGTAGTGGGTAATGTGTTTGGAGAGTGCCACACTCCTTGCACGATAAAGACCCCTTTTGCAGATTTCGAAAAAGAGTAGGCTCATTGTAGCTGCTACAAAATGCTTAATTTTCTGCCCCTATCAAAAACTCCATACTTTTCCAGTGGCAGTCAAAATGGTATTCACTGTGACCCATCCCACCCCGTCCTGAATATAGCTGAAATACTGCTCCCTGGACGTTAAGCAGACATCCAATCAATCAATCAATTTTAATTATAGCTTTATCATGGCAGTCAGTTTTATTTTGGAGGAAGCCAGAGTACACAGTGAAAATCCAAGATCTTCAGCGGGAAAATTAGCAAACCTTGCATCTATTAAGGCTAGAACTAAAAACTTCATTGTTGACATGCCAGTGATCAATTGAAGTAATCACTTGGCCACCAAGGTGAATGCCACAGGGTGTACTCGACTCCAATCTTAATTGACAAGGATTGCCAGTTTTCCTGCTGCAGGTCAGGGGTTTTCTCTGGGAACTCCGGCTTCCTCCCCCAATAAAAACTGGACACCATGAAATAGTTGAAAAATTACTGAAAATAGCGTTTAACATCAAACAAACAAACAAAACAAAAAAACAAGGTAAATGCCAGTATTTCATGCTGAATAATTGGTGTTTTATTCCCAGCAAGCAAAATTTCAACAAGGACAAGAAAAAGACAATAGTTATATAATCCACAGAGTGATAATGAATTTGCCTTTGATGCAATGTTTCTTACAATGGAGACAGCATAGCAATTTTGATATCTGGGACATCAAATAAAGAAGTCTTGAACTGCAAGCATTTTAATTTATTGTTGAATGGTGCTTAACACCATAAGAAAATTAAAATAAATTACTAACAAGATGCTTTATACAAGAGAGTACTTTGCATGAATAACTACTATTTTTAGCATACCAGTGACGACTTGATGCCAGTGTTACATGTGTATAACACGCCATCCTCTATTTTGTCCTCCCAGTATGTCCTGTCTCTCTTGGCTCTGTTTTTGTAATGGAACTCCGAGTCCTTATTCAATGCCTACAAGTTGCAATATGAAAATATATTATTACAAAATACTATGTGATATAAAAACTTGTGGTCATATGCTGTTAAATAAACCTCAGGCTTTCTAGTAAATACATGTATTAATGACTATACCAAGTAAATAGCTGTGTTGTGTTTTGCAGAGATGTGTGAATGGTTAATACACTTCATGCATTTGATGGAGACAATTCATGTGAAGGGTCTAACATAGATTTTTCTATGGCTAGGATCGCCTGAATATAGCTGAAATATTGCTGCTCGGGCATTAAACACCATTAATCAATCAATCAATCTATGGCTAGGAAAATAGCCTGGTTTTTTTTAAGCAACTAAAATAAGAAATGCTATCATTGGTAAATCCTGACAATTGTTTATGCACAGCTAAATGTATATATTAGTATTTCATTTTGTTTAAACTTGATCAATGGAATAATATGAAACATTAATTAATTGTTGTCAATTTATATTTGTTTTTTATTATATTAACTGTAATTAAGCTGTTGAAGAGCTTTTATTAGGAAAATAAGTTATACCAAATTAAGATGAGGCCATCTAGTCATGCAAATAATAAAACATGAAAATGTATCTTTGCGACACTGATTTCTTTATTGGCACATATCGGTAAACACCATTCCTTTTCTAGGTTGACTGAAGCATGAAATATTTGGCCCAGTCCTACAGAATTTTGCCAGTGAATAG
This sequence comes from Limnoperna fortunei, assembly GCA_944474755.1. NCBI lineage: Eukaryota > Metazoa > Mollusca > Bivalvia > Mytilida > Modiolidae > Limnoperna > Limnoperna fortunei. Next base: position 79,479,197 of record OX104111.1, on the reverse strand, counting down.
ATTGCATCATTTTGTAACTGTAACCAAGTTTCATTAAGATGTAAAGTCATCTTCATTAAAAAAAGCTTCAGCACAAATATAAACATCAGGTGGTGCAGACGATGAACAAACAAACAAACAGACCAAAAATCTATGTCCCCCACCTTTTGTTGGCAGGACACATACACACACACACACACAAACATAATTAACAAGCAACTAAGTACCTAATTTTGATAGAGTCATATTTTCAATGTAAAAAAATCACTGGTTTAATAGCTTTTATTGCTTAATTTGTGAGGACTGTTTTAAAGTAAAATATTGACTATAATACCGTACCAGATAAAAGACTTCCATTAATCCCTTGGGTACTGGTAAATGTTGAAGTCGTACTGCCACCATGTCAATCAGTAACTGTAACATGTTAAATATACCTTCCTGAATCTCTGGATTCCACCGATGTACTGCAGCAGAGTTGCACAACTATAAAATAAAAACACAATTAAATTCAGGTTTTTTAAGGAAGCTTTCATAAGATACTCTAAAATATCTGCAGTAAAATAATGAAACAATGTTTATAGTATTTAAAAAAAACCACTATTTTGGGGAACCACAAACACATCACTATTATAACCTATTTAACATAGTATATAATTCCATGGTAAAGTGGTATACTGCAATAATCATTAATAAAGTAGACAGTTAGAGAGCAATTCATGAATAGCAGTGATTTTGTTGCCTTTTTTTAAAAACAGCCATTTTCAATTGGGAAAATTTATCAATGGTTTTCTTGAAATTGGGAAAAAGTAATGGTTTTACACTTATAAAAAGAGGAGAACAACAGAAAGCAGTCACTAAAATAACTAAATTGTTCTTTTGTTAGATACATTTATTTGACTTATATGAGATGTTCAAACATGGGATGACTGTAGAAATTTCCAATTTATTTGATCTTATATTACCAAGATGCTTAGACTTATACAGATTTATTTTGAGCAGTTTAAATTATTAAGGATAAAGTATCAATGAAAAACCAGAAAATATACATCACAATAGAATAAATTATTTTTTTTTAACTAAGTTGCTGGAATTATAAATGAAATACATGTAAAACTAGTTAAAAATTTCAACACAGTGAATCCTATAAAAGTAGTATGTATTTTATGTAAAATACACTTCTACAGGTATTTAAATATTCAAATATTTAAAATAAAAAAATGAGAAGGACTGCCAAAATTCAATTATTATTTAAATCATTACAATACTTTTTGAACACTAGCAGCATCATATTGTGCAATTTTACGGCACAGAGTTCATATCCCCTCAGGAATTTTTCTAAACTTCTTTTGCTTTGAACATGTTTCCCGTCATATTTTGACCTGTGCAGTATGTACAAGGTAAAAGTCAGACAGGAATCAGCTTACACTGTTTTGTTAAGGCGTGTAAACACGATAAACATGGAGTAACAATATGAAGATTTCTTATTAAAATGGGAACAAAATTGAACGGCGAGTCACCCTCCAAAGGAAGCCATGAATTATAGAGACCATGATCACCTGTTCTTATGGCTTTCTGCTGGAATTGGGATTTGGTCATACATTGGGAAATATTTTGGTTGCAAATTTAAGATAACAAAATCACTGAATACTAATAGGATTTGAAATTTAGTGGGCTCTTATTGATTACGTATATTACATTTCGATCTGTTCCAAAAACAAAATCTGTAATAATTAAAAATGTAAATGATGAAATGTAGATAAATCTGCCAAAAGATACATAAGGTAATGTTATACCAATACAAAATCTTAGTTTTTTTTTAAACAGATCTGACGTCTCCAGTCTTATAGATTGTTTTTCTACACTAGCTTCAGAAAGAGATCCGACTTCCCCTTTTGGTTTTAAAATAGTATGAGCTCTGTTACCTACTACTCAGACAGAATACTCAAGTTAAAGTTTTTTATAAAAACCCTGGCATGATGTTTTAAGTGACATGCAGGTAGTCACAATCACCAAAAACAATAAAAACAATACCTTTCTAAAGGATTCTGGCATGCATCTGTCTAAAAATCTCTTGCAGTGTTCATCAGTCTCTGCTAAATCTAAACAAAATAAAAATATTAGTAAATTTCACATCGAATTCCAAAACAGTTGTTACACTTCAGGCTCAGGAGTGTCTGTATTGCTCAAAGATACTAACATTTTTGGTCACAAACAACTTAGTTTATTATGGTAATTGTATCTTTGAACACGCCTAATTGCTGATTCCAAGCCATTTTTTATACCGATTTTGGTTCCCAGCCATTTTAATACTAATTCCAGTGCAAGGCTAAAATAAAAAAAGAGTAAATTGTACTTGCTTGCTTCAGCCAACCTTGCTGCAGCTAGTAAGCATTTGCCTAATGATTCCTCTTTCTTGTATGGTATGGACCAATGTTCTGCAAAAACTCGTCCTTCAAGTTCATATAAATTGGTAACTGGAAATTCTAGTGGATTGCCAACTTCTTCAACCATTTCATTCCCATTTCCATTTTCTGTGGTGACATCTCTCTTAAATTATATATTTTAAAATGTCAGTCCAATTTTTTTAACAAACCTTACAATTTACAGTCACATTATGCTCCTTGAGCAGTGATCTAAATCTTTTCATATAAACAAAGAAACAACTTACAAAGGCATATGCCACAGTGACAATTAAACTATTTTTCATATAAACAAAGAAACAACTTACAAAAGCATATGCCACAGTGACAATTAAACTATGTGTCAACATTTTATTTTTACATATGTCTTATTCCCAGGTACCAATTTTGATAATACGGTAGACAAATGGATACATTTTAATTCAATGCAGTTTAATAAACTGAACTTGTTTCCTTGTCAATTCTGTGGTGTTACATTGAAAAAATTCTTAAATTTTATTAAATGCATTCAATTGACCCATTCCAGTTTTACATGATTTATCTTGCTTTTTACCTTCAGTTAAAAAAACTACGGCTATCATCACTAAAAGGCAATAATATTGAATTAAAGATTTTGCATTGTTTTTGTATGCCAATTAAGTTATCTTCTAATTAACCTCATTAGATGATACTATAGCCATAGGCAACAGGTGAGTTTTAATATTGGAACAAGGATATCACTGGTAAGCTTGTTTAATCAAGCTATAAAACAGCTGGGGTTCTACCTTAGATTAGCATCGGTTAATTAATTAACAATCATGTTTACACAGCAGAGAGTTTTAATAACATAATCACTCAGATTTTGACACCTTTCATAAACATGAAGCGTTAAAATTTATCAAAGACAATTGTCCTTTTTTAAAAAGTTTTCAACAGGACAAACTGCCGCTGTATCCGTAGGTTTTAGAACCGTAAGTGGACACTTGGCGGTGTTTTTAAAATTGGAAAGTCGTCAATTGATCTGCTTTTATAAAATACAAATAATTTAAAACACTCAAATTTAAAAAAATGATACAACCATTGTCCATTTTGGACAACCTAAAAGTGTAGTAGGCAGGCAGTGTTCAATCTAGAGTGCGCCATTCCCGCATTTTTTGTTGAATTGACGCGCTTAAAAAATCCTCCTGGGTCATTACTGGCGCAACTTAATTTTTCATTGCTTTGAGAAATTCCCCTTAGTCAACAGCTTTGAGAAAGTCCCTTTAAAATATACCGGAAATTTAACTGTATTTTCGGTCCTAAGTCACTTTTTATCATGTACAATTACAATTTAGCAAGCGTCTAAATCACGTAGACAATATATTATGGATTTTTTTTATAACGTGGTGTTCATGCTTCAAGAAGAAGCGTATTTATTCATATTTTACTCCCATAAAGATTGGCTTAATTTTAATAAAGATAAACAACACATGACATGTTCCATCTGCATAAAAACTAATTTTAAAAAATCCCTTCACTACCGATTGCTGTAATTTTTGAACGTCCACTTTAATGAGGCACTGGTCTGGTTGTCTCTATATTGGTTTTATTGACCCCTAGTTATAAATTCTGGCCCCCTATGGTAAGTTATTAGGGCCATCATGGCCCCCTTAGGCCAAATTCTAGATTGAACACTGAGGCAGGTAGTCCAAAATTTGCCCTTAAATCTTATGTATATAAAACCAAAAATTCATGCAAGACTTGCGGTCCCATTACTCGTAATGGAGCAGCCCGGGAGTGATTCACACCCGGGGGTTTTATGCATTTTATAAGCAATTTAACTGTTTCCCTGGTTTGCTACATACTTTTTTATGTATTTGCAGTTTAACTGATATTTCCACAACACCGTATTCGTTAGTTTTATCACTTTTTTCATAATCATGGCATTGTTGACAAAATATGAATTCCAAAAGTGCATAATTTCGATAATATCGGAATCGATTTGGTAAAAAATGAAATTCCGGATGATTTCAGCTGCATTCATTTGCATTATGATTATGTCCCCTTATTACAAATTTTACCGATACGATTCCGAAATTCTACACTCCTCAATTTTAATTATGTCAACAATGACACGATTACGAAAAAGTGTTAAAATTATTTAATTAGACATTGTAGACATATCAGATGAACGGCGGAGGAAAGAAAACATATTTATTTAATAAAGACAAAGGTTAAATAGCAGAAAATATGTGTAAATCCCAAAAGTGTTTTTGCTCCATTACGAGTAATGGGACCTCTTTGTAGCTCCGTCAATAATAAAAAAAAAAGGAGCTACATTATTGTAGCTACTCAAATAGTAGTTCCGATGTTTGCCGAATATTACCGAGGTCTGCTCCATTGACAAACAATTGACATCCGGGACAGTCACACCAAAGCATATATAATGTAACCATGTAACCTAAGAATATTTAAATTTCTAATTTTTTGTTTTTACCTGGAGTTACCAAAGAGTTACCTATGTAACCATGTAACTGGACATGGAAAAAAATATTGTTTGTGAAAAAAATAATTATATATAAATAAAAAGAGTCAATGTTACCAATGTAACCCATGTAACCTGATGATTTTAAAAGTTCAAATGTTATGTGTAACCTTGTGTTACCAACGAGTTACCAATGTAACCATTGTAACCCATGTAACCTGAGAATTTTAAAATTTCTAATTTTATGTGAGTTACCTATGTAACCATGTAACTGGACCTGGAAATGAAGCTTGTTTTGAAAAAAGGACTTAAAATAATTATAAAGAATGAATGTTACCAATGTAACCATTGTAACCCATGTAACCTGAAGATTTTAAAAAATTCTAAATTTATTGGTAACTTTGTTACCAGAGTTACCTATGTATGAATTAAAACAGCAAATGTTACCAATGTAACCATTGTAACCCATGTAACTATATTTATAAGATTTTCTTTATTGTAATCTACATATATGTACTACTTGGTGAATATTCTATAGCTATAATATTTTGTTCAATGTTACCATTGTAACCCTATGTAACCATCTCTTAGTCAAGGTTACAAATGCTCAGGTGTCGAATTTAGGACACATTTCTGGACATATCTACACCAAAGATGATCACATGGTCCATTATGGGTCGGATACCTTAAGTTATGCACAATAAATGAACAATAAAGTAACAATTTTCTATTATGTTATCAAATATGCACAACTATGTTATTCTTTCTCTTTACCTGTATACATTAAATACTTCCTAAATCTGACCTTCTAATTATATAAATCAATTCCTCATAATAGCATTTTCATGTGCATTTTTTTTTTGTTACAAGAGGAAGTTGAATACATTGGAAAGGTACAATTATTTGGCATGTAAATCCCATATACTAGATCTTATTTTTCACCTAATTGTTTTCTCTTTTTCACTAGACACCATTTTTATTTTGGGTAAATGCTAGTTATTTAAGCACATATTATGACAATTTAAAATTCTTTAATGACATTTTATTACTGGGTCAATATCTGTGCAGGTCAACTTCGAGTACCCCGAGGTTGGGATAAGCATTGTAGTCTCACTTTGGTGCCGATACAAATTTTATTGTTTTATTCAGTGATGTCACTTTCTAAATTGTACTGCCTGAAGTTTTGAAAAAGTTTTTATTTGCAGTGTGTACCATATTAGTCTGATTTGGTATATAGCATTTTGGAATTTTTATGATACAAGTTCTTCAATATTTTATTTGGTTTTTTTAAATTTTTGGTTTATTAGCAACATTGATAAGCTTTGAGTTAAGTAAATGCACACGACTTTCAAAATTCACCTCAGGGTCTGGGATAACTTCATCGTAACTTGGGGGTGGAGCTGGTCCATAAACAGGTTGGGACGTCTTAGAAAGCTCCTTCATTTCTACGTCGATGTCGTCTAAGGTATCGTATGAAGAGGTCGGAAGGTCGTTAGTTAAATAAGCTACCGCTTCATTCAAATCATTATTGGCTACACGAAGAGCCTTTCTACATTCGATTTCATTGGGGAATCCCATCGCTAGAAGCGTGCTCACGTGCTCTTCATCTATTTCCATTATTGCACTTCAAAAACAATCATATCATATTGGTAGCAGCATTACATTTTGGTGTAATATAACCTCTTATTGTCCAAATAACGGATATTTAAATTTTATCTCACTGTCAACATGTTTTCCGCCATGTTAAAAATGTGAAGATTTCCGCTAAGGGAGACAACTAATGTATGAACTAATGCTAAAAACGAAAATTAAAATCCCTAGCACAGTTTTCATATGAAAGATGTTTCATAAGTACTTCAAAATGGTTTCTATAATAATTTATCAATTATTTTTACAAAATAAACTCGGACTGTGGATAAAGTTCAAATGCTGTATAAAACACACAAAATAATTAGCTGGGATGGCTTCGACAAATGATTTATATATTCAACTGAAACAAAAAATCTCTTAAATCTAAAGGCGAAAAAATTTAGACAAGAATTGAATAAAAGCTTTGCATTACATCAAGTCAAATGTGCAAATGAATTACGTAAATTGTCGAAAAAAAATCCAAAATATTTCTGGAAGACTTTAAATAAATATTCTAACAATAAAAATTTTATGCAGACATTCTGATGGATACATTTTTTTTAAGTATTTTAAACAATTAAATACTTGTACATACGATGAAGACGAGGATGAATATGATGTTAATGGAGATTCCGTATGTGATAATCCTTTTTTAAACAGTATTTTATATGGCGAAATTACAGAAGGTGAGATATTTGATGCAATAGGAGACTTAAAAAAAACAAATCACCAGGTATTGATAACATTGTGAATGAATATTTTAAAAACTCTCCTCCTGCCTTGATATCGGTCTATTGTAAATTGTTCAATGCAGTTTTCAATACAGGTATTATTCATGAAAGCTGGACATTTGGTAACCCTATATATAAAAATAAAGGGGATATATTGGATCATGATAATTACAGAGCAATAACGTCAATAAGCTGACTAGGTAAATTGTTTACTTCGATTCTAAACACCAGACTTGCTTTTTTGCAGAAGAAGTAGAATTGATTTCAAATAACCAATCTGGTTTCCGAAAGGGTCACTCCGCACGCTCTTGTATCTTTATACAGCTCATTCGGGAAGAAATTGTACTGCACTTTTGTAGACTTCAAGAAAGTATTTGATATGGTTTGGAGAGTTGGGTTGTTGAAAAAATTGCAGTATAGTGGAATAAAGGGCAAATGTTTTGGGGTTATCATTAATATGTATGATGGTATTAAGTCATGTGTGCAATTCAATAATGAAAAATCAGACTTTTTCCCCATGTCTTACCGGCGTAAGACAGGGAGAGAACTTATCGCCATTTCTTTTTTCAGTCTTTCATAACGATATGGAGAATTTTTTCGACAACTCGAATGTCTCACCTTTACAATTTGTATATGAAAAATGTCAGAATGAATTGCTTGAATATATTAAACTGTTTACTTTACTTTATGCTGATGATACAGTGATATTAGCTGAATCAGAAGAGCACATGCAGAAAGCTCTGGATATTTTTCAGACATATTGTAAGAGATGGAGATTGGAAATTAATGCAAAAAACGGAGGTAATGATTTTTAGTAAACGTAAATGTCAAACTAAGTTTCAATTTAAATAAAATGGTGAAAATTTGGAAATTGTAGATTCTTTCTCATATTTGGGAACTCTTTTGAAATATACTGGAAATTTTGAGGAAACGAAAAAAAAAAGAAGTTGATCGATCAGACACAAAAGTCTGTTTTCCTTATATAAACACTTCAGGAATAAAGCTATTTCAGTTGATATCCAGCTTAAACTCTTCGACTCCATCATTGAACCTATTCTGATATATGGATGTGAAATTTGGGGCTGTGAAAATTTAAAACAGATTGAACAAACACACTTAAAATTTTGTAAACGTATTCTACAAGTAAGAACAACCACACCAAATTTTATGATTTATGGTGAACTTGGTAGATTTCCTCTTGAAATCAAAGTGAAAACAAGAATGGTATCATTTTGGGGCAAATTAATATGTCAAAGTAAACTGAATAGTTGAATTTATAAATTATTTGCGGCATTGAAAACAAATATGCACATTCTTTCAAGCGGCTGAATTTCATCGAAACTATATTTAATGATTCGGATCTTAACTATGTTTTTGCCAACCCAAATTTTTACGATTCAAGGTACATTAAGTCAACTTTAACTCAATCATCAAGAGATCAATTTATTCAAAAATGGTATAGTGATATAGAATGTACTTCGCGTGGTCTATTTTATACTAGTTTCATACAATACTTCTGTTTTGATGATTATCTTTTTAGACTTTCGGAAAATAACAGAACCTGGATAACAAAGCTAAGGAGGTCTAATTTAAAGGTCGCTATTGAAAACGGTAGCTGGTATAGAATTCCAAAGGATTGATTGATTGATTGGATGTCTGCATTACGTCCAGCAAGCAGTATTTCAGATATATTCAGGACGGGAACAAGTTAACAAACAATTAATCAACTTAAAATATGGGTGGGATGGGTCACAGGGAATACAATTTTGACTGCCACTGGAAAAGTATGGAGTTTGGGGTAGGGGCGGAAAATTGAGCCTTCAGTTGTAGCGGCTACAATGAGCCTACTCTTTTTCGAAATCTACAAAAGGGGTCTTTATCGTGCAAGGAGCGTGGCACTCTTCAAACACATTACCCACTACGGTCCGCGGTCAGGCTTTCCGTATTATGACCTGACAACCCCCAACGAGAGGGTCTCCCCTATCCGCCACCCGGGGACGCGCTGGGCTGCTCTGTAGGTCGATCACTGGGAACCCATCCAGTATGGTCCCAGAATTCCAAAGGAAGAATGTTTATGTAATTTAAGCAAAAAATCAGTTGGAAACGAATTTCACTATCGTTTTAAATGTCAATCTAAAGAGTTGTTAAAGTTACGAAAAATGTGTTTACCCAAGTACTATTTATCATATCCTAATATACAAAAATTGGAAGGTTTGTTAACCTACTGCAATGTCAACTTGTACAATAAGATATCTGTTTTAATTTGAAAAACTCAATTTTCATTTGTAATACTAGTATACTTGCAATGTCAACTTGTACAATAAGATATCTGTTTTAATATGAAAAACTCAATTTTCTTTTGTAATACTAGTATACTGTTTATTGTATGAACAAACTTTATTGTCATTCTAACTAGTTTAATCTGTTCATTTCGCATGTTTGTACATTGCATCATATGCGGACCTCAAGTAACACATATAATATGTCTGAGCGTTATCAAATAAATTTAAATTAAATTGAAATTGAAATCATCTGTTAAAATTACTAATGAAAGCTCTACAACATCTCAATCATTGTTTAGATTTAAACGCCACTGAAGAGTCTTCATTAGACGTAAGAACGTCTGGCGTAATACATTCTATTAACCTTGGTATATTTGATATTTTACTTATTTGACATAATTGCAACTGAGTCGACTTATGCCTCTGCTTGTGGCCTGTTGCTCCCCGCGGGTATCGCCAGACTAGTAGTCACACTTCGGTGCTGGCAGGAACATAATTGATTCTTTCGGTGATATAGTCATTCTCAAATTTACTGCTCTTAACTTTCGAAAACTATTTATTTTTTAAGGGTTTTCTATTTTCAAGGTGTAGATAACCTTAGTGGGATTTTAGATTTGAATTTCGATAATTAAAATTACTCTATTACATCTTAAACATTTGGATTTTAATATTATTCGGATTTGAACGCCACTGATGATTCTTGATTAGACGAAACGCGCACCTGGCCTAGTCAATTCTATTAACTTTTTGTATCGTTGATGAAATTTTATTTACTAACCGTTTTCGACTGACAACAGCGATTGTATTAGATTTACTAACAAAGGCAACAGAAATGACTTAATATAAACTTTAATGCGGCAATCACTGTAAAGTTAAGAAAAACTTCGGTTTAAACTATGAGCCTATATATCAAATTAGTTATAATAGTCCCAGGTTTAAAAAGATAGTATATAACAATAAGCAATTCAATAAAGTATCAAATAGCTGTCAAATATATGACAACTCCTACTAGTGCTGGAGTTGTCGGGTATTCAATTAAATAAATATTTAAATATAATAAATTAATTCGATTAAATAAATACTTAAATATTATAAATATATAAGTATTTTATGTCCCTCATTATATTGATATTTCTTTAGTTTTCTTAATTTTTGTTTATCTCCCGAGTTTTTTTGTTAAAATAATTGTTTTATTATTTTAACAACACTTTACACTATGTTGTGATTCTTTTCGTGAAAATCAGTTTCAGCTCTTAAATATTTATATATTCGGGGAGGTTTATTCTTTTAATAATTTGTAGTTGAATGTTATACGGATTATTAAATAAACAACAACTTTATATCATTTTGGGATGTATAGGACTGCTTGAAATCAATTCTAGTAAGAGAAGGACATTAAAATGATAACAAGAAAGACAATGGTCCGATTTCCGTGTAAAGAACTTCAATCCCGAATGATGAAAAAAAGTTAGCGTTAAATACAGAAAGGTTAACAATGTATTAATTTATCTTTATTTTATAAAAATACAATAAATTAAATGATATTTTCTATTCCATTATTATTTTGGTAACAGGAAAGACAATTTGTAGAAATTGATGAATTGATTTTAGAAAAACCTAAATATATCAGAGTTAGAAGTTCTTGTTTTTTTGTTTTTTATTTGGCTTCATTTTGTGACTTGCCCTGTAATGGTATGACGCACTTATTGCCGCCCATCCGCATTTTGAGGAAAACCATAAGAAAATAAAATAAAACTTATGATGTTAATAAAATGACAGAATTCTTTGGAATTTTACTTCTGGTCTGGACTGATTGTATTCTACACCCTCTTTTTTGTTGTTGGTGCATATAAAAGTTGCCAATGAAGATTTCCGTGTCTATGGATTTTTGTACCTGCGATTGTTTGTTAAATTTTTTTTGTTTATTCTTACAGATGTGCATGTCAGTTTCCCAGGACTAGATATTGACTTAAACTTGTCAATGAACAAAATGTGTTTAGAGTAAAATCGAGTACTATCACGAAAATTAGTCATACCGCTATTTACACGGTACCATGATATACTGGGGCTTGCTTTAGCATCAAATACAGATGTTGCTATAAACATACAGTCTGTGTGGTAACACTTACAGTAATCACTGCATGATACAAGTTACATCCTTTGTTCATATTTGGCAAGGGTACTTGGATGTGCGTAATGTTGAAAAGGGTTTGTCTTAAAATCCACGTATTTAATACCTAAAATTAGAACTGTGAAGGAGAGTTGGATTGAATGTAGGCTTCTTCCTGCTGTTGTCATTTTATCATTTGCGAGATTACTTATTTTATCTACATATGCATATTGATTTGTGTGTATGTTGGACTTTCTCCATCCGGCAATTCATCCCATTTCTTTATCAAAATCAAGAAGCAAATCTTTTGAGAAAAAACGTAATGAAAGCATTAAAAATTGAATAGAATTATCGACATGTCCACCATGTTATTATCGTTTTATTTCTGTAATCTGATATAGTTGAATTATATTTAAGTTTTTTTTAATACGAATTACGTGTTAATGATTATTAGATTAATGTTTTTGTTGTTAATATTTGCCTTTTTTTATAAGAAGATGAGTATTTTTCTCCAAACGTCTTTCCTGTTTTTCCCCATTCTGTTACCATTAAGTCCTTCCTGTCACTTGTCTCCTGTCCTGAAATATGTTTCATTTTTAATGGAACCCATAATTATTGTTTTAAAAGGTCTCTTTCAAGGCTTCCATAATTATTATACCAAATTGGTTTTAAAAAATATTTTTGTACAGTAACAATAAGACACACAAAAAACCACCCAAGTATCATTGTATATAAAAACATTAAAAACTCGTTGCACTTTGCTTTTTTGTTCACTAGAACGACAGAATTCATCAATACAATTGTTTAGAATGTTGAAAGACTATGTTTGAAATATGAAGTTATAGTTGTTGAAATAATGACATATTTTGAAAATGACTCTTATTCGTCTGTTGTCGATTTAATTTCAAGTAGATTTTTTGTTAATAACTTTAAGTTTTTTATGTCTAGTAAACGTAAAACAACTTCACTGTACAGAATATAGACATGCTCCGTTCTAAAATTAAAAATAGATAAGTCACACATTTTAATACTTACTGTTTCAAAGTTTTGTCCATATGTACATGTAGATCACTTGTGAAGTAAATTGTAATTAAGAAATCCGATCGGTTAAAAGAGAGTCGAACACCACAGAACAGTGACAAACTCAGAATTGTAGTGATAACACAAAATAAAGAAAACACATACACACACAAATAAGAAAAACCAAAACCAAGCCCAACAAATAACATGGGTGCTGGCAAGTGTCTATAACAATTAAGCAGTGCTTGCCTCTTATTAGACACGCGTCGAGTTACTCATGTCCGTTGGGATAGGAGACCATACCTATTTATACTTTATACATGTATTCGTTATAAAATATTTATTATTAAATAGCTTATTGGTCAGCAGCAACGATTTATTCACGTTTCTCCAACATTTGAAAAATTTTATTCACGTTTCTCCAACATGAAATGAACAATGGAAAGGCTTGTTGTTTTTACAACAATCAAATATGTTGTTTTAAGCAGCTTACAGTAAAACCTGGGAAATCTATCTGAAATTTATGACATAGTTATAAAATATAAGAAATGAATATTTACTAACTGACGACGGAAATGCACAGGAAATACTAATGTTTTCGACTACCCGCAACTTTACCCACTTAGCAGCAACCGACATTATTTATATTTGGCGGAAAATTCAAAAACTTGGGCTTGTCAACGACTACAAAGAAAATGACGACATCAAAAGACTGGGTAGACACGCTGCAGTGCTCCCTCTAGTACCACAGGACCTGGTTAAAGATGTGTGGTTAAACGCACTTGAAGACGCCGATGATATCAACATCGACATGACAACTTCACTGATTATACGTGACCGAACACTGTGTAGAGAACGACAACCGCAACCAATGGAACCACTTCGAATACGCAGGACCAAGGACTATAACAACCACTTAGAAGGATGGCACAGCAAACTTAATAAACTGCTACATCACGCGCACCCAAATGTCTTCCTACTGATTGAACTACTAAAGAAAACTCAAGCAAACACAGAGGCCAACCAGATTCAAACACAGGTAGGCTGAATTCATCGCCCGAAACAGAAAAAGTACAGACACATTGACTACAGACTTCAGACACTAATGATAAGACTCATCAACCAGGACATTACAGTATTTGACTACGCCGACCAAGCTACCTTCAGCCTTCACGTAGAACTCCGACAGTAAATTTATAAAGTATAATTTTTAGCTATGTTTAATAAATAAATAATTTTAATTATGTTTAACACATATATATTTTTATGCCTGTTACTTAATACTTAATTAATACTGTAATTCAATTAAATATGTATAATATTCTGTGTTCTTTTCTTATTACTTTAATAAATGCCTGTTACTTTGTATTGTAATGTTTAGTTTGTTATATGGACATGCCTTTTACTTTGTACTGTATTTCAATTAAATATATATAATATTCTATATTCTTTACTTATTACTTACCAAAGGTTCATTTATACATGTTTTACTGTAGTCTTAATTACAGGTAAAATTAGTTAAGTTTGCCTTCTACCTATTCACGTTTCTCAAACATACTTTTTACCTGAAATATCAAATGTTGGAGAAACGTGAACACACCGCAGCGACGTCCTGTCTAGACAATTGGAATACCACGATTGCAAGATCTATCAGAACGTATGATTTGTGAATTATAAACTACACACGAGAGAGCTGACGGAATATTGCTGTAAATGAACAGAGAGTTGATAATTTGAATGTTTAAATCATCATGCATGTTGTATATTTTAGTTCGTAGTTTTCTAGCCTAGTTTCTTGGTGTCTAGGTAAAAGGCCATCTTGATTACATCGGTAATGCCTTTAATCTCAAGCTCACTAGGATAAATAAAATATAAGTATTTACCGAACGTAAAGTTATACCATCTGTGTAGCTTCTCCAGCATGCGGGATAAAACACTTAATTCATACATTTCATTAGATTTAAAACCAGTGGAATCAATGAGATAACTTTTCTCTGTTATTGTAAATTCACTTGACGGCATTCGAATCGTATCAACAGTATTTCTCTACACAGAACATTTGAAGGATGTATACATATGCTTTGTAGATAAAGTGTAGGCTCCTAGTTGTCGTCTCAAAAGGCTTAATTCTGCGTCCCAAGGCAATTATCCACACCTTACCAGTGGCAGTAATTATTCTGCTAGTTTGTCTTACCGGTTTCCTTGTTGACCCCGAAGAAAGCTTATCAATCAATCAATCAATCATTAAGCGCTGTAAAACCACTTCATTAAAGATGTTCTGATTAGCATACAAATTTTGTATGACGCTCAGGCTTATTGATCATATTGATCGGCATAACCCTGAACGTTCGCGTCAAATGGCGACAAAGGGAAATATATTACTGAAAGAAACACCAGAATAACATGGCGCCTGACCCGGGAACATAAGGATTTGTAATTCTGAATAGATCATTGTGTTTGTTTTGTACACTGAAACTCCCTTCGTTTTGCAAATTGCTGGACGCACTATTATTATATTTTAAAATTTATTACTACATAGAACCCAGAAGGTTAGAAGTTTAGAAATATAAATTTAATGAGTGTTACACAAGTATACTGCATTCCTGGAAAAAATGTATAATATTATCAACGTGTAATAACATTTGTTAATTTAAAGGGCGTACATGCACGTTGGTTTTAATACTTTTAACTTGATATGTCTTTCAACGACTCCAGTTAAATGGGACGGATTTTTTTCACAAATATTTGCGCTACCTGCAAATAAACCGTCGTAAAACAAAATAAAAATTAAGAGTCCTTACAATAATAAAGCAAACCCACCATTTAGGTTCAACTAATAGTTTTGGAGGAAATAAACAGTCAGTACACGTGAACATAATAATTAATATGGTAAAAATAGTAAGAATCAGCCACTTTAAAATTGATTGATTGGATGTCTGCTTTACGTCCAGCGAGCAGTATTTCAGCTATATTCAGGACGGGAACAAGTTAACAAACAATAAATAAACGGAAAATGGGGGTGGAATGGGTCACAGGGAATACAATTTTGACTGCCACTGGAAAAGTATGGAGTTTTGGGTAGGGGCGGAAAATTTAGCCTTTTGTAGCGGCTACAATGAGCCTACTCTTTTTCGAAATCTACAAAAGGGGTCTTTATCGTGCAAGGAGAGTGGCACTCTCCAAAAACGTTACCTACTACGGTCCGCGGTCAGGCTTTCCGTAATATGACCTGACAACCCCCAACGAGAGGTCTACCTTATCCGCCACCCGTGGACGAGCTGGGCTGCTCTGTGGGTCGAGCACTGGGAACCCTTCCAGTATGGTCCCAGACTTTTAAATTGAAAAAAGAATGCTTAGCTACATTAACATTAATTTCTCTGTTATGTGAAAATATATTGCTGATCAAATAAACAGTATGTAATGTGTACAAATACCCCCGGACAGGTATGGAGATGTGCACATAAGAATAGCCGACGTTTGAAGGACACAAATTAGCTGTTGCACATAATATCAGATTCGTAAATGTTTGAAAGTATCATTTAGTTCATTCATACATGTATGGCGTAATTACGGATTAGAGTATCCCGAAGAATATAATGCAAGCGCTGTTTACAGGGACAAGTAACGCATAAAGAAGCTACCCCATACATCTTTCAGTTGTAATTAACTAGTTTCTCCAATAACAATGTTTTTGAGAAAAATGTACTGGGCTCGTGAACAGTTCAAGACACTTGTTATTTATATGGTACTGTAAAATGTTGAATAAATACTAGTTGCTAAAATCTACATTTAACCTAAATTTAATTGAAACCGGACAAAGTTGACTTTTTGTATAGAAAGGGTGGGATAAAGAAAAAGCGTTTGACGGCAGAGGATTCTCGGACTAGGTGGGATAGTATAATGACCGTTTTCACAAAATGGCGGCTTTCGGGTCATTTTTTCCCACTTAACCTCAGGACGGTCTATCATGTACCAATTAACACTGACATCGCTCTAGTTATCAAAGTGATCTGAGTAATATACTTTTATTTTCTACGGCGGCCATTTCACAAAATGGTGGCCATCTTGAAAATTGTTCAAGTTGCTTGCACATCTTTAGGTCAGCTGTAACATACTCAAAGTTTCGCATCGATCAGACATCGCATTTCTAAGAAAACGAGACAATATTGAAAGGAAACAAGAAAGAAAACAAAGAAAGGAAGAAAGAAAAAAAGAATAAGAAACTAGAAAAACAATGTCTCTCAAAACTTCGTTTGGGAGACCTAATAAGACAACGAACAAAAACAATATGTCTGCCTACACTTCGTTTGGGCGACAATAATAAGAAACTTGACACACAGGGCGTATTTTTAGGGCAAAACCAGTTTCAGTTTATTAAACTTTCTATTTGTTAATGAGAACCGGTTTGAAACTCGTTTGGAACCTAAACTGGTTTGCCGTTTGTTAGTAGCAAACTGAAACTGGTTTCGCAAACCATCCAAACCACATACAGGGGTGGTTTGCGGTTTAGGTTTTTAGGTTTGAGTATTAAAAACGGCAGCAATGTTGCAATGTGGAGATGTTGTAAAGATAAAACGAAGAAATATTTTGTAAAATCTAAGAAACAAGCAAAATCTTTACTAGAACATAGAATTGCTGTTTTTTTTCTGGGGAAACTAATAAAAGACAAACATAATAATTGTCAAACAAAGTCTTTGACATTTGAAGATTTCGAAAACAAAGTCAAACAAAATTTGTAGAGAGTCATCTGAATAGAAGCATATGCAACAAATGTTAGAATTTGTTTTACCCAATTTATAATTGCGTAATCTTTGCTTCCTATTAGCTAAAGAATGTTTCTTTATTAATTTCTTAAAACTAAACCGAAAACCAATTATTTGTTACTCATCATTAAACCAAAACCAGTTTTGAAAACTTCATTGAAAGCGGTTTAAAACCTAAAACCTGAACTAGTTTTGCTATAACAAATTTGCCTTATGTCTCTAAAAACTTCATTCGGGAGACATGTGCTTATTTTTCACACATAAGTGTTAAGACACTAAGTCCTTCGAATGATGTCCGAGTTCGGGTAGTGGCATGTTCACAATGAATCATACTCTCTCTCTCTTGTCCATGTATTAAATTATCAAACTTCTTGTCTGCTAAATACGAATTTATGCATAGTTGTTAATTCGCTCTCGTCATAAATATAGCTGAGACATTGCCTGCCGGCATTATTCAATAGACAATCCGATGAAAAGAAGCTGAAGATATAGTATTTAAACACCTATTACAATTCAGCGCTTAAGACATCCAAACATCTGTTACGATACAGGAGGCGACTGGTACAATAAAAATAAAAAATTGTCTTAAAATTAAAAAAAATATTTAAAAAACCGACAGAAACGGTTGGTTGGTCAATAAAATACACAAGACGTTAAGAAACAATTAAGTGTGAACATACATCTAATTTATAAAAAAGCAATAACAAAAATCATAAGTACACTTATACAATAAATTACAATTAAACATAACATATGAGGTAGAAAACAAACGACTTAAAAACAATGATAGAGCAAAGTGTCCCGTCACTTACTGATGAAAATTAAAAGTCGTCGTGGCACGACGTGTCACAAACGTTGGTCCCGAGTGGTTCAAGTTATCAATACCACAAACGTGAGTCCAGAGTGGTTCCGTCATCAACACATTTACTAAGAATCATCCTTGTATACAATGATAACACAGCTTGTCTTGTGTTTTAAAATCGGCTTTAAACGTTTCTTGAGTTTTTCTACGCTTGAGTTTTTATTTGTAAAGCAACTAA
This sequence comes from Limnoperna fortunei, assembly GCA_944474755.1. Classification (NCBI taxonomy): domain Eukaryota; kingdom Metazoa; phylum Mollusca; class Bivalvia; order Mytilida; family Modiolidae; genus Limnoperna; species Limnoperna fortunei. The sequence goes on along the minus strand of OX104111.1, from coordinate 79,460,780 downwards.
CAAAATCGTGCTCTTCATTAAATATACGAATATCGTCTTGGTCTGCCCATGTTACCTTCCTGGGTTCCTTAGATCTGTTTTCGGCGATAGAAACCGCTATTCCCATTTTGGAAGTATTATTCTTAGGTTCCTCCTCTGAACGTTCCTTCTGGCACTTGTCACACAGTTTGTATTCGAACATCGAAGAGTTTGCATGAGTGCAGCTTAAAACCATTCCAAAATATTTCATTTAGACCATTTATTTTCCGTAAAGAATTTTACTTACGAGAAATATGTTACTTAATATTTCACAACAATTGTTACACTTATCTACAGATACTTTAGTTTGTTTTGTCTACATCATACTACTTCCGAACTCTACTACTTCTAGTGTAGTGATCTAACACCATGCGGTAAAGTTTTGACGAGCAATCAATTTACAATGTGCCCAATCTGTCTAAAGGACACTTAAACAACTTAGTTATTTCATCAATGTAAGAAAGTACCACTGCCTTTTACAGTATTTAAACTCCCGTTAATTTATGATTCGGTTAAATGTCACAGCAATAGACGAATTAGGCTCAATTTAAAATTTAAAATTCAAGTTGTGATATACCTATATGGGTGTAGCTTAAAGAATTATACGGGTATTTACATCAGTATTTTAGATACAATGAAAGATAAAAGTTTCATTTTAAAATGGTTCACAATGACTTTTCAAACTTAAAGAAAATGGGTTAAACTGATATGAAATCTGTTCGTTGTGTTATGGTTAACGCCTTTCGTTTTTTTAAGCTCCAGTGTTCATTAACCAAACAAATTAAAATGATTATCTTATTAAATGAAAGGTAGATTACAGACAGATTTCGTAAAACAAACTACTTTTCTTAAATATTATCACATTTTCTTATTACAATATTTGTCCGCCTTAATTTTGAAAGAAGCCAAGTGACGTAAATCGCGAACTTTGTACATAACATCTGCAGAAAACAATTTAACAACTGAAATGCTATACTTCATCCCAATCCTTTCATCTCGATTTTCGTTTGCTAGGTCACTAGCCTAGCCTACTTTATCAATTTTTTTTCGTTTACTTGAGGGGTCTTTTTCTCGAAACACAAAACCTGTTTTTATCTTTCAATGATTTTTTTTATTAATTATATCCTTCATTCCGTTAGATTATTTTTAATAAACCAAATTCTGAATTTATCAATATAAAGTTAACAATACCCACATGAAGAAGACTGAAGATGTTTCTGAATACTCGCTGTTTGCTACATTGATCGAGGCCCGTTATATGCGACACGTCCCACTGCCTCCTGTTACTTAAGTGCGAGTCAAAATAAACTATTGCAAATCAAACAAACACAAAAGCATTTGAAAGCATATTATACTGCAGTTTATCAACATTCCCTAAATTAAATTTGTATGGATATTTCAATATACACATTGCATGTCAGGGGCAATAATTTAGAACACTAACCTCATTAAATTTAATGGTATATACATAAACAAAACATTATGTTCCTCAACTTCGGTTAACCTTTCCGCCTGTCAAATTGTTTTGTTGTATGGATATTTTTGGTGAGTTAATTGATGTTTAAACCATTATCGTAATTATAAGTCATATTCTAATTTAAAAATACTTTAAATAGCCACTAAAAATGATTAAATTGAGAGAACTGACAGGTAAACGTAGTTACATGTATGTAGTTATTTGAACCTGGTAAGGTCATGATTGTTCAACAACTTTGTGCTTACTGCCCTTAGTGAAAGAATCCTGATTTCGGTCAATTAGTTAACTTTCCGTGAACAGCAAAACTTAAAACTACTCTTTTAAACAAGGTCGTCGGGATAACATTCTCACAAAAGCATAATTAAAAAGCAGGACAATCTAGATTACCGTTATAAAATTAATCGGAGTATCTAAATATCAGATACCCTTGTTGACATCTGTCCAATCGTTCTAATATTATTCCGGCACAATGTAAGAGACCATTTTTAACACCCCTTTTATCATGCTAATGCTATTCCAGAACAATGTAAGATAACCTTGTTAACAGCCGTCTAATCATGCTAATACTATTCCAAGACAATGTAAGATACTCTTGTTAATAGCCGTCTAATCATGCTAATGCTATTCCAGGACAATGTAAGATACTCTTGTTAGCCGTCTAATCATGCTAATACTATTCCAGGACAATGTAAGATATTCTTGTTAATAGCCGTCTAATCATGCTAATACTATTCCAGGACAAAGGTAGATACCATTGTTTACAATCATGACAACTGAACTTTGGCTGAGGGAGATGGAAATTAGTTCTTTTTTTTTATATTTGGCTGCTGTAGCATGAACAGTGGAAATGTGTTATTGAATGGAATTTTGATATTGGAACTGTATTTAAAAAGCGGTTTCATGTAGAATTGATAAATAAATTTCTTTAGATACTAGTAATTTATTAAATATATTTAGCTGATTGTCCAAAGCCCATTTCTGGACTATTTTATGGGTGTTTGTGAGTTTCTTTGTATATAACCTTCGGGTTTTCTAAATTTGCAAAAATGTTTATCTGACGTAACACCCCCAAAATTTAATGTTATATGTCTGAAATATCTCGTTTTGAGGGGTCTCTCATTACTCTACTAAACTTGGTGGCTAAGTGAAGGTAAACAATATTAATAGTTTCCACTATGCGCAAATAATTAAGAGGCAGTTGTCAGCTAATATTGATATCCTTTACCTGCACAGTGTTTGATAACCTTGTTAACAGCTGTCTAATCATGCGAATACTATTACAGAACAATGTTGAGTATGAACAAAAAATATCAAAGAAAACCGACCGAACAACAAGAGCCAAAAAGTAATGGGACAAAAATTACAAATCCGGATATAGACAAACATATATACAGCACACAAAAACCGAAAACACCAAAAAGAGAGAGCAACTCGAACGCAATAAAAACCATGTGTGAACTCAGGTACTCCGGAGGAGTAAGCAGTACCTGCCTCTAATTAGACACCCGTCCAGTTACTCATTGTCATATAAAGGAAAAGGTCAACACCAGGAATAGGAAACACTACCTATGACTCCGTGAAAATGTGTTTGAGAGATTGATTTTCCATAACGAACAATTAAATCATGGTGACGACCATAGAAGTTCTGGAGAGATAACATCAACCGAGGTACAACACACTAAACTTTGAGTTGTTTAGTAGTCATCAACACTGATCGGTCTAGAAATACCAAACGCAGGATTTAGAATAACGTACAAGTTGTCAAATGTACACACCATACGCTGGAGGGGCTGGAATGTTGCTGTCGATGAACGGAAAGTTGACAACTGGAAAGTGAAAGTAATCAGTAATTTCAAGCTCGCTAGGTAAATTGTCACCAAATTTAGCATTGTTGAAGGAAAAACATCACGAAACCTTTCAAAAATCCAAAAAGTTAACTTTTTGCAAGAAACAGATGAATTAGTTCCGGTGATTTCACCAACACATAGTTTGAGCAAAAATCGAATATACTATTTATCAATGTTTTCTTTATTTAAATGCAATAATTAATTGAACTACCTTAAATACTCTCTTAATATATTTGTTAAAATTTTAGATCACGCGAGCACACACACGACCGAAAATATGTCAGATTTAAGCATCTAACGTAGAAGCACCTTGATAAGAAAGTAGACTATAAGTTGGACTTTGATCGTCATTTAAATGTTATAAAACAATAAAAATGTCTATAAACAAAACAAAATGTCATCAAGAATTTAACATATCGTGGATCATTTGTCATAAAATTAAAACAAGTGTTCGAAAAGCATTGAAATTGTTGTTATACCGTTATAAACGTACTTGACTCATTTATAAAAGAATAACCTATACGAGATAAAAATAAAGTGTAAATATGATGCTGACTCATGACTTGCATAACATCCAATGGAATAAATGTTGAGTGCTTTTTTATAAAGCACTCGATACTTATAACAATTGCGGTACGGCTTGGTACGTATTTCCAAGGGTTGTCTAACAAGAAGTTAAATTAAAATCTATAGTAGATATTTCTCAAGAGGATAAATAAAAAGAGATTTTTAAATAAAACTACAATAAAAGGCCATAACTATGTATTGTAGTGATAAAAATTGGCAATATGCACGCATTTATATATTTCATATTTATCTTGCGCCAGTTTGTTAGCTTTAAAAAGTAACTTTAAGCTATGAACAGAGGTTCACGATCGAAGTCATGTTAATGCCAAATATTTATTTATCACAGATGTTTGATCTTTGGTAGAAGTTGAGATTCAATTTGCTGTTTCTTACTGTACATTTCGACAAATGACTGAAAATGTACTGCTTATCAGGTTAAAACGAGGTGTGTTGTTTAGTATCTGGTTTCCTAACATTAATTTGTATTCTATTTTTTCTGGCATTTAGTCGTAAACATGAAATATAGAAATCGGACTTTTGCATGCTTACTGTAGGAAAAACCATTTTGAAGTGGTGTCCTTTTTTTCCAGAATCATACGTTACCAGTCCTCAAATGTGGACACAAAATACTAGTCATCTGCTTTCATAAAAGATTTAGAATCCAATGGTGTCTGGTTGTCAGAATTCTTACTTATCCAATGTACACTTAAAAATCAAAATGGTCTTACATTTGACCTAACCTATTAGTCTATTTGGGAAAATTTTCAATATATTTCTTGGTTGTTAACTTGTTTTCGTTCCGAAAATATCTGAACGTTATATATTAACCAATCGTTCAACAAAGGGGATATGTATGTTAGAGAAAACAACAGTTTCAACGGAATTGTGAAATCAAACAAAGTACACAGTTGTTTATAAATCGAACTTTAAGTACCCAGTGTGTTGGTCAGTTTGTCATATATTTTGGTCAACAGTATAAAGCAATTGACCGTTATCCAGAAACAAACATGCCATATATCAAATTTATCGTGATTTAGGTCACCACAAATCAAAATATTTACTTAAAATGAAAAACATTTATCAGTAAAATACGAACGTTTACATATGGATAGTTTGAAAAAAATATTATATTTTAAATGTTTGGGTTTTTCAATTTAAAGACGATCCTGCATTCCTTTAAGAGTGCAGGGAAACCAGTCAACATTACCTCAACAAAAGAGCATAAGAATGATACAAAATCACTATGTAGTTGAGATGATGTGACAAGTTTTTATTTTTTTTTAATTCGTGTAGTAATGGGTACACGTCAATTCTTGCAAAACTGTGTGTTTAACTTAGTTGGTCATATGTGTCTCGATTTCCAACGTTATCGAGTACAGAATTGTCTTAATTTGTCAAAGTTAAGAATAGTCATTGTCTTCGATTGCCGGCTGGGCCCCCAGTCGCGCTAGATACATGTAGACCTACAAAAACGATTCGATCATAGTAATATTCGTTTGACCTCACGGAAGACAGTGCCTACATCAACATATGTTTGAAAATAATGGTGTTTACACGTCCCAAGCTTACGGATGATAATAACTGCCTAAAGCTCACGACAAATGTGCTACTGTTTGACATGTACTCTCTATTTTCCTTTTTTGTACGGAAGTCGAAATGTAACAAAAGTGATTGTATGTAAGACATTTTCATCAAACACATTCGTAACAAAATATGTTATACATGTGCTTGATTTCCGCTACACATTAGTAACATCTGTTACGTATTCGACCATATCATATACTGTTGACATTTATTGTGTATACCTGCATAAAGATTCGAAATACTTGCGGCAAAAATGGTTCAATGGGATGAACATTAAAACGGTGCAAAATATTTGAGGAAATTAAAAAGGAGAAAACACGGAAAGGTAAGGAAATATTTCGTGAAACCGCGGGAACTGAAACCATGACAAAGGACTAATAAACATTTCATAATGTGACATACCGGGTATATTAATAAAGCTTTTATTGTTTTAGACGCTACTTGATTTAAACCAGATTGACAAGGATTGCCAGTTTTTCTGTCGAAGGTCGGGCATTTCACCGGGTACTTTGCGAGTATGTGTTGTTTGTGATGATTACTCGTATCCCTTGTGTTATTAGTGCAGTTTGTTGGTTGTTCGTGCAATAACTAGGTATTTTGCGGTCTTTCTTAACACTTAATTAATTGTTGCAAATGTTATCTGGTCTAACACAGCACTATCACAAGTTGCGCTCCACTCGCAAAAAATGACATACTATTTCTATTACTCTTTGAAGAACACCCGATCTTCCACCAAAACGTATGTAATAACCTGTTATTCTCATGTACCACTACCTACTTCTGCTATTTTCTGGAAGGGCGTGAATCATAAAAATTTTCAAGTAAAAGTTCGAATGTACTGAGTTTAGGTTTCATTCAGACATAAACTAATCAGGTTTACGATGTCAGTACATTAGAATTAAACAGTACATTGTAGTAAATATAAATCTATATTAGTTATATAGAGATATTTTTCTGACTATATATAGAATTATCATGCCAGGAATTAGGTTGAACATCAAGAGAGACGATGATCAGGTAGCACACTAATAATCAACAAACATATATACATGTTATCACTTGTCCTTTCTCCTAACTAGTTGTCAGTAAAATAAGTACATGTACTAAACCCCTATTGACCATAAACTATCACAAACAGGAAAGCACCACTAACTCTTTAAATAAATTTGCTAAGATACAAGCAAACAAAAATAAATAAAATTCTTCTATAAACTATTTCAGGTTCTCCATGAAAGAATATTTTCAGATGATCTTATTGCCAGGAATATATGGTTTCAAAATTCATTAACATCCAGTGTACGAGTATGGCAGTAACAGCCACCATGTACAACTATATGAAATGCGTCAGCACCTGGAAACGAATCGTCACCAAAAAGGGAAGTGTTTAGATACTCAGATAGTTCATGTATAAACAAACGGACAGCTCTCGATGACTTTCAACATCTTTGACCACCGATCGAAGTCATGTGAATGGTCAAATTTTTATTCATCACAGAGCTCTCGACGAATGAATAAAAATGACAAGAATTCGTCAGTTCTTGAGGTAGGGTAAAATATAATATGAAACTAGAAAAACTGCGAGCAATACTCACTTATTTATACCTCCGCTTTCCAATTTTCAAAACATCTCAAATATTAATATGATCAAAAAGTGGAATATGAGCTGCACAATGGGACTACACGTATTTGACAAAGAATCTGTGAAAGGTTTATAAAATTCCATTCAGTGGTGTAGGTGGAGTTGCGGATAATAGATGGGAATCCCTTACGTTAATGAAAAAGTTCATGTTTCCCTATTGAAAACCCACAAAATCATTCCGATTGAAATGTAAAATATCATGTCCATAGTGGGAGTATCTGACAAAGATTTTGTGAAAGTTTCAGATTCCATTCAGTGGTGTAGGTACGTATAAGACATGGGTACCTCCTTATGTGAAAGACAAAGTCCATGTTTTGCTATGGAAAACCCCAAATATCTTTCCAATCTGTTAAATTTAAGGCTAAGGTGCACGATGGGACTATGTGACAAAGATTCTTTGTAAGTTTCATCAAATTCCATTCAAAAGTGTAGGAGTTTGGGATAAAAGAAAGTGTAACAGAGGGATGGACAGACGGCGCGACGGATACCCCATCACTATATAACCTTAGCGGTAGGTATAAAACACAGACAAAAATCAAATATTGCTTATCAGGTAAAACGAGGTGTGTTGTTTAGTATCTTGTTTCCTAACATTGATTTGAAATTCTATTTTCTCTCTCATTTAGTCGTAACCATGAAATATAGAAATCGATTTTTTTGCATGCTAACTGTACACAATTTTTTTTTAAAGTGGTGTCCCTTTTTTGCAGGATTATACGCTACCAGTCTTCCAACGTGGACACAAATACTAGACATGCTTTTAAAGTGCCCTGATGTCATACAAGAATCTAATGGTGTCTGCCTGTCAGACTTCTTACTTATCCAATGTACCCTTAAAATCAAAATGGTCTTACATTTGACCTAACCTATTAGACAATTTGGTAAAATTTTCAATATATTTCTTGTTGTTAACTTGTTTTCGTTCCGAAAATATCTGAACGTTAAATATTAACCATTCGTTCAACAAAGGGGATATGCATGTTCGAGAAAACAACAGTTTCAACTTAATCGAGAAATCAAACAAAATACACTGTTGTTTATAATCGAACTTTAAGTACCCAGTGTGTTGGTCAGTTGGTCATATATTATGGTCAACAGTTTACAGCAATTGACCGTTATCCAGAAACAAACATGCCATATATCAAATTTATCGTGATTTAGGTCACAAAAAATCCAAAATATTTACTTAAAATGAAAATTTTATCAGTAAAATACGAACGTTTACATATGGATACCTTTTTAAAAAATATTTTGTTTTAGTAAATGCAACCTGTAACGAAACGATTACCTTGTAACAATGAAGTTACTGTCTCATAATCACCTAATACGACGTTACAATACGATTACTTGGTAAATATGATATAAACATTCGCGAGTTTTTATATTTTAAACACATTATTTTTGAAAGATTCTTTAAATACGTCGTTTTTGATGACAGTAAGGTCATATAAAGGTAAGTTACAAGTTACTTAAGTTTCTGACCATGACGTCTAAGTAAGATTTTTACACATACTAAGAAATGTGACTATCTATAGTAATTTGGATAAATAAACGGTGAATAAAACAACACAATGCTTTGCTTTTTCTATTAAAAGAGGAATCTGCATTCCTTTAAGAGTGCCGGGAAATTAAAACAGTCTACATTACCTCAACAAGGAAGATACGAATGATAAAAAATCACTATGTAGTTGAGATGATGTAAGCATTATATATTTTTTAATTTGTCTAGCAATGGGAACCCATCAATTCTTGCAAAACTGTGTTTAACTTTCTTTGTCATATGTGTCTCGATTTCAAACGTTATCGAGTGCAGAATTGTCTAAATGTGTCAAAGTTTGGTATAGGCAGGGTCTTTAATCGCCGGCAGCCCCCCCCTCTGCCCCATCCGCTAGAGACATTTTGACCTTCAAAGACGATTCGATCATAGTAATATTCGTTTAATCTTACAAATGACATTCCCTATATTAACATATGTTTGAAAATAATGCCGTTTATACGTCTCAAGCTTAAGGATGATAACTGCCCAAACCTCACGACAAATGTGCTACAGTTTAACATGTACTCTTTTTCTTTCTTTTTTGTACGAAAGTTAAAATGTAACATAAGTGATTGTAAGTCAGACATTTTCTTTAAACACATTCGTCACAAAATATGTTAAACAATTTTTGAGGGAAAAATTAAAAAGGAGAAAACACAAAAAGTTAAGAAATATTTGGGGGAACTGAAAAGGTTGATTGATTGATTGTTGTTTAACAATTCTCCAGCAAGCAATATTTCAGCTATATTTAGGACGTAACTGAAAAGGAAAAATACACATTTTATCATGTGACATACCGGCATATAATATTAAAGTTATAGTTTCAGACGAAATTTGATTCAGACCAGATTGATTGATGATTAATGGTGTTTAACGCCCGAGCAGCAATATTTCAGCTATATTCCGGCGTGAACATGAAATGGATGATAAAATGAACATGAAATGATGATGAATGAAAATGGGATGGGACACAAGGGGTAACGGATTTTAGATTGCCACTGGCAAATGGGAGGATGGACAGACCAGATTGACAAGGATTGCCAGTTTTTCTGTCGAATGTCGGGCATTTCGCCAGATATACTTTGCGAGTATGTGTTGTTTGAGATGATTGTTCGTATCCCTTGTGTTATTAGTGCAATAACTAGGTTGTTTGAGGCATTTCTCAACACGGAATTAATTGTTACAAATGTTATTTGTTACACATCTGGTCTAACACAACACTATCATAAGTTGCGCTCCACCCGCAAAAATGCCATACAATTTCTATTACTCTTTGAAGAACACCCGGTCTTTCCCCCAAAACGTATGTAATAACCTGTTATTGTCATGTACCACTGCCTATTCTGCTATTTTCGAGAAGGACGTGAATCATAAAAATTGTGTAATAAAAGTTCCAATGTACTGAATTTAGGTTTTAGGTTCAGCTAAACATAAATTAGTCAGGTTTACGATGTCAGTACATTAGTATTAAACATTACATTGTAGTCAATAAAAATCTATATTAGTTATATAGCGATATTTTTCTGACTATATATAGAATTATCAGGTCAGGAATTAGGTTGAACATCAGGAGAGACTGATCAGTTAGCACACTAATAATCAACAAACATATATACATAAACGTAGAATCATACCAATTAAGAGTCAATAAAGTGCTTTGCTTGTACCTTTATAACATACACTGATATATATGTTATTACATGTCCGTTCTCGTAATTAGATATCAGTCAAATAATTACATGTACCAAACCTTTAATGACCATAAACTATCACAAACAGGAAAGCACTAAAAACTCTTTGAATTAATTTGCTTAACATACAAGCAAACAAAAATAAACAAAGTTCTAATATAAATTACTTCAGGTTTTCAATGAAAGAATATTTTTAGAGGATTTTATTGCCAGGAATATATGGTTTCAAAGTTATCCGTGTACGAGTATGGCAGTAACAGCCACCATGTACAACTTTATGAAATGTGTCAACACCTGGAAACGAGAGGACATAGACCTAATTTTGAACCAAGGAGATTCCAATCATCACAAATAAAGGGAAGTATTTCGATTCCCAGATAATATAGACAAAGCAGATGACTTTCAACATCATTGACCACGAGAATCTCGTGGTCATTATGTCACGTGGTCCAAAATTCATAGAACGCCAACCTGTAGACTGGAATTTAAATTTCAAAACTTTTATGAATGCAGTCGAAGGCTATGCCAGGAAATGAATTATATAATTACGAGAGAAAGGGAACAAAACCCAGAACTAGATGCTCTGTCTAACTGGGTAAGAACAACAAGGTCTTAGGTAAAACGTCGCATTAAGAATCCAAGACATTGCATTAATGATCGACCTAAATCCGTACTGTGCCCTAATCCTTGCAGATGTGTTCATGTATTCTTATGAAACTGATTTTTTTTCAGCGACTTATTAAAGACAAGAAGGGGTCAAAGAATTCACAGAAACAACTTCATCTACTTCATTTTTAGACTTACACCTCGAATATGACACAAACAGTCATCTTATCAGAAGACTGTACGAAAAACTAGACGATTTTTAAAAATATTAAATTTCCACCTTTATTCAACAAAATTCCAGCTTCTAATGCATACGATGTCTACATTTCTCAATTGGTTAGGTATGCAAGAGCTTGCAGCGATAAACTGATTTTCGCAAACGTCACCTTATTTCTTCGAGATAAACTTATAAACCAAGGTTACAAGAAAAAAGGACTCGTCCACTCCTTTAATAAATTTTGTTTAGATACCATTTACTTGTTGAAAAATTTCTCGTTTGGAAATATGATCGCAGATATGTTTCCCAATTTTAATTTCAGTATTACTTCATTTACAGAAACATTCACAATTGACATTAATGCAAAGAAGAAGCCAGTAGGACTAAGAGTAGGTGACTGGGCTGGTCCTGTTAGTAGTGCAATTCCTGGTTATGACCCGTAATTCCGGCAATATGGTCCTACAATCATGGATGTGCTCGTGAAGACTTTAAAACAAATACACAAATTTTCACAATTGCCGTGTTTACTTTTGCCTTCATAAACGTTGGTTTCAATATATAGTTGTTTGACAGTCAATAGAGAGAAAGGCGAGACATTCAGGCAATATCAAACGGCAAAGTTTTCGTAGTTTCCTTTGACAATCTACAACAGAGTGAAGAATTCTTGTTTAAAGTCAACACAAAGGATGCGTTTTCTCTCAAGATATGGATACCAGAAAAACACAATAAAGCTGACCAAGAAATTCTAAGAAAACATCGAACACAAACTTCATGATTGCAATCTATAATTATTATTTTTGATTAGATATGAAAAGATTATGCCTACATTTCTTTAAAAAAATGATAGACCACATGTATAAGAATAAATGTTTTTTTATCGTTATGTTTTTTTTTCATTTGGAAAAGCAGTGTTTTAGGGTGTTAGTATTATACAAATAAATGCAGTTATTGATATTTGAATACATTGTCAAAAATAGGTCATTTCTTCTTCTTTCTTTTGCAGTTTGCAGAATGAAATTAAGTAAAGAATTGAATGCATTCGTTTGAAGTTTAATTTACGTATGAAAGCGTTGACCGAAGCACATTTTCAATGAACTAGCGCTTTATGATGCAAATGTACTCGGTAACGTAGATGTGTCAAATGTTCATCTGACATGTTCTAAATGGAAAAATTAATTTGAAAGTGAGAACAAAACTATAATATATTCTAAACCCTTTATTAGATATTGTCTGAATTAAAAATGCTTATAAATTGCGGACACTTCAGCTTTAAAGAATTTTCCTTCGTTTGAGACCTTGCTCTTATTCAGGTGGATAGGATAGCTAACTAATAGGATTTGCTGTCTTAGTTTTTTTTTATAAATATATATTATAAAAATCTAAATTAGGTCGCTTAATCAAATCATAATATAATCATGGTACAGTTTTTTATTTCGTTTAACAATCAAAGAAGTATTTTTCACTTTCGCTTGTTTCATTGTTAATTTTTGTATTTTAGTTAACATTCTATTTTAGATTAGAAAACAGAAAAAATATTAACTCTAAGATACATAACTAGATAACTTTGGAATTAGTTATTTTTATATATATGTAGTGCCCAAAACACTTCAGCTATTCAATTTATATGTATATTTTATTACATATTGTCTAAGCTAGCTCAGAAACTTCTTATATTCCAAAATTTATGACACTACATCATTTCACGGAAAATTGGAAAAAAATATTAAGCTGTTTGATTTTTATACACGTTCAAGAATATTCTTGTCTTATTCTGTAAAGTTAAATTTTTTTGTCTATTATTCATGACCAAACTTGTAGAAAATACTAAAAAGCATAACACTTTTACTTAATTTTCCACTATTTCTTTAATACTCAAGCAAATTTCATTCTACGAAAATAAGAAGACATTATCCATGTAAACATGTATTCAAATATCAAAAATTGTATTTATTTTATAAGAAATACTATATGTCAATTGATGTTTATATGTATCCCCAAATTTAGAACCAAATTTGTTAAATTGTTTATTACAAATATCTAAATCAAATTTGTTAATGACAATACTAACATCAATCTTTATTATTGAGGTACTATTCGTTATTTTAACAATTTAAAGTATTCACCACATTTACTTGTTTAAATTTTTATCTCTAAATTGTATAAAAGCAAACATTGTCTTGTTTAAAAATAGAAAACAGAAAAATAATGAACTGTAGTATAAATTACTTGATAACTTAAGAAGTAGTAATTTGTAGATTTATGTAGTGTCAGTAGCACTCAAGCTATTCAATTTATATACAATTGTTCATAAAACAAAACTTTTTTTTTTAAATTTTAAATTCATTGTAGCTGTATTATTGATCAGTCACATGTTTATTGAAGTAAATCTGATTACCTGTTTATTATCGATTTATTTCATAACACTAGATCTGATGTGATGAACATCACGATCTCCAGTGCGAAGAATTTGATTGACAACGGTAGCAAAGGGAAATTTATCAGATTCAACGGAAGAGCGACGAAGACCTATAAAGGTGGACTTGGCCAGTTGAATGTAACAAATAAAGATATGAAGCATTATTATGAACAGGGTAAGTCAAATTTGGATATAATGTGAACATGGGTGTAATTCAGAATGTTTAATTTAATTTTGTACTACCCAGGCATATAAATAGATCATGCTGGAATAGTTCTACCGGTAGAGGATTTTCGTTTGTAAATTTCGGTAGATCTTGGTAATTAGATCAATAGATCAATAGATGACAACTACTGGTTCACATTATACCTTAACAAAATAACTGTATATGTGTATAGTTCATGGATGCTATTTAATTTTCAAGAAATGTTTTTAGGGCTTTCTTGGCGAGTATCTAGAGGCTTTGAATTACAGGGGCGTTTTACAGGAGACCATTACCTAGCATCTCGGGACGGAAAATTCGTTTTTTCTAATCAAAAAGTCGGTGTAAGTAAACTTTTAACATTTATGAAGTCGATTTGTCATAAAGAAGAACTTTCCGGAAATTCACATATCATAGTGCAAAGCGTACATGTGCAACCCATTTGTATAACCAAGATATAGACGAACACAAACAGGAAATAATAAAACGAACCGGTCATCGTTCGACGAAAGCAATTTGAAAATACCAGCAAATTAGCGATGAAATCAGTGCTTACGAATTCTAGACCCACCTTGTCAGAAAACACCACATCCGTGTGAGACCAAATGGATGATTTTGAAATTTCGCTTAAAATGAATATGCCATAGAGAAAGACCGCGTTATGACAGAAATGAAGATGCAGAATGTTTCTGATTGAGAAACAAAAATCTACAACAATTGTCAAATTCAGTATAACATGGTACCAAAAAAAAATGTAAAAAATCTTCTGTATTCACTTCATGTGTTCCATATTTAGTTTGTTTGTTTCAATAATAATATTCGTAATATATTATATTGATTTCTCTCATTTTAACCGAAACGGCGCTGTGCTAAGTGTAGCGTAACCACATGTCCATGTTTTTTTTACAGTATTTTGCATTATTTAGTCCAGGTCAATTGTACAATAACGCTAGACGTGGAGCGATAGTTATTGAACAGTTGTGATGTCATACACCCCTTGCATCGTTCAACATTTCCTTCAAAGTAAACTATGACAAACCGTTCCACAAGATATAGATGAGGATACTTCACGATATTTTGGATTTTGTTTCCTCCATTATAATGTCTGATCTGATCGTTCTTTTATGATTTAATTAACGGGAATTGTTACCTGAAGTGAAATAATTTAATTACCATCATTTCAAATTGGCGCCGTCTTGCACCACATTTGCATACTTATTGTGTTCCAAAACTAGTGGTCACGGTTTGTAATTGTTTGTATCAAGTTTATACATTTTGACTAATATTTAAATACTTTGCAGGTTTGATTTTTGCGGATTTTGCTTTCTAAAATGAGACAACCAATTATTTTTTAAGCATTTTCACTAGCCAGGTGGACCCTGGCAGGATCGTATGACTATAAAACTCTTTAAACAGTTTTCTGTTTCGGGCGAAAGAGACTAAATAAACAGTGCTTGTGGTGGTGTTGACTGGCTCAATAGAACTGCGATTTCTTTGGGACGTGGGGGTAGGTAATAAATAAAATGTCATCAACGATACCAAGGTCAAAAGAATTAACTACGGTAACTTTCCTTTGGGGACAGTGGGAAAGGTAACATTTCTTTTATTTTTAAATTGTTTCACACAATAAAGTTTTAGCAGAGGCATATCAAACAGTAGTTGGGGGTTTTCTCCGGCTTCCTCCCCCAATAAAAACTGGACGCCATGATATAGCTGAAAAATTGCAGAAAGTGGCGTTAAACATCATCAAACATACAAACAGTAGTTCAATCTGTTCGTTCTTTAGGCCAAAACACTTCTCACATAGTAATACCTGTAGTTTTATTTTTTTTGTACGGCAAATAACATTTATAATTGGTTTGCAGGGCGTAAATTTCACAGAAGGGGAGGCTAGAGACATTTTGACAAAACAAAACCCTTATGCACATTAGTTTTTATGTAAGGATAACAGGTTGGTTGGTTTAATTGTATTATTATATATATTTATTTTTTCATTTAAAGGAGATGCATTCACTGCTTACATATAATTTACAACCCTGATATGCAGATTGTTTTCAATGTAAGTAGCAATTGTTAAGTTGTTGCTGTATGAAGAATATAACGATAAACAGCGGTACATAAGGTTTTAACAATTATAAAATAACATACTAACATAAAACTTCTTTAACCATAAACATATGGTAGCAAAAGAAAATTCATCCGTCAAATAAATATATAATTTACAAGATGAAGGTCATTAACAACTATGAAATGTGAAATTATTATTGTGAAGTATTAACCATATATTTGCAAGGTTTACGTGGACCTATGCAAGACAAAATTTGTGTATGTCTTAGGCATAAAACAATAACGATTTCGTCATAAAATAGGTACATATCGACTTGTGGATGTTAAGTTTGCAAAATGTACATATATGATATTAGAGATTCGGTTGAATTGGGGAATATCGCTACATTTGAAGTAAAGAATAAAATAATAATATTTGTTTGTTATGGGGCGAATTCAAAAGATAAATACTAAATCAATTTCTCCCATGTAAATAGAAATACAATATAATATTACATAAAATTTAAGTTCTTGGAGTTTTAGATCTGGTTTCATATGTAGCCAATACGCTTTATATGGACCTTGTACAAAGATACTGTTCGACGACAAATTCGGAAGTCATGTTTCCTATAAAACGTATCCAAAGTCCGTAATTAAATAATATATTATGTAAAGATAATAAAAGATGTTACTAGTATTTTATATTGCATATGTTGCGTTAATGACCAATCGTGTGATTTCCAGAATATTCTGTATTTTTGCAACCAAACGACTTGTTCATATTTCTAACAAATATTGACACTACGGTTTTATAGATCTAGATTTTTGTTTCGATTTGATTACAATACACAATCGATATAAACATATGACGTATGTACTTAACGAAAAATAAAGAAGTCATTAAAATTTCAGACGCGTTTTCATATGTAATGTAACAATTAATTTTTAGGAATACAATTTGCTTTAATATTTTTTTGATTGATTGATTAATGGTGTTTAACGCCCGAGCATGAAATGATGATGAATGAAAATGGGATGGGACACAAGGAAAAATAGGGGTAACGGATTTTAGATTACCACTGGCAAATGGGAGGATGGATAGGGTCGGGCAATTTAGCCTCCTGTAGCGGGATCGAAATCCCTACTCATAGCGAATACTACAGCAGCGTTCTTTAACGTGCGAGGAACGTGGCATTTTCCCAACACGATGCACTAATATGGTTTGCGGTCAGGTTGCGGGGCATTTTTTTTTTTGAGACAATACAAATGATCTCATTATGATAACGCAATCTTATCTTTTTTGTTTGCCTATCATTATATATCTATTTGATAATGTTTGTTTGATGGTGTTTAACGCCACTTTCAGCTATATCATGGCTGACAGTTTTTAATTGGGGAGGAAGCCCCCGACCTGCGGTAGGAAAACTGGCAATCCTTGTCAATTAAGATTGCAGTCGAGTACACCCTGCCTGCAGTGAGAATCGAACCCGCAATCTCAGTGTTGACAGACCACGTGGTCAATAGTAGACGAACTACCTTGACCAGTCGGCCACCAAGGCCCCCTATTTGATAATGTGATTGTGAATTAAGTTAAGGTAAAGAATCAAATATAACAAAATTTCCTTTTTTGTTTATTTTATCATTCATCTCCAAACACATGTTAAGTTTTTTTATTGTTTGGTTGTGGTTTTACGCTATTTTGGCATTTTTCAGCTTTATCATGTTTCTTATAGCAAGATAAAGCCGGAGCAATATCAGGCAATCTGTGTGAATTAAGGCTGGTACCTAGGTCAATTTGACCGCGTTAAGGCTCATACCCTATTTACAGGAACGTGCTCACCAGCAGATAACTAACTGCCTTAAGAACTCGGCCATCCCAAATATACTATTTAAAACAAATGTGAAAGTTTATGTGCAATTGTAATTTTCTAAATTTATTTTAAGCTTTTTTTTCCCTATGTGATTGTTTATTTTCAAAATTTACTATTTTATTTCAAACTCGGGCACAGTGTGCAACAGAAGACTATAACAAATATTAAAAAAAAACCATATATACATTAGTATACAAGCATATATTACAAAAAAGACAAAACACCAAGATAAAAACATAGTAGCTGAAATTGGTACACCATGTTACTTCAATTGCGTGAACATTTTGTACATTTGCGGTTTTTTCGACAAACATTATGCCATCGACCAGTTTACTTTGGAATTATACGGTTACCTTATCTTAATTTTGTGATAAATAGTCTGTTTGATTCTTGTAATTGTACCACATATGCTTAAAAAATTATAAAATTGACCTAGAGACATGTTGGATATATCATTACTCCATTTTTAAAAGAAATTGATCAATAAGAGCTGCTTGACTCGAGTTTTTATCCATGCTACGTTAACATGAATTTAGTTTTGAAATAGACAAAAATCTTTGCCACAGTTCTTTATTTCCCTCCCTGTATAAAGAAAACACAAATCTGTAGACTTTGGAAAGTAATTTATCTTTTGACAATAGTCTGTTCAAAAAATATAACGGGGGGTATCTACCAAGTTCCCCATAAACTAAACTATATGGAGTATTTATTCTAACACAAAAAAAATTATTTAAAAAAATTTAAGCGAACCTTTTCTATGTTATCATTCTTTCCAATACATATGAATTCGCTGCCGTAAAGTGAATTGGAGAAAGTGTGTCAACGATTTTGAACTTGTCTACCGGTATTGTCTCGTATTAACCAGAATGTTTTGAAAGTTCTTCATGTTTAAGTTTGACATATCTAATAATGTTAATAAAAATGAAGAATCAAGTTTATCAAGAAACACTTCACTTTAGCCAGAATTAAATTAATTTTGTTTTACCACTCTAGACAGATGTCAGATAATTTTGTGTTTATATAAATTTGTTAAATTTAAAGAGTTAGTATTTATTGCGAGATACAGGTTATCAGCTTGGTTGACTGGTAGATTAGAAGGTTGCCTGACCAGCGAGCAGTATTACAGCTCTATTCTGGACAAGAATAAAAAAACAAATATAATAGGGGAATTTGATAGGCAATTTGAGCTCTACTAGAAATTCATGGAACAGAAAAATATAGCCCCACTATCGGCTACCGTGAGCTTATACTTATTTGCAATTTACAAAAGGGATCTCTTCGCAAATGCTTTCTAAAGGATTTTTTAACTGGCTGTGCTTTCCGTATTACAGCCTGTGACTTTGCCCCCCTCACAACTTAAACTCATCCCTTAAATGTTCTTCATGTATGCACTTAAAAGTGCATTTTATACTGGAAACCACCAGTTCTTCAAAACGAAAGGGACATGAAATGGGGTTGACACGTATTTAAGTTTAATTTGCATTATTAAGATAAGTATGATTAAATTTTTCCGAATTAAATTAATCACAAACTTGACAGGATATTAGTATTTCTGTAAATATATTACTTATCCTTGTCCTTAGAGGTCTGTTGTCTTTATTAAATAAATAAAACAAGAGTGTTATCAATCCGTTCGTGCAAAAACTTTAAGAGAAATAGTATTTCTCAAATATATCTCTTTATATCGGAATGTTTTATTTAATGAAACCAGCACTGTATTCATTAGCCCTAAAATTCATCTTTTTCATCATTGTTTACTGTGATGGTGCGTATATCTGCAGCTCTAACCCCATTGTTAAAGAATGTGACGTTGGCGCGGTGATGAAATGGTCCAGCTGTACAAAAACATGTGGCGGGGGAACTATGTCTGGGTACCGTCAACTGTGTTGCTCTCCGGGTGTTGGATCTTATAATCAATGTGCTGCAAAATGTAACATCCCAATGACACGACTACTTGAACAGAAAACATGCGGCACCACTTGTTTAAATGGTCATTTCAACATTTCATCAAATTTTTGTCAATGTAACTCTAATTTCACTGGATCCTGCTGTCAGTTTCAGAATTTTGGTAAGTCTAGTTTATGTGTAGTTGAAACGTTAATGCAAGAATATAAATTTTTTCTAATTTTTGTACGTAATATTCATACAGCTTGGCAGGTGTAGAAAAAAATATTTCTCGTCACCAGTAAATATGTGGTTCTCAACTGTTGATAAGTTAAAATAATAACGTCATATACAAAAAATAATGACGTCATAAACAAAACATTGTCAAGTACGAAGTGACCATTATTTTGAGGTTGGGAGAATTTCTTTTTGCCTTCGCAAATTTAATACCGTTTAAAATCTAATAAACAGATTCTTAAATCAGTACTTTATGATTTATTTCACCAATCCCAATTTATGGAATTTTTCCTGACCAAGGCTTGGAGTTTAAATGCATAATTTAACATTCAAACTATAGATGAATTTGTTATTCATCTACTCTTTAATTGTTACCAAAAAAAAATAATCATTGTGAATATTAAATCGAAATAAAATAACTTAAACGTACTATTAACGTATGTTCTGCTGACTCTCTGGAGCTGAATTGTCATCAATCAAAGGAAAACTTGCGTAGGAATATCTGCATTTTTACCGGCAGTTCTACTGTTTCATGATGTGTAAACAACATTTACCTCTTTAGTTCAGAATTGACCTACTTATTTACTTACGTGTTTGTATCTCTTTTCAAACACTCTGTCTTAGTTTTATAATCAACTAAAACTTGTTGATATATCAGGTGATTGTGATCTTGACCCTACTTCAACTAAAGCAGAATGCCTTTCCATGTCCGAAATAGACTAACCAATATAAATGTCTAACAGAAATCACGACCGGTGTCGCTATTAATGCTAAAAAACACTTGCATAGGATTTGTGTGATTTTCTTAATGTTTAGAGATTTTTCGTTAATAAGATTGTGAGACCTATTGTCAAAACATAGCCTTAATTGTTGTTTTTCATCGTGACAGAAGTGTACAAACAAAATATATCGTTCTTGCAGCGGTAGTAAACTCGTACACATATTTATATTCCCATCTCGTTTTCGTTATGTTATATTTCAGGTATAGAACCAAATAGTTCAAATAACGGTAAGAATCTAAATTACAATATAATAAAGAAAAACAATAGAGATAAATATATCCCCTCAAACACGGATGAGATTAGCTGTATTGAAATTAAGTCTTTTCCCTCTTTATTAGGTATTATTTCTTTGGACGAGTTTTTGTCATCAATTTGTTTTTAGCTGAATCCGAAGCCAAGAAGGCTCATTCGAGATTTAAGATTCGAAATTCAATATAGTTATAACCAATCAGATCGCGTGTAAAATAATCGTCTACCAATCAGAATCGTTCTTGTATAAACGTAGCCACGTGCTATCAAGTTCGCGGGTTTTGTTCAAGGTGCTTGAAAGTATATGTTTTTGTGTAAGAATCAATAGTAATATTATTATTACTGTCAATTAATGCTGCCTGGTGATACCCCACTCTTTGACTTCAGATAAGTCTAAATCTCTTAAAATAGCATGGTCTTACATGACATACATGCTTTTAAAATCATTTTTAGCATTGTGTATTTATACGAGAAAACTTACGAAAATTGTGGGTACAAACACACTTTATATCGGGAGTATAGTAATGTTGCATTATAATTGCAACATATAATATTCAAACATCATTTACTATTAAACAAATTACCAAATATTATATAATATAATGCTTGAACACCTTCAATAATCACCTTGACAAGCCACCGTGTTCTGAATAGTAGCTTGTATGACCATGCCATATTGAGGATTTTATTTTCAGATTTCTCTTTTAAGTCAAAGAGTGGGGTATCATCAGGGAGTATAAGTTGACAGTAATGTCAATATTACTATTGATTCTTACACAAAAACTTTTAAGCACCTTGAACAAAACCCGCGAACTCGATAGCACGCGGCTAAGTTTACATAATAACTATTCTGATTGATAGACGATTATGTTACATGAATTCTGATTGGTTATAACTATATTGAATTTCGAATTTCATATCTCGAATCTCGAATGAGCCTTTTTTCTTATTCAAGAGGAATCCAGCTTAGAAGCATATAGGTTATGAAAACTGTCAATATATCAAAATGTTAAACATTATTATAACATGTTAACGTCTGCTACATAGGTTCTCCAGTCTGTAGTTGTCTTTTAAAACAAAAAACGTGTTACATTTTATTAATTAGTGATTTTTACGCGACTTTGCATTTTATTGTTCAGTATTGTATTTAAGTTTGCAACAAGCAAACAAGAAAGTCATTCTGCGCATGTTTATACTCATAAAAATATCTTCAGCTACGCAACCGCTTAATGGTAGAGAATAATAGGTTCCAGCTTCAACCTTGTCCATTTGTCGAATGAGTTGCTCCTCGTGCTGGGAAGTGGCGCACTCCTTGTTTGTTACAAAGACATGTAATGATAAAGTTTACATATCTTCCGCGGCAATATAAATGTCTCAAACACTGATCTAGTCGATTTGATTTTTCATATGTAAATCTTGGTCTGAATAAAGCAGAAATAATTTTTGCTGGTGGACGTTAAACAGACATTAAATCCGTTAGAATACCAGGTATTAATATACAAATATCAAGAGATTTATTTTTGGTAAGAACTGACAGTTTCATTAAACGATTTGTTATTGTTATACTTTCTTATTTCTAATATGTTGAAGACAACAACTGGATAATACCAGTTATCTGTTTGGGAGTAATTGCTGCTGTTGCTGGTGCTCTATTTATGTTTTGGATGTTATTGAAAAGGTATAATTACATGTAAATTTATAATGTATATATTTTCAATGTATTTAAAGTTTTGACGTAAATGTTATCCTATACATAAATTAACGTCATGAAAAACGTTCTCGCCTAGCACATCGCAAAATACGAAATTTATTAAAGCACTCTATAGATTTCTGTATCCCTTGAGAATTATGGATTTAAAACAAACGAACACGTAATAACAAATAAAAAGGAAACACAATTTTGTTTACAATACTCAAATTCTAAACAGTACCGAGATGGCCATTCTGAAAACTAGCTTAAACAAGCGTTATTCCTTACCTTACCCTAATATATTGCTCGCTGAATCAATCAATTTGTTATTATTTTTTACCACTTATTAGTTACAGTAAAATATTTTCCCAATAAATGAACAAAACTGGTACACAATTATGTTTTGCAGATTGAAGAAAACGGAAAACAGAACAATTGTTCATCCTGCAAGAGAAAATCGTGAATGAATGATAGTAGAAGATGTTACATAGAAAAGAAATAATCATTTTGTTTTTACATTCTTTATATATAAAATAGTGTATACCTCTCATTGTGATGTAATTATTAGTACATATTAAATTTTTTTAGTTTTTTTTTGTTGTTTTTACGGTGTGGTAATTTTGGTCATTTTATTAATACTTCTTTCATACTTGTATATGAAGCTAATTAATTTATTTTGTTAGTCAGAATACAGTTATACCAAGTCATGCGATCTCTACCTTCTTTCGCATTTTAGTTTTTGCTCAGGATAAAGATATTTTATTGTTAAACGATATTGCAACTTAGTCACCTTATTAAACATAAACGCACAGACACATATCCATCAGAAGGTATCACATACGTCGCCACTTCATGTGGCGGAGTGTAAAAACAACAACAAACCTAAGCGAGTATCCCTATATCCCAGGGTGATCCGAATAAATAAGTGTCTCTAATTGGACACCAATCGAGTAACACATCGTCCTGTCAATGAAAAAGTCTTATTTAGGAATAGAAATGCCTACGTATGGGTATGACATCATTTTTGTTCGATTGATATTCCATAACTTACAAGTAAGTCGGGTTGACACAGAACTTCTTAAGGGCATCAACCTAGGTAAAACAAATTCTTATTAAAGTAGCTTATCGTCGCTGGGCTTCCAAAATGTCGTATATTACAAATTGAGCGGTTATGGGTTATACATTAATTGGGTTTGGAGGGAACATATCTTGGGTCTTGCAAAATATCATATTCCCGTAGCCAATGAAAACCAGTCTAAATGACATGTGACAAAATATCGTATATTTATTGGTAGCATATTGGTTATTCCAAATCTTTGTATAAATTATGAAAACTTTGACTATGTTGATAACAGCATTCAAAAAGAGTATTTTTATATTTTTTTTACATTGCTTCATTATATTTAAAGATAGAATGAACAGAAAACAAATGGAAAATGAAGTTAACACAAAGATTTGAATAAAAATAATAAATTTGAAGTTAAGAATAGATCTTATTATAATTATCAGATGTGAAATGCCTGTTTTTACTATAGAACTTCCCTATTTCTGCGTGTTTTGGTCCTAATGAGAAGGAATTACCATTTTGTATGATGAACATTTCTAATTATTTCATCTTTTGTATTCTAAAGCACCAACTAAGTGAATGGTTAATGGAAAATACAACATTTTGTAATTTATATATAAATTCTCCAGGACTATTAATCTTTTACAACACTTTGATATTTTATTAATTCACTGAAAAATGCAAAATAATTTTTTTTTAAATTTGGAAACAAGTCTTGTTAGAAACCTGAAAGCGTGCATTATTTCAGTTGACAATATTCAAAATCTGGAGATATTTTAGCTTCCTGGAAATGAAATATCTAATTAGATCTTACAAATATTAAAAATTATTTGAATGTTTTCTTTGTGTACTGAAAAGTTGCAAAAACCTGTCGTTATTTTTTATCAGCAGCGCCCGGTATAAAAAACCGAACTATCGAACACAAGATCACGCATACAGTACGAGTTGTAAAATCTAAGCACCGTTTAATAGACCTGCGAGGTACTCAATCTTATGCGAGTACAAACACAAGTCGACGAGCAGAGGAGCAAAATTTGTACCCATTAGAATGTCGAAAGAATGATAAAAAAAAAAAAAAATTGTCACTCTTGTTTTAAATTACAAGCCCACAATTATTTTATAAAAAGACGTTATGTTTTCTGGATAAACATATGACCTTAAATACCTAGGGAGTGGGTAAACGATTCTTCTTGCCGCAAGGTATTAATCGGAAATTTAAGTTTATTTAGTTTAGGGAAAAGGTGACGTGTTTGACAAATATTGTCTATACTTGATTTGATAAGTAACAACCTTTTGATAAGCACGAGATTGATGTTTTAATAAAAGCGACGATTACACAGTACAGCTTTGACACACCAAACATCTTACTCTTCTGGTATTTTGGTCATTTGGTATATAATTATTTCAAAATCAATAGGCGCTTCAGCAATAGAAAGTCTACATGTTTAAATTTGTGAGTACTAAACTTGAAATTCAAAAGTATAGCCAATTGTCAGTAAGAATATTCATATATTTGATTGTTTGTTTGAATGGTGTTTTAACGCCACTTTCAGCAATATTTCAGATATATCGTGGCGTCCAGTTTTAATGGGGGGAGGAAGCCGGAGTTCCTGGAGAAAACCCCCGACCTGCGGTAGGAAAATTGGCAATCCTTGTCAATTAAGATCGGAGTCGAGTACACCCTGCTTGCAGTGAGAATCAAATCAGCAATCTCAGTGTTGACAGACCACGTGATCAATAGTAGACGATATACCTTAACTACTCGGCCACCGAGGCCCCACTATTCATATGAAAATGAACTATAAATACAAGCTAAAGAGCGACAACTCATTATGTGACAGTATAACAGTGAAATAATGCACGACTGTATATCTATTATTAAAAAACATTACGGAATACATCATTTCTGAGTTTGTATGTGCTATAATTCAACTTCAACCCAATGGAGTGTTTCGTAGAGCTTTTGATGCAGATGAAGGCATGTCTCTTCGGTTTTCCTGTATCTGTTACTTTTTTAGATATAAGCCAAAAACTGTATTTTACCGCCCCCACGTCCTATTTTTAGCCATGGTTGAGGACATTTGACGGATGATGTGTACGAAGTTTCAAAGCAGTACTTTCAGTTGTTTCAGAGAAGATTTTAAAAAATCAATTAAAACCGATTAAAAAAAACAGTTCAAGGGGAATAACTCTTAAACGGTTAATCAGACAATCTTGACCCTTAAGTCATTTTGTAGCCCCCACAGAGCAAAACAATTAAGCAAACTTAATCTAACTTTTTCTCTAGTTCTAATAATTTTCAAGATTTTGAGGCAAAAATCATCAATTTTGACAATTAAAGGGCAATAACTCCTACAAGGAGTCATCATACAACTTTGACCCAATGGAGTATTTTATAGAGCTTTAGATGCTGAAGAAGGAAAGTCTCTTCGATTTTCCTGTATCGGTTATACTTTTTGAGCCCCGTGCGGGATCCGGGTGGCTAAAAGAATAGACCGCAGTCGCGCTAGCTTGTCGTAAAAGGCGACTAAATAGCGCCCAGTACCCTGACCGGCATGTCAGGTCGGTTTGCCTAAAGACCGACTGGGATGTGTGCCTCAGGTGGTTGAATGGGGTACCCCTGGCAAACTGGGGTTGTCAGGCCATAATACGGAAAACCTGACCGCAAACCATATTAGTGCAGCGTGTTGGGAAAATGCCACGTTCCTCGCACGTTAAAGAACGCTGCTGTAGTATTCGCTATGAGTAGGGATTTCGATCCCGCTACAGGAGGCTAAATTGCCCGACCCTATCCATCCTCCCATTTGCCAGTGGTAATCTAAAATCCGTTACCCCTTTTTTTCCTTGTGTCCCATCCCATTTTCATTCATCATCATTTCATGTTCATCGCCTGAATATAGCTGAAATATTGCTGCTCGGGCGTTAAACACCATTAATCAATCAATCAATATACTTTTTGAACTATAAGCAAAAAACTGTATTTTGACCCCTCTGTTCTATTTTTAGCCATGGCGGCCATGTTGGTCGGTCTAAGGCCATGATTTGGGCAAGCGTGGTAGAGGGCATTTTACTGATGTGTGCAAAGTTTCAAAGCAATCCCTTCAGTGGTTTTGGGGGAGGAGATTTTTGAAGAAAAGTTAACGACGACGGACGCCAAGTGATGACAATAGCTCACATGTCCCTTCGGGTCAGGTGAGCTTAAAAGACATAACATATATTATTTAAAAAAAATTTCAAGATTTACTTGTAAAATCAGATGAAAGTTCAAATAAAACATTTTATGGATTGTATGAGTTGTCCTTTATCGGACCGACTTGTCTTACTGCGGTCCGAGTTGTCTGGCTAGCGCCATGTGTAACTGAACTATCAAAATACTTCTAACTTAAAATTTGCTTTTAGTAAAATACATATAAAACAGATCTATTTTATTTACTGTTACGAACTTAGTAGTTGTCCATGAATTAAAAAAAAAAAACTAAAATAGATACTGATAATAGTGTTTATTTGTATCCCGTGTTGCTAGTGAACAAGTAGTAACTCGAGCTTGTAGGTTTTTTTATTAGAACTTAAACAGGTATTGACACAGTTTTTGTACTGAGGATAATTTATATAGACGTCATTCATTCCTTACAACAATTTTCGCGAGGAACCTTTTATTAATCAAAGTAAGTATTAATTCTAAATATTTGATTTCTGTTTAATTCCTGTCTTTATTGTTTTGGCGTATACCTATTTTGGTATTGTTTGCAGTAGTATAGTGTCAGCTTCATGTGTCGCAATCGTGTATTGGATACCCGTTAAACAGATCCGCATTCGATTTATATTTAGGCTCCTCTTGATGTTTATTTGGTTCCGTACTATGATGAATGCCAAAATAGAGAAAATGCAAAAAGACCGAAATAAACATGATTGAATAAATTAATTGATGCCAGGTTATTTAGATTACATCAATCAACTAATGTTCGTTTGTACGACGCTGTCACATACTCTAAATATTACAGACAACAAAGGCAGACAATAACACTAGTCCCCGTTATGTCGTGATTAAATTCTTTGTGAATACACGATAAAAGAGACGATTTACCTTTACCTCTAAAGATATTGGTGCAACTTGCTTCGTCTTATATTATGCATTTATCACAGTATGCTTGTATACCGTATTTGACAATACAAGTGATAATATATTACAACAGAATACGGATTTCATTAATTACCTATTCGACATAATAACAAACAATTCTTCAAGGGCTCACAACTCAATACGGTAGTATGTTTCTAAACGCTAAAAGGTTCAGACATGACCCTACATGACGCAAAAATATCTGAAACAAAAAAGTACAAAAGAGATGTGATAGTCAAGTCCTTTAGTATAGTTTGTTATTATAATGACTTTTCAATACTACATAACATGACTTTTTACGTCGATTTAAGAAAAAGTAGCAAAATAAAGTATAATTGTATTAAGATTTCTATAGATAAAGATGAAAATTGATTAAACGTAGCGAAATTTCGTACAAAATCAAGGTTCATTTAGTTTAAAGTTCTACTTAGCATGTTTTGCATGAAGTTAAGGTAGTTCGTCTACTATTGATGACGTGGTCTGTCAACACTTACATTGCGGGTAGGGTGTATTCGATTCCAATCTTAATTGACAAGTATTGCCAGTTTTTCTACCGCAGGTCGGGGGTTTTCTCCGGGTACCTCCGCCAGTAAAAACTGGACGCCATGATATAGCTGAAAAAATTGCTGAAAATGGCGTTTAACATATTCAAACAAACCAATTTTTTCTCACAGCGTTTTTACAATAGAATTTATTTATTTTCAGATATTAAGAGATAGCTGCAATCTGGTTTCAAGCGAAAGATGTCAAGTAAACCATTTTATGCTAACAGTTGAAAGCCAGTGATATGGTTGTAAACCAATGATGTAAAGTCCATTATTTCATTGTAAAATGTGAATACAGTATACCTAAAAATTAAAAAAAAATTTCAAAAATGAAAATGAGTACTAAATTTATTAATATTTGCTATTGTCTAATTGATTTTGTGAAGTCTGACCCGCAACTGAATATTTTTATGGTTAGTTAAGCAAGGTAGTTCTAGAGTTTATATAAGAAATTTCCGAGTATTTACCTTTCGTTCTTTTAAGAATTTATGCCCCTTGAACGGATACATGTGCACAGATTAACGTCTTACCAGAACACTTTTTTTCTATAACTTTTAGGTAAAGACGAGTATAGCCATTGGTTTGGAAACGTTGACCGTGGAAAACTATGGGGTAACATATTTATTTAACAGTTGGAAAAGTAGCTATGACACTATTTGTCCGGCAATATATGATCAAAAGACTAACTTTTGGTTATTTTGACCGTTTAGCTCATTTTGTCATGCTCTACCCATAGCCATGATTCGATGAATTGAAGAGTGCTTAATTGATTATAGTAAGTTTCGAAGCGGCAATATAGCCGTTTTTTGGCTGACAAATAAAAACTGCTTACCGCGTTTGGTCCAGCTTATGCTCCTTTGGTAGATTACAGAATGTGCAAACTGACAACAACAATTATATCCAAGTGATAGTCCGCGGTTTGAAATGCGGCAGATTTTTTCACTTTGATAGAGCACTTTTCTATAGTAAAATTTGACCTAAATTACCACGGAAGTGTATGTTTGGAAGAGTCAATTGGTATCTATTCGAAATCCTTCGGGTCATGTCGTCTGCAGTTAAGGCGGGAAAAGTCTCGCGGTTTGTCCGAATACCATTGAACGTTACGAAAGCAGACGATCTTTTTGAAAACAACGCTAGGTCCCTTTAGAAACTCAAATGGTTGACTTCCTATGTAAAATTCCCGTAGCAAATGTCAAAGCCGATTTCGGATATTTCAACAACAAAGGCATAATATAAAATATGGACGTGCTAACGTGTAGATTTTTTTCAAATCGGATTTTAGCACTATAAAGGTACAGTATGGAATAATAAAAAAATGCAAGCAAAACGCCGAGCGCATGGGGGGTGTAACATTTAGTATAGGATCTTAAAGTTTAAAGTTAATGCCACTTTCCTTGCCGACAATATCGTGCCGGAATCTCTTTTGAAAAATTCTACATTTTGCTAATTTCAAATTGACGAATTCTTACTTGTAATTCTTCATAAAAAGAAAATTTATAGCCGATATGAAGTTCACCATTTTCAGCCAAATAAGAGTTATAAGAGATAGACGCGGACTCCTGCTGCTTCTGGACGCACGTGATATGCGGATTTCCAATGGCTGGACTAAGTGTGAGAGCTAGTTTTCCGGCTAGCCGGACAAATAGCCACTCCGTATTTTATTTGCAATTTTAATTATGTTGGTGTATAGACATGAAACTAGTACATTTTCGTGTTAAAAATTTTTCAAATATAATTGATTTTGAATAATTTAGCATTATTTTATAAACAATAGGGAAGACACCATCAGACGAAATCGTAAAGATTTATGATACTTGGGCTGAGAATAACTACGATAAGGTAAGATCTTTTATATTCTTGCAAATTGTTACTGGGACAGTCACACTGGATGGATCTAAAGATAAAAGAGCGCGTTCGCGTATAGCTGACATAGATGCCCCAAGCAAGAGGTTGTCGGGTTATAAAATTGAAGTTTTGCAACAGACTGTAGTTCAGAAGTGCTACATTATATTTGTGATATAGAACCCAGCTGTAGATTTGTTTTGTTCATAACCCCCTTTTCACTCAGAAACTACATCGTATGAATATAATGCTCTCAACGTTTATTTGTTTGCTAACCGGCTTAATTTATCGATGCCCTATTTTCTTTCTGCTATTGTTCCATGGTTCCAAATGATACATTCAACATTCATAAATAATTCTTGAAGAATCGGCGACGATAGAGACGTATGATTGATAAGTCATTTTTATATTAATTTCTGAATTCAAGGTTGTGTACTTAGCTCCAAGAATAGCCGCAAAAATAGTAACATCCCTTTATGAGGAATCGCACAAAACTGACATTGATTGAAGTTTTGGATGTAGGCGTTGGAACTGGTCACGTCGGACTCCTAGTAAGAACGAAGTATATCACTATGAAGCTAATGACTATCTTTTAAACATAATAAGTTACCTTGGGCTGGAACTTCAATATGATAGTTGTTGGGGAGACGCTCAGTTTTGTTGGTCAAAATATAGACTCCATTTTAAGTAAGTTTGTGACATCGATGATTCGTAGCCGTGCAAGAACCGTCACGACCAATGTTTGGTTCATAAAAGTAAAATTGGGAACATATAGCATAGTAGGGTCTAAAATACGCCCCAATATTTATAAATGCCGTAGTGAAAAACATTATTGTGACAAGAATTTTAAATTATTATCGTATATTTCATGTACCGCAACAAAAGTTCATTATAATCCGCATATTGGTCAATAGAAAAAAATAGCAAAAGAAACCGACCGAACAACAAGAGCCGAAATTCTCAGACAATTACAAATCCGGATGTAGACAAACATAAACAAGGAAAAACAAAAACTCAAAACAGAACGTGAATAACCCGATTCCAATAAAAACCACGGGTGCACGCAGGTGCTCCGTACGAGTAAGAAGTGCCTGCCTCAAATTAGACACCCGCCGAGTTACTCATTGTCATGTCTAGGAAAAGTCAAATCCAGGAAATGCCAATATTTCGTCATTGGTGCCATAAAATAAGACATATTCTGAAGTTTAACCCTTTTACTGCCATGGCATTTATAAGACTGGTGCATACAAAACGCCAGAGTCGTTTTGCTTTGTCAATTGTTATGTGGAATGATATTGTGACGTTAACAATGAGAGAAAGTCTTGACGTCATAAACGTTATTGCTTGTATAGGAAATGGCAGTGCTTTTTTTTAAAGCGCGGGAAAAAAAGAAAAAATAAAATACCGGTATTGAGAAAATCATTGGTATAGGAATAAAATAGTATAGAAGTCGTTCTACTTTCAAGTACAATTAAACAAATCAGACACTGGTGTTCCCATTCTGACAGAATTTATATATTTCCAATGAAAATGTGACGAGAAGAATCAGAAGTTAAAATACGTGTTTCCTAAAGAACAGAAATCCTCGAAGGCTATAAAATTACCAAGCGCTACGGACGTCGACTTTACTCCAGTGCAATCTGTAAGACGACTACAAATAAATTACATCTTCGGAACCGCTCGAACCCAAAACGTTAGAATTAATATTCAACAACAACAACAACAAAGATTCTCATGAAATTCAATTCATACTTTATGCTTAATGATTTTGTGAATTGAAAGTTTATTTCACACATGATATTTTTCTTAGTTCTTTTTTAGAGTAAAAACCGGGATATACATTTCTGGAAAAAAAATCACAAACACTTGTTACTCGCTGCTTTAATATTTTGAACTACTAAGAAAAATAGCAAAGAAAACCGACCGAACAACAAGAGCCAAAGTCAAGTGACAGTTACAAATCCCGAATATAGACAAATGTAACACAAAAAACAAACACACAAAAAATAGAGAGTAACCCGAACCCAATAAAAACCATGGGTGCACTGGTGCTCCGGACGAGTAAGCATAGCATGCCTCTAATTAGACACCCGTCGAGTTACCCATTGAATTCTCGTTTTTGTTTAGAAAAATACGCTTGGAAAAAAAAGTCGCTAGCTTCAAATTTTAGTGAAAAATCCATTGACAAGTTATGAACATGACGTAACTTAATATGGAATGTCAGTTTATGTGCAGAATTTCTACCCTGTATTGCTACCACATTTAGAGTTTAAAATAAATATATTCCTTCTTATTTCAATTCATAATAAACTACTTGTGCTGTTGTGCCCGAACACAATGAACAAATTGTTCTTGGGGCCTAGGTGGCCGAGTGGTTAAGGTATTTCGTCTACTATTGATTATTGCGGGTTCGATTCTCACTGCAGGCAGAGTGTACTCGACTCCAATCTTAATTGACAAGAATTGCCGGTTTTCCTACTGCAGGTTGGGGCTTTTCTCCGGGTACTCCGGCTTCCTCCCCAATAAAAGCTGGACGCCATGATATAGCTGAAAAATTGCTGAAAATGGCGTTAAACACCATCAAACAAACAAACAAATTGTTCTTGCTCGGAACGCTGACAAAAATCGACAGAATGTTCAAATACGTAATTAAAAAACAAATACAAACTGTATTTGAAAACCAAAAGTTTTTTGTTTTTAAACATGTGGGGGTTTTTTAAATTAAAATTATTCTGTACAAACAGTTTGAAATAAAAATAATTTATTTCTTGTGTATTAAAAGTAAATGATGAGACGTGAGCACGACTTTACTGATCACGCATTTGACAGTAATGCTTCTTTGCACACAATGGATGAAGCCCTTTCCCGACACAACGGACAGCTGTTGTCCGCTACAACGATTCGAACAGACTATACATTCTTTTGGTTTAACCAATTTACAGGAAATGACTGGGATCTTCTAGTTCTATTGCCGTCACGGTGTGCCAAGTGTGACACCTCCTGTTTTCTCAAGTTCATTCAAGCGGGAAATATTTGGCACAGCCCTGCAGAATTTCACCAGTGAAAAGATCTTATCTTGTTGTAACTATATACCAAGGTTCATAAAGATGTGAAGTAATATTCATAAAAAAATTATAAAAAAAACTTAAACGCACGTTAAACCCGAGATGTCCGGACAGACGAACGAATGAACAAACGGACCGAAAATCTGTGTCCCCCAACTTTCGTTGGAGGAACACAAACAATGTCATATCGAATATTTAATACTATTAAAATTATTATGGTGGTATTAGTGTTAACAAATACTTGTAAATAAAATCTGAGATTCAGAAATTAGTGGAGCAAAGTACACCCTTTATGACTCTCGCTTATTTGGTTAATACATCTTCTGAAACAAATTTACTAATTTAGATTTGACAAATCCGACATGCCTTAATATTAGGTGCATGAACTGAACTTTATGTAAATAAAGACAACAGACTGTAATAATGTGCCAGAAAACGACGATTGCTTCCTTGGAAAATTTTGTAAGTTCCCATGGGAATTTCATTTTTCACATGGGAACTTGGGATTATTTCTGCTCTTGAAAAAAGTAGAATTGTCCTATTTGCCATTGAAACCGTCAGCAAACGTTTTAAACTTAAATAACTTTTTCTATGCGTAGAGCTTTTTCATTTTTTCTGTTGTTTTTTTTTTCTGTTCTGTGCCATTTTTCACATGAGAACGTACGTGAACAAAATGTGGAACGTTACAGTTTCAAATAGGAACAAAAAATTATGTAAACATCTTTTTAGACCATCAACTTTTTATCTACATAATGAATTTTTCTCTACATTGTTCTGTGCCTGTCGTATTTTTATTTTATTTATAGACAAAAAAATGTAGACCAGATTACAATTAAAGGCAAATCTAGAATGTAAATTGTGTCTTGTCAATCCTTTTTTATTGGTATATAACCACTAGCTTCCGATAAACATGCGACCTCGAAATTTCTGTGTTAAAATATGACTGTTTGTATCTTAGTTAGGACTTCTAATATATGAAATTATGAATCTTCTTTAAATAGTTGATATTTTGGGAACTTTTCTGCATGTCTAACAACTTGCAAATTTATGTGAGCTATAGTGCAAAAAATCGTTGTTCCCATTATTTGATTAAATATGAATTAACTAACTCTATGTATTGCTCAATATTATGTCCTAAACTATATGAATTTGTAATTTAGAGTTGGGGAATTATTTCTGAAGTGATTTCCTTCCCGTGATAGAATATAATAACTTATACTATAAGAAGCGAATATGTCTGGAATACACTGATATCCCACTAGGCGCATATTTGTCGAAACCTTCCACGTTTTTGGCATTAATTAGCCCTGGCCTATGTGTACCAGTCTCATTACGATCTAAATTCAACTTTACAGAAAATTACATGTAGCTTGCATGTAAAGGTGACGTGAAAACATTTTTTTCTTATTTCATGTGAAATATAGGTCCCATACAAACAAAACGAAGAAATCGACATAAGCCTGATTTTTTGTAATTTCTAAAAATACTCGACAGTGTCCGCTTTTACGAGACATACTCAAGAAGACAACTAAAACACCGGGCTTCTGACTCTGACATCATAAATGTCTGCTCTTACGAGATACATTATAGTTCTCCAAATTATGTTTTGTCACGTTGGTTTTTTTTGTGTGAGAGCCTATTATAAAATACTGCAATTTTTGTGCCGCATTGAAAGTGCCAATTATATGATTTTATTTAAAAGACGGATGTCTTGAATTATGTCAGAAGATGCAGGTTTACAAAGATACAGTAGCGGCGCCCCGACTATAGAATTATAAGTGAAGGTTTTTCGTTCCTTTGTTCAACTAGCGATGGACGAGAATGGACACACGACACTTGGGTGCATGTATATTTTACTTTCAACAAATTGATAGATACAATACGAGATGAAGGCGATTGAAGATTGGGTTAGATCCCGGGGATAAAGAAGTTCAAACCGTTACATGATTTTTTAATAATTTTCTTTCACCTGTTTGTTTCAATAACGATTTTTTACATCAGATTCAGAGTGAAAATTAACATGAATTACACTACAGGGTTTAGCACCGCATGGAGATATATTGCGTGGTCCAGGATTACTCATCAACGATCTAACATCCCTCTCCTCTGGTGGAAGAACGCGAATCCAGATGCCCGACATTACAAACGCTATGAGTACACGAAACGTACATCGGCGTGACGTCATGTAGATTGACGTCACCGTAACATGACGTCACAGTATACATGTCAGTTATGACAATTTTGTTGTTTTACATTTCATGATATAAAACCATCAATAACGTAACCATAGTATAAAGTATGGTTATAGTTTCGGCTCATTTGCATAATTTTGATTAAGACTTTATTGTATTATATGGCCAATTTATTGGCCCTGTGGCAATTTGAAAGCAAAATGATAGGGCCACTTTTTTGGCCCTGTGGCAGAGAAAAGGTTAATTATTGTATCTACTTTCTAAGTCGCAGCCAAGCTGAAAAATATTAGCTATTTTTCAGATCTTATTTCAAGTAATTATACTGAAAGCCTTTGCAATATTTTTATTATTAGACTAGTATAAGTAACCATTTTATACCGTTTAATCTGTTATTTATTGTTAATGCAACGTGAAGTGTAGAGTTTCACACTCTATGGACGTTTACTAGCTCTTCCTATATATACCTTGATATTCATTTCTATTTTACACCAAAAAAGATTTTATTGTATGAACAGGTTAACTTATTTGAATGCACGTTCTCTTGGTTAACACTGTAGACATTTAAATATTGTGTTATACCATTTATCTTTTTACGTCTAATATTTTCCTAAATGAGATGTAATTTTCATCTGATCTCGGACCGTAACGTTGTGTTTATAGGCACTGCTTACATGAATGCATCAATGTTTTTTTTGGGTCGGGTTATTCACTTTCTGATTTTGTGTTGCGCTGTATATGTTGTCTATATCCGGATTTGTAATTGTCCGTTGACTTTTGGCTCTTGTTGTTCTGTCGGTTTTCTTTTACTATTTTCTTTTTATATCTTGTTGAAAATTAAAGCAACTATTCAAGTTATATTATTATAGTTATGTTCGTATAATAAAATTGGCTAAGCCACGTTTATTTATAAAGCAAATTAACTAATGTCATACAAATCTAAACAAGATTGTACTCGTGTATTGTTTTTAGAACTTGAACCTTGTCATATCAATTTATCCGCAACATTATGCTTGTGATTGTGAATGTTTCAGAAACAATTTTAAATACTTATATAAATTACAATTGCTACTCCGTCCGACCAAGGGCATCAAGTTGTCGGTGTACGACGTAAAAAACTCCCCAAGTCAGTCACAATTGCTACACGCACAAATAAGGTCCAAAATAGTAAGGATGGTAATAAAAAGTCTAAAGAATTATGCAACGATACAAATATAAAGATGTTTCTACTATAAAATAATTGTATTTATAAAATATGACAAAATTGTCGACCAACAGCTGGCCTTCTTCAGTGTCAATATCAATCTATAATAAACGATAAAAGTTTGTTTTTGATACATCGCATCCGGTGATGACGTGATCGGGTCCGATTTTATTGATCTTGAACTTTCTCGGATTACATCTATTAGTCATTACATAAGGGAATACTGTACAGTTGTATTAACCATCTAATCTTTAACTTCTTGATGTTCATGAATTTATTATTTATATTTTGAATGATATTTATTGTTTTTTGTTTATTCCATTGGGGTGTACAAAGCAGAGCTCTTTAATCCAGATCCCTCCCGTTTCTGCCCGTAAGCCAACACTTCAGACTGCCCGACCACACTCCAAAGGATTTTGATCACA
Source organism: Limnoperna fortunei (assembly GCA_944474755.1). Classification (NCBI taxonomy): domain Eukaryota; kingdom Metazoa; phylum Mollusca; class Bivalvia; order Mytilida; family Modiolidae; genus Limnoperna; species Limnoperna fortunei. The sequence continues at coordinate 79,423,764 of OX104111.1, read as the reverse complement.
TAAAAATCCTAATTATCGAGCAGAACTGCAAGTGGCGAGACTGAACGGGAGGTCCAGGAGATAAATAATGTATTATTGTAGGATATTACGACTGTGTGACAGCCGCATGTTGTGTAATAAATACCAGGTCATATTGAAGGTGACGGTCTGTATGGTTTTATTAAATTAGTGAAGAAAGGTATGTATTCGCCATACTTTCTAACCATTTTGAACATCTTATCTATCTATCTACCATTTAGTGACCGCCTTCAACAGATTGAAGATAATGTCACGATAGGAGTTGCATGCAAACAGGATATAGATCAGATGAATACATATATAAATGATTTATCAAAAAAGAAAAAAGAAAAATAAGAAAAAATAAAATAAAAGTAGATGTGATATTTACAATGATAGAATACATGGAAAATTTATTTATTGTTATTTATTTTTTTTTTGAATGGCTAGCTTGAACGAGTCCACAGAGTCAGCTTTGATGATGTGGTCAGGGAGAGTGTTCCACTCTGTAATTGTTCTGGGGAAATAAGAATATTTTCTGTAGTCTGTTTTACATTGTGGGATATGATAGCTCTGTGTGTTTGTATGCCTTGTTTGTCTATTTAGAGGTATTAATCTGTTTGAATGTTGGATTGCTACCTCATGGTGGACTATTCGGTAGAACATTGTTAATCTAGAGTTTTTTCGTCTTTCGGATAGGCTTGGCCATTTAAGTTCATGAAGCATGGCACCAACGCTAGATGTTTGTCTATATTTATTATTGACGTAGCGAGCAGCCCTCCGTTGAACTTGTTCAATCTGATCTATATCCTGTTTGAGATATGGGTCCCATACAGTGCAAGCGTATTCAAGAGAAGGTCGAACCAGTGATTTATAAGCTTGCTCTTTGATGGTTTTTGATCCAATACTCAAGTTTCTTTTAAGGAAGCCAAGAGTGGAGTTAGCTTTGTTGCATATGTTTTTAATATGAGTATCCCATTTCATATCAGAGCTTATTGTTACACCTAGATATTTCGCTTTGTTGACGTGGTCTAGTATGTGGCCATGCAGAGAATAGTTGTAGCTGATAGGGGTTTTGTTTTTTGTAATGCTGATGACGTTGCATTTATCGGGATGAAATGCCATTTTCCATGTTTCTTCCCACCTTTCAAGTTTAATTAGATCTGTTTGTAATGTCTGTGCATCTGAATTTGATTTTATTGTCAGATAGGCAATTGTATCATCTGCAAATAATCGGACAGTTGATGATAAGCCTGATGGAAGGTCATTAATATAATATAAAAACAGACTAGGACCCAGAACAGAGCCCTGGGGAACTCCTGACTCGACTGCGACATAATCAGACTTTTCACCTTCCAGGATAACAGCTTGTTTGCGATCTAAAAGGAAACTTTTTATCCAATTGTGAACTTCGCCTTTGATACCATAGTAGTTGAGTTTGTGTAACAGTAGTGAGTGTGAGACCTTATCAAAGGCCTTAGAGAAGTCCATAATGAGAACATCTGTTTGTTTACCTGAATCAAGATTAAGTGTGACATCATTTATAAATTCTAGTAACTGGGTTTCACATGAATGATTTTTACGGAAACCATGCTGCAGAGGATATAGAATGTTGTTGTTTTCTGAGTGTTTCATAATGTGTTTAACTATGAGATGTTCCATGAGTTTGCAGCATATGCAAGTTAGTGATATGGGTCGATAATTTTCTGGGTTGTATTTTTGACCCTTTTTGTAAACGGGTGATACATTGGCAGATCGCCAGTCATCTGGGACTATTCCTGAACTTAGTGACCTTCTGAATATGTGAGTGAGTGCTGGTGCAATTTCGTGAGCCAGTTCTTTTAGGAGTCTAGGTCTGATTTCATCAGGACCGGCTGCTTTGGCAGGGTTAAGGTTTAGTAAAAGCTTTAGTATACCCTCCTCATTGATTGTTAGCTCTGTGATGTCTTCAAATGAAGTAGGTGGTAAATTACTGATGTTAGTGAATTCAGATGTTGTAATATGAACTTTATTAGTAAATACTGACTGGAATTGTGCATTAAGAGCGGTTGCTTTTTTAGTAGGATCTGTGAATAATTTTCCATCTTGTTTGATTTCTGTTATACCATTGTAGTCACTCTTTTTATGTTTTATATATGTCCAAAATTTTTTCATGTTGTTATACTCTGTTTGTGGTTCAGTTGGGAGTATTATCTGTTCAATGTACTTCCAATGGGCAATTCTGAGTAGTTTTTGTACGTGGTGTTTTATTCCTTTGTATTTTTCATTAATAGATTTGTTGCCAGATTTTTTAGCTTTTTTATACAGCCTGTCTCTTTTCTTTATTAGCATTCTTACATGATGTGTCTTTAATCTAACTCAATTATATGATAAATTGTTAAATTTAAATATAGAATTAAGAGCAGTTTTTCCAGAATTTATGTGTACAATAATCAAACCATTCACTCACAAACTAAATGAAAGTCAGAAGGACTTTATGTTAAGTTTGTAGGTGAATGGTCAGAATTTTCACATCGATAAATTTTGGATTATATTATAGTTATAAAAAGGTGAAGATGGCAAATATCCAATCTAAACACAGGGAAGATACATATTCTTATTAGGAATTATTTATAATCGTTCATAAAGCCTTCCCTTCCACATATGCCTACAAATATGCATTTTTAAGTTTCAATATGTTTTTTCAACTAAAGAATAAAAAGGCAAATAATGCTTCAGCGAAGAACAAGTTTATAATATGCTAGATTTTCTGATCGACTTAATATTTGTAACTTTTGGAGTATGTGTTTTTCAGGAGACAATCGCAGTTTCAGTGGGTAAAAACTGTGCCCCCACTCCTTGCCAATTTGTTCCTGTATTCTTATGAAACTGAATTCTTCCATGTCTCATTAAAGACAAAGATAGCAGAAGCTAGGTCATTAAGTTTTACATCTCAGTAAACAACCCTCTGTATTCTTATGAAACTGAATTCTTCCATGTCTCATAAAGACAAAGATAGCAGAAGCTAGGTCATTAAGTTTTACATCTCAGTAAACAACCCTCAAGTTGCAGACTGGCTCCTATAATATATCCTTCCTGTTTACTGTCCTCGTCCGCGCCTTTAACAAGTTAGTATAGATATTACTACCTTTTCGTTTAATAGATACTTGCAGATAGTTTTCCCAATTTTTGAATTCAGTGTATAGTGAATTTGCTACGATGAATGTTGGATACACGTATTAATGACTAGAGGTATATGATACCCATCAATTTTAATCAACTGACCGACTCGCATTCTACAGTAATGGAAGCGAGAGATTTGGCATGCCACAAAACCTGGTTAAACCCACCATTTATAAACCAATAATTAATTTTGAAATGCCTGTACCAAGTCAGGACCATTGCTGTAATTACTATACTGTTGATTGTTGGTTCTGGAGTTTGCCGGTTTCTCGGACTTTGATTTGTGGATTGTCATTTTTGACAGTTTCATCGGTGTTTGTTTTTGTTGTTATTACGTTCAATTACTAATAACAAATTGTAAAAGTGAATAAAGTATGTAAACCATATAGTATAAATCTTGTGCAGGAGTACACGTGCAATGTATCTTTTCAGATAATACTTACATTAAATGAGTGGTTAAATGTGTAATTATATGAACCATATTATTTATATATCATTTGATTATATTTAAGATGGATACATTTTCATTGTTCTAAGAGAACATTGGCCGGATATTCCAAGCTTTTTTTTAATCGTTTGTAGCTGTAATGCAAGACATAGTAAATAAAGCTTCAGTCACACTACACCGTATAGCGTTAACGGACGTCCAACGCATAACAAAATTTTCAATCCGTCCATGTCCGTTCGCATGCGTTTCTTTTCCGTTTATCATGCGGCGTTTGCGCTTCTTGTCCGGCGGTGTTCGTTCCGTTCGGTGGAAAGTTTTGAAAATGTTCAAAATTTGGAACGTACAGCACCGGATAAAGTTGTCCGTCAGATGTACGGTAACCATGCGCTGGTATGCGTTTTGTTCATTACTCGCGTACGTTTCCTTATTCTGTACTTGTCCGGTTCGAGTCCGTTCTTTCCCGGTGGACCTGATTTACGCCCGGACTACTAACGGACATGCAGCGGATGTAACGTAAGTGTACGCTGCGTGTATGTTTTATGCGGTACAAATCCGTTACTAGTACGTTGAAGTCCGAGAACTGTACGTCGTTCATCCGGTATATGTGCGTTGATCGTTCTGTCATTGTGCGTTTTGCACGTTTTATGCGACCCGTACAGCGAACATGAGAGCAGCAGCGGGAAATGCTTTTCATCACCGGATAACTTTCAGCCGCATTTTTCTTTGCGTTTGGCGTCCGTTAACGCTATGCGGTGTAGTGTGACTGCACCTTAAAGGCAAGATGAAAATCGTTCAACCAAACGAAATTAAAAATTACAGTCCCATCATTCCCAATTCAACTGGATTTTCTTTCGTTATAGAAAAACTTTAGTAAAGTAACATTTTCTCTATGGTACTGTTAAATATAAGTAAATATTATTCTGATATATAATAAATCAATACAAGTTATAATCTGTAGTCAAGTTAGTTTTTGTTGAAATTGTAAAATGCGGCCAGACAAAAACCAACATTTTATCTACTCCTCACTCCAGGGACCATACTGTGAGGGTTCATAGCGCTGGACCCACAGAGCTGCCCAGCGGGTCCCCAGGTGGCGGATAACCGACGCCCTCCCGTTTGGGAGGGGATTGTCAGGTCATAATGCGGAAAACCAGATTGCAGACCAGTTTGTAACTGAATACAGCTGAAATACTGCTCGCTGGACGTAAGCAAATATCAATTCAATTTACCCCTGTGCCAAACAACATCATTAAGATAATCAACAAATCTTTCGCACATAGCAAATACAGAATATTTAAAGTATGTCATTTAAATCATAATCATAATTGAAATGTAGAAGAATCAAATCAAATAAAATGTCACTATTTCAGGGGTTTAAAAAGCAACTATATGTCATTTCTTTTAAATTGAAGAATAAATGACCTAAATAATCAATGGTTTATCAAAAGGCTGATCAAAGGCTCATATCAAAACTATTTAACAACGTATCTGTCAAATATTTCGTCCTAGACATATATCATACAATAATAAAATTCGTTACAAAAATTGTTTAACGGTTTATTTTTCCCATTTACAGAAATTTTGAGCCTAAAGGTACATTGTATGATTTTTTTATAAGTGTATGTCACCATCCGCTGTGTAAATGTCTGGTACACTTTATTCCTACCTAATCGTAGTTATTCTCAGCCCGAACTGTATTATAATAAACAACGTAAATACAACTAAACTGCCATTTGTTCTGAGAACAAATGAAAAGGTCTTTCACACTGTCAATCTAGTCAGAAAATATGTGATACTATGGACTTTAATGTCTGTTGTCAATTTCAGTCATAAAAATTAGTTGAGTAAAGATATTGGTCCAGAATCAACAAAATATATCGTTGTTTAGGACTTTTATTCCGGTTGCTAGGGACAAAATGCTACTTCCTCTTTTCAAATGGCATATTTGAGTTGAGAACATCTGATTCTAAAAATATGTGGTTGCTAAGGACTTTTTATAACAGTTACCTTTTTACTATGGTATGACCTTGACATATGACCATTGAGCTTTGGCTCAAATTGAAGCTCTTGTATAACTGATCACTTTAAACCTATGTTTACTATTATATCTCTAACCATTTTTAGGTTGTAAGCAAAAGACAAATTAATTGAAGAGAGTCAAGAACTGTAACTCGAAAACGGTTCATCGCACAGCTTGGGCCAATGTACCAAATGAAGGTATCGATAAGAGGAGTATTTTTCACATTATTGTCTGCTTCTATCTTCAATGGTTTATGAGATATAATGCTAACAAGACAAATGGTGACCTTTGACAATGATAGTTTTAAATGTCATAAATGTCACTTAGGATCAACGGTGGAGGTCCCAAGTCTTTAGGACTTACGGTTTTCGAGACAAAAATTACGGTTTGCGACATTTTTCGGGTCAAAAACATGTAAACCGGAAGTCGATTGGAAAAAAAAATTGTTGCGTGTTAAATCATGGCCGTAGGTTCCCCGACATTTTGTGCATTTCAGATTTTGAGAATCTGTGACGGTTTCTGAGTTTTATCTGCTAACTAGGGTTTACGGTTTTGGGATAACTCTATTACTAAAAATAGATAGGTTTCAAATGGTGAACCGAGTCATCTGCCATTATGACCGATTAATGGTACCAAGTATGGAAATGATATGTCGCGACACTTTTTTTTGCAAATGACGGCAGAAAAATAATAATCAGAAGCAAGGTAGGAAGGACCTTCATGACATAAAGTACTCAAAAGGATTTTGTCATCAACAAAATTAAATGAAAAAGACCGCTCCTTCTACTCGTGTCATCAGTATATTATCACTTGTCATCGTCTCTTGTAGTAGGAGGATATTTTTGCGGTATTAAAACCGGCACAACATTATTTAAGTTAATAGCTTAAGAACATACTTATATAATATTTCTTTATATATCACGGCTCCTTAATTGAACATTATTAAAAAAGAATAATATTTGGGACGTTCTTCATATTCCGATACAATATTTGTTAAATTTGCTGCATTAGTTTTAAAACACCGTACTGTCTACCGCTGGAAAAAAGCTTCACGTGTTTGAGCTATTTATCCTTCAGAGTACGTAAAAACAGACCTTGCCAGAGTAAAAAATGAATTCCCTCGTAATCAAGCGGTCATAGTATAGTTATATCGCTAAGTCTTAGCTAATAACATAATTAATGTTCCTTATTAATGCTGCAGATGATTACTCCGACAGCAGACGAGACTGTGGTGGTCGATACTAGGATTAAGTACTAAATTAACATATATCTTCAAAGAACATGATGCAGCACACCAATGTCTCATCTACAAGTTATATATAATGTAGCTAAAGCTTAGAAAGCAAAGCACCTTGTATTTATCAAATGGTGTAACTGCAAGGTCTATTGTAGATTGCTCAATTGTGGCTGAAAATGTGCATCCTTAGACTAGTTCATACATATCTTAGCCCCCTGTTGAATATCCGTAAAAGAATTCATCACAAAATGTTCAATCGAAATGCCTTTCAATTCACGATTAATATTGAAATAAAAACAATCATCTGTATTTTGAGGGAAATTTGCCATAACTCCATTAGGCTTAGCTTTATATAAAATGTTAATGTGACAATTTTAGGTTCATGAAGTCAATAAAAAAAATAACAAAGAAAACCAAACCGACCAATCAACGAGATCTAAAAGTGAAAAGACAGTGACAAATCCGGATATAGAAAACAAACACAGTGGAACACAAACAACATTAAAAAACAGAAAGAGTAACCCAAAACCCAATAAAAATCATGGATGCACAAAGGTGCTTCGGACGTGTTAGCAGTGTCTTTCTCTTATTAGAAACCCGTCAAGTTATCGTCATGTCTAGGAAAAAAGTCAAACCCAGAAAAAGGAAACACTACCGATGACACACGAAAATGTCCGATCGTATTTGAGCGATTGATTTCCCATTACGATCAATTAAGTCATGATGACGACCATAGAACTTCCGGAGAGATAACATCAATCTAGGTACAACAAACCCTTGTTTTAGTAAGTTAGTAGTCAACAGCAGTGATCGGTCTAGAAAATGTGAATACCAATCGCAGGATCTAGAATAACGTTCAAATTGTGAATTGTTAACAATACGGTAGCTCAACTGGAATATTGCTGTCGATGAACGGGACGTTGACAATTGGAAAGTTGAAGTCATCACGTTTGTTGTGGAGTCTAGTTTGTAGTTTTCCTGAGTCTATTTCTAGGAGTATGTCTAGGTAAGAGGCTGACCTTAGTCTATACACTTGGGTTCTAAAGTAACTGTGACTACTGGGCTAGTGATACACTCGGGGAGTAAAGTACGACAACGGACTGGTGATACACTCGGGGAGTAAAGTATGACTACGTTCTGGTGATACACTCGGGTACTAAAGTAAGTGTGACTACTGGGCTAGTGATACACTCGGGGAGTAAAGTATGACTACTGGACTGGTGATACACTCGGGGAGTAAAGTGTGAATACTGGACTGGTGATATAATCGGTGACTAAAGCAAGTGTGACTACTGGGCTGGTGATACACTCGGGGACTAAAGTAAGTGTACACGACTTCTGGGCTGGTGATATACTAGAGTACTTAAGTAGGTGCACACGACTTCTGGACTGGAGATACACTAGGAACTGAAGTAAGTGTGACTACCGGGCTGCTGTACACTTGAGGATTAAAGTAAGTATGATTTGTTGCTTACGACAGCATCTTAGTTTTATTTAGTACTACAATAACATAAACAAAAATGTAAATCTAGGAACTAAATTCTGACTTTCACTGAAAGTATGGATAGTTGGGTAGGGCCATATAGCTGAGCATAATCTACAACCTGTACAAAGCAAAATCTACAAAAAGTCTTTGTCTTGCAAGGAGCGTGGCACTCTCGAAAAAATATTGAACCATTTTTCTGTAAATGGAAAATGATACTAGTGTGTTTGTTGCTTTTAACAGTTTCCATTAGTGCTTTATCTGAGAATTACAACAACTATTTTCATGTACATGGTATGCAATACACGGAATTTACGATTTAATTCAATACGTAACGGTATACTAATACAAATGTGAACGAACTACAAATTTTATGGTAATGATAAAAACATGTTTGTCACTTTATAAAGTACTATTTTGTTAATTTGTTTACTAGTAAATAAGAAAAACTACTAATAAGGACCAAGAGAAGAAACTAGTTACATTTATATTTAGACAAATTTAGAAACATTAATCGTAATGTGTTCTTTGATTGGTGTATAACTTTGTATAACATTGCATAACTAAATGACAATTGTTTTCTGCAACATTTAGGTCCAGAAGAGAATAAATGTTAGTTTGGAAACGTAGATTGTGGAGGTCCATGGGGTATTTTATTTACTTTGCTTTTACTCGGTATTTATGTCTGCGAAATAAAATTAATCAAATAACAATAAGTATGTATTGTTTGTTTGTTTAATGGTGTTTAACGCAACTTTCATCTAAATCAGGGCATCAAGTTTTTTGGGTGGAGGAGTACCCAGCGATAACCTTCGAACCTCGGAAGAAAAACTATAATTCCGTGTCACTTAAGATTAAAGTCGAGTACACCTCGCCCCGTGGGGAGACTTGCAGATGACTGACTACCTTAACCACTTGGCCACCGAGTCCTGGAAATAAATATGAAAGCAATAAACTGGTACATGTGTATTATGAAGAAACAGTTAACAATCAAATGAAATGTGTCGTTAAATGATAATATTTTATAAATAAGGAAAGTCTTCACCAGAAGAAATCGCAAAGTTCTATGATGCTTGCGAACAGATGGATTACGATCAGGTAAGATACATATATATATTTTTAATTTAATACGTGAAACCGGGTTCAATCCACGGAGCTGTTAAATGCGTTCCTGGTTGAGATAGATGTACTTTCGTTGGGAAATAATCAGGTTATTATATTGACAGCATGGCCAAGAAACGATTTTGTTAAATAACAAAAACTGCTTGTGTATATGTAAATATAATAAAGCGAATTGTAGCTGCTATCAACGACAAATTCCTTGTCTATACACATCTCTAGATATTTTTTTAGTTGAAGTAAAAATTTGCAGCCCATTGGGCATTCCATTTTTTCATTTGATTTCTTGTTTGGAAAAATGTTTGTCCTGTTGTTAGCTTAAATACTACTAATTACAAGCAATAAAACGTAAAAGATAATTTTATTACTGTCGGCCATATCAATACTTGCATCCACTTGTCAGTGTTACTCTGGATTATTATAAATGACCATAACAAAAATCATATGTATATTTAGTACAATAACAAGAAGATAGTGAGCAAAGCATTAAGTTTCATAAGCACAATCCATCGGAAAAAAGCTTCACTGGACGTAGAATTCATCTAATTTATTTTACCTACTGTTTGCATATCTCAAGGTTCAAGATATTAATAAACAGCAGCTAAGCAGAAAATATTTTCCAATATTAATGGTTGCGATAAAATGGAATGAAGTATTTTGATAGCAGTAAATGCTATCGCTTGCTTCTGTAGATTGGTTTGTGTCTCTGGTCGTTTGGGAATTTCAAATAGTTTTTGTGCTGTCGAAATATTTTATCTCTCAAGGTAATTGCGTAAAATTTGACAAAACTTCCTATATTTTTTAAGTTATTAGGATTTATATTGTTATACAGCTAATATTGACTAAGCTCCCCCCCCCACCGCAGGTCTTATATTACTGACAATAAATGATAAATCTTAACACTTTATTTTTTGACAAAAACGACTTGAAACGCGAACAATTTTGAAAATTTAAATACAAATAATCAATATAGTGACGACATCATTGATCAATAACTTGAATTCAAAATGCAAAAACATTTAATGAACTTGATATACTATTGCACCTGAGGAAATAACAAAAGCAATTAAAAGTCTTAAAAATTCCAAAGCTAGTGGTTTTAGCACCATATCAAATGAAATGATCAAATATAGCCAACATATCTGCATACCTTTATTGAAAAAACGTTTTCAATCTAGTCTTTTCAAATAGAATCTACCCAAAGACTTGGAGTCAAGGCTATATTACTCATATACATAAATTTGGATCAAAATATGATCCAGTAAATGATAGAGGAAAAACTATTACAGATAACATTGGAAAATTGTTCAACCAAATATTAAACACCAGATTGACTAATTTCTTGGAAAAAAGAACTATTATTAATAAGAAACAAATTGGCTTTATCAAGGGATGTCGTACGACAGATCTTATATTTGTTTTGAATACAATTATACAAAAATATGTAAAAAAAATGATTCAAAGCCCTTATATGCATGCTTTGTTGATTTAAAGCGTGCTTTCGACTCGGTATCACATTTACATTTATTTTATAAACTGAAATGCATAGAGGTAGGAACTGAATTTTATGAAATAATTAATAGTATGTATGGACAGACTAAAATGTGTGTTAAAATTGACCAACACATAACAATTTTTTTTTTAAATCAAATATAGGTGTAAAACAAGGAGATAATCTTAGTCCTTGTTTATTTAATATTTTTCTAAATGACCTACCTACATATTTTGACCACACTTGTGACCAAATACAACTTGGATCCCACCTTTTAAGCATTCTAATGTATGCTGATGATGTTGTTCTTTTATCATCTTCTGAAAAAGGCCAAAATTGTGTTGATAAGCTATTTAAATTTACATCTGACTGGAAATTAACTGTTAATACCAAAAAGACAAAAGTACATGTTTTTAATAAAGCAGGACGTCAAAAAATATCAAAATATCTATGGGAAATTAAACATTACAGTGCGTACAAAATTATACTTATTTATGAATCATTTTTTCAGCATCAGGTACCTTTCAAAGAGCAAAGAAAGAGTTGCATAACAAAGGATTGAAAGCTCTTTTGAAATTAAGAAAAACATTTACACAAGAAATACCAAAACCTAATACTCTAATTTATATTTATAACCATACAATTCGACCAATCCTACTTTATGGCTCTGAAATATGGGGTTATATACCTGTGAAGAAACAAAAAATATTGATAATTTCATCTCAAAAGAAATAGATAATTTAGTTTTAGAGAAAATCCATATGAAATTGTGTAAATTCTCTTTAGGATTAAATACCAGAACCTCAAATATAGCTTGTAGAGGAGAGCTAGGTTCTCATCTCACATTGTTTTATATGATAATAAGTATGGTCAACTATTGGGGTGATCTTATAAAAGAAGTTGAACCCCAAAATATTATCTTATATGAGGCAATAAAAATGTCACAGGCCATAACCCATGCAAATAAAGAATCATGGATCGGTAATATAAAACAAATATTTAAATATTAAAATCTAGAATATATGTTTGTATATATATATTTATTCCTGTTTCTTTGATTGTAGATCGCTCAGCGTTTGGGCACCATTAATTGGTTTTATAAAATATCTTGTATCTTTAAATTATACGTAATATGAATAAGTGATGATACTGACAAATATCGAATTCTTTATGTCCTTTATAGTATAGTTTATGAATTCCAGGTTCAGCATCTAGGCACAAAAATAGCTGCAGAAATAGTTACATCCATATACGAGGAATCCCGTCGATCTGATATTGAAGTCTTAGATGTTGGCGCTGGAACCGGTCAACTTGGACAAAAAGTAAGCAAAAGTTATATATTTAATGCCTGCACCTGAATACCACGTTAACCATGATAAAATATCGTGATTTTGTATTACTAATGTCATAAAATGAATCTGAAAATTGATAACATAAATTTTGAGCGGTGGCAGTCATATTTTTTTGACTACAAAAGTTAAATTTACTTAGATTTTGAATCATTGTGTACATACTATAATTTTTATTATTGGAAATATTTTTCCATAAAGAACATGTGCACGATATTTTTGTGGAATACATAAGTACCAAAGAGCTGCGACATGGATTAAAATACGCGCATCAATTGTTTGAAATTGCAACCATTCATATCAATGCAATGCTGCTTGTCTGTCAAAACCTTGCGCGGTCTTAAACATCACATAAACGAGAACATGATCTCGCATATCGACTGGGACACATATACATAAAAATCTAACATCAAAGCCATTTAAATGGTTTGATTCGATGACATTTAATACCGGATCATTTATCACGCATGCGTATTTAATTTTCATTCAGTAAATTTTATAATAATAATAATAACTAACATTTTAACTGAATAAAACATGAATAATTAAAAATATTTGACGAAAACAACTTCTGGCACCATACTGAGGGTAAAAATGCTTAAACCACAAAGCTGCCTAGCGTCCCCATGTGGCGGATAGGGTTTGCTAACCAGTTTGAAATGTCTTAATACGGAAAACTTTACCGCGCGATCACATTAGGCAACGTGTTTGGAGAGTGCCATGCTCTTTGCATTCTAACGACCACTTTAATAGATGTCGATTAGATTAGGCTCGTTGTAGCCGCTACAAAACGCTGAATTTTCCGCCCCTTCCATACTATTCCAGTGGAATATAGCTAAAATACAGCATTAAGCATGCATTCCAGCAACTATATCAAAATGTCGCTGTAAGCATTTTAAGATACATGCAACTTTTACTTTTGAAATGGATAAAACCAATGCTTTCTGTTTAAAATGAGATGCATCCTTATTGAACAATTATACGTTGTCAAAAGAATAAATAAATAAATTTAGTAAACATATGTTAGCATACAAACTGACAACAGTTAATATTTCACGTTATTTATTGTTAGCTTAGATCGCATTAGATCCATCTTATGGTATGCTTGACAAAGCAAGAGAAGGGGGTGTTTATAGAAATCTCATATGTGATTTTCTTAAGAATTACACGCAAAACGATATAAAAGGAACGTATTGTAATATAATTTATGAATATTTTGTAACTATTACAATAAACAGATTAGAACAAAAGAGAGGTAAATGATTCACATGGTTAAAATTCTGTCATGTGATAAAACGTCTACAATTGTACCAATATAAACATTAACAATACCTTTGTAGTACGAACCGGTTGTGAACATATATACAAACACACACGCACACACACACATATATATATATATTGAATTGATCAGCCAAAACAATTGGACAGACTATCAAAGTGTAACAATATTTCCTGTCAATATTCACAAGTGTATAAAAGGAAAGTAGAGAAAAATATACACACTAAAAGACCAAAATTTACAATGAACTGCCGCAATGACTCTAAGTTAGAATAGAATATGTCTACCATTCAATAGGTTATAAGGCCTTGCATGTCCCCTCTTCATCAGGTCAAGAAATCTACCTTTTACAGACATTGTTTACTTAAAACTATCAGTCAATGGTGCATCCGGGATTTAAATAACTTTTGTATGTTGCTTAATTAATATACTTTACGCAGTAGTGCTTTTAATATTATTTATTTTACTGTATTTGTGAGCTTTTTACCGAATAAAGACAAGCAACATTCAAGCATGCATACGAAACAATGAGGTTACAAATACAGTAAAATAAATAAGATTAAAAGCACTAAGTACTAGGTCAAGGATATTTATCAATCAACATACAGTTAAAAGCATAGATAACATTCAAAAGCACTAGCTCCTGCACATGCTCAAGTTCATACAGTTTAAGCATTGTTAAAAGCAATTGAATAACAAAACAAAAAAGATAACAAAAAATAAAAATATTGGTTATTATTTTTTCTTTAATATTATTAATTCGTGTGTACATGCAGGATAATGCTAAAACTTTTTTAATAAGTTAATTTAATTTATTTAGATTGGAGTGTAAGATGGAAGAATTTGTCTGGGTGGCATACTCCAACTGGCAAAGCAGTCCATTTTCTGGAAGGGTGCTGGACATTGACGATGCTAATGACCTCAATAGGAAATTTTCATACAGCACTTCAACATCATTTATAGTAACGCGAAGCACTAGGAATTTTGGAAACTTTATGTTTGGTAATGAATTTGATAATGTACAGTGTTTTACCAGGAAAAGCGAACCTAGACAAAAACAAAACCAACACTGTTAAAATGTTGATGATTAGAATCCACAAAAATGAATAAGCTTCAAATTTATGTATGAATGTTTGTAGTCTTTGTTGCAGTTGAATTTTTTCTACATGTTAATCAGATTGAATAAGAATTTTACAAATCAGTCATTGCTTTATTTAACATATTTTAAGGAACTGAAGTACGCTGCCAATATATTGAAAATACTCAATACCTGACATTTAAACTATTGTTTATTGTGCTAATATGGTAGCATAAACTGCTTGAATTCTAAATTTACTTAAAAATAGTTGCAAACTTTACTAAACTTTGGTATTGAAACACCCCAATTATCAATTAATTTGATTTGCATCATATATGTCAAAGGAAAATAAGAATAATCCATGTTCAAGCAGATGCAAAGAATACTTAGTTTGCTTAACCGAAGTTCTAGGTACCCTTCCTAAACTAACCTTAGTGTTTTGGCCAATCATGTTTGAGCTGTTCTTAAAAAAATGAAGCTGTAAAAATAATTCCCGAATTATCCCGATGTTTAATAATAAATAATAACTTGCTTTTACATGCAAGTATAATGTGAGTTCTTATAACACTACAAACATGTGAATTGGTTATTAAAGTTGTTTTCGGAACCAGTATTCTGAAACTACTGTTTTAGGTGAATGTAACAGTAAACACTTACTCAGATTCTCAGATAATGGTAGAGTTCAGCTGGCATCCCAAATCACTAGTGATGGAATAACATTTATGGTAGTTGGAAGGAAACTTATGGAATGCCACCAAGAACCGAATCACAGAAAAAGTACTGAACTCAATAAAACTAAGTTTGAATCAATTATTTAATTGTTTACACAAAAAGAATTCAGGGCTCAATTTTACTTTCAAAATTGAGCATCTGTAAAATTCATAGATTAAATGCTTTATTGCCTGAAAACTATTGATGTTGTTTCGTTGTTGAATTCACATTATAAATAGGCCTACATTCTTATCATTTATTTTTTTCGAGTTGTAAAAAAGGTGTCTATTGTAGTGATAAACCTTGTATTTAAGAAGGCAGTGTTCTACGTACAGTTATACCTTAAGGAGCCTTAAAGTAACTCAACTTAAAGAGAGAATTTTTTGTCACCAATTCTTAGATGATTGATTTAAAAAAAAAATTGTCCTAATAGAGTATGCAAGGAGATTTCAACTTCAATGAAGATGGATTTTATACTGTGGTTTCATCATATTTCGCGGGGTACCAACTTTTGTTTTTTATAGGTATCTATAGCTAACCCTTAAATTTTGGTTCCAAACAAAAAAGAAATTTAACATTGCGTGAATTGCTGAAAAACTTCATAACCGTGAAATTCAGTATCCACAAAATTACTTTTTTTTATCAAAACACAAATACCAAAACACTATGTATGTTGTATATGCATATTTCAAGGAGCATTTGAATTTTGAAACATTTGAAGGTCAAAAACCAAAAGTATTGAAAGAAAAGTACTTCAAACCAAAAACGTTCGAACAGGGAAGCCTAATCTAGCACCAAGAATATCGACTATGTGCTATACAAGGAACGAAACCTGGTGTTCGTAGCAATTTCTAATTTAAACAATTGGAAATTTCAATGATAAATTAACGAAAATTGATACCAACGAACATAAATGAATGGAAGGTATGTGTATTTGTAAAAACATTTATTGATATAATAAAACCCCTGTTCCTTGATAAACTAGTTTATCATGTGGATTGTTGTCACATATACATTCACACTCACTCCATATCCGTCCTTTTCTATTTCAGAAGGCATCTGATCACTTGTATAGTCAGGTGGCAATAAAGAAGAAAGTCACAGGGACAAAGATAAAGGGATGCAAAGCAGTTATTTTTTGCGGGTAGTTGTCTTCTTTCCTGAGTACAAGTTTTGTCAAAATATATCTTTTTATCAAAGATTAAGTATAGAAGGTCGCGTCCCCTCAAGCTTCTGGGTTTTTTGGATCTTGTTTGACAGTAGTTAGATTTTTATATTCTCTGGCAGTAGCCAATTTTTTGTCAAATTTATCATGAGTATTAAAATAAAATTGCGTAAAAAATGAACACGACAAATTCAAAGTAACTTCTTCATCTTTTAAAATACATGCTTTTCATTTAGTATGTTCAACGCAACAAAATACCACCATGTTTAAAAAAAAATTATATTCTACATTACCACAACATAATACATGTAATGCTAAGTAAGTCAATTAAAACAAGGAACACGACTATTCTAAATTGTGGAGATTTGTTGAAAAAGTTGGTGCAAAACAAATCTTTATCAATCAAATCAATCAATCAAAAGACTGATGAACTAATTATGTGTTGACTCGTTATATTTCCTTTTATTTTGACGATTTATAATTTTAATTGAGCAGCCTCCAAATGACACTGCCTTTTGGAGAGAGATGAAGTCTAGTGAGCCGAGACGTGATCTCTACTCAGAAGTATATGATGAGATCAATTTTCAAAAGTATATATTTATATTGATTTGCCCCAACATGAGCAAAATACGCAGCATATAATGGGAATGGTAATTAAGTACCTAACCAAATAAATGTTTAACTAATACCAAACAGGCATTTAAAAATTGTTGTCTAAGAAAGCAAAGAAAACAAAACAGATATTTTATTGCCATCACCACCAATTGCAGTCCATAACACACATATATGTATGTAATACAAAACATTATCATACTGAATTAAACAACTGTAACTAAGGAGGACCTGTTACAAAAAGAGCATGTTTCTACAATAGATATACAACACCGCCAGTCAGATATAAGGCTGTATAACATATAATCTGACTACACTTGTTGTCTGCTATAGATATACAACACCTCCAGTCAGATATAAGGCTGTATAATATATAATCCGACTCTACTTGTCTACCATAGATATACAACACCTCCAGTCAGATATAAGGCTGTATAAAATATAATCTGACTCCACTCGTTATCTGCCATAGATATACAACACATCCAGTCAGATATAAGGCCTTATAACATATAATCTGACTCCACTTGTTGTCTGCCATAGATATACAGCACCTCCGGTCAGATATTAGGCTGTATTACATTATCTAACTCTACTTGTTGTCTACCATAGATATACAACACCTCCAGTCATATCTAAGGCTGTATAACATATAGTCTGATTCCTCTTTTTAAGGTGCTGATGTAAAAGCTTCAAGCGATCAAAGACTAGTGGACACACTTAACAGCTTGGTGGTAGAGGGAGTATATAGTGTAAAAGAAATGCAGAGGCACCTTAAAATTTTTGTGAAAGAATTATTTGGAAAGGCGAGATGCCAACAATGTTTAATAGATTTTTTCCAAGTGAGGGCGATATCCGAAGCTCACAGGCCTGTACAGATATGTTACAAGAGTCTCTATGTGAAGTCACGGGCATGTATAGGTATGTTATAAGTCTGTATATGTAGTCATGGGCCTGTGTAGATGTGTTAGGAGTCTGTATGTGATATCACTGGCCTGTGTAGATGTTATAGAGTCTGTATGTGATATCACTGACCTGTGTAGAGATATGTTTTAGATTGTTAAATTATAATAGTTTCTAATGGTTATGCTTCTATTATAGTTTAAAAGGTAAATACGACTCGCTGAAAGTAATTTTTTGAATTTAAATTAAAATGAATAATGCATTTAAGAATTTATAACCAAATGACTAATTATAAATAACCATAACAAAAGTCCTAAGTACAATAGCAAGAAGATAGTGAACAAAGCGTTAAATTTCATAAGCACAATCCATCGGAAAAAAAGCTTCACTGGACGTTGACTTCAACTAATTTACCCCTTATTTGACCTACTGTTTGCATATCTCTAGGTTCAAGATATTAATAAACAGCTGCTAAGCAGAAAATATTTTCCAATATTAATGGTTGCTTTCAAATGGAATGAAGTATAATGATAACAATAAAAGCTATCGCTTGCTTGTGTAGATTGGTTTGTGTGTATGGTCGTTTGGGAATTTCAAATTGTTTTTGTGCTGTCGAGATATTTTATCTATCAAGGTAATTGCGTAAAATTTGACAAAACTTCCTATATTTTTTAAGTTATTAGGATTTACATTGTTATACAGCTAATGTTGACTAAGCCCCATCCCCCACTTGCTGTTTTGACAAAAAACCACTGGAAACGCGATCAAATGTAGCTTTTTTGTAACTATAAATACATGTATGGAGATGTTCAATAATGCATTCATTGACTGATTGGTAAACGTAAAGCGAGAAATATTTCAGATATGTTCAAGACGGGTTTAAAACAAATCCACACAGAAAATGGGCAAATAAACGGGATTGTCTTGGATTTAGTGGGGATGAAGAATTTAGCCTTTTTTAGCACACACCTACCAATAATGTGTGTGGGCTGGTTAAGACTATCTAGTCTCTTCTACCTTACAGCCCCTGAAAATTAAAGCAGATGTTCCAATAACATTGGTTTTGGTCGCATTTTTTTAAAATGAAACGAACGATTGACAAAACCACAACGCAATTGAATATACTTGACTCGGCTTTTCAAATGATACATTTATATAATACTTCATATGCATAATTGATACTGACAAATTTCGACTTATGTCTTTATAGTATAGTTTATGAATTCCAGGTTCAGCATCTAGGCACAAAAATAGCTGCAGAAATAGTTACTTCCATATACAAGGAATCCCGTCGATCTGACATTGAAGTCTTAAATGTTGAAGCTGGAACCGGTCAACTTGGACAAATAGTAAGCAAAAGTTATATATTTAATGCTTGTCACCTGAATACCACGTTAAACATGATAAAACATCGTGACTTTGTATTTCTAATGTCATAAATTGAATCTGATAATTGATAACATGAATTATGAGCGGTGGCAGTAATGCCCTTTTCCCTACAAAAGTTAAAATTACTTCGGTTTTAGACAAAGTGTACATACTATAATTTTTGTTATTGGAAATATTTTTCCATATAGAACATGTGACAACGGCTCTGTAAATGAACTTTGACTGAGGGAGAGGAAAATAGTTCTTATTTTAATATTTGACTGCGCCAAACTGTAGCATAGACAGTGGATTTATTATTCAATGGAATTTTAATATTGGAGCTGTATTTAAAAAGCAGTTTCATATAGAATTTATAAATAATTTTATAGATAATTTATTAAATTTATTGGGTATTTTTTTATCTGATTGTTCAAAGCCTATTTCTGGACTATTTTATGGGTGTAAGGGAGTTTCCATGAGTACCCTTCGGATTTTCTAAATTTACAAAAAATTTTATCTGACATGGCACCCCGAAAATTTAATGTGATATACGTGAAATTATTCCGGTCGTTTTGAGGGGTCTCTCATTACTCAACGAAACTTGGTGCCTAAGTGAGAGCAAAAAATGTCAATAGTTTCCCCTATACAAAAATAATTAAGAGGCCGTTGTCATGTGCACGATATTTTTGTGGAATAGAGCTGCGCCATGGATTAAATACGTGCATCAATAGGTTGAAATTGCAACGATTCATATCAATGCAATGCTGCTTGTCTGTCAAAAACTTGTGCGGTCTTAAACATCTCAGAAACGAGAACATGGTCTCGCATATCAACTGGGACACATATACATCAAAGCCATTTTAATGTTTTGATTCGATGACATTTAATACCGGATCCGATTTATCACGCATGCATAAGTATTTAATTTTCATTCATTAAATTTTATGATAATAATAATAACTAACATATTTTGACTAAATCAAACATGAATAATTAAAAATAATTGACGAAAACAACTTCTGGCTCCATACTGAGGGTCAAAATGCTTAAACTACAGAGCTGCCCAGCGCGTCCCCATGTGGCGGATAGGGGTGCCAACTAGTTTGAAATGTCTTAATACGCCCCTTCCATACTATTCCAGTGGAATTGTCTCGTCCGGAATAAAGCCAAAATACAACATTAATCATGTATTCCAGCTACTATATGAAAATGTCTGTAAGCATTTTACGATAAATGTAATAAACTTTACAGATTACAGGTCCGGGGGGGGGGGGCTTTTGCTTTTGAAATGGATAAAACCAATGCTTTCTGTTTAAAATCAGATGCATCCTTATTAAACAAGTATACACTGTCAAAGAATAAATAAATAGATTTAGTAAACATACGTCTTCACACAAACTGACCACAGTTAATAATTCACGTTATTTATTGTTAGCTTAGATCGCATTAGTTCCATCTGATAGTATGCTCGAAAAATCAAGAGAAAGAGGTGTTTATAGAAATGTCATATGTGATTTTCTTAAGAATTACACGCAAAAAGATATAAAAGGTACGTATTGTAATATAATTTATTTATGTATATTCTGTAACTATTACAATAAACAGATAAGAACGAAAGAGAGGTAAATGATTCACATGGTCAAAATTCTTTCATGTGATAAAACGTCGACAATTGTACCGATATAAATATTAACAATACCTTTGTAATACACTTAAAGGTTTGTGAATACGTACGGACCGGTTGTGAACAGTGAATTGATCAGCTAAAATAGTCTTTTTATTCTCTGTTATTGTAGAATATTACGAATAAAATGTCATCAAAGATACCAAGTTAACAAAATTTACTACGCCACACGCGCGTTTCGTCTAATCAAGACTCATCAGTGGCGCTCAAACCCAAACAATATTTAAAATCCAAATGAATGAGATGTAGAGTTTATATCACCAAAATTCCAAAACGTTATACCAAAATCGGGCTAAGGCTATCTACACCTTTAAAATAGAAAAACCTTAGAATTAAAATAATTTTCGAAAGGACAAGTGGCAATAAGGACTAAAAATGGCCTCATCTCAGATCTTTAGAATATTTTCATAAATAAGTGTCTATGATGTCTAGTTTATGGAACTATTAATGATTTATCGATATTAAACCACATAACTCCGTACTGTATTGACGAAACAACATTGCAAAAACCACAAAATCTGAGTTTTTCGACATTTTAGAACTTTACTAGTTTCCATGTGTATTTCCTCAAAACTATATATTTATATACATATCGTTAATACATAAAATATATATCATACGATTATTAGACCACATAAATGTCATTTTGTAACTAATAATATGTACAATATTTTTTAAAATATTACTGATTCTTGGTAACAGTTGCTATGACAACATAAACATAGTCAAAACTGATAAATCTAAGCTATACGCAACATTTCAAAACACGACATTTTATTAATTAGTAATTTTTTAGCTTTATTTTTGTTCTTACTGAGTCGTGCCCATATAATAATAGCTGTCAATGCATTTTAATCTCACTTGCATATATGCTGGCTGCATTGCTTGGATGTTGCTAGGCAATGTCCATTTTAGGAAACACATATCAAGTAAAATGTATTTATTCTATCCAATTTCTTCTTCAAACTATTAACCATTGTTTAAATAGTTTAATGCCTAATGATAATAAATATTTTTTAACGATTTCTGGGATGAGCGCAAGGATCTTTTCATAATAGACTTATTATATATAAAAATAATATGTATGTATATGTATTACTTTTTATATCCATTACATTGAAGTTTTCATTAAAATCACAATACCATATTAATGATGTGACGTGCGAACAGGTTCCTACAACGCGGGTTTCAGATTTACACTGACAGTACCAACTGCAAACAGTACACTCATTATATTCAATCCAGAGTTGATATTTTTTTGCAGATCTATGTCTAGACTGCATTTTTGCGCTCAAAATATACTCTGATTGGCTACATATAAGAACTTCGTATTCTCCATCCTTGTCTAAATGTTCCTGTGTGTAGCTTTTTGCCATTTTTAATTGGTAAACGCCAATGGTAAAGTTACGAATATCCTCCTCTGAAAGTCTGGGAAAATTGGAAACGGAACTGCAAGCATCCACTTTTGTCCACTTGCTTGGTAGTTTTTCTAGTCCTTCGGAAAGAATTCTATCCTGCAGCAAGTTTTTCTGTTAAGAAAGATGCAATATTTTGCAGCAATTTGTTCATCTTGATTGTCAATACCTGTACTGACTGGGTTCCAATATTTGTTAATTAAAGAACATGCAATCTTTACATAATCTGACACAAAAGGTAATTGGCTATTAGGCAGGACTTTTTCTAAATACCTCCACAATTTAATTCTCCCATTTACAGATTCTACTACCCACCGTATTTTGGTAATCAGTCGTGTAGTGTTGCTATCTTCAACGGTGTATTACTTTTCACCCTTCTTTAGAAATGCGGCCATTTCAGTCTTTACCCCTAGATCATTTAGTAAATCAAAAGAATCCCGAAAACCCCTGTCAACAATAAATACGTCATCTTCGGTCACCCATTCTTTGATTTCTTCGAGATTGTTAAAAACTATATGGTTTAATATTTTAGCGTCATTGTTTTTACCATCGCTTAATATGGACCCATGACACTAACGATGTAACAAGTAGTTGTTACAAAAACCATCGGTTTTACTAAAGGTCGATGTTTGTGCATATTATAGCATCTACGCTGGAAAAGAAACTTTGAACTTTTTTGAATATATATGTATGTACCGTCGACTACTAAAATTGCTGGTTGTTTCCAGTTACCAAACAAGGATTGTGCTAAGGGTCTTGTATGCTTAGAAATAACTTCGTCACGGCTGATGTGTTGAAAACTTAAGTTAGACGGGACAAAATGTTCGGTTAAGAGTTTTCTAGCAGACGAAATAGATAGTCGAATTGAATTTTTACTGAAGTTAAAAATAGTTGACATCAATGTATTTGACATTCCAGATTTTAATTTAGTTAAAAATATACCTATACATGTTCTGACCGATATGGTACGGGAATCACGGAGATTACCTTGCTGAACAATCGAACACAGATCTTCGAAATTTGCATTTGACAGCACTGTCAGATTGAATATGTCGGAATCAGACAGACCGTTGTCTTTGTCAAAGTCTATTCTGCGTTTGCTATTACGAACTGCCATATCTCTTATTTGAATGATTAGTTGCATTAAAGATGAATGATTAAAATCTGTATAATTTCTGGTCTGTGATATTTGATCAACAGCAGCAGGTAGGAATGTGTCGTTTAGCAAATGACTTGAGCAGCATCTTGACCCAATCGGTAATAGTATTGCTTTCTCCAAAAATAAGTTGAATCTGGCATTCGTTGGAACAACAAGTAATTGAGGACCATAACGTTTGCAAACTAGACATTGTGAATGACTACCCCCTGCAGAAGGGATAGGAAGAGTTATGCATGGCGGCGATTTACAAGCGTTTGTGTTTGAAATGCGAACATACTAAGGTGGCAGTACATATTCAAAATCTGTAGTAATAGCTGATTTCTGGATAACCGGATCTACGGATTTCACATGTATCTCTTTATGACAACGTACTCGACATTTGTTACCAATAACGCCGCCTTCAATGACCGATCTATCT
Organism: Limnoperna fortunei; assembly: GCA_944474755.1. Lineage (NCBI taxonomy): Eukaryota > Metazoa > Mollusca > Bivalvia > Mytilida > Modiolidae > Limnoperna > Limnoperna fortunei. Next base: position 79,399,662 of record OX104111.1, on the reverse strand, counting down.
ACAAAAAATTTTCGTTCCAAATAATTCCGCAGTTTTCTGTTGTTTGGTCCTTCAAGTTTTCGTCTGTCATTTGGTTTCGGTCTTTTTGAACAAAGAACACAAGTGTAAAACCGTACTGCAGACATCCTATAAAAAAATGCAGAAAAACTTTACTATCTAAATATACATAAAGCTGTCATTCCTAGCGTTGTTATTGGTTTATTTGTACATTTGTTTGTATGTTTCATTGCGAAATTAACCCAATACTAGCAATTATCAGCTATATTATGTCGTAAGGAACCTGCATGTGGTAATTTATGTGGAGGGTATATTTTTATTGGAACTAATCTGCAGAAAGTTTTTGCACCCGGACTTTATAATGCATATTTTAAAATTCAATCTTGATACTTTCATCTATAGTTTGCTTGTTTGAATGCGATTTTACGACACTTTCAGTAACTGACCAAACTACAGCAGTAAAGACAATCCTTGTCAATTACTGTATTGTTCCAGTCGAGCACACCCTGCCCTAACTCGAACTTGCAATCCCTGTATTGCCACAAATGTAATCAACAGAATTTTCCTAATGACCTCATATTCGACCACCAAGCCCTTACCTTATATATAACTCTCTATTCAAATAGTCATTTGAACATCATATCTAGAATTGTTTCCATCTAAAATAAAACCAAAACATATTAAGTAATTATTACTAAGAACGATTGTAAGAATGATAACAGGGAAAATTAATTGCGAGGGAAATACAATTTAAGTATCAAAAGACCCTGTTTACACATAAAAAATCTTTGTATGTAGAATACGTTGCAACCGCAAAAATTGAAAGGGCTCATTCAAAAATGTTCTAAAACGATCGATATTATTTATTAAGTGCAAACTCCAGGATGAAACCCCACCATTCTTCATATCATGCAACTTATTTTGCGCAAGGTGTATAATAATGTTCATTTATGAGCAAGAAAGAATGCCGCGTAAGTCTTATAGAATTTCAGAATAAAAACATTCTTATATTCGTTGGGAAATATGACAAACTAAAATCTGTACATTCTTAAACGTATAAGCAGTGGCATGAAATATAGATTGCCGGGAGTGTCGAACCGTACAAGACCATCGATCTCGGATTAAAGACTATAACAGTAATATTCCAGTCCTTCTGCATAATTTTTTGACAATTCCGAAAATATGGATTGTGCCTTTACTATCACATTGCTATAAATATTCATATTCTTTTACGTTGACTCTGTATTCCGAATGACGAACTTATCTTTCAACAAGATTAGAATCATAATTTAACAAAAAAAAAGAAAAAAAAACTTGACATCGAACTCGTTCCTCCAGGTTGGAATCCAGCGTGTAATCGATCACGGCTATGCCGTACTGTTGTTATCTTTCGATAATTACATGCATATAAATATAATACACTGTTACATTTTTGCAGACGATCATAACTCAATTAATTGTAATAATTATAGTAAAAATGATCAACACAATGATTTTTTTTTAAATTTTTCTTTTCTAAAGGTTTTTATATTTAGTTTGTTGGAACCCGAGCGAATTACATCATTTAGAATCAGTATATCATTTTTTAAAGAAATTATATTGGCCTAGTACCGCACCCGAATAAATTATTTAATATTATAGATATTCAACATACTGTTACGGAAGTTCAGGAAGATTTGTAGCACGTTTTCAGAAAAAAAACCCCAAAACGAATCTGTTTAATCATAAATTGATACAGTAGAAACATATTGTAAACATTCCATTATCTCATCGTCACGGAATTGTGCCGGTCATTTTTGCGTATATTATCATTGTACTTGACTTTTAATTGTGAAAAAAGGCATTAATAATATAAAAGTTGAATAGTTACCTATATATATCTCTCTTAGATTATAACATCAAGTAACAAGTGTTACTGTTACGAATGTAAACAGAAATGGCCCGAAAAACTGTCAATCTCCAATCCGTCTTTTCTTCCAGTTTCCTTCGGTTCAATGGTCATAAAATAGGACATGTTTCATCCGGTTGGCCGCGTAAGCACATTATACTTTTTAAATTAATAAAACAATAAAGAAAAAACAATATCTGTTCATTGTTTTTTTAAAAAAGATTTTGTAATTAATGGACAATTCCAGAATTTACTCTGTTAGAAACAGAGAATTACCAGCAAAGCAATACGTTTGTTAGGTCGTCTTTCAAGTTTTGTGTCATAGAATTTCTCAAATCTAACAACCTCCACAAGCGAGTACCAACAAAATTTTTTAGAGCTTAGTAGGTTTTATAAATTTCTATTTGTGGTTCAAATAAAAAATTGGTACTCGCTTGTGGAGGTTGTTTATTTTGATAAAAACTTCTCAAATTTTTTGTTTTTTATGTCTTTCTTGTACGTATGTAATATTTACGTCATCATTGTGACGTCATTGCATGACAAAATTATAAAGAAAACGTACCGTTATGAAAGTTATTTGTCAATCACGACGACTGATATATTTAGGGTTTGAAAATGTAACTTTTAAAAAATCATAAAATTTGAGGCCATAGTTGGCCCTTATTGCCACTTGTCCATTTCAGGGGAGTAAATTTAGACGATGAATATATCAATGAAAGAATCAATGATATTTCTATATGTGTTAAGTGTGACTACTGGGCTGGTGATACCATGCGGGACTAACAGTCTATCAGCAGAGGCATCGACCCAGTGGTTGCAAATAAAATGTCATCAAAGATACCAAGGTGTTACTGCCATAGGTTGTGCATCACAAGGACATATTGAAGGTGACGGTCTATATGATTTAGATCGTTTAGAAAAGAAAGGTTTGTATCAAATAACTGTATTGGTAAAAATTTTTATATATGCATCATCACCGGGTAATAAAATTTCGCTGAGGAACGCCGTGAGTAATTACTTTATGCATTTATATTAAAATGTGTGTCTTATGTATTAACCTGCTGTGTAGTTGTTATGATATAAATGTCGGTTCTGTTAATTTGTATTGTGTAGGTGTTACTATGTGTGTTAGTGTTGTAATAAGCTGTTTTAAGCCAGTTATATATGTTCTTGTATTTGTTTTTCGTTTTGGGATTATTTTTCCGTCTGTTAGGTGTTAATTGAATTGTAAAGTTTTTATTTGGTTTATATCATCGTTATTTATTTATTCTTTAAAGCGGTTTAATGCTGTTCCAGCAATTATTTATTTACCGATATGAAAATAAAAAAATCTGAAACCAAACATAGATAAGTATAATTTCTTTGAACATTAAAGCATCATACATGTAACCGCAGTGATTTTTCAAGTGTCCAGATATAAAATTGTTTGGCAAAAAGCCAATAAACAACGAAGATAGATGAACCATGTTACATGTACCTTGTTTAAATAGAAACCTACGACGTACATAATTCCATGTGAAGCTTACTTGCATGCTAAATTTACAATATAGAAATGAAAAATATTATAGTTATATTTCTAAAATTTTCATCGGAGTGATTAGATATAGCATATGAATTATCGTTGATGCATAGGCGCTGTTTATAAAGCTATATATTGCAAAAAAGACGGTCAACAAGTTAATTGAGAGTTTCCATACACGATACTTTATTAATTGTATAATTGTATTACAGCTGGATATATAATTTTATTTCATATCAGTAAAATTATGTTTGTTTCAATTGGATAAAACATGGTCAGCTGGTACTAATTAATCTACAGTAATTTGACGTGAGGGCATTATCATGCCGTGATAACGCCTACGGGCGTTATCACGTCGTGGTAATGCCCTCTCCAGTCACAAGCAACATAGAACTGTATATTTTTAATTTAATGAGGAAAAAATGTCATAAAGCTTAGAAAACTAACTGTGTATTGCCTAAAAATTCCAAACAATGATATATCATGAGGCCAAACATTCAAATCATACAGCAAGCAGTTACACATACCATAATACAGTCTTAAACACATGGTTTCTTAATTCTTCAATAAAATAAATATAATAGTTGCTTATATAGCTGGCATTGTCATGATACTTGACAGCACTCGGGACAGTGGTATTGCCTTTAACATTGATAATGCCCTCGCCTTTGGCTCGGGCATTATCAATGTTTCAGGCAATACCACTCTCCCTTGTGCAGTCAAGATATCATGACAATGCCCTCTATATAAGCAACTATTGTATAAATCATTCATGGATGACATTGGCCGTACGTTCCATCCTTTTTGGAATCGTTTGTACATGTAGCTGTTATGCTAGGTCTATTAAATAAAGGTCGCCTGAAAATCGTTCAACAGAACAAAATACAGAATTACAGTTCAATTATTCAATAATCCACCGAATATTCCTATGTGTAAGAAAAACTTTGATAATATATGAAAATAGCAAAAAAACCGACCGAACAAACAACAAGAGACAAAAGTCAAGGGACAGTTACACATCCGGATATAGACTAACGCAACACAAAAACAAAAAAAACATAAAACACAGAAAGAGAGTAACCCGAACCAATAAAAACCATGGGTGCACTCAGGTGCTCCCGACGAGTAAGCAGTGCCTGCCTCTAATAATATATTACAAAAATCTTACTCTTTTTACATCTACTTTAATCAAAATTCATTGAATATTTCGTTTGACATTTTGTTATGTTGAAAAATTATATGCAAGTTTTGTCAGTAAGAGTTGGGGTACATGAAAACAAGAGGATTAAACAAATAATTACTTGTCCCTTTCTGGCATGACCAAGGACAATACATACCACGCTAAGTGCGATTATTATTAATTTTCAAAATTAAAAATAAATGTTAATTGCTGATTCCAGCTATAAATTTGGATAATAATTACTTATTAATACAAGCCAATGAAAGCCTCCCTATATTTACTAAATGTATTTTACAAAGTTTGGAAGTACAAGAAGGAATAATTTTTTGTAGTGTAGCGCTTATGTCAGAAGATTATTTGGCAGGCTAAAGAATATTTTATATATTGTAACAAATTTATACTATTACTTTTGTTTAGGTAATTATTACTTTTCTTCTTCTGTTTTATAAACAAACTGGCACATTTCTTGTTTTTCTGTCGAATTTGAATGGTTTATAGTCATTGTGAATTTATATCTGTTTTTGACTTTGAAACTGTCGAACAAATTATCTTTTCCAGAACAAATAAAATTAAAAGTATATAACGCTTGTATTTCAGTAAAAAAGTAAAAGAAATTAACCATTAAACTTTTAAAGTTTTATAATTTAATTGTTTGCTTAGTTTTAAAGAAAATGTTGTGATCGTAATAAGCGGACGGGTTGACTAATTAAGCATACGTTTATAACAGCCAATTGTTATATAACGCTACAGAACACTTCCTTGATCCAAGTAACTTGGCACACATATTGTTGACTAGATTAACCAATTACTGAAATATAATATATTAAGGATATTACCTCCACCAGTTATGTTTAAAATTGTTTTTACACCACAGTATTTAAATAATTATGGTTGTATCGCTTAATTACAACTTGACACGAAAGTTAAGTAAAAACTAGTCTCGATCACCCAGACGCATATATAATAGCGTCTAGGATCACCTTGTTGTAATTTCGCTACCAATAGGTGGAGACAAAACAATGATTCTATTTTTAGGGCCCTATTTTTAAACCAGGAAAACCATGCATACTTATAATATGACGTCACATTCAGATTCACTCTTGATTGTGCACAACAATAATATTTGTTTAATTAATTGATAAAGTTATATTTTATAAAAATATTCAAATGTAAACTTTGGCACAATTTTTTATACACTTCTTGATATGAACGGAAGTAATTTTTTAGATAATAAAAATATCATCCAATCAAAAATTACGCCCAGTTTTGGGCGTAATGGTAACGAGTTCAATATAGAAATGAATCCAGACGCACAAATGTAATTAAGCGTCTGGATGATCGAGACTAGTAAAAACAGTCTGCGGCCATACTGTAAGGGTTCACAGTGATCGATCCACAGAGCTGCCCAGAGCGTCCATAGGTGGCGGATTGTGGATGCCCTGTCGTTTTGGAGGATTCGGGTCAGGTTATATGAAAGCCTGACCGCGGACCACAGTGAGTAACGTGGTTGGAAAATGCCACGCTCCTTGCACGATCAAGATGTCGATAAGAGTAGGCTCTTTGTAGCCGCTGTAAAAGGCTAAACTTTCTGCCCTTACCCATATCCCACACTTCCAGAGGCGTTCACATTTTTTGACATTGGTCCATGTTCCCCTATATGATTTGTTTTGAACAAGTTCTCGTCTTGAATATAAGTGATCATAAGATATCAATTAAACAATTGAGACGCCTACCCGAGCCGAACCCATGACAACATTAAGATGATTTATTGTTATACTTTTTTATGCCCCCGCGACGACCTGTCGGGGGCGTTAAGTTTTAATCGTGTCCGTCCGTCCGTACAAATTTCCGTCAAGCTTTTCTCAGAAACCGTACATGAGAACAATTTGAAATTTTGCAGGGTGGTTCAGTATCACAAGCTGTACGTCCTAAGCGACTTTCAGACCTGTCGGACAACTACTTCCTGTTTGGGACTTAATTTAGCGCAGGCATCTGTGTCCATGTCCCATGGACACATTCTTCGGTTTTTGTTTGTAATGATGCGCTTTTTGGGGGCTTTTCTTCTTTTGTATTTAATATCTAATTAAAAGTCGTTACCGAATAATGTTTCGGTTAATCGGTTATTTTAAAGCGACACATTAAAATAACTTTTATTCGAAATAATAAAAAAGGCATCACCATTTCATCACGTGCATCTAAACTCTAAATTTTCCTTATTTATTTCGGTTTTTAAGTTATTTATAAAACAAGATCAAATTCAATGCCAGTCAATAAATGTGGCAGTGTGTTTTGACCATGTGACTAGTTCACTATCATACGTAATGTCTTAAGATGACTAATAGTGATGCTTTGTTTTATGTTGAGCTGATAGACAGTCTTTGTACAACAACGAATTTAAGAATCACAATATTATCAAGATTGTCAATTACGTAGCAGTTTGTGATACCTAACCTGACTTGATTGTTATTGGCAACTCATTTTTAAATACGATTAGCCATCTTCACTCAGCCATAGGCCGTATTTACTTGAATGATTTATCTTTCCATAATCACAACAACGAATAACTTGATGGGTGGCTATTTATAGACCAGAGCTTGTCACCCATTAACAGGTTTTTGTAGGATTCTTTTTTATTTGTTTCAGCTTTCTCTCTTGTGTCTCTTTTGGCTCCGTTGCGCGTTCGGTTTCCTTGCTGTGTATCTGTAATATGCAACGACCTATTTTCTGATTGATTGGATGTTTGCTTTACGTCCAGCGAGCAGTATTTCAGGACGAGAACAAGTTAACAAAGAATAAATCAACGAAAAAAAGTATGGGACATTTACAACATTTTGACTGACATTGGAAAAATGCAGTATTTGGTAGTGTCGTAGAATTTAGCCTTTTGTAGCGGATACAATGAGCCTACTCTTTCTTCAAAATCTACAAAAAGGGTCTTTATATTGCAAGGAGAGTTGTGCTCTCCAAACACGTCAACCAGTACGATCTCCGGCCAAACTTTTCGTATTGTAACCTGACAACCCACAACAAGAGTATCTCCTCTCTATCATTCAATTTTTTTTCTATATTTTCTGTCTCTATTCAACTCTATATACTTTTCAATTGATGCTCAAAATTTTCCATTTACTGTTTGTTATTTATTTAGATGTGTCTGTCCTTTGGTTTTTGGTAAGATCTCATATGTGCATACTCCACCATCATCATGCTAACAAGATACGTGACGGAATATGGAACACATTCCAATATTAACAGATTCAGACTTTGAGTCAAAGGTACTTTAAAGAAAGAAGTCTGAATACACGTATATTGAACTCTATTCTTTCTTGTCTAGATTTACAAAAACTGAAAGGACAATTTGAAATTCAAACTGTCCTTTCAGTTTTTGTAAATAAAGATTTTAAAAGTTTTATATTAAAATTTCGTCTTGATCGACTAATTCGCGACAAGAACCGTAAAACGAACCGAGATACGATTTTACTCTGAAAGTTTCATATTCTTCTCTATTACATGTAGCTGTCTATAAAAGCTTTGTTACATAGAAAAGCTGCTTACATAACTATTAATTTCTAATAACACGGTATTTCTTTTTCAAACCTAGTCATAAATATCGTCACAAATGACATGTCGGCACGAAATATAGTCTACCCTATTAGGTCGTTTTTAAAGAATTTCGCTTAGTTTTAGATGATATATAACTAGAACGTAAATAATGGTTAGTTGGTTTCTTAATATTTAAGTCGTCAACTTTGTCATAGACCAAATACATTGTAAAGTTGATCTTCCACCACCAGAGGTCCCTTAAGACAGTAAAAGTGTGATTGTGGTTTTGTAAGTTTAATAGTAGTCAGATATTTATTATCACAAGCTAAAAATTTTCGCATTATTGCCCGTGTAACACAATTACTGACGGCTCGCAACAATTTTAAGTTAGCAGACGAAGCAAAATCTTAGGTTAGCATGTAGCTGTGTCTGGAGAAATAATTGTGATAACGTAACACTATTTGGGAGAAAGTAAACTGAATTTGTTTACATTTAATAAAATTTGTCAATATTTAATTATCTTGGTAATCGAATACCTTTGACACGCCCCTTGCAGCAAGCAGGCTTATATTAAATTTAATTTTTCCTTTTAATGTATTTCTTGTTTCTTTGTTGTTAAATTGTATATATGTTGTATTGTTTGCATTTCTGTATGCTCATGTTGCACACTGTGCCTGAGTTAATTAATAAAATCTTGAATCTTGGCTACATATATAACTGTCAAATTTAGTTTTTAACATGTATATATACAAGTATTGTGACAACCATACTATATATCTATCCAGTGGATTTCTGAAGCATCAGCAATACAGGTTTAACATCAAATACTTATATATATTATACTTTGAAGATTTATTTTTCAATGATTTCTTTGTAAGCATAAACGGTCCATATAATCGTTTATAGACCGACCGTAGTATATGGACCGGTCCATATACATATGGACCGGCTGTGGATAAAATGTGCATTGGATTTACATGATCCGTTGGAAAAACACAAATAATCAAACATGTGATTAGTAATCTCAGTGAAGATTATTTACGACAAGTAACTGATATGCAAAATGAGTTTTCAGAACAAAAATAACCTAAAATGATCAGTCATGACAGTACATGATGTGCATATGGAGCAAATAAATGAGCAAAGAAGCTTACAAAAAGTAAAGTATAATATAACAAATAGTTCATGTCACTTCGTGTCATATGGCAGTATATGGACCGGTTGGTGGGCCCAAAAATAATATGGACCTGAGGTGCGCTTCGGTCCATATACATTTTTGGGGCCACCAACCGGTCCATATACTGCCATATGACCCGCAGTGTCATGAAATATTTGTTAAATATATAACTCCAAAGAATTTAATAAAAAAAATATAGCAAAAATTAGTCTCAAACTATTATTTAGTAACATATTTGTTTATTTCCCAATCTTATTCCATTTTTTCAATGTTTATTTTTTTCCTAGCCGTTCTTATTTCAATAATTCTAATATGATTTGAATATTTAGAAATACGTTTATTTCATTAGTTGAGATTACTTCCGGTAGAGGTTTTCAACGAAATTAATTTTTTTTTATAAATGAAGTTGACTTAATTTATTTTTGGATAAATGACGTTGACCTAACTATTTTTACCGTAACCAACGTAAACAAAGATGGCGGCTTTCAATATCGAAAGTAGCGATTAGCTTATAAATTATTTGTTTGATGAATTATCATAAATGATTTGTTAAATTTAAAACTTTCCTTGTGTTCGATACAGAAAATAAGGTTATAGATTGATATAAAACTTAATTGTGTTTATTAAAATAAGGAAATGGTTTTTGGAATAATCGTACGTAAAAATAAACAAAATATTCATACGTTCAGTCAATCCCGCTACTAGTTCTATAACATTAAACACCAATTTCACGTTTATATTTATCATTTTCATCTGTCTTTTACATTTATTATTATTATTTGAAATGTAAGGTTTCTCGGAGCAAAATTTTTTGAGAAGTTCGGTATATTTGAACATGTGAAATATAATAAAACTAACATAAACACAAAGACTATACCTGTTTTCAATAAATTAAACTATGTTCTCTTAAGTAATCCGTGTTTGAAATATCCAGGCGAAATTTTACCGGAAGCCGACATTTTGAATTTAAAGGTAAATCATAATTACGGAATCAATTTTTATTTTATTACGGAACGAATACAATTTGTTGTATTTGCAACAAAGAAAAATTCGTTTCGTCAAAAACAAATCCATAAGATAGATTGAAATTGTGTCGGCCTTTCAATGTAATGGGAATGAAGGGGTATCTGAAATAAAACTTCAAACATGACTTTAAACGTATTCGATATTCTAAGGTAAGACAATTTTTAGAAAATTTAGATATTTTTCTTTTACTATAGCGTAGTCCAAACTTTTTTCATATTAAACTTAACCTAAACATTCCGCACGATTTTCTTGCGGAATTTGCGCACAGGAAATTGCGTTTAAAGATGAAACCTCGAATTTCACTAAAAACATAAAATATCAATATTCGATAAAAAATGTTGAAAATAAACATGAAATGAGAGGTTTTATTAATGGAACTATCCCGCTACCAAATACAGAAGAAATATGAAGTTGAGAAACACGTTAGGTTAATTAATTCCTTAATGCAATTTTAATAAATTATAAGGATTAAACACCGTTTTCAATGGATTTATCTTTGTTTGTGAGTGTGTTGGTCTTGTTTATAATATAATGAAGATAAAACTTGTATTGTTTTGACATCTTTCAAACAAGTTCATTATTTTATTTGTTCATACTACATTCCGGTGACTTTCTAATAAGACAGACAATGAAGAATGCAATAATCTGTAATTATAAGGTTTATACTTTCACAATGACAATTAACACGAAAACACAATCGTTTATCACTGCCAAATCTTTATTACTAGCATACTAATCAACTAAATAAATAAAGCTAGTTTTTTTCCATTGCGGTATTTATTTTTAATTGTTATTGTGTTTTAAGTAGAAACAGTACAGAGGCAATAATTTGAAAGAAAATAAGTTAATTTAAATAACTTCTAGTATCGTCTTTGGGTATGAAGAATATTTCCTTCACAGCCAAATCGTTCGTGGCTACTTCTCCCATGGAAGTAACTGTGCAGGTTACAAGACTGCGTTACACTCTTCACATCTATATAAGGAATTAAATTTCGTAATACGTGTATTCTGAAAGAGAGACCCGCAACAAGAGGACAATGACATTAATCTAAATTTCATAGTATCAACTTGTACATATACACCCGTTTGTGCACAAACAGAACATGAAGTTCTCGAAAATTATCTCAGTACATTTCTTATATTGTTTTTCATTTTACTAGTGTTGTTTGAGGTAACCATATTCAAAATTTGTTCATATGTTAACTTGTTCCCGTCCTGAATATAGCTGAAATACTGCTCGCTGGACGTAAAGCAGACATCCAATCAATCAGCTAATGAGAATGCACATAATATGCAATGTCTTTACAAATTTGGGACAAACTGTTACACAACTTGTATTGGCCAAAATCGTAATATACGCTGAAATAAAAGGTGACGTTATCTGCAAGCACTAACCGATGTACATATGCTTTGCCTGCACTAATTAGTAGGACCATGGGAACCTTTTCGTTCATACCTTAACTGTTGATGATCAATCTCTCTTAAAAGATGTCCGGACTTCACCGACACATTAAACACTTCTCTGCTAATTGGGCCTTTCATCACCTTCTATGAGCAATATCAATTTGATCATACCACTTTGGTTTCTAAAGTGGAATTGCGTTTTCATTCATTTTCCTTTTTTAGAGATATTTCTGTATAATTTGGCGAACTTTCTGGGCTGCTACTAGTAGTATCGTCTTTGGGTATGAAGAATATTTCCTTCACAGCCAAATCGTTCGTGGCTACTTCTCCCATGGAAGTAACTGTGCAGGTTAGAAGACTGCGTTACACTCTTCACATCTATATAAGGAATTAAATTTCGTAATACATGTATTCTGCAAGAGAGACCTGCAAAAAGGAGACAATGACATTAATCTAAATTTCATAGTATCAACTTTTAGATATACACCCGTTTGTGCACAAACAGAACATGAAGTTCTCGAAAATTATCTCAGTACATTTCTTATATTGTTTTTCATTTTACTAGTGCCGTTTGAGGTAACCATATTCAAAATTTGTTCATATGTTAACTTGTTCCCATCCTGAATATAGCTGAAATACTGCTCGCTGGACGTAAAGCAGACATCCAATCAATCAGCTAATGAGAATGCACATAATATGCAATGTCTTTACAAATTTGGGACAAACTGTTACACAACTTGTATTGGCCAAAATCGTAATATACGCTAAAATAAAAGGTGACGTTATCTGCAAGCACTAACCGATGTACATATGCTTTGCCTGCACTAATTAGTAGGACCATGGGAACCTTTTCGTTCATACCTTAACTGTTGATGATCAATCTCTCTTAAAAGATGTCCGGACTTCACCGACACATTAAACACTTCTCTGCTAATTGGGCCTTTCATCACCTTCTATGAGCAATATCAATTTGATCATACCACTTTGGTTTCTAAAGTGGAATTGCGTTTTCATTCATTTTCCTTTTTTAGAGATATTTCTGTATACTTTGGCGAACTTTCTGGGCTGCTACTAGTAGTATCGTCTTTGGGTATGAAGAATATTTCCTTCACAGCCAAATCGTTCGTGGCTACTTCTCCCATGGAAGTAACTGTGCAGGTTACAAGACTGCGTTACACTCTTCACATCTATATAAGGAATTAAATTTCGTAATACATGTATTCTGCAAGAGAGACCCGCAAAAAGGAGACAATGACATTAATCTAAATTTCATAGTATCAACTTTTAGATATACACCCGTTTGTGCACAAACAGAACATGAAGTTCTCGAAAATTATCTCAGTACATTTCTTATATTGTTTTTCATTTTACTAGTGCTGTTTGAGGTCACCATATTCAAAATTTGTTCATATGTTAACTTGTTCCCGTCCTAAATATAGCTGAAATACTGCTCGCTGGACGTAAAGCAGACATCCAATCAATCAGCTAATGAGAATGCACATAATATGCAATGTCTTTACAAATTTGGGACAAACTGTTACACAACTTGTATTGGCCAAAATCGTAATATACGCTGAAATAAAAGGTGACGTTATCTGCAAGCACTAACCGATGTACATATGCTTTGCCTGCACTAATTAGTAGGACCATGGGAACCTTTTCGTTCATACCTTTACTGTTGATGATCAATCTCTCTTAAAAGATGTCCGGACTTCACCGACACATTAAACACTTCTCTGCTAATTAGGCCTTTCATCACCTTCTATGATCAAGATCAATTTGATCATACCACTTTGGTTTCTAAAGTGGCCTTGCGTTTTCATTCATTTTCCTTTTTTAGAGATATTTCTGTATAATTTGGCGAACTTTCTGGGCTGCTACTAGTAGTATCGTCTTTGGGTATGAAGAATATTTCCTTCACAGCCAAATCGTTCGTGGCTACTTCTCCCATGGAAGTAACTGTGCAGGTTACAAGACTGCGTTACACTCTTCACATCTATATAAGGAATTAAATTTCGTAATACATGTATTCTACAAGAGAGACCCGCAAAAAGGAGACAATGACATTAATCTAAATTTCATAGTATCAACTTTTAGATATACACCCGTTTGTGCACAAACAGAACATGAAGTTCTCGAAAATTGTCTCAGTACATTTCTTATTTTGTTTCATTTTACTAGTGTTGTTTGAGGTAACCATATTCAAAATTTGTTCATATGTTAACTTGTTCCCATCCTGAATATAGCTGAAATACTGCTCGCTGGACGTAAAGCAGACATCCAATCAATCAGCTAATGAGAATTCACATAATATGCAATGTCTTTACACATTGGGACAAACTGTTACACAACTTGTATTGGCTAAAATCGTAATGTACGCTAAAATAAAAGGTGACGTTATCTGCAAGCACAAACCGATGTACATATTCTTTGCCTGCACAAATTAGAAGGACCATGGGAACCTTTTCGTTCATATCTTAACTGTTGATGATCAATCTCTCTTAAAAGATGTCCGGACTTCACCGACACATTAAACACTTCTCTGCTAATTAGGCCTTTCATCACCTTCTATGATCAAGATCAATTTGATCATACCACTTTGGTTTCTAAAGTGGCCTTGCGTTTTCATTCATTTTCCTTTTTTAGAGATATTTCTGTATAATTTGGCGAACTTTCTGGGCTGCTACTAGTAGTATAGTCTTTGGGTATGAAGAATATTTCCTTCACAGCCAAATCGTTCGTGGCTACTTCTCCCATGGAAGTAACTGTGCAGGTTACAAGACTGCGTTACACTCTTCACATCTATATAAGGAATTAAATTTCGTAATACATGTATTCTGCAAGAGAGACCCGCAAAAAGGAGACAATGACATTAATCTAAATTTCATAGTATCAACTTTTAGATATACACCCGTTTGTGCACAAACAGAACATGAAGTTCTCGAAAATTATCTCAGTACATTTCTTATATTGTTTTTCATTTTACTAGTGTTGTTTGAGGTAACCATATTCAAAATTTGTTCATATGTTAACTTGTTCCCGTCCTGAATATAGCTGAAATACTGCTCGATGGACGTAAAGCAGACATCCAATCAATCAGCTAATGAGAATGCACATAATATGCAATGTCTTTACAAATTTGGGACAAACTGTTACACAACTTGTATTGGCCAAAATCGTAATATACGCTGAAATAAAAGGTGACGTTATCTGCAAGCACTAACCGATGTACATATGCTTTGCCTGCACTAATTAGTAGGACCATGGGAACCTTTTCGTTCATACCTTAACTGTTGATGATCAATCTCTCTTAAAAGATGTCCGGACTTCACCGACACATTAAACACTTCTCTGCTAATTAGGCCTTTCATCACCTTCTATGATCAATATCAATTTGATCATACCACTTTGGTTTCTAAAGTGGCCTTGCGTTTTCATTTATTTTCCTTTTTTAGAGATATTTCTGTTTTATTTGGCGAACTTTCTTGGCTATTACTAGTAGTAAGTCTTTGGGATAAAGAATATTTCCTTCACAGCCAAATCGTTCGTAGCTCCTCCCATGGAAGTAACTGTGCAGGTTACAAGACTGCCTTACACTCTTCACATCTATATAAGGAATTAAATTTCGTAATACATGTATTTTGAAAGAGAGACCCGCAAGAAGAGGACAATGACATTAATCTAAATTTCATAGTATCAACTTGTACATATACACCCGTTTGTGCACAAACAGAACATGAAGTTCTCGAAAATTGTCTCAGTACATTTCTTATTATGTTTTTCATTTTACTAGTGTTGTTTGAGGTAACCATATTCAAAATTTGTTCATATGTTAACTTGTTCAAGTCCTGAATATAGCTGAAATACTGCTCGCTGGACGTAAAGAAGACATCCAATCAATCAGCTATTGAGAATTCACATAATATGCAATGCCTTTACAAATTTGGGACAAACTGTTACAAAACTTGTATTGGCCAAAATCGTAATATACGCTAAAATAAAAGGTGACGTTATCTTCAAGCACTAACCGATGTACATATGCTTTGCCTGCACAAATTAGTAGGACCATGGGAACCTTTTCGTTCATACCTTAAATGTTGATGATCAATCTCTCTTAAAAGATGTCCGTACTTCACCGACACATTAAACACTTCTCTGCTAATTAGGCCTTTCATCACCTTCTGTGAGCAATATCAATTTGATCATACCACTTTGGTTTCTAATGTGGCCTTGCGTTTTCATTCATTTTCCTTTTTTAGAGATATTTCTGTTTTATTTGGCGAACTTTCTTGACTGCTACTAGTAGTATAGTCTTTGGGTATGAAGAATATTTCCTTCACAGCAAATCGTTCGTGGCTCCTCCCATGGAAGTAACTGTGCAGGTTACAAGACTGCGTTACACTCTTCACATCTATATAAGGAATTAAATTTCGTAATACATGTATTCTGAAAGAGAGACCCGCAACAAGGGGACAATGACATTAATCTAAATTTCATAGTATCAACTTTTAGATATACACCCGTTTGTGCACAAACAGAACATGAAGTTCTCGAAAATTGTCTCAGTACATTTCTTATTTTGTTTCATTTTACTAGTGTTGTTTGAGGTAACCATATTCAAAATTTGTTCATATGTTAACTTGTTCCCATCCTGAATATAGCTGAAATACTGCTCGCTGGACGTAAAGCAGACATCCAATCAATCAGCTAATGAGAATTCACATAATATGCAATGTCTTTACACATTGGGACAAACTGTTACACAACTTGTATTGGCTAAAATCGTAATGTACGCTAAAATAAAAGGTGACGTTATCTGCAAGCACAAACCGATGTACATATTCTTTGCCTGCACAAATTAGAAGGACCATGGGAACCTTTTCGTTCATATCTTAACTGTTGATGATCAATCTCTCTTAAAAGATGTCCGGACTTCACCGACACATTAAACACTTCTCTGCTAATTAGGCCTTTCATCACATTCTATGAGCAATATCAATTTGATCATACCACTTTGGTTTCTAAAGTGGCCTTGCGTTTTCATTCATTTTCCTTTTTTAGAGATATTTCTGTTTTATTTGGCGAACTTTCTTGGCTGCTACTAGTAGTATAGTCTTTGGGTATGAAGAATATTTCCTTCACAGCCAAATCGTTTGTGGCTCCTTCTCCCATGGAAGTAACTGTGCAGGTTACAAGACTGCCTTACACTCTTCACATCTATATAAGGAATTAAATTTCGTAATACATGTATTCTGAAAGAGCGACCCGCAAAAAGGGGACAATGACATTAATCTAAATTTCATAGTATCAACTTTTAGATATACACCCGTTTGTGCACAAAGAGAACATGAAGTTCTCGAAAATTGTCTCAGTACATTTCTTATTTTGTTTTTCATTTTACTAGTGTTGTTTGAGGTTTGTTGTTGTTTGTAGTTGTTGTTTTTGTGCTGTGACCATACCGGTGGCTTCCCAGTTCTCCACGCACAAAGCAGCCGAGCGCGACCCCGGATGGCGGACTAGCGTCTTCTTGGAATGGTTGTCGGGCCATAATGCGGAAGGCCCGGCCGCGGACCGTAGTGTGCGACGTTTTTTGGAGAGTTCCACCCGCTAAAGACCCGATTTGCACGTTTCCAAAAAGAGTAGGCTCATTTGTCTACAAAAGGATTAATTTTCCCTCCGTATCCAGCACTCCATACTTTTCCATTGGCAGTCAAAATTGTGTTTTGTTCCCTAGGTCCCATCACACCTCTTTTCACTTCAATTTATTGTTAGTTAACATTTTTCATCCTGAATATAGCTAAAATTCTGCTTGTTGGACTTCAAGAAGCAAATATTAGGTCGATCATTAACCCTTCCTTCCCCCCATACCCACACCAAAGAGAGTGTTGTCCCTCGCAGCATGTTACCAAGGTTAACTCATTGACAGTTCATTAAGACAAAAAATATTCCCTGACTATTTCGTACATGCTATAACAAAATTGAGTTACGAATCATTATAATTTTAATGAAAAAACTTCATGGTTTGATACTATGTAATCGCCCAGTTTAGTATTCAAATTTATTGTCGAAATGATCACAAGATTAATTAAATGTAACAGTGCGTTGGTCTCAATGACAAAAAACATGTTAAATGATTGCTTAAAACAAATCGCTTTCATTTCATATAATTATGAACAGGAACTAGACAAATATACATACTTAAATGAACACTTAGGATAACTGTGCATTTGATTTCTTGTTTAGATAAGTGTTAAAGGTCCAAGAGGAAAACTATAACTGCCACCGGAAAAATATAAAAGACTGGTTACATATACAGGCAGATTTTTTATTTTTGCCTCTTTACATAATACCAAACGCCTTTCCGTACAATTTACCAAATACGGATGTCAGCCAGTCTT
This sequence comes from Limnoperna fortunei, assembly GCA_944474755.1. Taxonomy (NCBI): domain Eukaryota; kingdom Metazoa; phylum Mollusca; class Bivalvia; order Mytilida; family Modiolidae; genus Limnoperna; species Limnoperna fortunei. The sequence continues at coordinate 79,381,533 of OX104111.1, read as the reverse complement.
TCCCAATCCTCCATCGGCGGATGCGCCGAGTAGCAATGTTGATGGAGTCTTGAAAATCATTCTTTGGACTGAAACGCGTATTGTTAAAATATGCACATTGCTTATAATAACATCAATTCAAGTGTTTTTAGAATATTTCGCCTAACTTTGGTATATCGCTTTGAAATTCTTGTAAATAAAGCTCTACAAAATGCTAATTATTGAGATTTTACACATTTTTGTGCTGTGACCATATCGGTGGCTTCCCAGTTCTCCGTGCACCAAGTAGCCGAGCGCGACCCCGGATGGCGGACTAGCGTCTTTATGGAAGGGTTGTCGGGCTATAATGCGGAAGGCCCGGTTGCGGACCGTAGTGGGTGACGTTTTTTTAAGAGTTCCACGATCTTTGAACGATAAAGACCCGATTTGCACTTTTCCAAAAAGAGTAGGCTCATTTGTCTACAAAAGGATTTATTTTCCCTCCGTATCCAGCACTCCATACTTTTCCATTAGCAGTCAAAATTGTGTTCCCTAGGTCCCATCACACCTTTTTTCACTTCAATTTATTGTTTGTTAACTTTTTTCATCCTGAATATAGCTAAAATTCTGCTTGTTGGACTTCAGAAGCAAATATCAGGTCGATCCATTAACCCCCCCCCCCCCCACCCCCCCGCACACACACAGACCAAGGAGAGTGTTATCCCTCACAGCATGTTACCAAGGTTAATTAATTGACAGTTCATGAAGACAAAAAATATTCCCTGACTATTTCGTACATGCTATAACAAAATTTAGTTACGAACCATTATAATTTTAATGATAAAACTTCATGGTTTGATACTATGGAATCGCCCAGTTTAGTATTCAAAGAGGTAGGGGCTCTAATGCCCAAAATTGGCTCCAGATTTTGCAAAATTTTATTAAGGTGTCATGGTTACTAAATTTCGTTTGACATGTTCATTAAAATTGGAAATCTTCCATATCAGAACGTGACGTCATGACGTCACAATCAGCCTGTAACTTGGCAAACTTTCGCGGAAAATGATGAAAATGATAATTTTTTATTTCAAAGAAATATGCCGACAGATGTTGGATTTATGACGTTTTGTTACCAAGATTCAGACCACAAAACTTGTTTTAACGAGGAAAATTTAACAAACATTAAAAGCGGAAACGAACATCATACCGGAATCGGTTGGACATCGACTTTCTATTGATAATCCTATTGTTTACATCGAGGCAGACGACAACTGAATGAAAAATGTAGAAATAGAAGGATGTGTGAACCCTTGCAGCTTTCGAGCTTCATCAGGTATAAACTTATAAAAAAAGATAACCCAGATCCACCAGTTTTGAAAGGGTTTTCCTTTGTGTTAGCACACACAACTCCAAAATAGTTCAAAGATAAAAGAAACATTGTTACATTACTGTATAGTCATGGTCACAACTTTTTGGCGTTCGGAAAATCGCGATTTTAAAATAAATATGAATAAATTTGCTTACATTTTGATGTGAAGATGTGTTATTGCAATTTACAAGATGATTCACACAATCGGTTTTGTATAATTGTCTTCCTTTGTACGCCATGTGACGGTTTTTTTACGTGTCTACGGAAAATTAACATTGAGCGGTCAGCCATTGTTTACAGCGGAAACTCGTCAAGGAGCCGCTGTTTACGTCACCAAAGTTCACGCGGTCTATGATGTATTGCAATAACGGGAAGTAACTCGTACAAAAAAGACGCAAGAAACAGCTGAACTGATGAAATGGAAATATTCAAGTGGTAGTTTATTCTTAATAAATTAAAAATAATTCCTTCTGGTAAAATTTATTACGATTTCTATTGGTTTTCCCACAAATTAATGTAATAAACATGTTAAATTGCCGGAAAAAAAATTAGAATTGCAGTTATTTATAAACGAGACTATAAAAACAATTATCAGACGTAATCATTTATAGCTTTTTACCCATATTTTCCCCGTTGTTACAAAAAAAACTCTTAAAGTTTCTGTTAAATTCCCTTTTTGTCATACAGAATTTACATGCTTGTAAATACTATTACGACAGGACAATTTGCCATCTTTTTATATAGTACTACATACAGAATTTCGGCGATGAACAACTGCCGGTAATTTAGTTGAAACACCTATTTATTATACCCCACGCTTGAAAAGCGGGGGGTATATAGTGTTCATGGTGTCCGTCCGTCTGTCCGTCCTTCCGTCTGTTACACTTTGTATTATTTGAACTCCTCCTACACCACTGAAAGGAATTTGATGAAACTTACGCAGAATCTTTGTCTCATAGTGCCATTGTGCAGGAGATATTTAACATTTTGATCGGATCGATATTTGGGGTTTCCCATAGAAAAACATGGACATTGTCATTGACCTAAGGGGTCCTCATCTCTCTTTGTGCAACTCCTCCTACACCACTGAATGGAATTTGTTGAAACTTACACAGAATCCTTGTCACATAGTGCCATTGTGCGGGAGATATTTATTATTTTGATCGGAATGATATTTGTGGTTTCCCATAGAAAAACACGGACTGTCTTTGACATAAGGAGATACCCATTTCTTATGTGCGACTCCTCCTACACCACTAAATGGAATTTGATGAAACTTACACAGAATGTTGTCACATATTGCCATTGTGCACTAGATATATAACATTTCGATTGGAATGATATTTGGGGTTTCCCATAGAAAAACATGGACTGTCATTGACATAAGGGGATACCCATCTCTTATGTGCAACTCCTCCTACACCACTGAATGGAATTTGATGAAACTTACACAGAATGCTTGTCACATAGTGCCATTGTGCAGGAGATATTTAACATTTTGATCGGAATGATATTTGGGGTTTCCCATAGAAAAACATGGAGTTTGTAATGGACATAATGGGATACCCATCTTTTATTTGCAACTCCTCCTACACCACTGAATGGAATTTGTTGAAACTTACATAGAATCTTGGTCACATATTGCCATTGTGCATTGGATATTAAACATTTTGATCAGAATATTATTGGAGGTTTCCCATAGAAAAACATGGACTTTGTCATTGACATAGGGGATGCCATTCTTTGGGGGATTGGGGAGGGTTACATGTATTATCTGCAATTTCGCCTTCACGTTTAACTAGATAAAGTTTCAATTTCATAATTAAGAACACCTGAATTTTCAAAGTAATTGTGAGCGGGGGGTATCAATGGTGAGCATTGCTCACAGGTTTTTTTACTCTAGTTTATTATTAAGGAATTTTTTATTTAGAGAAATAATTGCAAGATATTTTAACAGAACAATTCGTTTACACCGCTGAATGAAGAGAAATCGTCGAAATTCGAGTATGTGCCCATATATACCGATTGGTAAGCATGCACGTCTTTATATAGCTACAATAATGTAGCTTTTTTTTTTGGACGTCCATAAAAAAAGGAGCTACATTATTGTAGCTAGTCTTTATAAATTAATAAATACAGACTGTAGGGAGAGGAGGAGGGCTAATCATCCCGAATTCCCGATCCAAAAATTAGAACATCCCGAATTCCTGCATGGACATAAAATGTCATTTTCCCGAATTCCCGAGATATTTGTCAAAAAATAACTTGTCAACATGTTGTTAATATTGAAAAGTGTATCAACCTGAAGTTGCTATATACTACTTTGACATAATTTTTACACTATTTTGTTATCAACAACGAACAACAAGTTCAGCATTGTAATTGGATATAAGATGAAATGACACTTACGCCATACTTATAAATATGTGTGTTTGCTGTTCCCCTACCAGTGAGCTGGGAACATGGGTAGGAAGGTATGAATCAAATTTTATTTTGTGCTCAAATAAGGTTTGACATTGATTAAACAATAAAAATTAATTCCAGTTACTTTATATCCCGAATTTCCTGCGAAAAATGTGCTCTTTCAGTGATCTCGCTTACGTTTTAATCCAGAATTCCCGTTTAAATTTTAATTTTAACAAATTCCCGTTCAAAGAAATGCCCAATCCAGGCGTCCCGAAAAATGTCCTCCTGACCCTCAGACTGATAAGCATGCACCTCTATATAAATTAATTGCATAAACAGAACAACTAAAGTTAGCCTCTTTTTTCGATTTTTTATAAATTCGAATTAATTCTATGAAGGATTTTTTTTATTATTCTGTTCAATTCTCGGAGAACGTTATATCCGCCACAAAAAACACTTGAAATTGCAACTATTTTGTAATTTGATACCTTTAAATATGGTTTTTATTTCCACTTACACATTTTCGGCTTTATCATGGCATTGTTCCCTAAATCTGTTCTACGGATGCAGAATTGTTTTTGGCGTGTTATTTTAGTACATGGTTTTACAAAACAAAAAATCGATACATTTTACCCCACGAGCGATTTTAAAAACTTGCACCTATTTGTATGCACGCCTTATAATAATTGTTGTTAGGGAGTATTAAAAAATTGAGTAAGCTCGAATCAAATATAGTGATAAAACAATTGCCGGGACGATTCACAAGGTCAACCAATAACTATCTCTAGTTTCTAGGGGGAGGTCTGGTTATACAATGCAATACGAAAGCCTGGTCGCAGACCGTAGCGGGTATACGAACCTCGGGAAAAACCTTTTTTACAATCCATCAGAAAGAAATGTTCAAACAAAAAAATGGGATGTGAACGTCACTTTATTGGAAATTAAAACCCTTTCCCGATTAGTTGTACGTTTGATTAAGTACCTGAACACTCCGAGATCATGCCCCCTCCATTAGTAAAATGCAATAAATTTGAAAGAGACGGTATTTTGACCTGTATGTGCAAACTTTAAAATTGTTGTTTGTTTAAATTGTGTTTAAAGTCACTTTCAGATATATCATGGCGTCCAGGTTTTATTGGGGGAGGAAGCCAGAGTACCTAGAGAAAACCCCGACCCGCGGTAGGAAAACTGGCAATCCTTGTCAATTAAAAATTGGAGTCGAGTGCACCCTGCCTGCAGTGAGAATCGAACTCTCAATCTCAGTGTTGACAGACCAGGTAATCAACAGTAGATGAACTACATTTACCACTCGGCATCCGAGGCCCAAATGTACACAATATTTGTTTATTTTTTTTATTGTGCACATTATTTTTCGGTAAACACATTCTCTTTATAGACCATACCGGTATTTCTGTCCTGAATATAGCTGAACTATAAGCAAACAATCATCATCAATACAGCACATCTCTTGTTGTCATAACTTGTAAACACAGAAAAACCTATATGCTTGTGAAAGTTCCAGTAAAAAACTAACATGTACAAAAACATCCTCCCAAATCAGAGGTTCGGAGTCCATGTTAGCTTCATGTTGATGGGAAGGAGGATTATTCGTTCTAAATACCGGTCAATTTTTTATAACCATTCTGTGCAACGTCATTGTATTTTTTTCCACAAATAAGAACCAATTCCATTATAATAAGATGCACAAGTTCAATAAATGTCTAATTGGTTTTGTTACCATAAAGAGATCTGGACTGAAAACTTTAGGAGTTGATTACTTAAAATAAGTACTAAACCAAATCAAAATCCATGTTTTCTATCGAAAACCCCAAATATCATTTCAATCAAAATGTTAACTATTAGTTGCACACTGCCGCCAGGATTCATCAATTTCCATTCAGTGTTGATGGTGGAGCTGTGTACCCTCAAGAGTAACTGACTGATACCCACACATAAATAATGGCATCATGGATTGTCAGTTTTCATACCTTAGGCGTTGGGGTTTTCACCTGCTGCCTTTCCTCAATAAAAAACGCCAAAGTACATGTATAGCTGAAAAATTAATAAAAGGCACCAAACAATTTAAAGTCTCGTGAAATATAAGTTTAATGGAATGTGTGCATATTAACCATACAGAAGTGTTAGGTCTGTCATACATGAAGTTAATAAATATTAATAATATATTAGGAATTCCCTAAGACATCACTTTAGGGACACATACAGCAGTCATCTCAAGAGGAACAAGTAGTTGATTCAGTCTGACTGTAGTACTTGCACCTGATGCTCCAGTAACCAGCAGTAATCAGAAAAATCACGAATCATCATTCATCCAGAAACTCCAATAATGTACATCTGCAATCATGTTAAAGAAATTCTGTTAATTATAATTTATACTACAATCATGGTTTTTTTTCTGAACTTAATTTCACATGGACTGTGATTGATTGATTGATTGATTATTTGTTGTTTTACGTCCAGCAAGCAATATTTCAGCTATATTCAGGACGTGAAAATTATAATTTTTAAGTTGTTAGTATTTTAAATTAGTAGTACGTCATGCCTCCCTTTTATACTAAAACTTAATCTCATACAATAATATGAGAATATATATACAGACAAGAAAACTTTTGATGCAAAGCATCAGTTCGCCGCCGATTTATTCTACATTCTGCACGCGTTTGTCAAAGTGATTTCTTAAAACAAGACACTTGAACTTATTCCCCATAAGTTTCTATGTAAAGCTAAACCCTGCTGTTGTGGCTAGTTTCAATTGCCAATTTCTAAATTTGTGCATGTAATCTTTTGTCATATATTAAATCATACTTGAATTAAAACTAATATTCACGTGGTTCAATTAAGTTATTGACAAAATATTTACTTATTGAATCTTACAAATATCGGCATACTCCGGAATTGTCTACGCAAAATAGCCTTTTATTCTGGTTTCCGATTTTCAAAGCTACGCTTGTCGATAGAGCTATCAACGAAAGACTTAGTACCAGGATAAAAATGGTCTCCCTCTATTATTATCTTCCGTAAATAGAATACTAAAAAAGTTATTATTACATGAAACTTTGATATCAGAAGAGCAATTTTAAAGTCAAACCTTATACACTATCTTTATTTTTCACTCAAGTTAAATGATTAACATTCTTGTAGCAAAATTCTGTTCATTTATGGTAACTAAGTGTACTTAAAAATATGTTCTCCTTTATCCATCGTTAGCAACGAAAGTGAATACAAATATATCGCCGCCCTCCTGGGCGGCGATAATAAAAATGGTAGTTAAAACAATAAAAAGTATCAATCTTCACAATTAATAGTGAAATTAAATTTTGCTATATAAATTAATTTCTTTCAAGAACTTTAAAATTGTGTCGCCTGCGACAGTTTTAAATAAGGTAAAAAACGTATCTACAGAATAGAAACGTTCCCGAATGTGGGCCACGTCCACACAGTCCATCAAGACATGCTTGATGGTGTATGGACTGTTGCATGGCACACATTCGGGTCGTGGCTCATTATTTAAAATATAACTATGTGTCGTCCTGGTATGACCAAGACGACACCGTGTTAAAACAACTTGGTCTCTGCGACCTCTAAAACTTTTAAAATTACTTGTGTGCAGTAGTGGCTGGATCTCATGAAGTTTATTATGAACTTGGAGATCCCAACCACTCTGCCACAAACAAGAAATATATTTAAAAATTATTGGTTTAAAATCAGTAAAAGGAATATCACAGTTTATAATATTATTCTTAAGGGCATTCTTTGCCTCCTGATCCACGACTGTGTTCCCTTGGATTCCAACGTGACTTGGGATCCAGAAAAACACAACCTCTTTTCCCACAGCTATAAGAGATTTGTAAATTTCAATTATTTTTAAAATATAATGGTTTTTAATTTTGAAATTTTGAATAGCAAGTAGACACGAGAGGGAATCTGAGCAGATAATAAATTTGCACTCGTCTGACGAAGCAACTATTTTCATGTCAAGAAGAATAGCTTGCGCCTCAGCAGTAAATACGGATGAGGCAGACGGGAGACGACGAGTCTCAACACGCTCTCCGAAGACAGCGGCCGAGGCAACTTTATCGTCATCTTTTGACCCGTCTGTATAAATAGTACTGTAGTCAGGGTAACATGATTTTATTTCTGCAAAATGTTGTTGTATTATTAACGGGTTTGTTTCTGACTTTTTATATTTTTGTAAATCAAAAATAAATACCGGTTTGGGGTTTAGCCAAGGGGGATTTCGTGGAATCCCGATTGCGGCAATTTCATCTAAATTTATACCTGAATTTTCTAAATGAGAATTAATTCGAATGCCAAAAGGTTGAATTTTGTTTGGATGTTTTTCGAAAATGTTTTGGTAAAGAGGTTTGAAAACACAGTCGTGGGCAGGGTTGCCAGGATATGCCTTTAATTTGGTTGCATATTGCAAAGCGAGCTTTATTCGTCTTTGATACAAAGAAAGCTCGCCTGCTTCTACATATAAGCTGTCTATAGGTGTGGTTCTAAAGGCTCCAAGACATAGTCGCAATCCTTGATGATGAACCGTATCAAGGATTTTGACATATGACTTGCAAGCCGAACCATAAATAAAACAACCATAATCCAATTTAGATCGAACCAGCGATCTATACAGATTAAGTAAAACGTCGCACTCAGCACCCTAGTCGGTGTTGGCTACGACTTTTAAAATATCTAATGCCTTTAGGCATTTATTTTTTAACATTTTGATATGGGGAAGAAAGGTGAGCTTTGAATCGAATATTAAACCAAGAAAAGTAGTTTCTTTCACAATTTTTATAGGATTGTTATATAATGTAAGTTCGGGATCTGGATGCATTCTTTTGTTGCAAAAATGCATGCCAACAGTTTTGGCAGTGTAGAATTTAAAACCATTCTCCATTGCCCATTTTTCTATTCTATTTATACATAACTGTAGTTGACGTTCAATATTATTCATGTTTTTTCCTCGATAACAAATGAGAAAATCGTCAACATATAGAGAACCATCAATATTATCTTTCAAGACTTGAGCAAGACTATTAATTTTAATACTGAATAAAGTAACAGAAAGGATGCTACCTTGAGGAACACCTATTTCTTGTTCAAAAGGGTCAGATAGAGTTGAATTCACACGAACTTTAAATTCTCTATCAGACAAAAAATTTGAAATGAAGGTAGGAAGTCTACCTTTAAACCCCATATCAAAAAGATCTTTTAAAATGCCATATTTCCATGTTGTGTCGTAAGCTTTTTCTAGATCGAAAAAGATCGACACAACATGTTCATTTTTGGCAAATGCGTTTCTTATGTATGTTTCGAAACGCACCAGATGATCTAGGGTACTTCGCCCTTGTCTAAATCCACATTGGATATTTGACAGAATGTTGTTTGATTCTAAAAACCAGACCAGGCGATCATTAATCATCCTTTCCATGGTTTTACAAAGACAGCTTGTGAGGGCTATAGGCCGATAGTTAGACGCTTCTGAGTGATCTTTTCCTGGTTTTGGAATAGGCACAACAGTGGCCATTTTCCAAATAGATGGTAAGTCACCCGTTTCCCAAATGTTGTTAAGAAGATTCAGAAGACATTGGAGAGAAGATTGTGGCAGATGTTTGAGAAGTTGATAATGGATGTCATCTGGACCACATGCTGTATCGTGAGATTTATTCAATGAAGTTTTTAGCTCTTCCAAAGAAAAAGGTTTATTATAATCTTCTAAATTTTTTGACAGGAAATTAAGTTTTGATTTTTCTTTTTGAATTTTGATCCGCTGAAAATTGGGATGATAATTTTCAGCAGAGGAGTGTGTTGCAAATGTTTCGGCCAATTTATTTGATATGTCTGACTCTGATGTTAACAAGTCTTGTCCATCCTTTAAATGATGGACATTTACTTTACTGTTTTTACCTTTAATTTTACGAATCATGTTCCAAATTTTAATTTAGAAACAAAGTTACGCCAAGAGGTGCGTCGTCTTTGTTTCGTTACCCTGCGAGCTTTCGCTCGAAAAATTCGGAATTGGTTAAGATTATTTTGAGTTGGGTGTTTATTAAAGCGTCGTTCGGCTTTTTTCCGGTCTTTAATAGCGTCCTCACAGCTGTCATCGAACCATGGTTTACAAGGATGTTTTGGATTTGTCGAGGTCTTAGGATTTGTTTCATCAGCAATTGAAATGAGTATTTCATTGAACTTTAAAACTGGATCAGAAATAGCTTCAAAAGTATCCGAGTTAAGTCGCTCTATACAGGGTTGTTCAAATAGAGGCCAATTGGCTCTGTTAAATTTATACCGAGCGGCTCGTTCTGTGACGGAAGAGTGCAGAGATTGCAATATAATGGGAAAGTGATCACTGCCACAGAGATCGTCATGGACTTTCCATGAGAAATCGAGCAGCAGAGAAGGATCTGCTATTGTAAGATCAATAGCCGAATATGATCCATTCCCAGGATGTAAATATGTATTGGTTCCATCATTAAAAATACACAGATCTTCCTGATTCATTAAGCCTTCAATAATTTTTCCTTTATCATTTATTGTGTTACTGCCCCATAAAGGGTTGTGTCCGTTGAAGTCCCCAAGTAATATATAAGGGGCTGGAAGCTGATCATTAAGTTGTTTCAACTGATTTAAATTTAATGAAGAATTCGGAGGGATATACACAGAGCATAAAGTAATTGTTTTGTCTAAAGATATTCTAACAGCAACCGCCTGAAGATCCGTGTTGAGATCTACAGGGCTATGTAGAACTTGATCTTTTACAAGAATGGTAGAGCCGCCAGCAGCTCTATCATTCTCGTCTACATATGTGCTGTATATAGAGTAGTTTTTTAAGGATATGTTATCACTTCGTTTTAGGTGGGATTCTTGGAGGCAAAATGCAACAGGAAGAAAGGCTTGAACTAATAAAGTAATTTCAAGAAAATTAATCTTAAGACCTCGACAATTCCATTGTATTATTGTACCCATTATGGTCTGCGAATAGGGGAATAGTTGACAGTTTTTTGGGGGCTATTCCGCCGGTTTCTGCTGGGGGATCTACTTTTAGATCCAGTATCTGGGGGTAGTGTATCCATGGGATCGCCCCAGATAGTGGTGTCTAGATGATCTAGACTTCCAAATCTGTTGTGGACCTTAATGGGATCCCGCAGCAGTTTTGGAGTACGATCTCCTTTTTGATTCAAGTTTTTATTAGAATTTGAAGAATTTGGATTGGAAATAGTATTTTTGAATTTTTTTTTTTGGGCTGCTTGAAGAATTAGTTGATGATGTTGCCGAAGATGTAGCAGTTTGAGAGGATGAAGATTTCCTGGAAGATTGAATTATTTTGTCTGTTGTTTGAACTGCTAATTTGAAAGGTTCTTTTTTGTCAATAGGCCAGGTGATAGTTGGCTGCGTTTCAACTGTAGTGAGAACGCGTTTGGCCACACTGGCGTATGACGTTGATGCAGGAGACGAGAGATTGTTTGAATTGAAGAGGCGACGTGCCTCAGGGTATGTGATATTTTTTTCGGTTTTTAATTTTTGAATTTCTTTTTCTTTTTTGAAGTGAGCACAATCCTTGGATGAGGACATGTGGGCTTCACCACAATTGGCACACTTTGTATTATTTGTGCAGGTAAAGCCCTCTGCACATTTAAAGCATACCAAGGAGCCTCTACATTGTCCTTTTCCGTGGCCAAATTTCTGACATTTAAAGCAGCGCACAGGATTTGGAATGTATGCGCTGACTTTAATATTGTACAGTCCAATTTTGATTGATTTAGGGACAGATGGAGTATTGAAATTTAAAAGAAAGGTATTAAGTTTAATTTGTTGATTTTGTCTTTTTGCAATAAATCTTTTTACTTTTGTAACACCCTGAGGTTTCAGTTCAAGACATCTGTCAGTTCAGAGAGATCATCGTCTCTGTAATGAATAATACCCTGACAGGAATTTAATGTTCAGTGAGGCGTTGCTGTAATTTCCAAATCTAAAATTTTATGTAATTGTAATAAATTTACGGATTGCTGTTTTTTAGAAACTTCAATGAGTAAAGAGCCAGATTTCATTTTAGTGACGTTTTTAACGTCTCCTGCACAACTCTTGATGGTTTTTTCTATGACAAATGGAGAAACTTTGCCTAAAGGTTTGTTAGGATCCTTGCTAGTTAATACAATGAATCTTGTCCAGTGTTCATCATCAACTATGTCTTCAAGCGGAATGTCATTTTTTCTTTTTTTGGAACTTGTTTGCACTAAAGGTGTATCGGAAGCCATGTTGAAGAAATGCAGTTCACCACCCTTGTCACCTACCCGCCACGGAGTGCCAACAGGGACGATGCTTGGTCTCTGCGGATCACCAGCAGAAAGCATCAGTTGTTCCAAGGGTGGTATACTCAAATAGATGAATTTCTTCACGAACGCAAGCTTCGTGCCAGAATTAACTGGCGAAACAACCGTTCGAAACTCTATCTACTCGATTGACCCATGAGCCACCGCCTTCTTAACAGCTTGTAACTGAACAACTTTGGAATTAAACCTTACAAGATGTAATCAAGTGGTAAGAATAACGACGACAAGCTTGTTAAGAGCTCGGTGTGACCAGCCGATTGACCGAACCGGGTCCATTCGGTCTCCCGTCTAGTTGAAGTCGGGGCCAAAGTGGTGTATTGAAAATCAAAACCCGCTGACCCGCACTAATGGATGCAGCAGAGAGTGATCTCTCAACCACCAGGATCCCTTCCTCCACCATCACGGGTTGCAACACACGGCAAACATGTCGCCTCTATAAAGCTGAGGAAGCTTTGCCCTTCAGCCACCGCCTTCTTTGCAAATCCTGTAAGGAAGCCGTCTATCAAATTGTATATATATTTCATGGATCAGTTTGAAGGAAAATAATGTAATAGAGTAGCTTAAATGATCAGGATTCACAAAGGGCAAGACGTGACATGCCGATTCATCGAAGTCAGGGCTAACTCGATTTCCCGTCTAGAAAAAGTAAGGGTTCAGTAAGTTATCGGGACCGTTTACCCGGCCTACTGAAATCCCGTCCTGTAAACGACACGGGTCGCAACACACGGCAAGTGTTGCCTCTGTTAGCAGACTCTTACTGCAGGCTGAGGAAGCCGTGGGCCTATTCTCCTGTGCCCCGGGTCCCACACGGGGACACATGGACTGTGATACAAAATGTTTTATGTTTATTTTGCAATTATGTTTACATATATATATATATAATATTACACGACTTATTTAAATGCACCATGCTTTATTTTAATTATATTATCCACTGTGGGGTTTACCAGTGGCTGCCACCCAGTGCCAAATTCTTTTCTTTACGTTCGAAATAATGCATTTTTAGTGGGGAGTTCAAATGGAAGTCTTTCCGTACTGTTTATACCTGCTCAAAGTGTTTCATTAATTCAATAATAAGTTTTGTCTATATTTCATTAATTGCTTAAGTACAATGTAATGTATGTATTTTATACAAATAACATTCCTCTTGTAAATTAACCACCTGACAACGAACCATAAATTGAGTTTAATCCTGCCATGTATTTTTCATTTGCTTCACTTGAGCAATATGAATAAAGGTCTAAGAATAAATTTTTGCAACCAGGCATTGTTTAATTCTACTCAGTTCTGGTTCACATTATGTCATGTCTGCCATGTTTGTAAGATGTTCTCGCAAACCAGCAATCAGCTAGAAATGCTATTTATTTTTAGAAAAATAATTGTTTTGACTAGTTGATAAATAATATAAATCATTGACCCCTACACCAAATAAAAAAATAAAATAATTCAAAGAAACTAAGCAAAAACAAAAAAAGGTACATGCTATGTAACACAAATTTTGCTCAGATCAGGCCTAGTTTTAATAATATGCTGAATGGTTTGTTGAATGTTTTGCACGAAAAAAAATATAAACAAGACAGCAATGGAGGAAACTAGAACTTTTAAACAGTGAAACATGTATGTGTCTGGAGCTTCTGCCTAGTCCGGGGAAAATCTAATAATGGGTCGACGCTGCTGCCCCAACTAAGACTGGGGCCCAGTAATGGGTCCGTTCACCCTGCCCCTGTATAGCGAGTCAGCTCCACCTACTTTATTATATTCATGATAACAAAAAGAGTATGTGGCTTCATTTAATTAATAATGTTAGATGTGTGCTGATTAGCAATTATTACGGCTGTGTGCCGGAATGCGAACATTTTGAAAGATCAAAGAACATTGTAGGCTCTCATTAGTGAGGATTATGGGGTCCCCCATACAGGGTATTAATTAACTGTAACGGTAAAATTGTGTAATATTGTACTGGTGTAATAAATTATATTGAGTGATAGTAATTGTATATTTGCATAGTGAATTTTAAAATTCTGCCTTCAGTCAATAAATACTTGACAAAATTATAAATTTCTAAAACAGATTTTTTTTAAATATAAGGTATAAAAATACTATAAATAATAAATAGATATTTGTATATTTTCAAATAATGAATACTTTTTTATTATTTTATTTTATCATTATAAATACATTCATTTATAGCAAAATAAAACAAACAGGTAATAATAAGGAACACTTCATTTCTCATTAAAATTATAAAGACAGTACAAATAATTCAGCACAAGTAAAGTGTATTAAGTTTTTATCCCAGATGGAGAAGCTGTGACACGGCATCCACCTAGTCCATGAGTCATTGCTGTTTGCAGTATAGGCTTGGTCTGCAGAGTGACTGTGATGGTGCTGTCCTAGTCCAGTAATAGTGTCGTTCTTAGTTTTGTTACTGGATGGGCATGCTGGTATATCTCATTTTTAGTAAGTTCCTTCACCACGGGTAGTTTTTACCCGGAAAAAATAACCATTGAAGGCGGAAAAGATAACCATTGAAGGCTAAGTTGTTGCCTTCTAATCTGTTGCCTCCTAAAGTGTAAGCAATAGTCACAGTTTAATATTCATGAAACAAGCATCTTGGAATACTTACTTACTATACTTATAATTATAGTAATCACAGCGGAAAAGCCACCGACACAGAAGAGTTCCTTTTTAAAAACACGCGGGAAAAGGGAGTTAACCCTATTATTATAGGTGGCGTTCCTATCGATAAATTTTACAGAAAAGTGTCGATATTTAAATCAATTTAAACGATTTATATACATTCCTTGATTTAAACAAATAAATTCATTAAACAATTTAACATTCAGTTCGTAAACTTATTTTATTAAAACAGAAAAAGCATCACGAGTTGCCATGCAAAACGACACATTTATGGAGGAGGAGTTTACGAAGTTTTCCATGACGCAAATCACCTGGTCTATTTTTAACTGACACAAACGCATCCTACAGGTTTTCATTGGTTAAAAATATAAAAAATGTAAAGAAAATACCCTAAGGAATCCCCGAAGTCAAAATATTTCCCATCACCCTTCGCGGTTATTTTATCAACAACTTCTAATCTTCGACATGGAATGCAACAAATGGAGAGATGGATTGTAAAGATATCTGCAATTTTTCTTGAAAGAACGAGGTAAGTTTTGTGTGTGTAACTAAAATTTTTTACAAATGTATAAAATATAACTGTTTAAAAGGCGTTTTAATAATTAATTTTTTTGCTCGTCTGCATTTGTAAAGCGGTTACCTGACGCACACCTACCTGGATGAAGCCAAGGTTTGGCAGCTACCTGGGTGGAATGTTACTCATTTTTTGTGAATACATTTTATTGTTGCCTTATTTTGCGAATACATAAATAGATTAACATTAAACATTTTTATGAGGAATTAAAAGTATAACTGATATAGAAACAAACTTCATTACTGACATTAGGATTAGCTATGTTAATTGTTATGTATTTAAACTTGAAAATAAAAAAAACCAGACAGTTACAAAAATGTCATTTCTTTATAGACGGAATGGCCAGCATCACCTACAGTGGTACTTGAGGCCAAAAAGCCAACTTTCCCCAAACAACTTATATAATGACAAGCATTCACATACAGTGGGTACTTGAGGCACAAGGCCGACTTTCCCCCGAGTCAGACAACCGAACAGAATGACCAATATTCGCAAACTGGATGGTCCTCATCTGAGGTAATATTAAACCTTAAAGAAGATATGATATCAGAAATTAGTGTTAAAATTTTCATGATTATATATCAGAAAATTGTCAATATCACCAGAAATGAATTGCTTTACCAGATATGTAATAGATGACCCGAGTAAAAAATCTGTCTGTAACTGCATATTTAGAACAGTCTGATAAAATACGTAAAGTAGAACCATGGTGGAATTTTGAAGTAAGTTTGAAACTATCTTTTGACAAAAATAGGCAGTAGATTTTTTAGATTGAACAGTAGCCGGGATAAAGGAATAACCCAGTCCAAAGATGAACCATACTCAGTTTTTAAGGTCCCAGCACATCTTTGTGTGGCGGATAAGGGAGACCCTCTCGTTGGAGTTGTCGGGTCATAATACGGTAAGCCTGGCCTTGGACCATAGTGGGTAACATGTTTGGAGAGTGCCACGCTCCTTGCAAGATAACGACCCTTTTGTGGATTTCGAAAAAGAGTTAAGGCTTATTGTAACCGCTACAAAAGGCTAAAATCTCTTCCCCTACCCAAAACTCCATACTTTGCCAGTGGCAGTCTAAATTGTGTTCCTATGTCCCATCCCACTCATTTTCGATTGATCATGTTGATTGTTTGTCAACTTGTTCTCGTCCTGAATATAGCAGAAATACAATGTACTGCTGTGCTCACTGGACATAAAGCCAAATCCAATCAATCGATCAGTTTTTAAGGAAATTAAAAGATCTTAATGTTTACCATCACCTACAACTACTACAACCACATAATCACACAACACTCCAACTTGAAATTTATCATACAAAATGTTGAGAACATGACAAACACTGTCAGTATAAGTACTGCAATAGATGAAAATACAGATTTTTGTGTTTTTTTTTCAGTTGGAAGAAAAAGGTTTTGAAGCTGAGATGTTTCTTTGCTGTAATAGGAATTTTGAAAACCCGTACTGATGAACAGTGATCTGTAAAGAAATAATTTCCGGGTTCTCAGCAGCTGTGCACTGAAACTCTGAAATTGACAAGTTTTCAAATCGAAAAAATTTGAATTAGGCGACGGTTGTCGTATCGCATCTGCAGTATTATAAATGCTGCTACCTACATCAGCTGTAAGGATTCTTTGCCTACAACCTGTCAAAACAGAAATATCAACATAATCAGTGTGATCTAAAGCAGAATTTATAGTGTTGGTGACAAGACTGACTGTGTTGTGTTGTTGCAGTTTGAATTGTAGTGCATGAAAACCACCTTTATCCTTTCCAGAACATACATCAGAATAACTCTGGATTTTATCAAGATTGTCGAAGCTAGCCACCATATATTTGTTCGGAGTTATGAACAGATTTTTTTTCTTCAATTCCTTTCAATGATTGGTTATAAATAGCCGCAAAGTATCCTGCGAAATTCTGCCTCAATTCTAGCATTGATTGAAAGAAAAACTGATGAAGACTTTTATAAAAATTTATCAGTGATGTCAGTTAAAATTAATTGCAACGGTTCAACATACTGAGAATTGTGGATATTAAAAATGGAACTAGAAAGAAAGTCGTGGTAATGATCTGTATGTTGAACGGCTGACTATTCATGTACCTGCAAATTTTTGCAAATTCTGTTTTCTCCTTCTTTGTAGACAATTCTAAAAAGAAAATTCCATAACACTAGGGTATTGATTTATTTCTGAAATTGGATCAAATTTATGAATATTTGGTATTTCTGTTGATGAGCACTTTTGGATGCAATATGATTTTACATATTTTTTAAGTATATATACTGCCTCAATAAGGATCTCGTGATTAGACATTTTACTTTTCTGTATAATTTTTTTATGGAGAATGTTAATTTCCTCATTTTTTTTCTGAGTATTTTCTGTTTGCTGATGTTCATATGTTATTTTGTGTAAGCTGCATCCTCATTAGTCAGGGTTCCTGCCTCCATATGCCTCCACGAAACCCTGACAAACTTAGCTAGGAAATTCGCGGGCAAGAAGTCACTATTTTGATTGGCTACATCACACCTGCATGAAGCCAATCGAAAACTTGCTTTCATACACAACTTGGGTAATTTCCCAAAATCAATTGTAAATGTTTCATATACCACATGGGGGCCTCGGTGGCCGAGTGGTTAAGGTAGTTCGTCTACTATTGATCACGTGGTCTGTCAACAGATCGCGAGTTCGAGTCACTGTGGGCAGGGTGTACATGACTCCAATCTTATTTGACAAGGATTGCCAGTATTCATGCCGAAGTTCGGGGTTTTCTCCGTATACTCCAGCTTCCTCCCCCAATAAAAACTGGACACCATGAAATAGGCGGGCGGGTGGGCGTCAACAATTGGTTACCGGACCATAACTCAGAAAGTTGTGAACCGATTTTAATGAAACTTTAGGATATTGTTACATACCATAAGAGGAGGAACCCTATTGATTTTGGGATAAATCCATTCAAGGTCAAGGTCACAGTGACAGAAAAACGTTAGAAAATTTCTTGAATTAGTGGTTTCGGGACCATAACTCAAAAACTACATCAAGTACATATCTGAAATTTTACACAATGGCTCAATACTGTTGGAGGACTCACATATTCATATTTTATGCAACTTTGAAAATTTGTTGATAAAGCTTACATTTTTCCTGCTGAAACCCTTACTCACTTTGTCTCCAGTTTACATGTAATGCCTGTAATAACCAATTATGTTAAATCTTAAAATGAAGACAAGGAAAGTTTTGGTTAATAAAATACGGCAACTCGGCTTTTGCACCCCTGTGCATATTGATTTTCATTCTCATCACCAACCTTTTATCATGGGTAGGGTTGTTTTGTTGTCAGTAGACAAAATTTCTGAAAATTTATGTTCAATAAAGTGGAATATTTTTCAAAAATAACTGACACTAAAAAAAGGCCCATCTTGTAAAGAGATTCTACTACAAATTCTGTAACTTGCTGTAAGGTATATAATATCAATTAAAAATATTAGTAAAATCTGGAGTATTTCTTTCTAAACATTGTTTTAGAAACTAAGGAGTCTGATATTAAGCTTCCTCTCCTGATGTAGATCTTCAAAAACAATTGAAACCTATGTACATGTACTACTAGTACATGTAGCAGCTTATACAACAAAAAATATCTTTACATCTGAATCGATATTGACTTCATAATCTAGGCCAAGTTCCAAAATTTTTGCAAATATATCTTTATTGTAACATGAATCCTTTGTTCTTTTTTACGAATAAACAAGAGACGACGAGTAGGTATGCTCTAAATTAAAACACTTGTATAATATTGCATGAAAGGTCACGTGTGCCTGTTAAACTCAAGGGAAAATAGCCATGCAATAACCAACTACAATTAGATCCGATAATGCACAGTAAAACTCCGCCTTAATTATGTCAAATTTTATTGATTTTCACTGCAAAAGGATAGCACGAGCTTCCAATATTAGCTTTTCATTTGATTAGTCGAATATCGGTCGCACCATAATAAATACCGCCCTCTTTATTTATAACCAATTATTAATGGGCGGGATATAGGGGCTTATTCATGTTACAAATCATTTATAGCACCGCCTTCCTCGTTAGACAAATACACCTTCTCCCGCTAAAGCGCTCGAAGGTGTATCTGTCTAACTCAGAAAACTGTGCTATAAATATAACTTTTCACTATTAATACATGTAAACTGTTAATTGCTGTCTGAAGAGTTTTCCCATATAACACATGTAAAATAGTTTTTTTACTGTTGCTTAAAGCATTATAGTGAATATGATAAATAGATGCTACAAATGAGTTGCAATTATCTATATTAATGTCAGAGGTTCTCTCAACAGAAAGGGGTCAATTTTTTTACTGTGGTTAGCTTCAGCATTTTATAACTCATATTTTTTTAAGTAACAGTATTCTGGTTCAACAGATGTACAGTGTTTTTTTTTAATTCTGTGTTGTTCTGATTTTCTTGGAATATTAAGTCTTTAAATTTGAGCTAACTCCTACATATACATGAATTTTCATCTATATTAAATTTACTTGAAATAATATATAAATCTAGATATTGAACCCTTTTATTCACCAGATGGGCCTAGCATCTTGACAGGTCATTCTGGTCACAAGCAGAACATGGTCCATGGTCTCTGTTAGGGTGGACCTTAATTTGTAACAATTTGATTTGATTTTGAGACATGGCTGAAATAAAAAATTCTACTCCAGGCAGGACACAATTACATGTATGCAAATTGATGTCACAATTTTGATGGCCGATTTGGGAAATTAAAAATTGACATTGAACAATTGAATGTCAGTACATACATATACCAACACAACAGCAAAATAAAGTAATCTGAAATAAAACACATTAAATTAATTCAATACAAAGTTGGTACTAAATTTGGTTGATCTGCTGCGTAGCTAGAAATTAATAATTAAAATATTAAAATGTATTATTTGAATAATATACAAGAACTGCATCAACAACAAAACTCAAAAAGTAAAGTGAAATAAAATAAATCAATCTCAATTAGAGGCATATCTATGAACGTGTGCCAGTATATCTGTTGCTGTTATGCTAAATGGCTAGAATCTTTAGCTGGTCTGCTACATTTCTATGAATAAACATCAGGTCCAATTGAAGGAATTTTTTTAGGACATATATGGTTTTTCCTGTATCAGATATATATTAAAATATTGTGTACCACAGCTGTGTTGATCAAGGTTACGTATTAACAAAACAGAAATGAATTTATCCTTCACCGAGACGTCTATGACATGAAAATGGTCGAAAAGGAAGGACTTCCTGCCATCGTCTTGTTTGTAAATCCCTAAAGGGTGACGGGACAAATATGATAATAAGTGAAAGTTTTGCCCTTTTTCTTTTTATTTTAGTCACTTTTATTAATAGTTAGGCAGTAGGATGCATTTGTGTCAGTAATAAATCGGCTCGAGATTTACCCGCCATATTTATTTTCGTCAATAACAAAAAAAACAAGTCGCACGGATACCGGCTTTGTAGAATAGAACAAACCATCGTCGAGAGATAAGAACTATTTTGTTAAGTTGAAAAATATTTGTTTCAACACAAAACCGTAAAATTAAACACACATCTATTTATTTTTAAAGTAATATTCAACGTCAACTTCTACTCGGTGTCCGTAAACAAACTAATGACCATTACCGACTTCAACGCCATCTATAATAATTTTGGGTTGTCGAACTTGCTTTTTTGGTTTTTACATCAAGCGGATGGAGGTAGAAAACTAGGTCGCGGCACTTCCACTGTCAATTTGTTAATTTTCACATTTTTAACAAAATTAAGTGTAATAATTAAAATATTAATTAATTAATTTATTATTCCTTTTTACCTAAATAACATAATAATAATAAGTTCTAAATACATGTAATTTTACAATTTTAAAATTAACCCTTTTCATTAAAAAAAGGTTATTTTACCTATGATTATACCTACACCCTTTGTTGTACCCCTTTGTAACCACTAATACACTATTTTTAGACATTACTAGTCATAATGAAAATTTTATGTCATTGTCTGACGATGATAAATTTATATTTTTATTTAATAATGAAAATGTATGTAGTTTAGTTGCCAAAACCTGCCATAGTATTTTACTAAGAAGAAATAGCTTTTTATATCATTAATCTATGATACTTTTACAAATTATACCCTTTGTTTAAATGTATTTTATATGTCATGTATGTACATGTTGTACTATATATATTATAGTCTCTCATAATTCCTTTTAGAATGGCTCATGCATTTTAATTTGTATGTTTTATCTTTTATTGTATTGATGTTTTATATGAATGTATGTGGTGAGACTTAAATAAACTATTGAATCTACAACAAAACTTAATTATGTGATTTTAAAAATGTTGGCATTCCGGGAACACCCCATTATTACATTAATTAAAAAATCACTTACTTGTATTTTTGATGGTTAATAAAATGATTAGCTTGGACTGATAAATTTATAAAAGCAATTAGTCTTCAGTGTAATAATTAATTTATGAACATTTAAAAAAAAAATAATTAGCTTAGAAAAAAATACAAAACAGTAGTAAATTATCATTATTACAGTACATTTATGTCATATATTAAATTTATATCAAACATAGGGTAACGGCCTATTTAAAAATATTTATAAAATTAAACAAAACAAAACAGTAGTTAAAATTATAAAACGGAAAGAGAGCGAACGAACCCAGTCGAACAGGTACTGTTGTGATCGACCCGGACTCTCCCCCCCCCACTTTACCGGAAAAAAAACTGTTTCCAAATCGTCACAATCATCATTTAGACCCTAGCTACGGCAATGAATATAAACAATGAAATTACTCTGTATTTTTAATTTCTTAACTAAAAGTCATACTCAGATTGTAAACAAACAAAAAATAATAACCACGTGGGTCTAGTTCTTGGACAACTGCCGTGGCTGTTGTTTACGACTACAACTACTTTGTTTGCTGATATTTAAAGACAGTTGACAACTGTTCTGTAATAGAGAAAATTAAATAATTAACTTTAAAATTACATACTCACGTCAGAACTGGCAAGAATGTACATATTTTCCTCCATCATTTGCAAAGAACGTGTCATCAATATGGCGCGAAATTGCGTAATCGGCAAATGGAACTCAAATCTGATTGGTTGACAAATGCTACGGAAACTGCCGACAATTTGTAAACAATAAGTTTCTCCCCACTGTTGCTTGGAGGCAAAACATGGCGAAATTGACAATGGGAAATCTCCGTTGAGGTCAGAAAAATCCGATTTAAGTAGTAATGAGCATAATATTTACTAAAAGAAAGATTGGATTAGCTTGTAAATTCATTATTACGCTTTTTGGTAACATAATATGAAGCAATGAATACAATAACAGGCAAACTATATGCATTCTCCCGGAGGGACCGACACTGACTTTTGACTATACACACGTTTTGCATTGATATGCGTTGTCTTGCATACACGAGATACTACAGACAATAAAATATAACCAATCCAGAAAATAAAAAGGGTGAAAAAACAAAAGTATAAAATGTCTATTAGTATTAGTAGAGGAAAATGAAACATAAAGATCATAACTTTATGAAAAATCAAGGATAAAGGAATAATTAAGGGATAAAGAAAACTAACCATGGACTAATTTCTGGTTTGTATTACTTTAATTTTGCATTCATTTAAGATCTATCGTTCTTGCAAAGAAGTATGCTCTCTTTAGGATAAGGGAGAGTTGTCCAAACCTCTTTGCCCAAACTTTTGGTCTGTGGTTGAGGGTTGGGGGTTAAAAATGCTAAAAATTAAGGGGCTATGCTGCCCAATTTTTTTCAGGGTTGGACTTAGTAATTTTTCAGCCTAAACAACCAATTTAAATGGTAGATTAAAAAATCTTCACTAAAAAATTACAAATTAGGTACAGGAGAGGTCAAGAATGCAGGATTTTGCACCATTTACCCCGAGAACTTCTGGACCCTCAGCCAAATATTCTGCGAGGCATATTCGGGTCACTTTACAATACTCATTTTTTTCCCCTAAAAATACTTCAGCTTTTTATATTGGAGAGCAAAATCAGGTCTTTTTTGGTCTGATATTGGTGTAAAGTATATACATTGTATAACTATTTATTTATTTTTTTTAATAATATTAGTGTAAATTTCATTAAACTTAACACGATACCGCTCATGTCATGTACGTACTTATGAACGACACCTATATTTAGCTACCTGAATGTTGTTTAATGTGAACGGTTATGGTGACATCGACTTAGATATGCAAAATAAGTAAGGTAAAGAAAAATATATTTTTATTCCTCGTCTACGAAAGTAGGGGGCATACTTAGTGTTTGGGTCTGTTAGTCCGTCTATTCATCTGTTTGTCCAAAATCAGGTTTACCTCCAGTTTTTATTTACTTTACTATGAAGGAAGTTTGGAACATATATCATCAAGAAACATTATATACATATACTCGAGGATATGAACAAACAAAAATCAATATAAAATTGCACATGTCTTATCAACCTTGAATCATTTAAGAAGCAACCTTGACTTTAATAGTGCTTGTTCCAATTATCAATAAAATCTTTAGGGTAAGATGAAAAAATAGTGATAGTTGGGTAGCAAGAAACAGACATAATTTTATGCAGGTCCTTGTCAGGAGCATTGCTGTTTTTTTTAAATGTAATGAAAGAAGTTAACAACAGAGAATTTATGACACCTTTTATTTTGATTTTAGGGATATGACCTGTATGTGGCAGTGGAGTAGAACTAGAAATATTCAACATTAATAACAAGTACTTGAAGTAAAGGTAACAATTTGAATAACATTAAAAATTAGAACTTAAAAATAAACTTCTGGGATATTGTTCAAGGTTATTATAACTTTATTAACTGAATTTTACCTACATTTCTGCAAAGCAATACATCCAATATATTGGTATTAACAATCACATGTCGTTGACTTTATTTTCAGTTGTTAATGAGTGCATACATGTATCTCATAAGATGCAAATAAATCCAATTAAAAGAGTAATTATACCAGATAATATATGTGTGACGTTTCACTGACAAAACTCAAGCACGACAAAATATTTTAAAATCTTAAAATGTTATACATGTAATCATATGCCCTGTGATGTTCTTTTATTAATCATGTTTATTAATATTTATCAGAAGTTCATGCCACTACTAACTAGCCAAAACATACAAGAACATGCAGTAAATATCTATAAAAATTGCTTATCTTGTATAATATATCTGTAGTATTACAAAAACAAACACTGAAAACAGCTACATATACTGTACATGTACAAAAAATGCATATACATGGACCCCTATTGTGAAGTTAGTCTCAATATATGTAAGGATAAGATCAAATTGTTATGATATATTTCTCTGTCTTTCTGTCCCACCGGATTTAAGGAAGCATGGTATCATGAAACTTTATGTTTGATTTATCACGGAAAAAAGGGGAGGGTGTTATTCTTAGGTTTACCTACAAGTTGAAGTTACTTTACCATGAAGGAAGTATGTTATCATCATGAAATTTATACACATATCCATCAGGATATGAACAAACAAAATTCATTATAAAATTGTTCCTGTTTCCTTAACTTCATGGTTGATTGAAAGAAAGGGGGGTGTTATACTTAGGTTTAAGTTACTTTTTTATGAAAGAAGTATGACATACTCATGAAACTTTCTACAAATATACATCAGGATATAAGCATACAAAAATCATAATAAAATAAGTTCCTGGCATCAACTTCACGGTTCTGGATTGCGTGAAAAAAAAAAATGTTTGCGTTGTCTTTTGAAAATATTCTTGCTTTTTATGCAATTATAGTTAAATTAGGATAAAGGTAAAGCATATTGAAAAAGTTTTTAAGTAACTGTTTTGTCTAGTAACAATAAATTGTATTTATTATTTCTACAGGATGTCATCTAGGAGCTTTCAATGTGTTTTATGTGACAAAAGAACAAAGCCTGCAGACAGACGATATCTGAATGGAGTCAACAACAAACACCTCTTCAAAAGTATTTCCTGATAACAACCACGGAAAGTGATGTCATTTGTGGTAAATGTCGTCGTACTTATTACAGGCAACAGGCTTATCAACAACCACCGGTTCTTAATGCACAATTTTCTCAAGAACAAACCACACTTTCAACATCTTATTTACCATCACCGAAAAACATAACCTTACTTATATCATCCTTAGGAGGCAGCCATTCAACATGCCTTGTTTATAAGCGGAGAGGACCAAAGATGATAAATGTGTCATCTAATGCACGGTTTTATGTTTTATTTATCAGAACTTAATCATTCCAGCTGGTGCCAGCCCAAGTCATATTTCTGATGACACTTTTACATGTGAATCTTTAGAACTGATAAAAAACATAAATCCAAGAACAACATCAGATTTCAACAAAACTGATATTTTGAATTTATTGAACAAAGTAAGAGAAACTCTATTAAAAAGACAATCCAAACGACTTTACTTCGATTCATCTATGAGTGATCTTGATATAAAGAACCTAACTGGCATTGATAATGCAGCCGTCAATGACTTGGTAGCCTATCTGACATCTGTACGCGACACGCAAGTCAGAAGTACTAGGACTTCTCTTAGACTCTACAAAACAAAACTCAAAACTGGACTTTCAAACAAAGTTTTATCTACCCTTTTCAATATTTCTAAAGATTCAGTCAGACGAACCATTAAATCAGTTCGCAAAAATCTAGTGCAGATCAAACCTCGGGTTCCAGCATGTGACACAAGAAGAAGTCATTACAAATCACACCCGTCCTCTTGCTCAAACTTAATTTGGACATGGGATGTCACCAGTCATTTTGATCCTCGATGGAACATACATATACATACAGAAATCGTCAAACTTCCGCTTCCAGAGACGCTCCTGTAGTCTACATAAGCACATACCATTAATTAAACCTATGGTGATTGTAACATCAACAGGCTATTTTGTCAGCATTCTTGGTCCATATTTTTCTGACTTTAAAAATAATGATGCCAACATACTTAAACATGCTTTTGTCACTGATGCAGAAAATGTAAAAGATTGGGTAAAGGATGATGACGTGTTCGTAGTTGACCGTGGTTTTCGTGACTCTGTAGACTTTCTTGAGGACCTTGGAATTAAAAGCGAGATGCCTGCTTTCCTAGATCGAGGACAGAAACAACTGACAACAGAACAAAGTAACTTGTCTAGACTTGTGACTAAAATTCGATGGGTTGTGGAGTCAGCCAATGCACGTTTAAAGTCATGGAAGTTCTTTGACAAAGTGTTACCAAATTCTTTAATACCATATGTAAAAGATGATCTTAGCATAATAGCATCTTTCTGCAACAAATACTTGCCAGCATTAAGTGGTGGATCAGAAGACGATGAACTTGTAGGAAGCAAGATGCTTCATTTGGCACGACTAAATAATGACCTACAAGCATGGATAGAAACAAATGGACTTGACAAGATCCGCATAAACAAGTGGGAAAAGCTAGACTCATCTTCTGTACAGTTTCCATCTATGACAGAAGATGATATACGAAGTTTGGCTATTGGAGTCTATCAAGTTAATTTGGCAAAATCGTATGCCACAGAACACCTAAATGGCAATTCAGAATTTGAAGTTTTAGTTTACAAACAAGATGACCAATTACTGTGTGCAAAACTTCAAAGTAGGCATGTGTCTTCACGTTCATATCATTTATGGGTACAATTTGACGAAGTTACTGTTCAGTCCTGGTACTGTAAATGTAGGACAGGTAGTCGGGTTGTTGGAATGTATGCCCATATCGCGTCTGTTGTGTAGTACCTTGGCTATGCTCGACATTTGTCAGAACCATTTTCACCTGTCAATGACTGGACACTGTACTTGAAAGACGCCAAAGACATGCCCGAGACAGAGCCAATAGATGACAGTGATGAGGATCATATTGAGGAATGAAACTGTTACTTTTCATCAGATTTGTTTTACATGTATACTTGTGTGAGCTGATAATGTTTCTCATTTTATAAATTAATTGTATGTGTAATAACATGCACCAATCTGATATGATGATTTTTATTGTACCGGTACATGCCACAGTTCACAAATAAATATCCCCGCAACCCCAAAATCAGCAAATTTTTAAAATAGGAGACGAACATCTACATAATATCACAAAGATTGTGTGAAAGTTTCATGAAAATCCGTTGAGTGGTTTTGAAAGAATTCTAGATATGAGATGGGTAGTCCTTTGTCGTCAATGGCCAAGTACATGTTTTGCTATGGAAAACCACAAAATTCAATCCAATCAAATTAAAATAGAAAGTGCACATCAA
This sequence comes from Limnoperna fortunei, assembly GCA_944474755.1. Lineage (NCBI taxonomy): Eukaryota > Metazoa > Mollusca > Bivalvia > Mytilida > Modiolidae > Limnoperna > Limnoperna fortunei. The sequence continues at coordinate 79,353,892 of OX104111.1, read as the reverse complement.
CATCATGTCAAAAAGATTGTGTAAAAGTTTCATGAAAATCCATTGAGTGGTTTAGGAGGAGTTGCAGATACATCCATGAGATGGGCACCACTTTGTCATATAATGGCAAAGTTCATGTTTTTGCTATGTGAAACCCCCCAAAATCAATCCAATGAAATATAAAAAAGGAGTTGCATATCTATATCATATCACAAAGATTGTGTAAAAGTTTCATGAAAATCCATTCAGAGGTTTATGAGAAGTTGCTGATAAGAGTCGGTACCCTATTCTGTTGCTATGGAAATTAACTTGGTTGCCAAGGAACACTATTATTATATTAATGCAAATACAGGATATACTTTAGGAATCTAAAGATAATTGACAACACAATATATTTATAATTATTTTTAATTATTTCTTTTGCAAACAAAACATTTCGTTGTGACCCAATCATAAAAAAATCATATTCGCAATTGTTTCTAGAGACAGACATTAACGGTTGCTAGGCAACAGAAGAACCATGACAACTGAACAATACGCCAGTTTCAGGTAGCTTACATGCTGAACTATCAATACACAAACTTTGAATGTATTCCGAAATGAGGCCAAATATGGATCTTATAGCCCCTACCCCTTTATTGTCTAAAATGATTACAAGATTAATTAAATGTAACAGTGCGTTCGTCTCGATGACAAAGAACATGTTAAATGATTGCTTAAAACAACTCGCTTTCATTTCATATAATTATGAACAGGAAATAGAGAAATATACGTACTTCAATGAACACTTAGGATAACTGGGCATTTGATTTCTTGTTAAAATAAGTGTTAAAGGTCCAAGAGGAAAACAATAACTGCCACTGGAAAAATATAAAGGACTGTCTACAGATACAGGCAGATTTTTTATTTTTGCCTTTTAACATAATACAAAACGCCTTTCCGTACGATTTACCAAATACGGAGGTCAGCCAGTCTTTTCCAATTCTCCATCGGCGGATGCGCCGAGTAGCTATGTTGATGAAGTCTTGAAAATCATTCTTTGGACTGAAACGCGTATTGTTAAAATATGCATATTGCTTATAATAACATCAATTCAAGTGTTTTTAGATATGCATACGATTCTCCACTCCTAGGGGTTTTCTATTTACAAAGTATAGAATATTTCGCTTAACTTTGGTATATCGTTTTGGAATTCTTGTAAATAAAGCTTTACAAAATGCTAATTATTGAGATTTTACACATTTTTGTGCTGTGACCATACCGGTGGCTTCCCAGTTCTCCGCGCACAAAGCAGCCGAGCGCGACCCCGGATGGCGAACTAGCGTCTTCTTGGAAGGGTTGTCGGGCCATAATGCGGAAGGCTCGGCCGCGGACCGTAGTGGGTGACTTTTTTTGGAGAGTTCCACTTTCTTTGAACGATAAAGACCCGATTTGCACTTTTCCAAAAAGAGTAGGCTCATTTTTCTACAAAAGGATTAATTTTCCCTCCGTATCCAGCACTCCATACTTTTCCATTGGCAGTCAAAATTGTGCTCCCTAGGTCCCATCACACCTCTTTTCACTTCAATTTATTGTTTGTTAACTTTTTTTTCATTCTGAATATAGCTAAAATTCTGCTTGTTGGACTTGAAGAAGCAAATATCAGCCCGATCAATTAATCCCCCCCACCACACACACACACACCAAGGAGAGTGTTATCCCTCACATCATGTTACCAAGGTTAACTCATTGACAGTTCATGAAGACAAAAAATATTCCCTGACTATTTCGTACATGATATAACAAAATTTAGTTACGCATCATTATAATTTTTAATGAAAAAACTTCATGGAAAAATATAAAGGACTGGTTACAGATACAGGCAGATTTTTTATTTTTGCCTCTTTAAATAATACAAAACGCCTTTCCGTACAATTTACCAAATACGGATGTCAGCCAGTCTTTTCCAATTCTCCATCGGCGGATGCGCCGAGTAGCTATGTTGATGGAGTCTTGAAAATCATTCTTTGGACTGAAACGCGTATTGTTAAAATATGCATATTGCTTATAATAACATCAATTCAAGTGTTTTTAGATATGCATAAGATTCTCCACTCCTAGGGGTTTTCTATTTACAAAGTATAGAATATTTCGCCTAACTTTGGTATATCGCTTTGGAATTCTTGTAAATAAAGCTGTACAAAATACTAATTATTGAGATTTTACACATTTTTGTGCTGTGACCATACCGGTGGCTTCCCAGTTCTCCACGCACAAAGCAGCCGAGCGCGACCCCGTATGGCGGACTAGCGTCTTCTTGGAAGGGTTGTTCGGCCATAATGCGGAAGGCCCGGCCGCGGACCGTAGTGGGTGACGTTTTTTGTTCCACTCTCTTTGAACGATAAAGACCTGATTTGCACTTTTCCAAAAAGAGTAGGCTCATTTGTCTACAAAAGGATTAATTTTCCCTCCGTATCCAGCACTCCATACTTTTCCATTGGCAGTCAAAATTGTGTTCCCTGGGTCCCATCACACCTCTTTTCACTTCAATTTATTGTTTGTTAACTTTTTTCATCCTGAATATAGCTAAAATTCTGCTTGTTGCACTTGAAGAAGCAAATATCAGGTCAATCAATTAACCCTCCCCCCCCCCACCACACACCAAGGTGAGTGTTATCCCTCACAGCATGTTACCAAGGTTAACTAATTGACAGTTCATGAAGACAAAAAATATTCCCTGACTATTTCGTACATGATATAACAAAAGTTAGTTACGAATCATTATAATTTTTAATGAAAAAACTTCATAGTGTGATGTTATTACCGCTTGCATCGCTGTTATCATTTTAAGCATACAGATAATGGATTATCCTATTTTACTGTTTTTGTTCACGTTAAATTGTGAGCAGTGTTTCTGAAAGACTATGGAATCGCCCAGTTTAGTAATCAAATTTACTGTCGAAATGATCACAAGATTAATTAAATGTAACAGTGCGTTGGTCTCGATGACAAAAAACATGTTAAATGAGTTGATTGCTTAAAACAACTCGGTTTCATTGCATATTATTATCAACAGGAAATAGAAGAATATACGTACTTCAATGAACACTTAGGATAACTGTGCATTGATTTCTTGGATAACTGTGCATTTGATTTCTTGTTTAAATAGGTGTTAAAGGTCCAAGAGGAAAACTATAACTGCCACTGGAAAAATATAAAGGACTGGTTACAGATACAGGGAGATTTTTTATTTTTGCCTTTTTACATAATACAAAACGCCTTTCCGTACAATTTACCAAATACGGATGTCAGCCAGTCTTTCCCAATCCTCCATCGGCGGATGCGCCGAGTGGCTATGTTGATGGAGTCTTGAAAATCATTCTTTGGACTGAAAGGCGTATTGTTAAAATATGGATATTGCTTATAATAACATCAATTCAAGTGTTTTTAGATATGCATACGATTCTCCACTCCTAGGGGTTTTCTATTTACAAAGTATAGAATATTTCGTCTAACTTTGGTATTTCGCTTTGGAATTCTTGTAAATAAAGCTCTACAAAATGCTAATTATTGAGATTTTACACATTTTTGTGCTGTGACCATACCGGTGGCTTCCCAGTTCTCCACGAACAAAGCAGCCGAGCGCGATCCCGTATGGCGGACTGGCGTCTTCTTGGAAGGGTTGTCGGGCCATAATGCGGAAGGCCCGGCCGCGGACCGTAGTGGGTGACGTTTTTAGGAGAGTTCCACTCTCTTTGAACGATAAAGACCCGATTTGCACTTTTGTAAAAAGAGTAGGCTCATTTGTCTACAAAAGGATTAATTTTCCCTCCGTATACATCACTTCTTACTTTTCCATTGGCAGTCAAAATTGTGTTCTGTTCCCTAGGTCCCATCACACCTCTTTTCTCTTCGAATTATTGTTTGCTACCTTTTATCATCCTGAATATAGCTAAAATTCTGCCTGTTGGACTTGAAGAAGCAAATATCAGGTTGATCAATTAACCCTCCCCCGCACACACACACCAAGGAGAGTGTTATCACTCACAGCATGTTACCAAGGTTAAATCATTGACAGTTCATGAAGACAAAAAATATTCCCTGACTTTTTCGTACATGCTATAACAAAATTTAGTTACGAATCATTATAATTTTAATGAAAAAACTTCATGGTTTGATACTATGGAATCGCCCAGTTTAGTAATCAAATTTATTGTCGAAATGATCACAAGATTAATTAAATGTAACAGTGCATTGGCTCGATGACAAAGAACATGTTAAATGATTGCTAAAAACAACTCGCTTTCATTTCATATAATTATGAACAGGAAATAGAGATATATACGTACTTAAATGAACACTTAGGATAACTGTGCTTTTGATTTGGTGTATAAATAAGTGTTAAAGGTCCAAGAGGAAAACTATAACTGCCACTGGAAAAATATAAAGGACTGGTTACAGATACAGGCAGATTTTTTATTTTTGCCTCTTTACATAATACAAAACGCCTTTCCGTACAATTTACCAAATACGGATGTCAGACAGTCTTTTCCAATTCTCCATCGGCGGATGCGCCGAGTAGCTATGTTGATGGAGTCTTGAAAATCATTCTTTGGACTGAAACGCGTATTGTTAAAATATGCATATTGCTTATAATAACATCAATTCAAGTGTTTTTAGATATACATAAGATTCTCCACTCCTAGGGGTTTTCTATTTACAAAGTATAGAATATTTCGCCTAACTTTGGTATATCGCTTTGGAATTCTTGTAAATAAAGCTGTACAAAATACTAATTATTGAGATTTTACACATTTTTGTGCTGTGACCATACCGGTGGCTTCCCAGTTCTCCACGCACAAAGCAGCCGAGCGCGACCCCGTATGGCGGACTAGCGTCTTCTTGGAAGGGTTGTTCGGCCATAATGCGGAAGGCCCGGCCGCGGACCATAGTGGGTGACGTTTTTTGTTCCACTCTCTTTGAACGATAAAGACCTGATTTGCACTTTTCCAAAAAGAGTAGGCTCATTTGTCTACAAAAGGATTAATTTTCCCTCCGTATCCAGCACTCCATACTTTTCCATTGGCAGTCAAAATTGTGTTCCCTGGGTCCAATCACACCTCTTTTCACTTCAATTTATTGTTTGTTAAATTTTTTCATCCTGAATATAGCTAAAATTCTGCTTGTTGCACTTCAAGAAGCAAATATCAGGTCAATCAATTAACCCTCCCCCCCCCCCCCCCCCCCCCCCACACACACCAAGGTGAGTGTTATCCCTCACAGCATCTTACCAAGGTTAACTAATTGACAGTTCATGAAGACAAAAAATATTCCCTGACTATTTCGTACATGATATAACAAAAGTTAGTTACGAATCATTATAATTTTTAATGAAAAAACTTCATAGTGTGATGTTATTACCGCTTGCATCGCTGTTATCATTTTAAGCATACAGATAATGGATTATCCTATTTTACTGTTTTTGTTCACGTTAAATTGTGAGCAGTGTTTCTGAAAGACTATGGAATCGCCCAGTTTAGTAATCAAATTTACTGTCGAAATGATCACAAGATTAATTAAATGTAACAGTGCGTTGGTCTCGATGACAAAAAACATGTTAAATGAGTTGATTGCTTAAAACAACTCGGTTTCATTGCATATTATTATCAACAGGAAATAGAAGAATATACGTACTTCAATGAACACTTAGGATAACTGTGCATTGAGTTCTTGGATAACTGTGCATTTGATTTCTTGTTTAAATAGGTGTTAAAGGTCCAAGAGGAAAACTATAACTGCCACTGGAAAAATATAAAGGACTGGTTACAGATACAGGGAGATTTTTTATTTTTGCCTTTTTACATAATACAAAACGCCTTTCCGTACAATTAACCAAATACGGATGTCAGCCAGTCTTTCCCAATCCTCCATCGGCGGATGCGCCGAGTGGCTATGTTGATGGAGTCTTGAAAATCATTCTTTGGACTGAAAGGCGTATTGTTAAAATATGGATATTGCTTATAATAACATCAATTCAAGTGTTTTTAGATATGCATACGATTCTCCACTCCTAGGGGTTTTCTATTTACAAAGTATAGAATATTTCGTCTAACTTTGGTATTTCGCTTTGGAATTCTTGTAAATAAAGCTCTACAAAATGCTAATTATTGAGATTTTACACATTTTTGTGCTGTGACCATACCGGTGGCTTCCCAGTTCTCCACGAACAAAGCAGCCGAGCGCGACCCCGTATGGCGGACTGGCGTCTTCTTGGAAGGGTTGTCGGGCCATAATGCGGAAGGCCCGGCCGCGGACCGTAGTGGGTGACGTTTTTTGGAGAGTTCCACTCTCTTTGAACGATAAAGACCCGATTTGCACTTTTGTAAAAAGAGTAGGCTCATTTGTCTACAAAAGGATTAATTTTCCCTCCGTATACATCACTTCTTACTTTTCCATTGGCAGTCAAAATTGTGTTCTGTTCCCTAGGTCCCATCACACCTCTTTTCACTTCGAATTATTGTTTGCTAACTTTTATCATCCTGAATATAGCTAAAATTCTGCCTGTTGGACTTGAAGAAGCAAATATCAGGTTGATCAATTAACCCTCCCCCGCACACACACACCAAGGAGAGTGTTATCCTTCACAGCATGTTACCAAGGTTAAATCATTGACAGTTCATGAAGACAAAAAATATTCCCTGACTTTTTCGTACATGCTATAACAAAATTTAGTTACGAATCATTATAATTTTAATGAAAAAACTTCATGGTTTGATACTATGGAATCGCCCAGTTTAGTAATCAAATTTATTGTCGAAATGATCACAAGATTAATTAAATGTAACAGTGCATTGGCTCGATGACAAAGAACATGTTAAATGATTGCTAAAAACAACTCGCTTTCATTTCATATAATTATGAACAGGAAATAGAGATATATACGTACTTAAATGAACACTTAGGATAACTGTGCTTTTGATTTGGTGTATAAATAAGTGTTAAAGGTCCAAGAGGAAAACTATAACTGCCACTGGAAAAATATAAAGGACTGGTTACAGATACAGGCAGATTTTTTATTTTTGCCTCTTTACATAATACAAAACGCCTTTCCGTACAATTTACCAAATACGGATGTCAGACAGTCTTTTCCAATTCTCCATCGGCGGATGCGCCGAGTAGCTATGTTGATGGAGTCTTGAAAATCATTCTTTGGACTGAAACGCGTATTGTTAAAATATGCATATTGCTTATAATAACATCAATTCAAGTGTTTTTAGATATACATAAGATTCTCCACTCCTAGGGGTTTTCTATTTACAAAGTATAGAATATTTCGCCTAACTTTGGTATATCGCTTTGGAATTCTTGTAAATAAAGCTGTACAAAATACTAATTATTGAGATTTTACACATTTTTGTGCTGTGACCATACCGGTGGCTTCCCAGTTCTCCACGCACAAAGCAGCCGAGCGCGACCCCGTATGGCGGACTAGCGTCTTCTTGGAAGGGTTGTTCGGCCATAATGCGGAAGGCCCGGCCGCGGACCATAGTGGGTGACGTTTTTTGTTCCACTCTCTTTGAACGATAAAGACCTGATTTGCACTTTTCCAAAAAGAGTAGGCTCATTTGTCTACAAAAGGATTAATTTTCCCTCCGTATCCAGCACTCCATACTTTTCCATTGGCAGTCAAAATTGTGTTCCCTGGGTCCAATCACACCTCTTTTCACTTCAATTTATTGTTTGTTAACTTTTTTCATCCTGAATATAGCTAAAATTCTGCTTGTTGCACTTCAAGAAGCAAATATCAGGTCAATCAATTAACCCTCCCCCACCCACCCCCCCCCCCACACACACCAAGGTGAGTGTTATCCCTCACAGCATCTTACCAAGGTTAACTAATTGACAGTTCATGAAGACAAAAAATATTCCCTGACTATTTCGTACATGATATAACAAAAGTTAGTTACGAATCATTATAATTTTTAATGAAAAAACTTCATAGTGTGATGTTATTACCGCTTGCATCGCTGTTATCATTTTAAGCATACAGATAATGGATTATCCTATTTTACTGTTTTTGTTCACGTTAAATTGTGAGCAGTGTTTCTGAAAGACTATGGAATCGCCCAGTTTAGTAATCAAATTTACTGTCGAAATGATCACAAGATTAATTAAATGTAACAGTGCGTTGGTCTCGATGACAAAAAACATGTTAAATGAGTTGATTGCTTAAAACAACTCGGTTTCATTGCATATTATTATCAACAGGAAATAGAAGAATATACGTACTTCAATGAACACTTAGGATAACTGTGCATTGAGTTCTTGGATAACTGTGCATTTGATTTCTTGTTTAAATAGGTGTTAAAGGTCCAAGAGGAAAACTATAACTGCCACTGGAAAAATATAAAGGACTGGTTACAGATACAGGGAGATTTTTTATTTTTGCCTTTTTACATAATACAAAACGCCTTTCCGTACAATTAACCAAATACGGATGTCAGCCAGTCTTTCCCAATCCTCCATCGGCGGATGCGCCGAGTGGCTATGTTGATGGAGTCTTGAAAATCATTCTTTGGACTGAAAGGCGTATTGTTAAAATATGGATATTGCTTATAATAACATCAATTCAAGTGTTTTTAGATATGCATACGATTCTCCACTCCTAGGGGTTTTCTATTTACAAAGTATAGAATATTTCGTCTAACTTTGGTATTTCGCTTTGGAATTCTTGTAAATAAAGCTCTACAAAATGCTAATTATTGAGATTTTACACATTTTTGTGCTGTGACCATACCGGTGGCTTCCCAGTTCTCCACGAACAAAGCAGCCGAGCGCGATCCCGTATGGCGGACTGGCGTCTTCTTGGAAGGGTTTGTCGGGCCATAATGCGGAAGGCCCGGCCGCGGACCGTAGTGGGTGACGTTTTTAGGAGAGTTCCACTCTCTTTGAACGATAAAGACCCGATTTGCACTTTTGTAAAAAGAGTAGGCTCATTTGTCTACAAAGGATTAATTTTCCCTCCGTATACATCACTTCTTACTTTTCCAATTGGCAGTCAAAATTGTGTTCTGTTCCCTAGGTCCCATCACACCTCTTTTCTCTTCGAATTATTGTTTGCTACCTTTTATCATCCTGAATATAGCTAAAATTCTGCCTGTTGGACTTGAAGAAGCAAATATCAGTTGATCAATTAACCCTCCCCCGCACACAACCACCAAGGAGAGTGTTATCACTCACAGCATGTTACCAAGGTTAAATCATTGACAGTTCATGAAGACAAAAAAATATTCCCTGACTTTTTCGTACATGCTATAACAAAATTTAGTTACGAATCATTATAATTTTAATGAAAAAACTTCATGGTTTGATACTATGGAATCGCCCAGTTTAGTAATCAAATTTATTGTCGAAATGATCACAAGATTAATTAAATGTAACAGTGCATTGGCTCGATGACAAAGAACATGTTAAATGATTGCTAAAAACAACTCGCTTTCATTTCATATAATTATGAACAGGAAATAGAGATATATACGTACTTAAATGAACACTTAGGATAACTGTGCTTTTGATTTGGTGTATAAATAAGTGTTAAAGGTCCAAGAGGAAAACTATAACTGCCACTGGAAAAATATAAAGGACTGGTTACAGATACAGGCAGATTTTTTATTTTTGCCTCTTTACATAATACAAAACGCCTTTCCGTACAATTTACCAAATACGGATGTCAGACAGTCTTTTCCAATTCTCCATCGGCGATGCGCCGAGTAGCTATGTTGATGGAGGTCTTGAAAATCATTCTTTGGACTGAAACGCGTATTGTTAAAATATGCATATTGCTTATAATAACATCAATTCAAGTGTTTTTAGATATACATAAGATTCTCCACTCCTAGGGGTTTTCTATTTACAAAGTATAGAATATTTCGCCTAACTTTGGTATATCGCTTTGGAATTCTTGTAAATAAAGCTGTACAAAATACTAATTATTGAGATTTTACACATTTTGTGCTTTGACCATACCGGTGTCTTCCCAGTTCTCCACGCACAAAGCAGCCGAGCGCGACCCCGTATGGCGGACTAGCGTCTTCTGGGAAGGGTTGTTCGGCCATAATGCGGAAGGCCCGGCCGCGGACCATAGTGGGTGACGTTTTTTGTTCCACTCTCTTTGAACGATAAAGACCTGATTTGCACTTTTCCAAAAAGAGTAGGCTCATTTGTCTACAAAAGGATAATTTTCCCTCCGTATCCAGCACTCCATACTTTTCCATTGGCAGTCAAAATTGTGTTCCCTGGTCCAATCACACCTCTTTTCACTTCAATTTATTGTTTGTTAACTTTTTTCATCCTGAATATAGCTAAAATTCTGCTTGTTGCACTTCAAGAAGCAAATATCAGGTCAATCAATTAACCCTCCCCCACCCACCCCCCCCCCCCCCACACACACCAAGGTGAGTGTTATCCCTCACAGCATCTTACCAAGGTTAACTATTGACAGTTCATGAAGACAAAAAATATTCCCTGACTATTTCGTACATGATATAACAAAAGTTAGTTACGAATCATTATAATTTTTAATGAAAAAACTTCATAGTGTGATGTTATTACCGCTTGCATCGCTGTTATCATTTTAAGCATACAGATAATGGATTATCCTATTTTACTGTTTTTGTTCACGTTAAATTGTGAGCAGTGTTTCTGAAAGACTATGGAATCGCCCAGTTTAGTAATCAAATTTACTGTCGAAATGATCACAAGATTAATTAAATGTAACAGTGCGTTGGTCTCGATGACAAAAAACATGTTAAATGAGTTGATTGCTTAAAACAACTCGGTTTCATTGCATATTATTATCAACAGGAAATAGAAGAATATACGTACTTCAATGAACACTTAGGATAACTGTGCATTGAGTTCTTGGATAACTGTGCATTTGATTTCTTGTTTAAATAGGTGTTAAAGGTCCAAGAGGAAAACTATAACTGCCACTGGAAAAATATAAAGGACTGGTTACAGATACAGGGAGATTTTTTATTTTTGCCTTTTTACATAATACAAAACGCCTTTCCGTACAATTAACCAAATACGGATGTCAGCCAGTCTTTCCCAATCCTCCATCGGCGGATGCGCCGAGTGGCTATGTTGATGGAGTCTTGAAAATCATTCTTTGGACTGAAAGGCGTATTGTTAAAATATGGATATTGCTTATAATAACATCAATTCAAGTGTTTTTAGATATGCATACGATTCTCCACTCCTAGGGGTTTTCTATTTACAAAGTATAGAATATTTCGTCTAACTTTGGTATTTCGCTTTGGAATTCTTGTAAATAAAGCTCTACAAAATGCTAATTATTGAGATTTTACACATTTTTGTGCTGTGACCATACCGGTGGCTTCCCAGTTCTCCACGAACAAAGCAGCCGAGCGCGACCCCGTATGGCGGACTGGCGTCTTCTTGGAAGGGTTGTCGGGCCATAATGCGGAAGGCCCGGCCGCGGACCGTAGTGGGTGACGTTTTTTGGAGAGTTCCACTCTCTTTGAACGATAAAGACCCGATTTGCACTTTTGTAAAAAGAGTAGGCTCATTTGTCTACAAAAGGATTAATTTTCCCTCCGTATACATCACTTCTTACTTTTCCATTGGCAGTCAAAATTGTGTTCTGTTCCCTAGGTCCCATCACACCTCTTTTCACTTCGAATTATTGTTTGCTAACTTTTATCATCCTGAATATAGCTAAAATTCTGCCTGTTGGACTTGAAGAAGCAAATATCAGGTTGATCAATTAACCCTCCCCCGCACACACACACCAAGGAGAGTGTTATCCTTCACAGCATGTTACCAAGGTTAAATCATTGACAGTTCATGAAGACAAAAAATATTCCCTGACTTTTTCGTACATGCTATAACAAAATTTAGTTACGAATCATTATAATTTTAATGAAAAAACTTCATGGTTTGATACTATGGAATCGCCCAGTTTAGTAATCAAATTTATTGTCGAAATGATCACAAGATTAATTAAATGTAACAGTGCATTGGCTCGATGACAAAGAACATGTTAAATGATTGCTAAAAACAACTCGCTTTCATTTCATATAATTATGAACAGGAAATAGAGATATATACGTACTTAAATGAACACTTAGGATAACTGTGCTTTTGATTTGGTGTATAAATAAGTGTTAAAGGTCCAAGAGGAAAACTATAACTGCCACTGGAAAAATATAAAGGACTGGTTACAGATACAGGCAGATTTTTTATTTTTGCCTCTTTACATAATACAAAACGCCTTTCCGTACAATTTACCAAATACGGATGTCAGACAGTCTTTTCCAATTCTCCATCGGCGGATGCGCCGAGTAGCTATGTTGATGGAGTCTTGAAAATCATTCTTTGGACTGAAACGCGTATTGTTAAAATATGCATATTGCTTATAATAACATCAATTCAAGTGTTTTTAGATATACATAAGATTCTCCACTCCTAGGGGTTTTCTATTTACAAAGTATAGAATATTTCGCCTAACTTTGGTATATCGCTTTGAATTCTTGTAAATAAAGCTGTACAAATACTAATTATTGAGATTTTACACATTTTTGTGCTGTGACCATACCGGTGGCTTCCAGTTCTCCACGCACAAAGCAGCCGAGCGCGACCCCGTATGGCGGACTAGCGTCTTCTTGGAAGGGTTGTTCGGCCATAATGCGGAAGGCCGGCCGCGGACCATAGTGCGGTGACGTTTTTTGTTCCACTCTCTTTGAACGATAAAGACCTGATTTGCACTTTTCCAAAAAGAGTAGCTCATTTGTCTACAAAAGGATTAATTTTCCCTCCGTATCCAGCACTCCATACTTTTCCATTGGCAGTCAAAATTGTGTTCCCTGGTCCAATCACACCTCTTTTCACTTCAATTTATTGTTTGTTAACTTTTTTCATCCTGAATATAGCTAAAATTCTGCTTGTTGCACTTCAAGAAGCAAATATCAGGTCAATCAATTAACCCTCCCCCCCACCCACCCCCCCCCACACACACACACCAAGGTGAGTGTTATCCCTCACAGCATGTTACCAAGGTTAACTAATTGACAGTTCATGAAGACAAAAAATATTCCCTGACTATTTCGTACATGATATAACAAAAGTTAGTTACGAATCATTATAATTTTTAATGAAAAAACTTCATAGTGTGATGTTATTACCGCTTGCATCGCTGTTATCATTTTAAGCATACAGATAATGGATTATCCTATTTTACTGTTTTTGTTCACGTTAAATTGTGAGCAGTGTTTCTGAAAGACTATGGAATCGCCCAGTTTAGTAATCAAATTTACTGTCGAAATGATCACAAGATTAATTAAATGTAACAGTGCGTTGGTCTCGATGACAAAAAACATGTTAAATGAGTTGATTGCTTAAAACAACTCGGTTTCATTGCATATTATTATCAACAGGAAATAGAAGAATATACGTACTTCAATGAACACTTAGGATAACTGTGCATTGATTTCT